>CAJGYO010000015.1:54089004-54711519 GCA_904845875.1 Miscanthus lutarioriparius
ATACGGTGAAATTTACAAGAAGTGAATCGCTAATTACACCACATAAGATTTCTGTAGTAAATCATTAGTCATTGCTACATCTTTTGTATGGAGTTCGTATACCCAGGCCTTGTTTAGATTGAAGAAAATTTCAACCCGATGAATAGTAGCACTTTCGTCTTATTTGGTAAATATTGTCCAATCGTAGACCAACTAAGTTCAAAAGATTCATCTCGTGATTTCCAACTAAACTGTGCAATTAGTTATTTTTTTTACCTACATTTAATACTCCATGCAAGCGGTTAAAAATTGATGTGATGGAGAGAGAGTGAAAAAACTTGGAATTTTGGAGTGATCTAAACAAGGCCCCATTTCCATGTCCTGAAAGGAAAGCAAGCGTCCATTCCATTCACTACTGGTCCTTTACCAAGCAATTTATGAGAAGTGGCATGCATGCACAACCTACGGAGTACTGGTCCAAACATGGCAGTGAACTTCCAGCAAAGGAAAATGCACCTGCTAACTGAAGATTCGCCTAAACAACCACGCTGAGGTACAGATGATTGAAGGCAGATTCATATCGAATGGAAGCAGAGTAAATGAAACTTGGCTGTGAAAACACAAGTGTTGAAATGGAGTATACAACGACCTTGTGCAGCAGAAACGACTGTCCATCCACCGATACCGCCACATCCTCAGCGACATCTGAAAATATCCTGCACACGCACAGCAGGCAATGCAATGAACCCAAAAGTTTTTATTAGACACCAAGATTAGTTAGCACTTGAGATGGCTATGCGTAGAGGCAAATGGTGAAGGGATCTAGCTAAGAGGCAAGACTAGCGCGGCACCGGCATAGTAGCAAGCTGTGTGTCCTGTTCATGTTTTCCCAACTCCCCAAATATGCATTTGAGGAAAGCAAAGCCGATGGGGATCCTGACCTCCTGTGGCTGACGGCGGTGCCGCAGAACCGCGGCGACGTGGTGGCGGCGGTGGAGAAGGGGAACAACACGGCGGCAGCGTCGCTGCCCATCCCCATGCCTCCTACTCCTCTTCTGCTCCCTGGTCCGGCCGCCGGCTCAGCTGCCGCCGCCTGCTTCTCTCTGTCTCTCCCTCTTGCCTCTGAAATGCTCTCAGCAGTGGAGGTCTGGTCTGGAGTGGTAGGAGAAACGGACGAGGCCAAGGAATGATGGACGGTCGTTGGCGCGTGGCAATAACAAATTGGGACTGGGAAGGGAGGCAGCGGAAGAAAGAAGAGAGAGAAAGCACAGACAGCGACAGAGCAGCATCCTGTCTTGATCTTGACGTGGGACTGCCGACTGTGGGAGGCAGAGGGGGATTATTATAGGAACAAGATTATGATTAGCTGAGCGTCTGATGAGCCTGAGAGAAAAAGCGACTCGACGACGCAGGCGAGGAATAGTTGGGTGACTAGGGGACACCGCCTGCTCCACTGTTTCAGCTGATTATTGTGAGAGAAAAATACTGTTCTGGCAGGACATAAACAGTGATTTCGTGAGAGAAAAAATAAGCCAGCCGGCCGGCTTAAAGCCAGCCGAACAAGCTCGGAATGGATGGAGGCTTCAAAGGTTCCCATGCTCATGTAGCCATCGTGTATACTAGAAGTATTTTTTTTCTTCTTCTTTTCACTTTTGTTACTGCCACAGCTACTCCTACACAGCACAAGGCTCAAGTTTGCCGTGTTCATTCATAGCCATGTCTGGTGTAATAACTCATCTTCTATGTTGTTTCGATAGGATAGGATAGGGTGTAAACTTTCGAGGATGAACTAAACATGGCCTCAATGCCAATGGTACCGGAGCATTCTGCTGCCTCGCCTGCCCCTGCTTCGTGTCCACCAGACGTGCCGAGACGAGACTTTTAACACCAACACTTATGCTGGCTTTGCTGAGGTTGAGCCGGCCGTTGACATCGCAGGGGCGCATTATGGCTGAGTGTATATATAATATATGTGCTCATTACGGATCATTACCATCACAAAAAAACAGATCTCGAGTCATCGAGTGCTGGCGCGAGCATCCACTCCGTACATGCATGCAACGCAGAGCACTGTGCGAAACTCTCCCCACGCCACACATGTGCGTTCCACGTGTGCGCGAGAATGCGACAACAGGTGGGCCCCCGGATTTAATCGAATTTTTAATAGTTTGACACAGAGAGATCGAATTCCGAACAGGAGCGGTGCACATATGCAATCGATGGTACCACGGCGAGTTTTTGGCGTGAGGGAGGGCTAGTTACTCTGTACATGAACTGGCATGATGATGACAAGCAACGTGACATGATGGCACCATCACCAAGGACAAGGAGCGGAGGCAATGACTAGGCACGGAACTCGAGGAAAGCTACTAGTACTGCTGCTGCTGCCGTGCTAGAGCTCCCGAGAGCCCGAGGACAGCAGCAGGGCCATGTCGCTCGCAGCTGCGCGTGCCGCCGGGGGCCGTCCCTCCACTCTACTCTCATCCAACACGTCTCCAAATAATCTCTCACTCTGCTTTAATTTGATGTAATAACTTGTTTTCTCGTAAAAATGCACTATCGCTCCTCTTTGCAACTAATTTTAGAACAAATAAAAAAGCGCAAGCATAGATTGTCATTGATTTCACCTACTACTTACATGCGTCATTTTAGACAAGATAATAATGCGTAAAACTTAAAAGGCATACATAAACTAATGTATGGATAGGTTTTTTTTTTAAAAAAAAGGATATCCAAAGATGTTGTTGACTAACTAATCCAGAATATCGCATAATTCAAGACAAAACTTAAACTTTCTATACCTTGTATTTTAGGATACACGGAGAGCGCTGCTCTTTTAGGAGGGGACATGCTCAAACTCTATAAGCTAAGGGCAGCTTGGATGGCAACTTATGAACTAGCCCATAGCATATTGTTTCATATTTTAATCGAAAAGAGAGAGAGAAAAACTACCTCTTAATTAAGAGCTAGTCTCATGCACACCTTGCACACCAAACAACTCTAACGCGTATGGATTGAGTTCAATACATAGATATTCAAATAAGGCCTTAATCTACCCCTAACACATACAGGTTGAGGTGGATATAATATTAGCCAAACAGGCCCTTAAGATATGATGTATTATATGCATGCATTTTACCGTCTGGCTCCAAATTAACCTAGTTCGGAAGTAATGACACCTTCTACTAATTAAACAATGCAAATATGCAATCACTCGGTCACATCACGTACCACACATATATGTAGTGTGATAAATGAGGCATGCCATTCTAACCAAGGATATATGTTTGGATGAGCTAGAACAAGTTACTAGTTAGGCTATAAATTAGTTTAAATTAGCTGAGGCTGGCTAGTTATTTGGCTAATAACTAGTTGAAGACTTAGCTAAAAAATTAGCTCATCCATTAGCCCTTCCGTTAGATGCATTAAGATTAATTTTAACTAATCTTTAGGTAGCTACTACTAATTAGATCTTGTATGAAGCAGACCCTAACTGTATTTTGTGTCATCTAAACAAAAACCAGTCGTGTTTGCACTGGTTTTTTGGCAATTTATTTTTTGAAAGAAATGCTTTTTGTCAATGTTCTGATAAATAAAGGTCATGTCTTGTTCCAATTTCAATGGGAATCTCGATCTGACTAAAACATCGTCTTTGCATGTTCCAATTACTTGCTTTAAGCTTTTAGCCTTTTTTCATCACGTTGCTCTCGGTCAAGATTCCCGATTACCAACATCGTGGCATTTTATAGCTCGGGATCCAAGACCGGGAACACATGGCAAGCCTTTTTCTTTTGTGTTTTTTTCTACTCTAACTAACGAGTAACCACATACCTGGCCCACAAGCTGAAAGACCAGATGGTCCACCACGTTAAATGGGCTGTATCATTTTGTTTATTTTGCACCGAGGTATTTTTCTGTTCTTTTTGAAATTGTTAGAAAATAGAGGACGAGAGAGATGGAATTGAAGCAAATGATTATGTGTTGTATTTCAATGAATAGTGTGTACATATATATATACAGAGCCCATGTGGGCGGTTACAGGTATGAAAGAGAGAGAGGGGTGAAAAGACACCCCTTGGATTAATCCTTAATTGAGCACTAAATAATAATTCTCAACACTCCCCTTGATTAATTAGCTCCTTGTAGTCTTTACTGTTCATTTATTATGCATCTTTATGAATCTTTAGAAAACCCTGTGGAAAAACTAAAGTAATGCCGGTATACCAGGCAAAACTCCTTAAAACCCAGTGGGAAAAATAAGGAGAAACACCATAATATACAATCATCAAAGTTATTAGACCATTCGAGATAAACCCAAAGCCTTCGTCTAAAAACACCTTAATCATAGGGTCAATATGCTTCAAATATCATCTTCCAAACACCCCAGCGGGGAAAATAGATGATATAGCATATACCTTTGTGTTGAACATTGCCACATCAAAAAATTTATATGAGAAACCATAAATGGAAAACTCACATAAAGGAAAGAGTACAATGCATCTTATGTCCTAATATCATCTACCAAAAACCCCTGTGGGAAAAATGGATGATATGACATAACCTTGTGTTGATATTGCCATATTAAAAACTTTATATGAGAAACCCCAAGGAAAAAACTCATACAAAGAAAAGAGTGCAATATGATGTTTGCAACAAGTTATTAATCAGAGAGACTCTCCCCCTGATACTAGCAAACCTTGAAGTAAATTCATACCAATGCACTCAACACATACGAAATATAGAGTATGGTAGACTTTGTGAATATCTCTGCAAGATTATCACAAGACTTAGTTTGTAAATGTTCATATGTCCATATCACCTATGGAACAGAACCATCTTAGTGCAAATTATTGCATTAAATATAACTTGTCTCCATCTACACAACACAAGTTGCATTACCTTTATAGATAATGACCTTTGATTCAATAGAATCAACACCACATAACTTCAGTATGTGATATATCATTCTGTCAAGCTATACACATTAATGTAAAGCCTTGTAAAATACAATGTCAGAATGATTAATAGAATTGACCATTAAATGTCTATTTAAAGACTATCACAAAATGGTCTTTCTATATTCATGTAAATCGTATTTCAATGATTTGGAATTTGGGGATCTTATAGATAACCGGAATCATTATATCCACATAATCGGATCATGGATTACACCAAGACTATATGTGCTATTTCAGATATCAAAATATATTCTTAACTTCAATCCACCAACATTTGATAGGATTAGCGTTGCTACTCGATAGCAAATCATTACAAAAATAATATTCGACCGGGAATTTTTGCAAGATTTATTAGCGCATAAATAGCACAAAGATAATGGACCACATGTCCCAATATCTCATCTCAATCATTATGGCATAAAACAATCTTTCTCTATCATGAGGTAGAACAACCATAGGATACCTTTATATTGAATCATTCAATATGATATGGATATAGATAGCTTTTGTACAAAGTCCTAAGAGAAGATGTTTGGATCATAAACATAAAATGAAATTTTGCTTTAGTCCGTATCTTCCATCTCAAACTCCGTCTTTAGATTACTACGTGCTATTAACATGTGTTCGTTTTTACCAATGATGTCAAGATTATTGACCATCGTATAACGCTATGAAATCCAATCAAGGACTTCAAAATGAACACCCACGTGTAATCAATCTTGTACCCCTTCAGTTTAGGGAATACACACAAAGTCAATTGTACTAAATTCGACTTAACTGCTTTAAGCCATATATTGACTTAAGCAATACACAATATATGTTGCGATTTTATGTATGAGGGTTGGGTATATGAACTCCTTCCTGGAAGCTTTACAAATACACCAAATCAAGTGGTCATATAAATATATGTAATCACTACATCTATCAACTATCAACTGCAAAGATAGATGCTTTTGTACTGCCAATCAAAAGATAGTATCAGAAATTTATAACACTCATTATGGAGAACAATTTGCATTGAAAACCAATTCTTAGGCTTTGCGTAAACCCCTTGTGCTACTAGTCTTGCTTTGTATCTCACCACCACATTGTTCTCAATCCATTCTAGGATGAAAACACATTTGTATCCCACAGTAAAGATACCTCAAGGTGTTGGCATCACAGCCCCAAAACACCTCTTTTCTGGTGAGCAAGACTATCTCTACATGTATTACATCACTCAACAAGTTCCAGTAAAAGTGAGAAAGCACTCTGCCATGGTCTTATTCACTGGATGACTTAGAATGTTGTATATAATTTATTCAGAGAAGTATGTGTCAACACATGTAGCCTTTCTATCATATAATTCTCCGGTCTATCAAAACTCAAAGAACGTTGAATGACTCATCGTGACTTCCCAAAATGAGAGTCAGGGCTTTCTGATATCCCAGCATCAGTATTTAGGTGCACCTCTGAGCTAAGTTTGTGGATGACATCCATCCACTAGGTAATAACCAATATTTACCCACAAGGTAGTATTTCCCCGCAAGGAGTTGCCAACCATAGATTGACCTGCATTTACTATCTTTAGAAGAAAACCTTCTATTGCTAGCATTAATAATCCTGCTTTATGGCCATACTTCTCCCCCTCTTATTTACAATTGGGAGTTGAGTGGTTTCACTTGGTACCATCATTTTTTCTGGCACATACTTGCAATGGATTAACAATTTTAAAAGACACCTTAGTAATCAGTAAATGCATTTGGCAGTGTATTTGCAATATTATGCAAATCAACCATTCTCTGAACTCAAAATTCAGTTCATTTAGTACGTGATCCTGAGTTTGAAATGTTTTATGCATTCCAAATAATTTTCTAGCATTATGTGTGGTACATCAAATCTCCCCCTAATGCCTGGAAATGCTCATTATCAAAATAAAAACAGCATATGGGTTGTAAATAGATCCTCCATAAGAGGTTCTAGATTAACAGTCGATGGAGATTGAAATCTCATATTGATCCCCAGTTTTCTGTGTGTACCCGTGAATGTACGCTGCGGTGGTGAGATTGGTATGTATACAACGTAATCCGATCTTACGCAAATAGGAAATCTTCATGGATTTCCACGTACTAAATGCATATTGGGGATATGCAGTTAATCACAAGTCAGGAGTGTGTAAATCTGCCTGACCCCGACACAAAGTTGGCAAATAGCAATTCACTAACAGTGATCCTACTAAGATCTTGATGTCTTACTCATAGATTCCATTTATCCTTTTGGATATGTGAAAGCTCTAGTTTGGTTTTGGTGAATTGATGAAACTCTAAGTGCTAACCTAGTTTATCAAGTGATCATGAGATAGGTAGCACACTCCAAGTGGTGAAGCAAATGAAGATCATATCATGATAAAGATGATGGCATGGTGATGATCAAGTGCTTCGACTTGGAAAGAAGAAAGAGAAAAACAAAAAGGCTCAAGGCAAAGGTATAATTTATAAAAGCTATTTTGTTTTGGTGATCAAGACACTTAGAGAGTGTGATCACATTTAGGATTGATAGCCGTACTATGAAGAGGGGTGAAACTCGTATCGAAATACGGTTATCAAAGTGCCACTAGATGCTCTAACTCATTGCATATGCATTTAGGATCTAGTGGAGTGCTAACACCCTTGAAAATGTTTGTGAAAATATGCTAACACTTGTGCACAAGGTGATACACTTGGTGGTGTTGGCATATTTACAAAGGAGGTGGTGTTTGCAGGGTTGAGATGGCATATTCGGCGCTTTCGGGAAAATGGAATGCCTATTTTCTATTGCGCTGGATGCAAATTCTTGTGGTTGGCACATTGGAGCAAGGGTGGAGAAGATAGAAGTGAGAACAGAGCTGATGCCAGCGTCGGTCCAGTGACCGGACGCTGAATCCAGAAGCACCGGACGCTGACTGCCTCCGTCCGGTCGCGTTGACTGTCGGTATAGTGGCTAGGGTTTACCACCGGACGCTGGGCTGTGTCCGGTCGAGGTGGACCGGACACGTCCGGTCGAGGAAAACTAGGTTTTGACCCTTACTGTACTCGACCGGACGCTGAGGTTCCAGCGTCCGGTCAGTTTTAACCAGAGCGTCCGGTCAGCATCATAGCCGTTGGAATCTGACGAACAGCGTTTGAAGTCGATGACACGTGGCGTCCATCTGTGGACCGGACGCTGGGTCTAGGGTCCGGTCAAGTGGACCGGAGCATCCGGTCAGAGCGCAGAGTACCCAGTGAAGGGGTACAACGGCTCTATTTCGTGGGGGCTTCTATTTAAGCCTCATGGCCGGCTGTGGCTCATATCTTTGGCCATTTTCATTGACATAGCAACCTTGTGAGCCTAGCCAAAGTTCTCCCACTCATCTACATCATTGATTCATCATCATAGTGAGATTGGGAGTGAATCCAAGTGCATTGCTTGAGTGATTGCATCTAGAGGCACTTGGTAATTGTGTTTCGCTGCGGATTTCGCTTGTTACTCTTGGTGGTTGCCGCCACCTAGATGACTTGGAGCAGCAAGGATCGTTGAGTGGAGGAGGTGATTGTCTCCGACTCCGATCATGGTGATTGTGAGGGGTTCTTGACCTTTCCTCGGGGGAGCACCAAAAGGTACTCTAGTAAATTGCTTGTGGCTTGTGTGATCCTCATCTTGTGTTGGTTGTGCGGCACCCTATTGAGGGTTTGGCGAGTGATGCCAATCAGCGCGTGAACCTCCAAGTGAGTGAATCGCCACAACGAGGACTAGCTTGCCGGCAAGCAAGTGAACCTCGGTAAAAATCATTGTGTTCATCATTTGATTCCAAGGTGATTGGTCTACACTGGTATTCATTATTGTGATTGATTGGTTCCTACCACTACACGGCGGTATAACTCTCTTGCTTACTCTTACATTACCGCAAACTAGTTATCAAGCTCTTTAGTGTAGCTAGTTGTGAGAGCTTGTTTGTTTGATTAGTGTTGCTCTTTAGTCAGTCTTTGAGAGCACACTAATTTAGCTAAGTGTCATAGCTATTGTGTGGACATACACTATTCAAAATAGAATTGTGGTAGGTGGCTTGCATTTTAGTAGGCTAGCGCAACACTCGCTTCGCCGCAAAATTGTCTAACACATTTTGTTAAGTGTTGTTGTAGAATTTTATTAGGCTATTCACCCCCCTCTAGCCATTAGGACTTTTCAATATGTAACTAAACTTTTGTTACACCAAACAATCGTCATTGTAGGCACAAAAATTTAGTAGTGTTTAGGATAATGATCTCACAACATGAGAAATTATTTACCAAATGCATGGCTAAGTGTGGACACTTTACACACTCTAGATCATCTTATAGATGTATCTTCACAACCATAAAATGCCTGAACTGTCCATACAATCTTTGTATCAGACCCACACATATTCTCTTGAATATGATCAAGGAATCTAAGACATTCAAATATGATTTTAAGATAAGAGGGTCTTAAAATCTATTTTCCTGTGGCTCTATCATGCCCACACTCTAGGAAAAACCATGACCAATAGAATTGCTAATAATTTTTCACTCATCCCTTTGGATGTCCAAGATGATCATTCCAAATCCGGAATACATCAATAGTGTGAAAAATTATCTTATACGCAACATGTTGTACGGGGATGGTTGTATGCATAATACAATCAAAATGAGACTTATCTCATTACTTATATGCCATATCCAATGTTGTCTTTTTGTGTTTCCATATGAAAACATATTTGGATATCTCTATAATTTGGTAAGATCCGAGTTGAATTGGGACATAATTAAATATTCTCAATTGCTAACTCAGTATCCATAGGAAGAATGATAGTGACAAAATAGGCTAAACTATCATTGCATCGCACCAGCGATGACCAAAAATATTCCCTCTTCTTGTCATAAGAACCAGAAACATTTTGCTTACCTAATTATAGAATTTGTGGTACAAATGTCCACTAGGCACATATCATTTCTTATTGAAATGATTCTCGTACAATCTACATATGACAAGAATTCAATGAAATTCTCGTCTAATATATAGAAAACCATAAATATTGTCAAATATCAAATACATCAGTATGATACCCACAATAGTTATGCATTGACAACAAGTATTACAACATATTCCGATGGACATTATAAAATAGTATCAATAGGCCATGAGATTATTCCAAATCTCAAATCAAATCATTCAAAGTATACTCGATGATCATGTTGTCCATGTGTTTGAGGTTCTCTTATGAGAAAAGTGAAGTGTTGTTATGTGCTCCCATAGGATCCAGCAATGAACAACCAACCTCCTAGGTAGCTTCATATTAAGATTGAAAAATCCTTCATATCTTATTTCTGTAGCTCCTGTTTTATTCCTTATAGACTTTTGATATAGATCAATTACAAATTTAAGAGTATGACATTGTTTAGCGTTATGCTAAACACAACCACATATATGACATTACTCTGTCATTATTGAGTTCACATTGTCATGACTCATTTACACATTAGGCCTTTTGCTTCCGCCATTGGAACAGAATTGTATGAACAATACGATCATGGTCTTCCATAGTTTGAAAAACTAGAGACATGATCCACTCATGATTAGCCTCAAACTATATGAGTTCATTTATTGTTCATAACACTCCTGAAGAGTGAGCCACAAATGAGGTGCTTTTCTTTCCACAAGATAGTCTTATGGAAGATCTTTATGGACGTAGTACCTTAACAACAATAAGGCACAATCTCCTTTGATCTATAACAAACAACCCCTAATTGAGGTTCATTAAATTATTCTATTAGTCCATGGGATAAAACCAATGTTAATGTCCATTGTACATGTGGGATATTAATGCCATCAAGAGCGTGTTCAACAGACTCCTCTGAAGTGAAGGCTCTAGTTTGGTTTTGGTGAATTGATGAAACCCTAAGTGCTAACCTAATTTATCAAAGTGATCATGAGATAGGTAGCACATTCCAAGTGGTAAAATAAATAAAGATCATAACATGATGATGGTGATGCCATGGTGATGATCAAGCGCTTGGACTTGAAAAGAAAAAAGAGAAAAACAAAAAGCTCAAGGCAAAGGTATAAGTGGTAGGAGCCATTTTGTTTTGGTGATCAAGACACTTAGCGAGTGTGATCACATTTAGGTTCGATAGCTGTACTATTAAGAGGGGTGAAACTCGTATCGAAATGCGGTTATCAAAGTGTCACTAGATGCTCTAACTCATTGCATATGCATTTAGGATCTAGTGGAGTGCTAACACCCTTGAAAAATATGTGAAAATATGCTAACACATGTGCACAAGGTGATACACTTAGTGGTTGGCACATTTGAGCAAGGGTTTGAAACTTCACCGGCGGAGTGTACAGAAAAGACAGGGTTTCACAGAGTGTATCGGACGGGTCCGGTGGCTAAACCCAGGTGAACGATGGTCACTGTGAGTGACCGGACACTGGCCTCGGTAGGAACGACGCGTTCGGTCAGTGGAAGCAGTGAAGACGCTGGCATCGGTCTTCGACCGGATGCTGGGTCACTTTGTGACCAGACGCTGGAGGGGTGCATCCGGTCCCGCTGATGTGGTAGCACAGAGAAGACGAGAAAGGACCGGACGTTGACGCTGCGTCCGATCATGACCGACCGAACGCGTCCGGTCACGAATTTTCACGAATGGAACCTTGTTGGAAACGACCGGACGTTGGTGTTGGTGCATCCGGTCACTTCGAGCAGCGCGTCCAGTCACAACTTAAATGTACTGATGACCGTTGAGATTGGACGATTAGCATTTGAAACAGGGGACACGTGGCGTGCATCGTGCGACCGGACGCCGGGGTCCTACGTCCGGTCGATCTGACCGGCGCGTCTGGTCACCTCGAGCAGTGTCCAATGAAGGGGTACAACGGCTCCATTTCATGGGGGCTTCTATTTAAGCCCCATTGCCGGCTCTAGCTCAGTCTCTTGGCCATTTACATTGACATAGCAACCTTGTGAGCTTAGCCAAAGCCCTCCCACTCATCTCCATCATTGATTCATCATTTTTGTGAGATTGGGAGTGAATCCAAGTGCATTGCTTGAGTGTTTGCATCTAGAGACACTTGATGTTCGTGTTTCGCTGCGGGATTCGCTTGTTACTCTTGGTGATTGCCGCCACCTAGATGGCTTGGAGCAGCGAGGATCGTCGAGTGGAGGTTGGTGATTGTCTTCGGCTCCGATCGTGGTGATTGTGAGGGGTTCTTGACCTTTTTCCGGCGGAGAGCCAAAAGATACTCTAGTAAATTGCTCGTGGCTTGTGTGATCCTCATCTTGTGTTGGTTGTGCAGTACCCTATTGAGGGTTTATCGTGTAATGCCAATTAGTGTGTGAACCTCCAAGTGAGTGAATTGCCACAACGAGGACTAGCTTGCCGGCAAGCAAGTGAACCTCGGTAAAAAATCATCGTGTCATCATTTGATTCCGAGGTGATTGGTCTTCATTGATATTCATTCTTATGATTGATTGGTTCATTCCTCTACTCGACGGTATAACCATCTTGCTCTATCTCTTTACATTACCGCAAACTAATTGTCAAGCTCTTTAGTGTAGCTAGTTGTGAGAGCTTGTTAGTTTGGTTACTGTGGCTCTTTAGCCTTTGAGAGCACACTAACTTAGTGTAGTGACATAGACAATGTGTGGATAGAGACTATAGAAACTAGAATTATGGTAGGTGGCTTGGATTTTTAGTAGGCTAGCGCAACACTCGCTTCGCCGTATATTTGTCTAACCGATTTGTTAAGTGTTGTTGTAGAAATTTTAATAGGCTATTCACCCTCCTCTAGCCATTAGGACCTTTCATGAAGTCAGTATTCATAACATGTGACAAACCATTGATTTAATTAATTTACACCCAAGGTAAACTAAAAATCACTATGGGGATGTTGTAATCTCTAATGCAAAATTTAGGGTGTTCCATATCTTGTCACTTTGTTTTGGATAGTTGAAGGTAGTCACAACAATTGTAAACCTTCCGACAATTAGAGGTAATCACAAGATATATAAACCTCACAAATAATCATTATTAATGTTGGTACACACATTGTAGATAATCTCTATGTCCGAAACTAGAGTAGATCTCTCATTAGTAGGCAAATAAATTGCTGCTATAGGCATGGTCTCTGGGCTGATATATTCGTATGAATATACCGTAGTCAATGCCTAAGACTCTACCACCTGTGTGTAGCCTTAAATAATGAATGATGGTAATCATCATAAAAGTGTACCATTCTTATATTTCCAAAACACTTATTTGGAACAATACAATGTATGTAATCATCAAGTTTAATAAATATGATGTAGACCTCTCAGCAATGGGCGAATAATCGCTGCCATAAGCATGGTCTCTGGGCCGAATAATTCAATATGAATTAAGCGCAACCAATGCCTAGGACTCCATCACTTGTGTTAGGACCTCAAATGTATCCAAGATATGAATATAGTAACATTTTTGCATAATCCATCATTAATTAAGAAACGCTTAATTAAGATGATCAACCATTGTTAAAATGCAATTTATAGAAAATTTACCAAATTAACAAGGTCAACAAAGTATAGGAATAAACACTCTACTGTATCGATACTGTTAAACATGAAACTTACTAAGCACATAGTGCTATAGTTGGCTAGTGTATAACTATGCAAAATCCCGTAGGATCAAAGCAAAAATCCACTTCCTATGTTAGCCACACTGGCAAAAATGGTTTGGCTGTCATTTTGCTTTTTCGGACTAGGCCAATATGGTCCTAAACACACCGGTCATTAATTAAGCATCACTTAATTAAGAGGATTCGATTTTGTTGAAATTAAAATTAGTTGCAAAACAAAATCGACAAACTATGTATGTTTAGACATCTACAACTTTCTGGTCTAGAAAACATGTCTAAATATTACAATAGCGAATTCGTCTACAATATAATAATTCATGATGCAATTTCTGAGAGCTTTAATCTCAACAAAAATTTACCTATTTACATAAGATAAATATTGCACATCATAACATTTTTTAGACTTAAGGTCTAACATGAACATTTATATAAGAAATAAATGCTATAGTGCAGTGATATAACTGGCTAAACATAAAACCAGAGAAATTCATGAATAATCTATTTATAGATTATTATGCAATTGACATAAACAATAAAGGACATTTGTGCAAATCGGCACAGCCTTATATCCATCCATCCTCGGACGGTTTCTCCTGCGGGAGAAAACAACCCGTCGCTTGGCCTTTCGGCCGCGGGAACAGCGCCGCCGTCCAGATCGTTGCTGGTGGAAACCGTCCCTCGCGCGGTCTTCTGCCGCCGGCCGCCGGCGCAGGGGCCGCGGGTGCTTTGCCGTGCGAGGGAGGCCGAGCGCCGGGCCAGCCTCCAGCCGCCACCGCGGGGCCGCAGGCGCGAGGCACGGGGGCCACGGGCGTGGGGCCGGAGCCGCCGGCACGGCTCGAGGCGGCAGGCGTGGGGAACCGCAGGTCGCGGCGTAAGGCCACCAGCCGCGCAAGGCCACGGCACGCGAATCCGGCCGCGAGGGTCGCAGTGAGGCGCGGTCGCGTGGCCGCCTGCCGTTGGCCGGGCGCACAGCCGTTGTTCCTGGTCGAAGGGGCTCGAAGCCCTTGCCGATTCGGCACAACCACGGCGAGTTCCAGCCGTCGCGGTCGCTCAAGGCGTGGAGCCACCACCCATTACCCACAGATGCTGGGCATGGGCACGGGGTAGCCGCCCAGACGTGGCAGTTACCTCGATCCCATCTTTCCTTCTCAGACTCGCTACATCTTCGTGATATCGTCGTTCTTCTTGCAGTGGAGGCCGATTCCTCGCCCATCCGTCACAGCAACAGCGCCGACGAACATGTCTCTGGCGAGTTCTACATTGAGGCATTCATGCCTCTGTTCTCGTTGTCCCCTTGCCAGAACCGTCAGCCGAACGCAGTTCTTGCAACGGGCCGATGCTTCTCCTTCCCTCACGGCAACAACACCGAGAAACTTGTCTCCGGTGAAGTGCTTCGGGCTCATCTTCTCTTCGAACTCTTGGCATCAGTGGAGAGCGTGCGTATCTGATAACGTGTTAGAAGTAGAGAGCGAGACGGATGCAAAATGATTGTGTACTCTAATGAACAGTGTGAGCCCACGTGAGCGGTTACCAGTACGAAAGAGAGAAGGGTGAGAAGACACTTCTTGGATTAATTCCTAATTAAGTACTAAATAATAATTCTCAACAGAAATATCTACATCTTATCCCATCAAATGATCATGCAAATTGCACTTTTGATTTCCTCAATGCGTTTGTACTGCAATGAACTTGTGCACGAACTAAATTTTGGGTTGCCATGATTCTTTTATAGAAGCATATATATAGATATATTTTCGTTTTCTTTAAGTGGAAGGTCATTTATAAATAAGTGTAAGTGTAAGCATATATATATATAGGTGTATATATATATATATATATATATATATATATATATTATATAGGTATATTTTCGTTTTCCATATTACCTTTTTGACATTTTGTTATTTATTGTTCTCTAGCATTTTTCTTTATTAGTTTCATGTATTATTGTGTATTATGAAAACATACCTTTTCATTTGTCTTTTTATTTCCTTTTGTTTTCATCTTTGTATTTTTTGGGGTTCATGGACTAGAAGACTAGTGAAACGATGAAATGCACTAATGGATAATTTTGTATTATGTGTTTCATGCTTATATTTTCTTCATTAAGTTGTCTTGATGTGGGATTTAAATTGGTTCCACACGTAGAATATATATATATATATATATATATATATATATATATATATATATATAATTACTACCATGTAGCAGGTTACAAAATAACTTATTCTGTAACTATTTTGAGTTACGATAATTACTATGTTAATTTACGAGATTATAGTAACTCCTTACTAAGTGGTTTACTATAACGTTATGGTAAATATCTCCATATGTTATAGTAGCCCAACTATCATAAATATATATTGGCATTATCGTAAATTAGTATATAAAATTATTGTAAATGGAGGTGGCTACATAATAACTTATTTTGTAGTTACCACCCACGGTTGGTAGCTACCAGCCACCAAAAATACACAGACATGGGCTGAACACATACATGCAGTGAGCAGACTTTCCCTATTTGTTTTGGCCTGTTTTGTATGGTGGTCCCATGACTACATGTTGTACGGTGGGGTTTGGGTTGTGTACGAGAGCAGGGAACGTGTGTTAGGGAGGGGTGAATATTTTTCCAGCTGTCCATGGCTGCACGGGAGGTCGAATATTTTTCCAACGTCCGTGAATCTTGCAGCTCCTGTGACTCATCCAAATATTCGTGTATTTTTGTAACAATTTTTCTCGACTGTATGCAATGTTAAAAAAGGCGACGCCTTAGGCACGCCTAGGCGCGACTAATCGGGAGGCGACGGGCTTCGCCTGGCCTACGGGGGTAGACGGACCCTTAGGCGGGCGCAGCGCCTCGGCGGTGCAAGGCGGCGCCTCGGCGGCAATTTGGCGGCGCGCAGGTGCTCTAGGCAGCGTGGAGGCGGATGCCTCGGGCGAGCACGTGAAATTTTCCGCCCCCGCGGAAGCGCGCGCGCAGCTGGCTTCGGGCACAGGAAAAGAAGCATCGCGCGGGAAGGATAAGAGGGAGAAGGGGGAAAAAGGACGCGCGCCTGCCTGCTTCGTGCTTCTCCTGCTCTCAGACAGCCGCTGCCGCTCACTCGCCTCTGCCTGCGACCCCTCCGGGAAGCTGCTCCCGACGGCCGCGCTCCTCCCTGCCGGTGCCGGGCAGGTGGATCCGCAGGCCGCACTCTTCCCCGTCTGGAAGCTCCTCCCCGTGGCCCGTCCCTAAGCTCCTCCCCTCCTTGAAGCGCCTCCCCGCCAGTCGCACTGCTCCCCGCCTGAAAGCTCCTCCCCACCGGTCTCGTCTTCCCGTCGGCGCACCCCTCCCGCAGGCGCATCCCTCCCCGACGGTGTCCTTCGGTCCTCCCTAAGCGGCAGCCCCAAGGTCAGTCCCCTCCCTTGCTCACTGCTCCCCTCCCTGCTTCTCTCCCCTGCTCTGAAGCTGAATACTCTGGATGCCTAAATGCTCTGAATGACTACTCTAAATGCCTGAATGTTACAGAGCCTGATCTATGCTCTGAATCTAAATGTATGCCTAGTGAACACTGAGGGAGCGAATCTCCTGAGAAGGAATTCGGATGATGTGGGATAGAAATATGGGGTTCTTGTTGATGCTAACAACAAGGACAAGGTGAAGTGCAAACTCTCTGATAAGGTGATTCAAAAAGGGATTTATAATAAATTTGATTACAATATGGTTGTTTGTTGTTTTCATCTAACAATAAATGGCTACTAACTAATGGAGGTGTTTTTCATTTATTTCAGCATCACGGTGTGCTTTAAAATTTGTAATTACTAGTTGCTGGTCTGTTCATGGATGGGAGATGGATGAAATCATTTAGATAAGTGTCAACTTGCTATTTTTTATTTTTTTATGAACTGTTGGTTGTCTATTGAATATTTACAAGCTGTTAATCCTTGCTGTAGAAACCGGGAACAAGCTGTCTATTGATTATTGAGCCTAAACCAGTAAGCCACTAAGGTATGTCTACTACCCTCTCTTTTATATATTGTATTCAGTACTCTATGCTTCTATTTAACTAATTTATTCAACATTTTCTGCTATATATATAATATATATATGTTATGTGCTAAATTGCCAAAACACGCCTAGGATGGCCTAGACTAGCCTACACGCTAGGCTATGGATCAGCGCCTAGAAAGTGCTTGACGCCTTCTTGAACTCTGACTTTATGTTACGATTTTTGTCGTGGCTATTTTTCACTTAGCTCCCAATACGTTCGGATATTTTTCTTGTGACTTGTTTTTTCACTTTGTCTCAGATATTTCTGACTTTATTTGTTTCTTTTACAGTTTTCTTCATCTGTTTTTTTCGGTTCTAATAAATCTTTTTTTATTGTAAAATTATTTTTGGGAGAGTGAAGCATCCTAAATCGGTCCAAACCAACGCGGGAAGGCCGCGCGCGACTAGCCTGGTGGGACGTGGCCTCTCGTGACCCCACATTCAGTCATAGTGCGGACGGGCTCGATCGTGGAGCGCGCGTCGGCGTCAAATTTTTTTTGCGCACGGAGCATGAGAGCGAGCATGTGGGTGGCCTGACACACACGGGATAATCACTGGTTCGAAAATTTTCAGACCAACACGCTTTCTTTTCGAACCAGCACGCTCTCATGCACTGAGTTCGTGGTAGATGCTCAAGCTTCAAATCCTAATATCTAATTAACCATGCATCCGATTTGAAATTTATTTTCGCCATAACATTTTTTATTATTTTATCTACAAAATAAGATCCAACATGACCATATTTCCTTGAAAGAAAAAATAATAACATATGAACTCTACATGTTATATTCTTACGAATATTGCTAAAATTTGGCCTTGCTATAGTCAAACATTCTTGATGCTAAAATTTGCCGCAAATAGCACTTCCGATCCACCGTTCTTCGCGCCACTTGTCACCAATCCGAGGCATGGTTAGCTATCACCCCAAGTGGGGCAGGTATCCCTCGTTGTAGAAATTCCACACTAATATATATAGAGAGAGTATACGCTAGCTATAGAATAACTTATTTTTAGCCGGACCAACCGACCGCTAATCCTGGGCAAAAATAACCGAGAACTGAGAACCGAACCGAAATAACCGGAACTGAAACCGATTTAACTGAAACCGAAAATTTCGGTTCCTAGTTCGGTTCCCAGTTCTCAGGAACCGAAATAATGGCGGGTAATTTGGTTCCAGACCTCGGTTAACCAAACAAAACCGAAGAACCGAATCTATACATATTGGCCCAATAGCAAAAGAGGCCCAGCCCAAATTCCAACCCTAGGTATATAACACAGCCCCTTAGTTCCCATCCCCACCACCCAGGCGCCCACCCGACCTTTCCCTGTCCCCAGTCCCACGCCGCCGCCTCCCCTGTCCCCGGTCCTCCCCTGTCGCCGGTGTCTGCTCTGGAGGTCGAGGCCGAGTCCGGTGCGTGCCCGCTGCCCTGGAGGCTGAGGTATGGAGCCACTGCCGCTCGCTGCCTAGAGGCCGAGGCGCAGAGCTGCTGCCGCTCGCTACCTAGAGGCCGAGGCGCAGGGCCATGGCCCTTGCGGTCTGGAGTGGAGGCCGAGGTGCCGAGCTGCCGCCGCTCACCCCCTGTGCGCGCAAGCCCTCCACCATCGCGCCTGCCTAGAGTCCTCTGCCTCTGCTGCCGGCAAGGACTCGGGAGGCCAGATCTGGACGAAGGGGCGACTGCCGCCGTTTTTTTTATTTTCCCCTTTTCTTCCTTTCTATTTCGCCGATGTAATGTATGGCTCGGTTAACCGAACTAACCGAGACCGAATTTCTTCGGTTCCAAATTTCCTAGCTAACCGATCGGTTCCAGTTTTATGCTAACCGAATTTTATAAAGAACCGAAGAACCGAACCAATTGGTTTCGGTTAACCGAACGCCCATGGCGACCGACCCCACCCCGATGCCCCGTCTGATCGAGCCAGCCAGCCCCAAAGCGTTACTGCTTTCCTCTTCCGGATGCATGCATGCGGGATCAACGCTGCAGGTAATGGCCGTAATTAATGACGCTGGATATTTGGAATAATTATGACGGCTTCACACGGTGCCATGCATGCAAGCGTGTACAGATGTGTTACGAGAATACACATAAAACTGGTGAACTAGTACGGCTGGTGCCATGCATGCAAGTATTACGAGAATACTAAAAGCAAATACATACCTATCGTGTATTAAGTAAATGATTTACTAGAAAATACTAGTATAATGCACGTGCTAACGCTACGGTTTTAATCTTGTGATGCTCATAATTATAACCAATTTATTCTTCATAATATTACTATTACACAACAATTGTATTTGAGTCTATATATAATTTGGGAACACTTTTCATATAAGTGCACATTGTAAAATTAGATTGTACCTAACTCCTTAATCATGTATTGCAGATTATCAGGGATGTTGTCGCTACATTCTTTTGCATTACTCGTCAAAATATCGGCCAAGAATTCCCTCCTCAGCGAAGTTGGTAGTTGTGCATGGCAGATAACAATAAATAAGTTATTATTTTTCAATGTAGTTTATGAAACTTAGTTATGTACTATACATGCTTACATTGTTGATCGGTGGCAATCTTATGCCATCCCATGACTTCATGAAACTGTATACAAGAAAGCCTCCCAAATTCCTGCAGAAGATCAATTGTTTATTTGATGTACATAGATCAAATAACTATTTCTGTGATATGAAAGTTGAAATATATTATAAGTGATTACCAGTGTTTATTATGTGTAACCTTTGTTACACACGTAGGGTATTCTCGCTTCAGTGATAAATATTGTTGTTCATCTTATAATTTAACAATCCCATGGCAAGATTGAACCTTCTAGCAATAGTGTGTAATGTAGGTATATATGAATCTCTGTGATCATAACCCTTCAAGCATACATGATCTTGAAGTGGATCCATAATATGCACGATTATTTTTTGCATATCGATTATGAATAAAGTGTATAGACCGTCTTGATAATATGGTAGTAGAATCTATAAACAAACACACAGACTGTAAGTGGTAAATAATTTAAAAGGTTTTAAAGTAATACACAAAACACAACTTATATTGCTACATTCTTTAATGTCGTACTGCTTTTCCGGCCAGCACTCAAATACTTTTTTTAATTGATCTTGGTATGCCTTGTCAATCTTGGGACAACATCGTGGATCTCGTCCAAAATGAGTTATTTCCTGATAATTATACAATTACATAATTTAAGTATGACATGTATAAACAATCTTTTAGAATGATTTATATATATCAACTTACATCAAATTTGAGATCCATGTAGTGGAATATTTGTTTCTTCTGCGCTATGTCTTGGTTGCACGCGACCATCCGAATAGCCATATTAAAGGTTTCATATTCGAGCTGTCTATCATCATCTAAAATATTTATAATTTGTCTAAGACTTAAAGAAATTGGATATGGTCGTGTACTTCGTATCCACTCTTTCCTGAAAACAAGGACAAGGAACAAATTACTTGCTGTAGCAATCTAGAATGGACAAAGGCAATATCTATATTAGAACAAAGACGTTGTACTTTAGAATGCATGACTTACTCTAAAGTCTCATCATCGGCGATCAAGTGGAACAACCCGCAAATTGTCGTCAATAGGTCTTCTCTGTTTGTCCACTTTAGCGTCCTTGTCAACTTCGTGTTACCCGACATCAAAATATCGAGGTCATTGAGCTCTTCGACAAGTTCATCTAGGTCATCGCCGGTCTTAGTTTTTTGCTCTTTATCCAGTAACCCTCTTATTTCATTTAACAAATGAAGTTATATAAGATCGCAGGTAGCTTGAACCTAAAGTTACTTATATCTTCCTACAAACAAGAATTGCTTATATGCTAACCAATTAAAAATAACTGATATGTATTAGAAGTAGATTCTTAAGTAAGTACACAGGTTACATGGTCGGATAAAGTACTTCGGTCCAATACTCCATATAATTAAGAAGCCATAAACCACAACTATAGCTGGGCAATATTCCAAACAATCAAATATGAGGCATACAGATAATGGTTAGGCAATGACATATACACAAAACGTAAAGATATTTTACCCATCTGTTTGCATTGGGACCTTGATCTTATGTTTCATTGGCCAAGATGTCATATTGGTACCGTGTTTCCATTTACTTTGGTCCAGTTTTGTAAGCCTCGTTGCATATTTTATTAGTCTTTCCATTCCTAAGAGCTGGTATGATCAAAACACCAAGGCTAATTAAGAAACAGAATAGGTACCGAAGAATTTTGAATAAATTAATATGTATACCAATTATTTAGACGTACCGTATACCAGAGATCTTCAAAGTTTGTCATATTATCTCCAAAAGAGTCCAAAACATGTATCTGGCCTAATGAAGCGTTCACAACACCCACGTACCAGTGAAACTTTTCAATATTGATTGGAAGGAACACCTGCAGTATTAGAGAGTTATCTAAATTATTTCTCTAGATTTGAAAGGGTAAAAAATTAGCATATGTCAAGTATTATGGTAAAGCTTACCATATCAGCATTTAAATAACTGTGTGCCCTTGTTTCAACCACTTCATCTCTATTATAGCTCAAATCCCTCTCATCTTTCTTCCCGTCAATTCGTAGCATTTGAGAAACCATTGAATTTTCCAAATATACATCTCCACCATCTCTATGAAGTAGGTGTTCTTCATGCCGCATCAATTCGATATACAAACTTATGACCTACAAGTTTTTAATTTGTCATTAAAAGATTGGCAGATAGTTTGTATGGACACTATGTAATGCAGAAGCAGTGTTAAACATGCTTACCGCGCCATTGACTTGCTCATTCGACTTAAAAAGGCAATCTAGGTCATCCCTGCATCCCCAAGCATCATTGATTCTGACGAGTTTATGATCTATACTTTTTCCTTTCATGTATTCAATGACCTCATCATCTTGTTTCGTAGACACATAATCTGCAGAGGTATCATTTTATATTATTATTAGTAATAAGTAATTAATTATTTAAATTAAAGAAGTAAGTTTCAATTAATGATGGCTCACCTTGAGTCATGATTTGTGCATTGTTTGATTTCTTTGGCTTATTATACCGAGGCAACGCCGTCACATCATCGTCAGCACGCATCATATGTTGTGCCTTTTGTAGTACTGGCGTTTGGACGGCATCATCGTTGACCTGTACTTCTCTCGCTTCCTCCCTAATAATGATCTGCAGGCAGATGCAATATATAATATCAGTTTGAGATTCCATATTTGTACATTTTGTACGCAATGGCCCACTCGGACAAAATATGAGAGGAGATTTGTGTTGCTTAAGAGTTCGTTGTGTACGTCATCCTCATGAGCACGCTTCCGCTTCTTGTCTTCGCATCTTTCTTGATCGACATCTACATCAATATAGATCCACTTTAGTACATTAGCATCTAAATAAATGCCTTATTTCATATTGCAAAGTAGCATGATGATGTTGTGCTAATTTGGCTCACCAGAAGTAGGAAATGCATCAATACGGACCGTACGTTTGACTGTACACATGGGAATATATGCATCATTTCTGTGTAGCCAATCTGTGAGTTGTACGGACTGATCAGCGAGGTTCATCATAAACGAGGAAATGGGTGAAATTATTATTAAAGGCTCGGATATTTCTGACCTTCGGGTGAGGATGGCCGAACTATTATTTCGGCGTTGTTGTTGTCCAACGTTTCTTGGCTAGAGGCTACAATTCTTGACTCACTCTCTATATACTTTTTAATCTCTACAGATGAGCAAAGTTGTTGACGAAGTTGTTGACGAAGTACGCCGGCTGCCAGGTTAGTCCTCTTGGTTGGGGTTTGTCGCTGGTTCCGCGCGCTGACGAGGAGTACTGGCACGGGCATTATACACTCCAAGTATGAATGCATACGTCCTAAAAACTGTAATGTGCACATATATACATATACACTCCAGCGTATAGATCCGCTTTGTGCGTTAATAGTTATCCGGCCAGGTGCACCTCCGATGATTATTAAATAATATTCAGGGGGCGGGCGGCGTTGATCGTGGCGGCTGTTCTGGCGCGCTGCGGTGTGGGCACATGCGGCAGGTGCGTTGAGGGCGGGAGGAGGAATACCATACAAAATATGTTGATCGTTGGATCGTGCGTGAGTAATGAGAGAGAATATTGAGGACAGATCTGGGTGGTTGATTCGAATATGGTTGGTTTTATATGTACAATTTTTGGGGTGCATTTAGGATGATCATCTCAGCAGGGGACGCTTTTCTGGGTGGACCAAGCGAAGAAAACTTGGTGCATTAGTAGGGTAGATATGCCATTGATTGTGATTTACTATAATCTATGTCTTGCTATCCTTGTGAATTTGACAACTATGTTTACGAGAATGAACCTTGAATGTGAACTACAAGAACCATGATATAGTAGTTACGAGAATTTGAGTTGGCTTCATACGAGAATTACATGACGAGTTACTTTGTTTAGGTTCTGGTTTTTCCGAGTAACTAGTTGGCCAGTTACGCAAATGTTCCAGGCGCACGCAAATGATCTTGTTACGATAATTAGCACATGTTCTGGTTACTATAATTAGCACGCAAATAATTAGCACGAGAGTTTTGTACTGTAAATATTTACGAGAATTTTGAACCGTAAATGTTTACGAGAATTTTATACTATGAATATCTCATACTATGGAATTTACGAGAACTTGCACAAAGAATATTTACAGGAACTTTATACTATGAATACAAGTATTTGCTAGAATTTTGAACTATGACCAAATTTAATTTCCTACACGAACCCTCCGCTCCCGATTCCCGAAGCAGAGGAAGACCACAGACCCCGAGGCTACGTCTCCGGCCACCGCACGCACTCGTGTGGCGGGTCGGCCGGCGTGGGGAACGAGATGACCGAGCCGATCGGGTACAACGTCGGAGTAGGGCACCCGGTCCCGCGCGTGCACCGGCCCTCGGCGATGGCGGAGAGGACGCCCTGCTTCGGCTGTGTTAACGATGATGCCGTCGGCATTCGGGCTTCTTCCTTTCCAATTCCATGATCGGCATCGGGAGCGAGAGCGGCGGCACTGGGGCAGCCCAGGAATGTCCGCCGCGCCGTCCATCTCCCCGAACTCGCCGGCCACCTCCTCGCACAGCGCCGGCAGGCGCAGGAATTAGGAGAGCGCCGCGGCGTTGCAGTTGAAGTACAGTACGCCGGCACTCCGAGCTCGCGGGCCACGACGACTAGCGGGGCGCAGAACAGGTCGAGGACGAGCGCGGCCACCGGGCACACCAGGCTCGAGACGGCCGCCCTGACGTGGGGCGCGTGCAGCTGCACGACCTGCGAGATGAACTCCGTGGAGCCCGCTTGGTCCGTCGGGGGCTCGACGGCCGGAAGGCGGTGGATGCGAACGTCGAGGCCGGCGGGGAGGAGTAGGCTGGATCGAGGGCGCGCGCCTGGCCATCGTCGTACTCAACATCTGCGTGGTCCGTCGGGGGTTCGACGGCCGGAAGGCGGTGGATGCGAACGTCGAGGCCGGCGGCCGCCTCCTCCATGCGGCGTATGGACCTGCCCAAACATGCAAGCTGAATCACGATGGACCGATGGAGTCAGCGCCGACGCCGCCGCCTCCGGTGGCCCGGGACCCGCCTCCGAGGCTGCGCAAGGCGACGCCGTCGCCCCCGGCATGCTGCGCGGCGGTGCCCACGACGAAGGAGCCGCACGCGAACCGCGTGACCTGGAGCAGCAAAACCACTCCGTCGACGGCGTCTTCGGCGCTAGGGTGCAGGCTCATCGTCGTGGAAGTCGCTGGCTCCAGGTGCAAATAGGGAAGCGTATCTTCTGTCCATATGTTTTACCACACGGTCTGCATGCAGAAATTAAAGTGACATGATTAGGGGACTTTAAGCCACGTAATTAGGGGATCGGTTGATTAGACACGTCTGAGCCGCAGGTGGGATCTGGTCAATACGAGCGGTGTGGAAGGCTCGAGTCGGATGTGTAGGTTGGGTCAGGCTAAAAAAATATCTTATTCTGTAGCAACTTTGAGTTACGATAATTAATATGTTAATTAAATAGATTATAGTAACTCCTCACTAACTAGTTTACTATAACATTTTTGTAAATATTCCTATGTGTTATAGTAACCCAAGTATCGTAAATATGTATTGACATTATCGTAAATTAGTGTTAGAAATTTAGGCATTTTCATTATTAGTTTAATCCAGAAAGATAACATCAGCAGGTTCGTGACGGCATATATGTGCATATGTATATCTCTAACGAATGCTACAGCATGCAGAGATGACATACAGATAGATACAGTAAAAGTACAGATTACAGTAATCAGAAAGATTAGACTATACCCAGCGAAGGGTCCCATGCCGGAGACATCGGAGGCTCCATTCGCACTAGCCACCACCCATTACCCACAGATGCTGGGCATGGGCACGGGGTAGCCGCCCAGACGTGGCAGTTACCTCGATCCCATCTTTCCTTCTCAGACTCGCTACATCTTCGTGATATCGTCGTTCTTCTTGCAGTGGAGGCCGATTCCTCGCCCATCCGTCACAGCAACAGCGCCGACGAACATGTCTCTGGCGAGTTCTACATTGAGGCATTCATGCCTCTGTTCTCGTTGTCCCCTTGCCAGAACCGTCAGCCGAACGCAGTTCTTGCAACGGGCCGATGCTTCTCCTTCCCTCACGGCAACAACACCGAGAAACTTGTCTCCGGTGAAGTGCTTCGGGCTCATCTTCTCTTCGAACTCTTGGCATCAGTGGAGAGCGTGCGTATCTGATAACGTGTTAGAAGTAGAGAGCGAGACGGATGCAAAATGATTGTGTACTCTAATGAACAGTGTGAGCCCACGTGAGCGGTTACCAGTACGAAAGAGAGAAGGGTGAGATGACACTTCTTGGATTAATTCCTAATTAAGTACTAAATAATAATTCTCAACAGAAATATCTACATCTTATCCCATCAAATGATCATGCAAGATGAACTCCGTGGAGCCCGCTTGGTCCGTCGGGGGCTCGACGGCCGGAAGGCGGTGGATGCGAACGTCGAGGCCGGCGGCTGCCTCCTCCGTGCGGCGTATGGACCTGCCCAAACATGCAAGCTGAATCACGATGGACCGATGGAGTCAGCGCCGATGCCGCCGCCTCCGGTGGCCCGGGACCCGCCTCCGAGGCTGCGCAAGGCGACGCCGTCGCCGACGGCATGCTGCGCGGCGGTGCCCACGACGAAGGAGCCGCACGCGAACCGCGTGACCTGGAGCAGCAAAAGCACTCCGTCGACGGCGTCTTCGGCGCTAGGGTGCAGGCTCATCGTCGTGGAAGTACGTCGCTGGCTCCAGGTGCAAATAGGGAAGCGTATCTTCTGTTCATATGTTTTACCACACGGTCTGCATGCAGAAATTAAAGTGACGTGATTAGGGGACTTTAAGCCACGTAATTAGGGGATCGGTTGATTAGATCCGTCTGAGCCGCAGGTGGGATCTTGTCAATACGAGCGGTGTGGAAGGCTCGAGTCGGATGTGTAGGTCGGGTCTGGCTAAAAAATGTCTAGCCACTTTGAGTTACGATAATTACTATATTAATTTATAAAATTATAGTAACTCCTCACTAAGTGATTTACTACAACGCTATGATAAATATTTTCATGTGTTATAGTAGCCTAACTATCGTAAATATGTATTGACATTATCGTAAATTAGTATATAGAATTATTGTAAATGGAGGTGAATATAGTATAACTTATTTTGTAGTTGTCTACTGAATATACTCTCCCTCTATATATTGTATTCCCTTCTTGTATTATGTATGAAGGTTTGTATAGTGGAAATTAGTTTCTCTATTACATATTATAACTAGAATGCTATAGCTAGTGGTCAAAAGTCCTCTATTCTAGTACGTTATAATTTGTGACATCAATTTTGAATGTTTTAGCACCTTATCATATTTCATGACGGAAGGTGTAGGCGTTTGGAATCATTCACCGCACAGAGAAAGGCACGAAACTCTGATCCAATTAATCATACATAAAAGATAATAAGATTAATTAATAATAATAACAAAGAAAACATGAAGAAGAGATGGGAAAGATAGGCAGGTGGACGATTGTGTGCGTACAGTGCAGTATATATATATATATATATATATATATATATATATATATATATATATATATATATATATATATATATATATATTTGTTTTGCTATAATACACTTGGGTATATCCTGTATATAGAATACACCCAGGTAGGTGGGCGCACCAACTTGGAGCAACCAGCGCGGCCAAGCGAACATGCAGTGCATGCTTCCCTAAGTTAAGTTGTATCTTCCACCTACCACGTAAAGCCAGCTAGCATACAAATCCCACTAGACTGCTTACATGCATGCATGGAATTTTTTGTTGGTTTGAATCTTTGAAATAAATTTTCTCCTAAACCGTAACCCCGATTGAGAAACCGTTTGTTGCATCCGACTCAAAAAAATATTCTGAGCAAAACTAGATCTAATATGAATATATTTTTTTATCCTTTAAGCGAGTTGCATGTCAATGTACTACCGATTGCAACTCTGTCTACCACCTAGTTGCAACTAGTTATAACTCTGTGTATTATATGCATCTGGTCACTATAATCACGCCAAGTTGCAATTCTGAGTTGCAATCATATCTGAGTAGCAACTGTGTTGCAATTGAGTAGTAACTGGTTGTAATCGGTAGTAATTGGTTTGCAATCGAGCAGTAACTTGTTGCAACCAGTAGTAATTGTGTAGTAACAAGTTGCAACCAGTATTAACTGGGGTTGCAACTGGACAGGTGCATCTACCAACTAGGTTGCAAGTGAGTACTTGCTAGCTGCAATTGAGTACTAACTGGTTGCATTTCTATTCAGCAGGAGTTGCAAGCAAACCTGGTTACAATCAGAGTAATAACTAGGTTGCAACTGAATAGTGAATAATTGCAACCAGAAGTAACAAGGTTACACTAGATTATAATTAGTTACAACCAGTGCTAAATACGCTACAGCTAAGTTGTAATTGTGTTGTAGAAGTACTTGCAACTCATAGTACAACATATTGCAATTACGTATTTGAAAAAAACTTCATCAAATACAGCCTTCATGGATCTTGTTTTGTTAAGCATATTTTTTTCAACAACCTACTTCAAACAGATCTAAAATCGGATATGTGGTTTAGAAGATATCGCATTTTTTCGTTTAGAATCAACAAAAGATTCCGTGCAAGCATGCTTCGTGGTGGGTGGGTTGAGCTGTTAGATGGCATCACGTAGTTAGTTGTCTCCATTTAGTTTTGCATGCAGGAGCGTGGACTTACCTCGTGCTCGCCGCGCTCCTCGCGTCTCGCGCTCGCGTGTCGGGTGCACTCGCTTCACAGAATGCACCCAGGTGCATTTTATATTTTATATACTCCCGGGAGTAATTACTCCCATAATCAATAAATCATGTTGCGTATGTGTATATACTTATTTATCAGTTTGAGTATGTTGACATACTAATATTAAGATACTCCAAATCTTTACTATGTGAATTTTTTTTTTCAAAAGAGTACATATTTTTTAATATATTATATAATACTATGATCGTAACATAAAAAATAAGTATAACCATATACTCTAAGTATACATACATATTTGTCATACATAGTATCCTAGATGGTCTAGTATGATGATATGCTCCATCTACGTACACTTCGTCGGGCCATATACGTCATAAATCTAGAGATATACACATGGGAGTAACTACTCTCTGGCAGTAGAAAATAATTTCCATATATATATATATATATATATATATATTCTGGTGTCTGACAAGTAGTAGGCATCTCTATATATTATATTATTATTATTCTATACATGCTGGCGGAATATGATGTTACAGCAGCTCCATTCGCTTGCGGGCCGGCTGCCGCCACCTGCTCACCTCAACTCTCAGGCACGTCCTGACCTGACCACATGCCCACAGCACAGAGAGCGCTCCTCTACATAGTATTTAGGGAATTTGGTGTCGACTTGCTTAATTACCTAGTAAGGTATATATAGTTTAATATAAAAAAGGCAAATATATATATGTCATTGATTTCACCTACTAACTACATGAATCATCTTATGCAAGCAAAATTGTTTAAAACGCATACATAAATTAATATTATTTATTTATTTATTTACCTTGTATTTCAGGCGAAGTTAATGACACCTACTACTGAATCAAGCGCGATGCAAATATGCAAAATCACTCGGTCACATCACATACCACGCATATATGTACGTACGCAGTGCGGTAAATTGGGCATGCCATTTTCTAACTAACTCTAGTTTGCGCCATCTAAATTCGTGTTTGCACGGGCTTTTTGTCAATAATGTTCCGATTAATAAAGGTCATGTCTTGTTCCAATTCCAATTGGTTGCTTTAAGCTTTCAGCCTTTTTTTTTATCACGTTGCTTGTGTTCTCGGCCAAGATTCCCGATTACCAACATCGTGTCATTTTATTTTATAGCTCGGGATCCAACACCGGGAACACATGGGAAGCATTTTTCTTTTTTGCTGTCCAACTCTAGCTAGTAACGACATTATCCGCAAGCTGAAAAAGACCAGACGGTCCACCACGTTAGATGGGCCGTATCGTTTGGTTTATTTGCACCAAGGCATTTTTTCTGTTTTGATTTACATCTTATTGCATCGTGTTGTTATATTATGCTTAATGGTAGCAAGAATTGGAGGATTTCGGTAGTATTTGGAGAAGAACAGAGTCTAAGGTTGGGAAAGAACATAGTTACAAGCAAGGGAGGAATTCAGTTTGAGTTATTCCTTATATTAAACCCTTGCAGGTTGCATTCCAGAGCTTATAAGCTGACTCTCACAGCTAGCACTTGGTCCTACAAATCCAAGCCCCAGATAAAATAATTACAAATCCAAGTCATTGGCAAATGAAGCATAAGGAGGCTACAGAGCCTACAGTCGCTTACGCTTGTCCGCAGCCCGATCGCCACCTTGGTTGCTCGCTCTTCTGCTGCCGCTCGGATGATTTTGTCGACTGCATCATGTAGGATCAGTGTTGTGTGTTCCGTTATTTGAAGCCGAAGTGTCGATAGGGATGTATCGGGGGCGGCACTACGTGTTTGTTGAATAAGGAGAAAACCCGCAATGTGGTACAAAATGTAGGATGGAACGAAGAAAGTTACTCACAGGTGATTGCTACTGCGAACACGGAGTCGTCGTCTGCTTGTCTCAGCTTCCGATGCATCGCCTCCACGCCGATGAGTCCGGCCAGTAGCACGATCATCTAAGCAGCGGTGACCATAGCAGGAAGTCCTCCTCTGGGGTCGTCGCGCGGCGATCCGCTGGGCCAGTTGGCTCCGTTGATGTTGTTGACAACCTGTTACTGAATTAAGTTTTTGATAATGGATATTTTGTGTTATGTTTTCCATGCTTATATTTTTTAGAGTTCAAGGGCATATCGCCCTGTTCATGCTTATATTTTATCCATTAAGTTGCTTTGATATATGAATTAAATTTGTTCTAGAGGTGGTATATTTGTATTATGACGGTTTGTATATAGTGGAAATTAGTTTCTGTACGATACATATAACTGTAATATGCTATAGCTAGCGGCCAAAAAGTCTTGTATTCTATGTTATATAAGTTGTGACATCAATTTTGAATGTTTTAGTATAAGAATAAGAAGAAGAAGAAGAGATGGAAATAAGAAAAACACAATTCACCTTCTCATGCGTGCTGCAACTCGGTGATGGGCCAGTAGGATGGACATGGACTGATACCGATAGCCATGTGGCTCAGGCAGTCGGATGTTGGAACGATCCTGAGCTAGTGGGCTGATGACGATGCAAAGCCTCACGGTCGTGGGCTTGTAGCGTCGGTCGAAAACACCAGCCTTCTCTGGGCCACGGCCCACAGCAAAAGCACCAGGTGATGATGGCAATGGACTGAAACTGAATATTGCATTGCACACGCCTTGCGTTGCTTCTACTTCTACTGCAGTGGCGACACCTGGACGATTCGCGTGTGCAGTGTATCTTATTTATTTTTTCTTTTTTTTTTGTCTCTGACAAGTGACAAGTAGCCAAGTAGTACGGAGTAGGTATCTCTCTATTCTATACAGGGCGGAATACGATGTTACTACTGCTACTTTACTACTAGTATGGCAGGCATTTGCTTTGGTTGTACGATGACCACCGACCTCCTCTTTTTTTTTTTATGTATGATTTCTTGTATGTAGGCCGCCAAATGAGGTCAAATGAGTCCAGTGTGCGTTCAAACAGACAGACACCGAGTACTTTACTGACCTACCTGTGATTAATTAGATTCATTAAGCAAGTAAGTAACCTCAGCAGCTCGGGTCCCCACTCCACTATCCTGCCGCCGGGTGCCGTACGAAAAAAACATCGACTACTAGAGAAACTACTGATAATGATAAAAAGAAAGGGGAAAAAAGTCTTCTCTTCTCCTAACAATTACAACAATCCACGCTTGGCCGGTTGCACGGTTCTGGCCACTTTGGTGTGATGAGCGACTCGTTAATCTCCGCTGCGCAAAATGTCAAATAGGGATTTCAGAGGACCAGATGAGATCAGGTGCATTAAATATCCGTCCGTGACAAATTACCTATTACTAGATAAAATTTTATACACGTCAACATGATTTTCTGTTTGTATCTACATCCGTCAGTAGTGTTATTCTAAACGTTGAACGGTAAACAGTTAGTCACTTGCCTGTAGTTATTATTCGGGCAAAACTGTCACTTCAACAGGCAAAACGGTTGTTTAAATAGGATAAACGACCGATTAAACGAAAATGGTGTACCACCGGGTAGTGTTTAAATGGTGTGTAAACGAGCTAAACGACCAATTAGGTAAACGGTGTCCGTCGGATACGATACTCACATGTATCCGCACCCGTAAGTTAGATTATGGCTACAATACAATAATTATTTGTATTTTTTGCACTAGCGAGTAATGACATATCCGCATTTGTACCGACAGGTCAAATTGTATACCCCGTGGATGAAATTTTGTATCCACGCCCATACTCATCGGGCACTCATGTGTAGCCGTGTCGGATCACCATTTCTAATGTCAAATGATAATGGTGGAGTAGTAGCAAATGTCAAACTAAGGGTCCCTTGCCATGGCTTCGGCTCATTGCGGCTCTTGCTGCGGAAGTATGCCAAACAACCCATTAAAAAAATAACTCATTGCAAGGAGTTTAGAGGGTCCAGAGCCGTTTTTTATTAGGACCTGGAGCAGCAAAAACGTGGCATCTTATGGTTCCTCACAATTTTGACATAAATTTTACAAAACTATCACATGAGTTGCTTTAAGAAGCTACTTGACAAAAGGAGACGAAGTCCTTTTAGGAGAAACCAAAACGCTAGCAAACTATTGAAAGTGTAGCTACGGGTCACTTGGTTAGTTTGGAGTATTGCAAGTTTGTTCTCATTCGAAATCTAAATTATTGATTCGAATGAGTTTGGGGGTCAACCAGCAGATAGATAGAAAAAGCAAAATTTGCAAAGATTGGATTGGTGCCAACTTGCCGAGTGCCGACTCCTGTGCTGTGCATCCGTTCATGTCCACGTTTTATGACCCCGGATGGAGGAAACAGAAAACACGTTCTTTGAGGAGAGTACGTACTTAATTACTTATTATGACTTTTACAAGGAGCAGAGACCTTGGTTGTGTGTGCTGCCCTGTTCGCTTATGCTGAAATTTGGTTTATGATGATGTTTATGCTAAAATGTTGTGAGAGAAAAACACTATTCCATATCTGAAAAGTAGCTCAAGCGATCAGAGCCATCCATGCTCACACTCACACAATAGTGTTAACCAGCACAAAACAAACTACATGGGGTACTCCAACAACAGTCAGTTCATTTAACACCCCAGTACTACACCATACAGCTGCAGCTGAACTGCATCTTCCCATTACAAAACAAGCATACATTCCAGAGGCGAGAGCAGAGCCAGCCCACATGAGCTGTGAATCCGTGCATAGTGACAGCAAAGATTCCGCCACAACGCCAAAGCTGAGAGGAGCCACGCCACGCGCCAGCTACAACTAGCAACAAAAAGCTGTGCCTGAGCCTGCCAAAGTGACAACAAAAACCTCCCCAGCTCACACACACTGACACACACTACCACCAGCTTCTCCGTCTTCACCCTTCATCGTGGATCCTGTGAACAAAACAAACAAACAAAGGCTGAACAAGTGAACATCCCAGCCAGAGACGCCACAGCTGCTCCCTGTCTTCTCTTCTCCAGCCAAACAAGAAACACACCTTGGTTTTGTTGCCATCTCCACAAGCAGCAAGAGTTCTGGTGTCACCTTGCTTCTGTTTCTTTTCTCTTCCACCAGCAAAATACACCTACAAGTTCCAGCAGTCCAGCTGGGAAACACTACAAATCCATTCTATCTGCCATCCTTGGCCTCACCTTATTACTCCTTGTAGGATGCAACAAGGTATCACTCACGTGTGTGCAGGTCTAGCTAATTTAGCTTGCTACTAGATGGAGTACATACATATGCTTGTGAATGCCGCCAGTTCTACTAGTCATCTACTACTCCTGCTACTCAAGGTTGCTTCTCATTTCAGCACCATACCATGTTGCCTTAAATAAAGGGACTGCACATGTGCACCAAATTTGAACTTTTCAAGTGGCAATCACATCTCAATTCATATACTACCAAGTACAAATCTTATATCACTTCTCTCATGCTCCTCATCATTTCCAACATGAAAACTGAACATACAGCAACGAAGTGCAAACCCAAAAGAACACTGCATGCTCACAAAGTGAGCCGGCCTAAAGCTTTTAGCCAGCTCACACATTGATCCTTAGCACAAACTGTTCATGCCCTCTCGTCTTATGAGTTACGCAATCTTTTTGAGGAAACAACTGAAATCTAGACTACTTTGAGAATCAGATGATACATGCTACAGCATGACTGTACAAAGCAAAACAAAGAGAATGGATCTCCATAGGTTCATCTTTCATATTTCAATATCAGTAACAGTGATAAGTAAGGAGAATTTTGTAACAAGTGCCAATTGACTCAACGAATAGATGAATGCATCTATCTTCCTTTGTAGATCATCTAGCTCCTCATGACAGCTCTACATGAAGCTTACAACATTTCCAACCAACTTGACGATTGAAGACCAAGCCAGAATACTACCAGTGAAAAAGATAAGCTTTTAAATTGTTTCAAATGGAGCTGTCTTCAATCTTTCTGTTTAGCTCACATTTATTTGTACACTACCCATACTTACATTGTATCTTTTCTTAGTTGATAGTCTAGGTCCCCACTAACAGCTCTAGATGAACCTTTACAATATTCAAAACTAACTTAAGGATCAAGCCAGAAGACTACCAGAGAAAAGAAAATCAGCAAGTTTGGAAAGTTTCTAACAGAGCATTTCTTGAATTCCTCTGTTTAAGTCTATTTATTTTGCCAACTGGTCATAACCAATAGAACAAGGAACCTGATAAAAGTCAGCATTAACAAATTCTAGAACTGGTAGTACTGTCAGACCATAAAAACACATAATTAGAAATTAAGTTGTTTCCCAAACAATAACAAAGAAATGAATGCTGCCTGAAAACAGACACAGCGGATGTAAACACAATTGTCCATGAAATCTATGATCACAATCAGACTAATTACCACAGCACTAGACAAGTGAACATTTACATCACTACATCATCTTCGCAGTCATCTAAACATCAAATGGAGAAGAAAAAGAAATGAAATGAAATTCCAACTGGATGAATGAATTTCCCCAACACAGCATATCACGATATGCAATGAATGTTACCTCAGCTTTATTGCCAAACCCATTTCCTCTTGAATACAGCAACCCAAGAAAAAAAAATAACAGGGGATTCCAAATCCAATATGGCAAACATTTCTCCTCCATTGCTTGCTTGGAGATGAAAGGAACTCCCCGCATATGAACATCGGCAACTATGAACATGAACAATAGCCTCCCATTCCTCGCAGTACAAAACTTAAGCTTCCGAACAAACCCACCAAAAGAATGTGCTGAATCCTCATTGAGCAGAATCTGGGCTCTGAAATTAGTGGCTAGCATTGCCCTCGCTGATATAGAAAATTTGCCGCCGTCAAGCAACCAATGGACAATCTTGGCTCTAGCCAACATCATCAAGTCTTCTTGTTAGCAGAAGTATCCAGCAAATCGAAAAATCCACTATGCAGCATAATTGTTCTCAATCACCGGTTGTGTCCGCGTCCCCAACGCCACAGGCGCCTGCGTCCGCCCAACCTGCGCCATCCGCAATGTCTCCCCAACCTCCGCATTCCGCTCCATGAGCTGAAGTTTCTTATCCCTTTTGTACCTCACCAAGCACAGCAGAAGCGCAGCCAACAGCCCCAACGCTGCAGCACCCCCAACCACGCCGACAGCAATCTTCCACGCGTCTGAGCTCCCCTTCTTACCACCTCCCTCAGTCGGTATCGGCGGAGCAATCGCGCCAGCTGGAGGTGGAGCCCGAGCTGGAGGTGGAGCTGGAGCAATCTCACTGGAATTCACGACAATTGAAACGTGCCCTTGCCGATACGTCGTGCACACATTGGTTCCCTCCAGGTCCCGGAACTGCGGCACGCCATCCAAATAGAACACCACGCACCGCGGAGTCACACCACCTGCCGGCACCGCCCGGACACCGCCGAACGCCACAGAGATCGGTCCCCCCGACGCGACGATGCTGAGCTCCGGCAGCCCCACGGCCGACAGGTTGGCCGCGTCGTAGGCGAGCAGCCCCAGCACAGGCGCGAGGTAGGTGTACCCGGCGGGGAGCGGGTAATAGCGGTCGGACCAGTTGCCGAGGTCGTGGTACACGAGCACCACCCGCTCGACGTGCGGCTGCAGAACGACGCCCGGCGGGAGCGCGAACTGGAAGTAGCCCGCGAAGCCCCTCCGGCGGAGGCTGCCGCTCCGCAGGCGCAGCGCGGACGCCGCAATGCCCGTGAGGTTGCCCGGCACGGTGGCGTTGTAGACAATGCCGGTGCGCGGGCGCGCTGACAGCGCACGGAACGCGTAGTCCTGCAGCGCCGCGTCAAGGGGCCTCGCGGGCGACGGCGGCTGCGCCGCCACTGGTGGGGTGGCGGTGGTGAGGAGCAGCAGCAGCAGCTGGAGGAGGCGGGCGCAGCAGATCAAGAAGCCCATGTCAGTTGGTGGCGGAGCAGAGCAGCCGCCGGAGCTGGGCAAGTGGAGTCAGGACGCCTTCCTCATCCGTGGCTGCTGGTAGGATCAGCACGCGTCCAAGAACGTTCGCCTGCTCTTAATCGATGGGAACAAGGACGGGATTTGGGGCGGAGAGGGAAGGCTGGGATCCTCTGCACGGACGGGCATTTACGCCGCCTCGGTAGTGACGCGGCTCGGACCGGTGCGGTCCAAAAAAGCAGGTGGCTTTGAGGGAGCGAGGAGGGCGGCAATGGCGATGGAAGCGAGGAGGACAGGTGGAGCGGAGTCAGGACAGGACAGGACCGAGTCCTCCAAGAAGTGGAGTGGTGGGCAGGGCGGCGACGAGGACGACGGCAACGAATCGGGCCGCCCGACCCAGATGAAAAAGATACGGAAATTGGGAGGCGGAGAACGCGAACGCTCTCAATCTTGCGGAATCCGAGTGGGGAGACGGGAGAGTGGACGCCACATGAATTTGGAATGCGGGGGCGAGGAGGAGTACTGCGCCCCCACGAATGATTGCGACGCGGAGGAGGAGACTGAAGGAAGTGGGGAGTGAAGACGAGGAGGGGTTTGGGGATTGAAGAACAACTGGAGAACAGTGTGTCTGAGGTCTTCGAGAAGATTTCTCTGTACACGGGGGGTTTAATGGGAATAAATACGTGCTCCCCAGGGCTTAACTGGAAACGCAGTTTGCGCCTGCAATTCTCCCGGGAATAAAAGACGCGGGCTTACAGTTGGCAAGGCACGTGGAGTTATCGATTTGGGCTTAGATCCCATCAAAATTTAAGTTTTTTCGCTCTTTCTTTATCATATCAATTTTTGGACATATGTATGGAGCATTAAATATAGGTAAAAAAAATAATTAATTGCACAGTTTGGTTGTAAATCACGAGACGAATCTTTTAAGTCTAGTTAGTCCATAATCGGACAAAGTTTGTCAAATACAAACGAAACGTGCTACCGTGTCCGGATTGCAAATATTTGCAATCTAAACCAGGCCTTGCCCCTGGGTGGCGGAGGATTACCGTTCCTGCTCGCTGGAAAGCGGGTCCGCGAATACCGAAGGGGGCGTTTGTCCGTGTGCGTGAGGGGAGCATGCCGTTTGCCGCTTTTTTTTTTTTCCGTTTAGAGGGGTTCTGTTATGGCCATATCCGAATCTGAATATTCAACATCCGATATTGTATCCGTATCTGAATACTCAAATCGCATATTTATGATGTCAATATCTAATCGTATCCTATCCGGCATGGTTGACACTATCCGTATTTAAATTCAAATCCAGACAGAAATATGAAAACAAATGTGATATCGGTGATATCCGTTCGTATCCGATCCGTTTTCATCCCTACTTATCACGTCCCTTCTCATAACGTTTGGATTCTTCGGGTGGGGGTGGGGGATGAAAGCTTCTCTGGGAGAGGTGAGGTCCGAGTGGTATGAGCTAAAGATGGCAACGGGCACAAAATATCCGCGTGCCCGCGGATAGAAAACCCGATGGGCATGGATATGGGTTTAAGTTTGTGCCCACGGGCACGGGCATGGGTGTGATTCTAAACCCGATGGATATTTGCTCGTGGGCATGGAAAAATGATATCCACACCCGCAAACCCGCTAGACCCGCGCCAATAACCCTATAAGTCTATATACGGTTGTATGTCTTTATTCGTGTTAATTTGTGATGACTTGAGATATACTAATGTAGACTTTTGATGACTCTTGTATGGTCAATGTGTCATACTTTATCTAATGTTGAGATATAGACGTTTATTTTTTTTGATATATTGTTTCTTACTTGCTATTAAAATATGGTTGGGTGCTTTGTTGCTTCATTTTTGCGGGTATACGGGTGTGCCCGTGGGCATGTGATATCCGCGGATAGCGGGCACGGACATGGTTTTCTACCCGTGACGGTTAACGGGCGCGGGCGCGGGCACGGATTTTTGCTCGCGGGTATGGATATCTAGGGCTAGTATCCGCGCGGATTTTACCCGTTGCCATCTTTAGTATGAGCAGCTTGATGACATGTGGACCCGTGTCCGTGCCAGCTCACCTTTGCTCTCCTTAGAGGCTTGCCACGTTCAGGCAGCAATTCTTCTGTTGGGTACTCATGCGACGCGGCAAGCTCACAGGTCAGAAGCCACATGGCGCTCACAGGAAGTGAGTGTCTCTTTCCCTGGCTAGTGGGACCATACAAATGTGGCACACTGGACAGTGAGCGCTCACGAGTCATGAGTACTTGTTGGCGGTCTTTATTACTAACGTATGGATTTCGTCCGTGCTTGACTGAACAGGACTAACAACGATCTATTTGTTTTGGATTAGTCGGGTCTAGTTACTAGTTGGATATAAGAATTAGCTGGGGTTACCAGCTCCATGTAGAAGGATAATACGGAAGGCGAGTGCCAAGATAGGTCACGGCTTCAAATTCTCGAGAAATTGAGCACAAAAAAAAGACATTTTTATGTTGTTTTATATTTTTACGATATTTTATAAAAGAGTAAAGTCTATTAGCACGACTTAAATGAGCATTTTGAGAGTTGACCGGGATGGCACGGCAAGACAAGTTTAAGGACCATCAATGGCCTTACTCTTTATAAAATATTTCTAGGGCCCGCTCTTAGCTAGAGATCGTTTCTAAGGCCTTATTTGATTGGGCTTTTCAACCCGCCGTGGCTTCAAAAAAATCCAAAAGCCAATCAAAGAGATGCAAACCCAAAGTTATTTTGGGCCAAAAGTTGTTTTTGCTCTACTAAAAATCTCACAGTAGCTCCCCCTGCTTTCACTGGCTATGTAAATGGTAAGTTCAAAGAAACTACCCACCTGCCACTTATGAAGGTACCGATTCGATTTTTGCCACTACTTTTCTCGTCCACTAGAACTATGCACAAAATAGGGTTCCTTCGGTGGTGGTGCATCTTCTGCAACTGCGCTCCCCACCGCCCGGCCGCTCTAGGCAGAGCCGTCAGCTCCACGGCAGGGGGCTCCGCTACAACGCGCCTAGGCCAGGCTCGCCTCCTCCTCCACAGCACCGCGCCTAGGTCGATAGCTTCGCTGCAGCACGCGTAGGCCGGTGGCTCCAGGCCGACGCTCCCAAGCTGGCCTTCCCTTGAGAACCTATTTTACCAAACATGCCCAGGAACCCCGGTGAAGCTGAAAATACTAACTTTTCTTAGCTCCCTCTCACCTATCTTCCCCTCAGAAGCTATTTTACCAAACGTTTTTTGAAAACAACTTCAGCTCCACATGTGAAGTTGAGTTGTACCAAAGAGGCCCTAAGTATACTTTGAACCGGAATCACTAACCTGTGCCGTTTGTTAATTGCCTTTAGACCACTATATTTACAGTACTATTTTTTTTTGCTTGCAACATTTAATCCATTGACATTTCGATATCGATCTTTTTAATGGATACGAAAGTAATGTTCTGGATTGCGTTGTTAGATCAGTACAACATGGTTGTGTTTTGTTCTTTTGATATTGCTGTAGAGTGAAGGTAGCTGTGTGCCATAGCATCAGTACTCCTTTTCGTCATGACGTGATGATGTTTTGGCCGTGACGTACGCAACATAGTTGCCACTTATATTACTTCATAGAGGCTTTGATTAAAATTTCATAGTATATGGTTTGTGCATAGCCTTGCTTTTGCACGTGTGCATAGCCTTTTTAATTAATATCATTATTACTATACTCTCTTAGTGTTCAAGGGATAAAAAGACAGCACTAGCTATATCTAGAAGAAATGGAAGAAGCATATATGTATGTAGTGATGATGATGGGGGACTTCCATTCCATGAACGAGGAATCATTACACGGTAATCAGAAAAAAGTTATGCTTAATGAATACAGTATTACACGAATGTTGAGTTGGATGATGATGCATCCATGGTCAAATTAATGAAACCATGGCCATTGCAAAACTGAAACCAGGATGGACACCGTTCCTATATATATGCCAGCATATGATTTTGTAGAGGGCACCGCTACACATTTTTTAATCAATTCTTTTCAGTATCTTTCACACCAATAATGCAGTTTGACACTTAATATATATAATATCTCATATGCTCTTTCATCTGTTCAGTTATTGCCACTTAATCTTAATACCAAATTATTTTGCTAACCAAGAAAAATCATAGTGATAGTGACAGTCCAATAAATAAAAGGAGCGGGTCATACCTCCGCCACTGCGGCACCGCAAGAAAGAAAGAAGGGAAAGAAAGAAAGAAAGAAAACACCCGCTGCTACTTTTGCCCACATTGCTTAGCCTGAATACCTGATCAGAACATAACAAAAAGAGTCATGGACACATGAAAGTATAGATGAGTTTTTATGCGTTAGTTTTATTTAGCACAACTGCACAACTGAGCAAGACTAGTTTCACCTGACACAGTTAAATGTATACCATGTGTTCTGAATAAAGTTTATGATTCGAAATTTTGTAGGATCATCAAGCTTAAAATCCTAATCGATGCATGCATGCGTGGTCCTTGGATTGAGCAGAAGGTTTGATAGAGGCATTATTGCGTGGACCATCAATATAATGTCTGCCATCCATGATGGTCTGTATGTCATATTTGTCTTCCTGGACAAGGTGGACTAGGAGCATGTCTGTGCAGATCAAGATCTTCTCTTATGAGCTAAGAATTACAGTCATACCGGAACCCAAGTATGTTACAACAAATCAGCTGGGAAGTATGTGCGGTGAAACGAGGTAGAGATTCATCTGAAAAAGATGAAGCAGAGACAATGAAAAAACAGATGAAATCCTCGAGTCAGCATATCATCGACATGCAGGCAGGCACTTGTTGGGTGGAGTGGAAGCTAGCTGCAGCCGCACCTGCCTTCTTTCAAAACACACACACAGCTGCAGCTGTCATTTGTTTTTTTTTTGGGGTCTGTTCCAGCCACTTTCAGTGAAAATTTGTTATCCTAATTCTGGACTGGAAAACGGAAGACACAAAACAACAAGATCCAAAAGTTTTTGCTTGTGTAACTATTTGTATATTTGTCTTGTCTTTGATCTTCCTTTACCTATTTTTTTAACGGGAAATACAGCAGGAGAAGCCCCCACTATAGGATTTTATTAAATAAAAACAGAAACCTATACAAAAGAAAGAGAAATAACAACAAACCAACCAGCCGGAGGGCTGAGGTAGCCAGGGGGAAGGGAACCGCAGTCCAAAAACCAGGGAGGCCTAAGAGAGGAAATCTAAACAGGAGAAAAGTTATACATTTATCATCTCTCATTCTAAAATCCTGAAGTTTGGCCTCTTCATAGAAGAGGTTTTTCCAAAAAGAGAAAGAAGGTCGGCCTCTGTTAAATATGAAGTTATTTCTCTGCTTTCAAATATGCCAGGCAGCAATGATGAAGGTCTCCATGAAGAAAGGATTTTGGTGCTACTATTTTAATTGTATCATCATTTGAAAGAATTCACTCTGAAGGTTCCATTGGATTCCCATGTGCTGCCAAGATTCCTGGTTGAAGGGGCAACTAAAAAATAGATGGTGAACAGTTTCCTTAACATTATTGCTACAGAGAACATAGTTGTAATTATTGCCCTCCAATTTATGCTTTTTTCTCCTGAGGATGTTTCTAGTATTTAGCCTGTCCATGAGCAGAAGCCAGGAGAACACTCTGAGTTTATTGCAGCACTTTGAATTCCAAATCCAGAGAAAGGGAGCAGGGGGCTGTAAATTTTTGTAGGGTAGGTGGTAGAATCTAGATGTATAGTTGCTGCTCCCCCACAAGTAACTCCAAGAGTCTTTAGTATGTTGCTCCACCTGAATTGTTTGTATGTATTCCTGAAGACCTTGGTATTCATGATAAGCTTGTTCAGACAAGGGGAGATGAAATTGTGACTGGAGGCTATTCTTTAATAGAAATTGTGAGACTAAGATATTCTTGTTCTTTGCAAAAGAGTAGAGCCTTGGAAACTTGATCTGCATGATATTATCATTCCATAGATCTGACTAGAAGAGAACGGTTGATCCATATCCAATTTTGCAATTAGCAATCCCTCTAAAAAGGTCACAAAGCTTCAAAATATCACTCCACCAAAAGGAACCTCTATCAGTAGAGGCATGTGGGATATCTCCATTAGAGTAGTGAGCATGCCAAATAAGTTTCACCCAAGGGTTTTCCTTCTTATTATAGCACTTGTCTAGATGTTTAAGTAGAAGTGCAGAATTTTGACTTCTTAGGTTGATAATACCTAGGCCAATTTTCTTTTTTGGTTTACAACACTTTGGCCAAGTCACCAGTGGCTTCATTTTAGCATTACTGTCAGACCCGGGTCTCCAAAGGCAGTGCCTTCTTGCTCTCTCAATGTAATCGATGACTGAGATAGGTAGCTGCAGAGTACACATAGCATATGTAGGAAGAGAAAAAATGACAGAATTAACCAGTTCCAATCTTCTAGCATGAGAGAGGAAATTTGAAGTGGTAGTGTGTCTTCTTTTCACCTTGTTCATGATGAATCCAAAATGCTCCACTCTTGGATTAGTGGTGCCCAATGGCAGCCCAACGTAGGTGAAAGGGAGGGTTTCCAACTTGCAACCGAAGACTCCAGCCAGCTGATGGGCTTTGTCATGTGAGAGGTTTAGAGGGACCAGACATGACTTCATATAGTTAACTCTAAGACCAGTTGATTGAGCAAAAGATTCCAATAGACCCTTTAGAGTGAATAGTTCTCTCTAGGAGGCTTTCATGATGAGGATGGTGTCATCAGCATATTGGATAATAGGATATTAAGCATTTTCATAGGATTGAATTGGGAGTTCAAAGGGACCTTCTCTGTGACCTTTGTTGATGATACATTGAAGAAGATCAACATCCAACACAAACAGGAGGGGGAAAGTTGGTCACCCTGCCTAACGCCCCGCTTGCAATGAAAGTGCTTGCTAGGTACTCCATTGAGCAGAATTGAAGAGGATCTCGAGATAAGAATTCTCTGAATCCAGTCACACCAAGTTTCATCAAGTCCTAGCTGCCTCATCATTTGAATGATTACTGTCGGTGTTTCGAGTTGCCACCAAGTAAATTTGTATTATTGCGCGTCTGGCCCGGATGGTGTGCTAAGAGGACACGAGGTTTATACTGGTTCGAGCAGAATGTCCCTACATCCAGTTCATTGCTGCTGCTCGTGTTACTAGCACTGAAAGTTCATAGTAGAGGTTACAAATGGTCGAGAGAGGGACTGGTCCCAAGTCTCTGGTGGTCTATTGTGGTGAGCTCTGATTCGAGTCGACTTGAGTCGAGCTCAGATGCGGATGTGTTTTGTTCGGTCCAATGTGCGATGCCCTTAATGGGATGCCCTGCTTTCCCTTTTACAGGCCAAGGGAAAGCAGGGGTTACAGCAGAGGGAAAAGATGAGAATGAGAAGGAGAAGAAGTCCCCAGGATCGCTGGGTCCTTCTTTTCCTTCACGTGGGTCCCGCCGACCCTGTAGACGTCAACAGGGACAGCTCCACGTCGTAGCCCTGTCTGTCACTAGCTCCACTCCGTCCTGGCAGACGTCGTGGCGAACTGACGCGTCTGTTAGTGTTCATACGAGGGTTAGGCAGAATAGTATCGGTACGTCCGATGCTGTTCCTAATGTGAGTCCCCAGGCATGGCCCGTCATGGCCATGGGTTATATTGAGGTGTGCCGGTCGCTTCCCTGGTGTCAGAGCTTTGACCCAAACTCACATGCTTGGTCCTAGAGTTGTTGGCAAGAGCTGTAGTCACGCCCTTGTCTGCTCGGATGAATGAACGTTGATGGTTATTAGCTCCTCCTCTTCGGGTACCCTAGTATTGGTCCCCGACAGTAGCCCCCGAGCCTGCGGAGGAGTAGAATACTCTTTCAGAGGTTTTTCCAAAAGGGAGGACTCTGAGGGCCCTGACCTTCTTTTGTTGCCCAGTGCATGTCCTGGGGACAGTGATTCCCACTTGTAGAGGTCGGACCCTTCGCGGGTATGGCCATGAGATTTGGTGGTTTGTTAGCTGGCCAGTTTGATTGGGGTCCCGACATCCCATTTGCGGGGATCCAGCTAGGGCTAGCTTGGCAACTGACCCTAGATTGTTGGCGGTCGATCCATATAGTTCTTGGGTCCGTTCGGCCGGTCCCGAGGGCTATGTGCCTTTCTTCTAGAAAAAACCATGGATCGTAACCGAACGAGACTCAAACATGAGCCAGGATGCTCGTGGCGCTCGTGCGCTTGGGTACTGGTCGCTTGCGGGCCCATCCCTTTCTATCCCTTATTCTAAGGGTGCCCGGAGCGGTTGTCGAACCCATTGATGGGCCAACCTTCGAACTCCTAGGCCCAGGCGGGCCGTAGAGGTGTTTTTTGATCCATATTCCTCTTACTTGTGATGAGTCATGGCCCGCCTGGAGAGACGAAATGTCCGACGAGTTTTCCGAGGGAACGGATAGAGATTGCGTGCGCACTTCCCGCTATGGGATGTTGTGGCAGATCATGGCAGGCGCAGAGATCTAGGCGGACGGTTGGTTTTTTCACATGCATTGCCCCTATAAAACCAAAGTGTTCGCCCCCAGGGTTCGATACCTTGCATCCTTGCCACCAGAGCCACGACCGCCGCCACCAGTCGCCTAGGGTTCCCTGTCTCCGCATCCCCACCGCCGTCGAGCCCGCATCCAACCGCCCCCATCTCCAATGGATCCATGGTGCCGCTCCGACATTACCTTCCAGCGCATGGAAGGTCTCATCCATTGTGGTCTTCTCCGTGCACGGACCTCAGCCGAGGAGTGGCTGCTACCTAGTGAGGAGGATGTGCCATCGCCGCCCGATGGCTATGTGGTGTCATTCGCCCACTTCCATGAGCGTGGGTTCATGACCCCCGCCCACAGATTTTTCCAGGGGCTGCTGCACTACTACAAGATCGAGCTACAGCACCTCAATCCCAACAGGATCTAGCATATGACGGCGTTCATCGCCCTGTGCGAGGGATTCCTGGGGATCAGTCCCCACTTTGACCTATGGAGGCACTTCTTTGTCGTCACCCTCTAGAAGAAGAGGGAGAAGAGTGACAGGTAGGAGCTACACACGCCGATGGGGTGGGCTGGCATCCACCTCCGGAACAATCGGGTTGGCGAGTACCCGTCGATGCTGTTGTCAACGTCTAACAAGGGGTGGCATTCACAGTGGTTCTACCTTAAGAACGATGCCGCTTCCCCTCTGTCAGAGTTCACCGGGTGCCTGATCGAAGAGGCCCCAGAGTCATGGAGGAAGTGGGGTGTCCTAGAGAAAGACAAGTAGAAGATCTAGGACCACCTCGCTGCCATCCACATCCTGAAGGAGAGCATCCTAAAGGGGTTGGGCAGCATTGGGGCCTACCACGTGAGGAGGGTGGCGCCGCTGATGAAGCGCGTGCTCCCGCTGTATGTGATGGCGCCTGAGGCATCATTCGATGGGATGGCTGTTGGCATCTGTTCTTGGCTAGACGCCGCCTTCACCAGCTCGTCAGCCGCCTCATTGAGACGCCTCGAGATGTAATTGAGCTCGAGGCCGTCGAACTTATCCTCCAGCTGGTGGACTTCTCAGCAGTATATAGCCATCTTGGCGTCGTGGCAGCTTGACTCCTTCATGACTTAGTCGATGACTAGCTGGGAGTCGCCCCGGACGTCGAGACGTCGGATGCCCAACTCGATGGCGATGCATCGGCCATTGATGAGCGCCTCATATTCGGTCACATTATTGGAGGAGGGGAAATGGAGGCGAACCATGTACCTCATGCATACCCCGAGGGGCGAAACGAAGACCAGCCCCGCACCGACGCCTTTCTTCATCAGCGATCCATCGAAGTGCATTGTCCAGTACTCTTGGTCGATGACCGCTGGTGGCATTTGGACCTCGGTCCATTTTGCAATGAAATTAGCCAACACTTCAGACTTGATGGCCGTCCAGGAGGCATACGTAATGCCCTAATCCATCAGCTCGAGTGCTCACTTCACGATTCTTCCCGTGGCATCCTGGTTTGGATGACCTCGCCGAGGGGGAAGGACGTCACGACTGTCACTGGATGTGACTCAAAGTAGTAATGTAGCTTCCTCTTGGCGATGAGGATGGCGTACAGGAGCTTCTGGATTTAGGGGTAGCGGGTCTTAGAGTCAGATAAGACCTCGCTTATGAAGTACACAGGGTGTTGTACTCGTTGTACCCTGCAACTCATTGTACCCCCTTCATGTTCTGAATTAGGCCCATCCTTGTGATGGCTAAGATCTTCTCCGGGTTGGCTTCGATGCCACACTCAAAGATGATGAAACCGAGCAGCATACCCCTCGGGACCCCGAAAATGCACTTCTCGGGGTTGAGCTTAATGTCGTTTGCTCGGAGTTTTGCAAAGGCCTGTTCAAGGTCGGCTATGAGCTGGTTAGCCCATCTGGACTTGACCATGATGTCGTCCACGTAGGCCTCAACGGTCCACCCGATGAGGTCCTCGAAACACTTGAGCATACAATGCTAGTACATAACCCCAGCGTTCTTTAGATCGAACGGCATTGTGACATAGCAGAATGATCCGAAGGGGGTGATGAAAGATGTTGTGAGCTGGTCAGACTCTTTCATCATGATTTGATGGTACCCAGAGTACGCATCAAGGAAGCAGAGGGTTTCGCACCCTGAGGTAGAGTCGACTATTTGGTCTATGCGCGGCAAAGGAAATGGATCCTTTGGGCATGCTTTGTTGAGACCCATGTAGTCAACACCCATCCTCTATTTCCCACTCTTCTTTTGTACAAGAATGGGATTGGCTAACCACTTGGGGTGGTATACTTCCTTGATGAACCCATCCGCCAAAAGCTTCGTGATCTCCTCGCCGATGGTCCTGCGTTTCCCCTCATCGAAGCAATGCAGGTGTTGCTTCATCGGCTTGGAGCCTAGGTGGATCTTCAAGGCATGCTCGGCGACTTCCCTCAGAATGCCCGGCATGTCCGAGGATTTCCACGCAAAGATGTCTCTGTTGGCACGGAGGAAGCCGACGAGCGCACTTTCCTATTTGGAGGAAAGTGTGGTGCCAATGCGCACCATTTTGCCCTCAGAGCTGCCAGGGTCTATGAGGACCTCCTTGGCACCCTCCACTGGCTTGAAAGACCTGGCTGACCGCTTGGGGTCGGGTGCTTCTTCGGCGACCTCCTTCCTGATGGTCGTGAGCTCTCCGGAGGCGACGATTGCCGCGGCGTGATCACAACACTCGACCTCGCACTCGTAGGCGCGCTGGAAGGAGGTACCGATGGAGATGACCCCGCCTAGGCCCGACATCTTTAGCTTTAGGTAGCTGTAGTTGGGGACAGCCATGAACTTCGCGCAGCATGGTCGTCCTAGGATGGTGTGGTAGGTTATGTGGAACCCAACCACTTTGAAGGTGAGGGTCTCTGTCCAGCAGTTGGATGGACCCCTGAAGGTGATGGGCAAATTGATCTACCCAAGTGGCATGGCCTACTTTCTAGGTACGATGCCGTGGAAGGGCGCTCCGGTCAGCCGGATGCACGCTAGGTCGATGCCCATAGCGTCGAGCGTCTCGACATACATGATGTTGAGGCCGCTGCCTCCATCCATCAGTACCTTGGTGAGCTACTTCGTGCCGATGATCGGGTCGACCACGAGCGGGTATCTCCCTAGTTGCGGGATGCTCTCTGGGTGGTCGGTCCGATCGAAGGTTATGGTGGACTCCGACCATCGGAGGAAGGTAGGCACGGCCGGCTCGGCCGTATAGACCTCGTGGTGCGCGAGCTTCTGGTGGCGCTTGGAGTCATAGGCCGTGGACCCTCCGAAGATCATGAGGCACTCATCCGGCATTGGAAAGCCACCGTCCGTCCCCTTGGCGTCATCCGTGGTCGGGTCGGGGTCCTTCCCGTGCTCCCCTTTGTTGGAGCTCCTGGATATGAACCGCTTCATGAGGTCGTAGTCCTTGTATAGATGCTTGATGGGGAAGGCATGGTTCGGGCATGGCCCCTTGAGTAGCTTCTCAAAGTGGTTCGAAGTGCCCTATGTAGGCTTTCGACCCCCCTGCGGTCGGCGGTGGCCATGAGAGAGCCCTCGCTCTGCTGCTTGTTCTTCTTCTTAATGGGACGGTTGCAGGCGCCCTTGCTGGCGTCCTTGTCCCGTTTCGCCTTGCCCTTAAGGCGGTCCAAGATCGCTCCGACCGCCTCTTCGCCCGAGGCATGGCTGGTGGAGATGTCGAGGAGCTCCTTGGTGGTTCACGGGACCATACATCCCAGCTTATGAACTAGGGACTCATAGGTGGTCCCAGACAGGAAAGCTCCTATAACGTCGGTGTCGGCGACGTTAGGCAGCTCATTGCACTACCAGGAGAAGTGCCGGATGTACCCACGGAGGGTTTCTCTGGCCTTCTGTTGATAGTTCTTGAGATCCCATGGGTTCCTAAGGTGCTTGTACGTGCCCTGGAAGTTCCCCATGAAGATCTCTTTTAGGTCCACCCAACTTTAGATTCTGTTGGGCGGAAGGTGCTCCAACCATGTTCGCGCCGAATCGGCCAGAAACAATGGAAGGTTGCGGATAATGAAATCGTCATTATCCGCTCCACTGGCTTGGCAAGCAAGCCGATAATCCTCGAGCCATAGTCTGGGGTTCATTTCCCTAGAGTACTTCAGGATGTTGGTTGGTGGTCGATACCTTGGCGGGAAGCCGGTGTTGAGGATGTGTCGGCCGAAGGCCGGAGGCCCCGGTTGGCTGGGGCTCGGGCTTCGGTCCTCACCGCTGTCATAGCGTCTGCCATGACGAGGGTGATAGCTGTGGCAAGCTCCCTCTCTGGGGTCGTCGTGGGTACGTTTGCGGGCATCGAGGGTGTCACATGCGTCATGGTTGCGGCCGAGACGCTGATGCACTGGGGCCGTAGTGCGCTGCCTGCCACCTTGTGGCGCCTGGTGGACTGACGCATCCTTGCTAGGGCACTCTGAGGGCGTGCGCTGGCTAGCATCGAGCTCGCATCGCTGAGACAACGAGCTCTTGGCCTGATGCACTGCCGCATGCTCGAGCAGCGTGCGAATCTCACGGTGGGCCCGATGATCCTCGGGCGTCGCGGGCTCCAGAAGCCTATGGAGCAAAGTCACCGCAGCAGCGATGTTCTGGCTTGCCCAAGCGAAGTGTGGGAGGGCTTCACCGTCTGTGATGATCCTCCAGTTCATGTCGCGGGCCATGGCGCGCGCGCGCCCACCGTCTTCATGGCGCTCGATCTCTCGATCGAGCTTTGTGTGTTCCTGCTATAGCTAGAGTCGCGCTTCCTCGAGCTCTTAGTGTCGAGCCTTCAGCTGCTCCACCCGCATGTGAGGTGGGGTCGCTGTCTCCCCCTCGACCTCGTCGTTGAGGTCATTCGTCGGGGTAGCTTCCTCCTTGTGGATGCTTTCGACGTGTCCCTTGGAGGTACCTGCCATGAAGCACTCACGAGAGGGGTGATGACTCCCCCTGCTGGAGTCAGAGTTGGAGGGCAACTCTGATGCTCTTGCAAGGAGGTCGTGGAAAGATTCCGTGAGATATTCGGTCATCCCCACAAACCTGTCGTTCGCGGGGGATGAAGACGTGCGTTGTGCCACAGGGTGGCTATTGGTCTCTGCGTCATCGCGGAGACCACACGGGAGCGCTGTCGGGGTGGTCCGGGTGAGGTATTCTAGAGATAGTGGCTCCCCTCCAGCAAGCTACGCCATGACATTGGTGAATGAGAAGGTAAGCTGGCGTAGGTCCTCTCGGGATGGCCGGGGTCCCAGGAAGGCGCAGAGCTGGCGCTCAAGCCTCATGTGGTCGAAGTTGAGGAGTTGGTCGTTTCCGGGGGCACGGGCCTCTGGGGCGTGTAGCCGCAGCTCCTCAAGCCCCTCAGCGATTGCGTTGAGGCTAGCGGAGTAGAGAGGTCGGACGGCGGTGGGTACCATTGCCAACTCTCCCTCCGCCGTGATGATGAAGTCCAGGTCCCTATAGCGCACGTGCGCGCCAGGGACCCAGCTAAGGTTGTGACTAGTCATCCAAGGCCTAGTGTGGATGTCGAGATGCGCAAAACACCCCTACCTAGCACGCCAACTGTCGGTGTTTCGAGTTGCTACCAACAAGTAAATTTGTATTATTGAGCGTCTGGCCCAGATGGTATGCTAAGAGGACACGAGGTTTATACTGGTTCGGGCAGAATGTCCCCACGTCTAGTTCATTGCTGTTGCTCGTGTTACTAGCACTAAAAGTTCATAGTAGGGGTTACAAATGGTTGAGAGAGGGACTGGTCCCAAGTCTCTAGTGGTATGTTGTGGTGAGCTCTGATTCGAGTCGAGTTGAGTCAAGCTCGGATGCGGATGTGTTTTGTTCGGTCCGATGTGCGACACCCTTAATGGGATGCCCTGCTTTCCCTTTTATAGGCCAAGGGAAAGTAGGGGTTACAATGGAGGGAAAAGATGAGAATGAGAAGGAGAAGAAGTCCCCTAGGATCACCAAGTCCTTTTCCTTCACGTGGGTCCCGCCGACCCTATAGACATCAACAGGGATAGCTCCACGCCATGGCCCTATCCATCACTAGCGCCATGTGTAGGCGTCGTCTCCTGGTCATGGTGCTCCACTCCGTCCTAGCGGACGTTGTGGTGAACTAACGCGCCTGTCAGTGTTCGTACGAGGGTTAGGCAGAATAGTACCAGTATGCCCGATGCTGTTCCTAATGTGAGTCCCCAGGCATGGCCCGTCATGGCCATGGTGTTAGAGCTTTGACCCAGACCCACAAGCTTGGTCCTAGAGTGGTTGGCAGAGGTATGGGTCTCCGTCAGGCGAGATGGAGCCTGTGGCCTCGGTATCGGATGAGGCGGAGCCAACCCTCAGTACCGACTGAGGCGGAGCCAACCCTGGGGGGTCGGGCGAGGCGGAGCCAACCCTTAGGGGCTAGACAAGGTGGAGCCCATGGCCTCGGTGTTGGGCGAGGCAGGGCCCATGACCTCAGTGTCGGACAAGGCAGAGCCAACCCTTAGGGGTCGGACAAGGTAGAGCCCGTGGCCTCGGTGTCAGACAAGGTGGAGCCACCCTCAGGGGTCGGGCGAGGCGGAGCCCGCGACCTTAGTGTCGGACGATGCGGAGCCACCGTCAGGGGTCGGGCGAGGCAAAACCCGTGACCTCGGTGTCGGGCGAGGCGGAGCCACCCTTAGGGGTTGGGAAAGGCAGAGCTTGCATAATTGGGGGTCAGCAAGAGCTGTAGTCGCGCCCTTGTCTGCTCGGATGAATCAACATTGACGGTTATTAGCTCCTCTTCTTCGGGTACCCTAGTATTGGTCCCCGATAATTACATTATGCTCAATGGTGTCAAAAGCTTTTGTGAAGTCCAATTTAATAATGAATATTTCCTTCTTGGATTGTTGGCATTGATGAATGTACTCATAGGCCCAAGCCTGACAGTCTTGTATGGTTCTGCTTTTGATAAAACCATATTGGTTGGTATGAATGAGGGGTATAATTTTACCTTGCAACCTTTTAGCCAGTAACTTTGTGATGACTTTGATAGCACAGTTGAGAAGGGAGATAGGCCTGAAATCATTGACAGTAGCAAGGTTGTTTGTCTTAGGGATTAGGGTAATGTGAGAATTATTTATAGACTGTAGATCCAAGGAATGATTAAAGAAATCAAAGCACAGGTTATAGAAGTCCTCTTTGACTATCTCCCAACAACTCTTAAGGAAAAAACCCATTAAAACCATTAGGTCCTAGAGCTTTATCTACAGGCATTTGTTTGATGACAGAATCAATATCGTCGATGCTGAAAGGCTTGGACATTTCATCAAGGCTATCACTAGTCTGAACAAGCTGGGTTAAGTCAAAGAGCACGATAGGGTTGGTGGCGCATCTCATCCTGTGATTGTAATCTTCAAAAGCAAAGAAGCCTTTCCACTGTGTTCATAAACTGATCTGCCATCTTTAGTTTCAAGAGAGGTGATAGTGTTGAGCCTGTATCTTTCTGTAGTAGCAGCATGAAATTTTTTTGTGCTTTCATAACCGAATTTAGTTCATATGATTCTTCTGGATTTTCCTGAAGTTGTATTCTTGAACAAACAGAGGCCTTTGTTCGTCCAGTGAATCCAAGACTTCCAGAGTGGAGTTACAATTTTTTATCAAACGTTTGAGATTAGAGAGACTTTTACTTCACTTTTTTAAAGCAGCTCTTAGAAGTTTAAATTTGGCAGTGATTCTGGTTGCACTATTAGTAGCCGAGATATTGGTGCTCCAAACTGATTTCACTAAATCATAGAAGCCTTGATGTTCAACCCAAAAATTTTCAAACTTGAAAATCTATGCTTTGGGAATAGATGTGCCAATCTGAATTTTGCAAGGGATGTGGTCAGAAGTGGGTCTAGCCATAGGAAGGAGGGTGTTTGGGAAATCACAAGTCCAGTTAGGAGTGGTAAAAACCCAATCAATTTGTTCAAGAAGGGGAACACTTTGCATGTTACTCCAAGTAAAATTCCTTCCCTTGAGAGGGATCTCCATTAAGCCCAGATTGCTGTTAAGTTCATTGAAAATCATTATGTCATTCATATTACCCCCATCTCTATTTCTATAAGATAGTGCTCTATAGAAGTTGAAATCCGCAGCCATTGATTTGGTTGAGCACCACACAATTATCAGAATAATGGAGGCAAAAGGTTTCCCCTCCAAATGGATTGCTTGGGTAAGAGATATCCTTTCTACTGCAACCTCAGCAGTTTTGCTCAATGGTGTAGCTGGGAAGGAGTTCAAATGCAAAAGAGGTGTGAGGCAAGGAGATCCATTATCTCCTTTGCTATTTGTTCTTGCAGCTGATCTGTTACAGAGTATAATCAACCAAGCTTTTCAGGATGGGGTTTTACAACCCCCTTTTCCACAGCATTCTGACAGCCCCTTTCCAATTGTCCAGTATGCCGATGACACCCTATTAATAATGCAAGCGAATGAGTCTCAGCTCCAAAGTTTGAAAGGTATTTTGCAAACATTCTGTGACTCCACAGGGCTGAAGGTTAATTATGGGAAATCCTATTTAGTGCCTATAAATATCAGATCTGACAGAGCCTCTCATTTGGCTGAAGTTTTTGGCTGCTTGGTTGGAAGTTTCCCTTTCACATATTTGGGCCTCCCCCTGGGTACCACCAAACTTCAAGTCAAAGATTATGCTCCTTTGTTATGTAGAATTGAAAGAAGCTCTCTGCTAGTTCTCAGTTCCTCTCATATGCCGGCAGGCTTCAACTTGTTAATTCAGTCATCTCTTCCCTTCCTACCTATTATCTCTGTTCTCTGAAGCTTCCTGTGACAGTCATCGAGGCTATAGATAAATATAGAAAACACTGCTTATGGAGGGGATGTGACTTCAAAAAGAAAGGATATAATCTTGCAGCCTAGAAGATGGTCATGAAGCCCAAGGATAAAGGAGGGCTAGGTGTCATTGATCTCACTTTATAGAATGATGCTCTTCTTCTTAAGCAGCTTGATAAGTTCTTTAACAAAAAGAATGTGCAATGGGTCAATCTCATTTGGAATAAATATTATCCTAATGGTGTTCCTCATCTTAGGAAAGAGAAAGGCTCATTTTGGTGGAAAGACATTTTAAGGCTACATGTGAAATTTAGAGGGGTTGCCATCTGTAATCGTGGAATTGGTGACACAGTAAGTTTTTTGGATGATCTCTTGCTAGGAAATGTGATGTCTCTGAAATTCCCAACTATATATGGTTTTGCAATGGAAACTGTCATCTCTCTGAAAATGGTTATGAGCACTTCTGATTTGGTGGGTCTCTTTCGTATTCCTATGTCTTGGCAAGCTTTTGAGGAACTTCAACTCCTTGAAGAGGATGTCGCCTCTCTAATCATTGATTCTTCTGAAGATAAGGATCACTGGACTTTTATTTGGGGAAACAATTTCTACTCGGCTAATAGGTACTATCAGCATCACTTTTCTAGTATTGTTACTCCACAGCCCATTCGTTGGATTTGGAAATCCAAATGTGTTCCATGAATCAAATTCTTCACGTGGCTCTTGCTGAATGATCGGCTGAATACCTGAATATGCTTAGAAGAAGGAAGAAATTTCTACAAGAAGGATACAATTGTGTTCTTTGCAATGATGAGGTTGAGGAGACGCTTGAACACTTGTTCTTTGAGTGTCCTTCTGCTATTAGTAGATGGTTTTCTCTATAACTGTTTTGTGGTTCCTTCTTAAGTTGCTCTTTGGTGCCGGGGGGATTTTCCCTACGGTTTTTGCACAAACAAACATCCAATTTTCCTCTGCATTGAGATGTAGATCATTGAGCCATTGAACAAACGCATCTCTATCAGGTCCATGGCAGGGACCATAGATAGAAGAGAGAGTCCAGGTTTGCCCATTATGAGATGAGGTAAAGCACACTGTGAAATTGAATTTGTTTATTTGAACGACTTGACCAGAGAAGATAGAACCATTCCAACCAATTAGTATTCCTCCAGAGGCACCCTCAGAGGGAGAGAAAGCAAAATGATTGAAGCGCATTGGAGCTAGCTTTTTGATAAAGGAATGATCGAAATGCTCCCTTTTGGTTTCCTAGATGCAGAAGATGGCACAATCACTTTCATCAATTTTTTCCTTGATGGCATTACATTTGTCTTCAGAGTTTACCCCTCTAATGTTCCAGTTTAAAATGTTCCAGGATCTGTTGAGACTCCTATTGTTGTTGTTGTTGTTGGGGCTTGTATCCATGGAAACAATACTAGATTTCAGCACTCCTACTTGAGCCTGCTTCATCTTCAGGCCTTGATGCAAGGAGCAAGTCCGCTGTCACCTCTAAAGGAGCGATGCAGGAAATTCTGTTGCCACCCTCTGAATTTCAACAATAGGTATTTTTGGGAAGGTAGCACCAACACTGTTATATTTATCAATAATAGAGAGCCCAGGGAATTCATTAGTCTGATAGGTGGAAGGGAGAAGAATGTCACCCAAAAGATTAGTTTGTGATTTGATCTATTTGCCCTTAGTTCTGTTTCTGTTTGTTGTCTTCTTTGAAGAAATCATAGCAGGTTTACACCAATTAAGCTTTTCAATGAACCTTGGGCTTCTTCTGAGCATCTGGGTGGAAACAGGAGTGCAACATTTCTTTTTCCTTGCCACATTATCTTTGCCCTTGTCCATACTGGCAATGTCAGTTGAGTGAGCTGGTACGTATTCTTCGGGGGAAGCAGGTAAGATGTTTTCATCATGTTGTGAAGAAAGTTCCACACTAATAGTTGCCTTGTCGAGTCCCTTAGCCTTGCCCTTAAATTTCTCCTGTAATAGACTCTAGTTATGGGAGCACTTCTTGTGTAGAGATCAATAGGTTGAGGTTGAAGACTTGGCAAGGACTTATGGGTTTCAGGAAATTGGGTTATCTGCAAAGTGTTAGAGAGAACAGATACAATAGAAGTAGTATTCTGATCAAGGAAGTTTAGAATGGTGTTGAGGGAGTTGATTTCCAGGGAGACAAGGTCGATTTGGATAAGAGAGCTTGGGATGGGCAGATTACTCAGAGTTCCGGTGCCTGGCGCAATCTAGGCATTGAAAATCTATCTCAAACCAGCAGTAAGAAAGCTAGAGATTGCCTCTCTTTGCTCACAATCCCTTTGCTCTTCGAACATGTTATTGATCATAATAGGCATTAGAGAGTTGCTGATTGCTAGAGTTTGGTTCTGTTGAATTCCAGTAAGTTCAACCACTAAGTTTTCTTTCTCATCAGGTTGGTTATCAATAGTGATTTCCCTTTCATTGCTCTGCCTAGGCTGGAGAAGGGCTAGGGTAGCAGGGGATGAAGCAGCATCAACTATCACAAGAGAACCATGATCCTCTTCCATGACCTCTTGATTACTAGAGGGAATACAACCAGTTGAGTCTTGGGAGTCGAGCATAGAAGGCAAGGCCTCATCAGGTGCATTGGGACCAAGGGACCATTGAATATAATTTGTTCTCCCTTGTCCACCATGCTCTTCATCCAAGGGTGTTTCGTGGGCTTAATGGCCCAATTACGCTTGAGGTCTAATTGTCTCTTAACACAGTAACGAGCCCAATGACCATAATTGAAGCAGTAAATACAGCGAGTCTCCCCCAGCAATCTTTAACAAGATGAGCCTGACTTAAGCATCTGAAGCAGAGGCGGGTTGCATGACTTGGGAAAAAACTGAAGTGTTCACCTTGGGGAGGCAACACATCATTAAACCTTACTAACTGCTGGGTCTTGTCGGCATGATCAAGATTGAGGTGGACTGGGACATCGGTTAGTGTAGTTGTTGGAGAGCAGGAGCAGGCATGCTTGACAGGAGCATCTGAAGAAACTGAAGCTTCCCCAAAAACCTTGCAAGAGTCTTTCATAACAGGGCAAAAGATACCACCAATCTTGATCACCAAAGAAAGCTCCCTATTAGGATGAGATTTATGAATCGGAGAATCTTTACTGAGCTTTTTATGGAAAGAAACTCTTTTGGAAGACATGTTGTGTTTGTTTTTAGGCCTGATCACAGTCGACCAGCTATCCTTCTCTTCTTTTTCCCATTTTTCTGTTGGAGTTCCTAGTTTTCACCCCATCACGCCACATGTGGAAGTAGATGTCAAAGTGATCAGTGGTAATCCTCTTGAGAGCACAAACCAACAAACCCACATGCTTTGAGGCAACGGAAAAGCGAAAATGTTGATCTTGCAAATAGGTAACATGGAATCCAGCAGGAGAGCCACCCATGCAACAATGAATAGCCATAGCAACTGACTCTTTAGTCAAACAAAAGAGGTATCTTTGAAAATCCACAAGCATGAAGAAGGAGCCATCTGGAGACGAGGATGGGTGATGCACCGATGAAGAGAACTTGTGAAGAACTTCAGCTTTGAATCTCTTACCTGGAGAGAAATCCTAGTCCTTGACTAACTCTGCCAGAGTAGGATCCTGCTCAAGTTCAAGGAGGGCACCAGGGGAGCAAACCTGTCGAGCCATGCAGGGGAGCTCAATGCCAGCGAAGGTACCACCAGGAAGGGGCAGTGGTGACGAGGAATCAGACCAGCCTCATACTCGTTTAACGGTCCAACGCACAGGGGTGGGCCAGAGGCATGCAGGGTCGCATCTAGGAGCGACCGCGAGCTCGCTGGTCCACGCGTCCACGCAAGGGGTGGGGGAAGAGTCACGCCCATGGGCATGGGCGAGCGGACTCAAGGCCGCGACGAGGCACAGGCACGGACGCGCGAACGCTGGCGCTCGGAACCACGTCGAGTGGCCCAGGCACAGGGGCGCGTGGCGGAGGCATAGGCACGCGGGAGGCCACTACGGTGGGTGGGCATGTGGGGCAAGGCCCGCAAGGCCACCGGCGAGCAGGTGAGCGGCGGCGGCGGTCATGGGGGCGCTCACTGGTTCGACTAAATCAAAAATGTTTGCTGAAAACCCATCATAGATGGCAAAGTCACACGCGTGAAGCTAAGTCGGATGCTGATGCATATGACTTTGAGGCATTATGAAAATTGCTAGATTTGGGCGATGATTGTCCACGCAAGCTGACCATAGGAGATTCAGGCCTGGAGGGGACAGGGTGGTGGTGTTCATCTGCTGAATTTTCTTCAACCACAACAACACATTTTCAGCAAAGAAGAGGACAGTGTGATGTTGGTCATACGTCTTTTGTTGTTAGCAAATAATGCAAATAAAGATCGAACACAAGACACAGATTTTTACGTGGAAAACCCTTGCGGGAAAAAAACCATGGGCGCCAACCAGCGATCTTCACTATATAATGATGAGAGTTTACAAAACACAAAGAATACACAATGAGTCTTGTGCTCTTTCTGTGTGGCTTTCAAGATGTATATATAGGACAAACAGACTGCAGTCCAATACGAAAACCAATCCGCTAAGCACATAACCTGAACCGCGGGCCCTCCAAGTGTCCTCACAAGACCCACGTTAGAATTCGGATCATATTCCAACATCTGTGCCCTCATCATCCAATAAGGCATCGTCCTGGGTGGCGAATTGATGAAAATCTACTATCTCATATAGGAAGCGGTTTTCACAGGCATATGTTGAGTTTTCCAGTGCCAGCCTTGATTCATAGGCCAGCAATATCTCCGGTTGCATGCAAATCTGTTTCAGCAATGGATTGTTTAGAGAGACTCTTTCAGTATAACATGGAGAAAATAAGTTATATTCATCGGTTCACAAGAACAACACCATGTACTATATACCATAGTTTAATGGATGTAGTGATACTATTTAGATGTTGTTAAGAACAAGCTTGCAGTACCAACAGTTTATAGCTAATATGAAACGAGATACTGGACTCAAACTTCTCATCGCCATATAATAATATAGTTTCATATGAATCTGAATTTATGTAATGCTCAATTTTCAAAAGAAGCAGAGTACTGAAAATTCAACCCTTATGCAAGTGTTCAAAAATGATGAGCACTAAAAGCTACTTATATAATTTATTTAATTGCAAGATTCAGATGTAGTAATATTCATTTATCAGTTTGGTGATGAAGTATCACCTATTGAATGTTCTTGATGAATTGAAAATGAAGATGTATGTAATTCCCGAAAAAGACATTAAACATGATAACAAACAAGTTTGACCAGAAAAAAGATTACCAAGTCATCATCTTCAGTTTTGTCCCCTTTCTGCTTTGTTTCTAGCAAGAGATTGTTTTATACTTCTAGCAGAGCACATCTCTGCTTTGCAAAATCTGGATCGATTCAACAGATTTTTGTTCATGGAGTAGAAGTTTTTCTTTAACAGCCATTGCATTAGCAACCTGAAAGCATTAATAGGGGAAAGAGAAAGGGATCATTGCTGGTAGATACTACAAAAGAATAACTTATCTGAAGCATTCATCTAAAATTTTCGAAAAGACAAAATTTATGTTTTAAGGAAAAAAACTATTCTTCTAATTCATTGTAAGCACAGAAAAGAGCTTACACTGCTATTCTGATGGTCACGATGCTTTTTTTTAAACAAATCAGGCAGGAGCAATGCTTATGTTTTGATAATGCTACAGATCGTAAGAAAACATTAGGCAACTTCAGCTGGTACCCTGTCAATTCTCGAGTCTCAGCTACACTACAACAACGTAGATGGGTGAAGGAACTTGAAATAAATAGACTGGCAAAATAAAGGAACCAGAAACAAGTAGATCAACAAAGGAACTAGAAACATTTTTTAGTAGAAAATACAAACATCTGTATGCTTTCCTTATACCGAAAACTATTGCAGTACCTCCATTTCATGAGACTAGAAAACATAAACTTTATTGTTGATCTGACAACAACGAGGACTAAATGTTTCTCTATATAGAGGATGTATAATATCGTATTTGTCATCAAGATATAAGCATGTGGCACCTGACATCGCGAGAAGCGTACAGTTCAGTCTCCTGGGCTGCAGATTCAGGTTAATGGTGAGAGGTCAGGAGCGCTGGGTTTACGTGTATCTACTGCTGAATTCGACATATGAGAACTTGAACTGGCAGGTTTCCTTCTAATTTGAAATTTCTTTGTTTCCTCAACTCAATGATGCTGGATTTCTTATTATCCACAATTGTGAGCCCTTTCTGTTAAAGAAAGGAAGCCAATTTACAATACAGCTCAGGGTTATGCCATTTATAGAAATAGATTTTTTACGATGGTAGGGAAAGTACATTGATACCTCTAGGTTCTTTCATCTTTTTCTATTTTTAAGCAATTAATTGAGAAATGTATTGCAGAGGGCATTTTAGTAATTGAGGTTGTGTCCATCTCAAACTTGACATAACCCCGCTGCCAGCCCAAGTTTAATCGGGCACTTCCGACCCCCCGCCGGTGCCGCCGCTCAGTTGCGCATCTCCATCGATCCCGCACTGAAGACCTCGGGCATCCAGTGTGTTTGGGCCGCCGCCGCCATGTACCAGTAAAGGAGGTGCTTGTGTTCATGTCGCTACTAATCACGGCACCTGTGACGGTTACTGACTACTATGGTGCAGCTGAGGACAGCCTGGCCCAACGGCACAGCTGCTGCCAGGCCAAGCACATGGCGGCCAGCGGCCTGCTCGCCCGGTGGCGCAGCTTCTGCTGCCGGCTGCATAGGGAAGAGGAGCAAGGACAGCATCAGCTCGGGAGGCGCTGGGAATAGCATGTAATCGACCGGGCAGGTGCGGCTGCCAGTGGCCGTGGCCATCCAGCGGGAGATAGCACGTGCGTGACACTTTCCATGGTCAAAGCTTCGACGGGTGAGAGAAGACCATGGTCCAAGAGACGGAGGAGGAAGAAAAGGACTAAAATGATGGATTTACCCTTATTCTAAAATAAAATATACAATAGAAAATAGATCTTATCCCACGTATTTTGGTACTAGCCCCACCTAATTTGGTACTATCCCCACATGTTTGGTACCTATAGGTACTTTCAGTTGGGTGCCTTCTATTTTTCCACCGTCCGATCTTACCCAATGGATGACCCATGTTTTTTCTAACCATCGTAAAATTTCTCTTATAGAAATAAAGAAACAAAAACAAATGCGTTAAGTAAAAACACATTACTCACAATGCATTTTTTATTGTTCCATCCACTAAGCTGGTTCACAGAATCAGAAAGAGCCTCAGTGGTTTTCAAATGATCAAAGGTCTGACTCGTGATGCCGCATCTCCTGTCTTCCACTGGTTTTCAAATGAACAACAAGAGTTACGGGCCTGAAATTACAAGAAAAGAAAGCCTGGAATAATATTAATGTAGTGAGAGACAATGCCAAACACAAAAGGTTCATTTGTGACTGTCAATATCTTCAGATACAGTTGCTGCCTCACCTGATATTTTCTGGATGCACCATGTTGCTACATGGTTGTTCTTTCCTTCGGTTCTTAAACGTAGGCGCCAAGCCATCCTTGTCAAGAATACCCTTGGCTTTACTTGCCAAAGTTTGCCAGAACTCAAGGTTTGCTCATTTATGATTTTGAACGATGTGTAACATTATGATGAAGCAGAGTCCTGCAAGGGAAAACCAGTATATCATCTCATCGTGCTGTGGGCCAACTACTAGTGCTGTGATACAAACAAGGTGATTGTGCATATATATATCAGATATTCAGATCACCAAAGTAGCTTACGTGTCATGATTTAGGGCGTATAATATAATAAGGTGGAACCAAACAGTCAGCAGCCATTCATGATATGCCACAATACATGGTCTTTGTTGAGCCAGTTTTCTTTCCTTCTGAAAAGTACCAATTCACGGCATGAGATTCAAATAAAACTAAAGAAGGGTGCAATGATGCAATATTGTACCTGAAGAGGAAAATTGCTAGAAAGTATCATCAACAAGGCATATGCACCATGATCTTTATTCATTGAAACAATTATCTTTTCCTCCTAAAAGTACCAATTCACGGTATGAGATTCAGTGCAATAATGCAATATTCAGGAAAAATGGTAGAGAGTGATATGATCCAGGAACTGAAATTGTAGGAGAGATTGAATTTGTTGGATAAAGAAATAAATAGTTGGACATGATATGATCCACTTGTAACACAGAAGCATATGGCAATGGGTCATATCTATATGCAAAAAATAACTAAAACAGTTTGGTTTGCACAGTCATTGAAACCACAAATCCAAGAGCATAAGCTGTTTTTTTATTTGGAACTAACCTGTAGATCGATGTACAGTGAAGAGTTAGAGTGCGTGAAAGGCAGGGAGAAGCAGAGATTCAGCTTTCCGCGTCAGGAATGAAGGAAGGCAATTGTATGTATATCTGGCCTTGTTCCCTTTAATTTCTGGCATTCCTCATAAATCAGATATGGGCAGCGATCTCATATTTTGAATTGCAATGATTTGTAATTCCTGGAGAGAAGGGAGGGCCAGCAGAGCCCTGCAGTCTTCAAACGACAGGCTTTGCACTCGAGGAATGGAGAGATGTGAGGAGCTGAAATTATAGATCGTAAATTCAGTCTACAAAAGAAATAAAAAAATCAGTTTGCACACTTAATGAAATCATAAATAGAGGAGCAAAAGGTGTTTTCTTTTAATTTGGAACTAACCTGCAGATCGATGTACACCGAAGAGTTGAGCGTGGTGTGAAAGGCATGCAGAAGCAGAGGTTCCCCTTAATTTCTGGCATCTACATCTATATCTGGCCTTGTTCCCCTTAATTTCTGGCATTCCTCATAAATCTCGGGACTGCAATTATCTATGTCTAGCAGTCGCAGTGAATCGGGGAGGCCCTCCTTGGGCAGCGATCTGATTTTTTGAGTCGCCCAGATACGTAATTCCTGGAGAGAAGGAAGGCGATGCAACCCTTGGGGGAGGGACCGCAGAGCCCTGCATTGAACGAACCACAGGGTTTGAAGAGACGTGAGGAGCTGAAGCGCCTCGTCCTGCTCTTCCGTGAACTTCTCCGTCCGCCAATCACAATCGAAGGATAAGGTCTGGAGGGTAGCAGAGAGGCGGCTGCAGATGGGAGCAACAAGCACTGCGGAGATCCTGTCCACCGCAAGGTTCACCAGTTGGAAGGAACCGGCGGGCATTGTTTGGGTCCTTGCCACCGCTGCAAGTACATCTGCTGCTACAGAGTATGGCTCAGCCTCATCACCAGTTGCTCTCACATTGTACACCCGCAGATGCTCGAGGTTGGATGTGATGCGAGGATCGAACCCATCCGCTGTGATATCCATGTAATTAACAAGTTCTAGACTGGTAATAGATGTGAGATTCGCGAGCAGAGCCATTGGCAGCGTGCTTTGCTCACCCGTAAGGCGGAGTTCCTTGAGGCACGGAGGGAGAGGGTAGATGATGCTCTGAGTCTGAGATGCAACTCCTCCCTTGGACCACCGAGAGAATAGCTTGTCACAATGGATTATGGTCACGGACTCGAGCGACGAGACGCCCCAGAATCCAGCTCTTTCCTCTTGCTCCACAGGCAGGATCAAATTATTACACCCTATGAAGCGGACTTCTCTCAGCGAGCTGGAGGGTGGAAACTGCAGTACCACTTCCTCATGATCCTCATCTGATGATGCGGTGCGGTCACATCCAAACGAGAAAGAGCTGGGAAACATTTGAACAAATCTGACCAAGATTTTCTGGTAAGAGGAAATTGTGTGAGTTCGAGAGATTGGACTGTGTGTAGCACGACACCATCATCTAGTCCTCTCAAAAACGTTTCCTCACACCAATAGACATTTATATGTCTTAGGGAATGCAGCTTTTGAAGATCCATAAATGAGAAGCATGATGCATCCCGAATTGTCAACCTTTCTACATCACCAAGATTGTGGAAGACCAATAATTCATAGGGCATCCGAATGATCAATCTAGTACGATCATAAGCCAAGCAGTCCGTCTCAATACGGGATACCTTCGAAGTGTGAGGCAAGGGAGGAAGGCACAACTTTGGGCATCTATAAATGTGAAGATCATGAAGACTAGGGAACCATATGGTGTTCTCTTCTGTAAAAGAAATAGGCCAACCCGAGAATAGCAGCGTAGTGAGCATGGGACAATCAGTGCAGCTGATTTTTTCAAGCCTTGAGAACAGATGACAGTTAGCTCCCCCAACCCACTCCACGAGTTCCGGCATATCACAAAACTCAACTTCCTTCAAGTGTGTGAAACTTTTTTCTGTGGTGCCACCGAAGAAGTTAGGTCCAATATGAGATATCCCAGTTATCTTTTTTAGCTTCAGCTTTCTTAGGTGATAAAGCTGTCCAATAGGTGGAAGGTTGGCCCACGACACACTCTCTAGATGTAGGGTCTCCAAGTTTTTCATGTATATGATGTTGCTGCACAACCAACTAGGACCAACTACACAACCATGATTTACAATGCGAAGTCTTCTAATATTATAGTGTGGCTGGATACTATCTAGGATATCATCTCCAGTGGACTCTTGCTTCTCATTCCAAAGTAATCCCAACTCAACTAAATTTCTCTTTGCCATCAGTTTGGCTTCTTTAGCTTCTTGCCTGGTTGTAACATTTTCAAGCCCATGTATATTGAGCACTCCTCCAAGTTCTTCTAGTTTCCCCAACTCTCCTAGCTCAAAGCCAAAACTCTCTTTCTTGACATGGAATTCTTTCATTTCTTGTAAAAACTTCATTTTCCCCACCTCAGGAACATTGGAATGAAAATCTTTCTTAGCAACAAAATGGCGTAAATTTTCAAGACGGCTAATGTCCTTAGGCAGAGAACAACCACTTCCCCATCGGTTAAGATCTAGAAATTTCAAGTGATAAAACCTAGACACTGTGTTTGGCAAAGACACTTTTGAGTAATCAGGCGAAATAAGTTTGAAGTACCGAAGATGGACAAGGTTTGAAAAGTTGTGTGGCAAGGAACTATGGGAGTTCATGAATATAGATAGAACACGAAGACCTCTTATTTCCTTAAATGTATCCCTTAAAATATTGACTAGGCGTAACCTACTGTATTCTCCAAAAATCATCAAACTCCGCAAATTTTTAATGTCTATGCTTTCCTTCAATTTACCCATGTCTTCATCAAAATTCTGAATATGAGTATCATGCATGAAAATGGATAGGTAACGAACAGATTTTGGGATTTCATTTGCGTCAAAACTAGAACAACTGATATAGGCACATTCTTCTAATGAAACGATCCTTGAAAGGTCATGAAGTAAATCATGCATTACGTAAAAATTATCATCTCCTTTTATAAGAAAACCATTATCTAATAATTCATCCAAATAATCTGATCCTATGTCCTCATTTTTTTATTCTTCCTAGTACAGTCTATGATGCCTAATGAATCCCAAAAACAAATAATCTCAAGCTTCGCAAACTTATAATCGTCAGGGAAAAGGGAAAAACATGAAAAGCATTTTTTCAGATGGAAGGGAAGGTAGTCATAGCTAATTTTCAAGGCTGGGATAATATCATTGTCATGATTTTCTTCTAGCCACTCTTTGTTGTCAAGAATTTTCATCCAATGTTCCTGAAAGGGTTTTTTGATCAATAACCGACCAACTGTTTTGGCTGCAAGTGGGGAGCATTTCAACTTATCTGCTATTTGTTTTGCAATACCAATTAACTCTCGATCACCATGCTCATCTTGGATCCTACCAAATGCACATATTTGGAAGAATTTCCAAAACACATCAGGATCCAAACCACGGAGGTCAATTGGATTAGTTCCTTTTGTCACCATTTCTACAATTTTTGGGAACCGAGTTGTGACAAGAATCATGTTGCCACTGGTCTTGTCCTTTTTTAATGGAGCTAATAGTTTTTCCCACTCTTCAGTACTGCTACATTCCCATATGTCATCCAAGACAAGTAGCAACCTTTTGGATTTCAGCGTCTCTGCGATGGATTTCTGAAGCTGGTCTAAGTTGGCAGTAGTTTCATTTGGTATTTTATTTCCTCCATTTTCAGTTGCAGGTTTGGCAGTAGTTTCATTTGGTATTTTATTTCCTCCATTTTCAGTTGCAGGTAGGCAGCTCAGGATCTCTTTGGTGAGATTAAGCACGTCAAAATTAGTCGATACACATATCCAGACATTAATATCAGGAAAACATTCTTTAATCCTTGGGTCATTGACTAAGTGCTGGGTGAAGGTAGTCTTTCCAATACCCCCTGGGCCAACTATAGGAAGAACAGACAAGGTTTTACCACTCTGTGTCACACTGATAATCTCCTCTATAGTTTTCTCAAAGATGGCATCCCTCCCAAACAACTTCTCCTGTGTGATTTGAGAGCTTGTGTCGGGCCTTTTAGTGAAGGCAGGCATGTGTGGCTGAGGGTTACAGACTGACACTATCTTGAGCAATTTACAGACAGGAGTACAGTTAGAGTGCAGCTCCTTTATGAGCTGCTTGATTTTGTTGGACATTTCCACCCGGTTGAATGGCAACTTTTCAACATGGCCACCGTGGTCAAGAGACATGGCAGCAGCAACATCGTCTTTTGAACGGCAACAAGAGAAGCATGAGAGCCAGTTACCAGAAGTGTGGCGAGCAGCATGGCGGGCATGCTGAGCTTTGGCGCCGAGGCCACCGCCCAAGTCCAGAGTGGCCTCTTGAGCCCCGTCTAGCTTATCCTGGATCATGAAGTAGTGGAGCTCGTCCAGAGCATCCTCAGCCTCGTCGGCCTTCTTGCCGAGCTTCTCGAGCAGCGCCTGCGGGGCAGGTTTGTTGGTGAGGTCCCTCCCCTGGACCTCGTCCAGCAGCCCTCTGGTGTACATCATCTCGCGTTCGATCTTGTCAAGGTTGAGGCCGAGCTCGGTGCTGGACACGTAGGCTTTCACCAAGTCGTCGGAGAGCTTGTTGAGGACTTGGCCGAGGAGCCTGTTCGCCGCTCCGAGAGCCGCCTCCATCCCCCCCACCGGCACCGGCAGAGATAGATTCGGCTGGCCGCAGAGGAAATTGGTTTGAGTGGTTGGTGGACTGATCAGTGGACAGTTTAGCAATGCAACGAACAGTGTGCTGCAAAGGCTGGATGTGCGAACACTAATAAGCAATGGAACCGGTGGTTCCTTGAAGTGCTGCAATGGAACACTAATAAAATAAAATACATTTTCTTCTGCCGGCCCACTTAGGCCCTGGGGAGGCGACTTAAAACCATCCTAGCGTGATCAAACATTCGACATAACATGTGTAAACATTCGACATAACATGTGTAAAGTTACGGGGTGGCAACTAAACAATGGCTTACGGTACACGATCAAGATGCGGTGGAAAAGATAAAATGGGCTGTGAGTTGTCACATCACATCACGGTGCGTGCTCAGTAGCGTTGGCACCCTCCCACCCACCCCACGGGCGGACCCAACACAGGGTATGCCTGGGGCCCAGCAGTCCCCTCCCCTCCCCTCCCATACCATGTGATCATCATCCATCCAACCAACGGTTCATCACCACCTACCAGTGCTCCCATTAGCCCATCAGCGAGGCGGCCAGCTGCTGTCGGCCACGCCCAATCTAAGAATGAGGCAGGGGCAGCGATTTCAAGCTTGTCGCTTTTGCTGATGCCCTGGCAAAGTGCACCACCATGTGGGGAAGGTGGGGCTGTCTGCATTCTTTAGCATTCTGCTGGGAGGACATGTGTTAGTGACTGACTCAAGAATCTTAGGCGTGCGATCAAGTTGGGCAGGGCATATTTTGGCCTTTTGGCTGGTGCCCGTACTGACTCCAGACTGCAGAGAGCATGTGTTTGTATCTCGTCACATGCTAAAGTCATATGTATAATTGCAGAGTCTTGTCAGGCTAAAGTTTACCCAAAAAAAAAAAAAGTCATGACAAAGAATTGATTTAGGTCCCGTTTGGCGGGGGCTTCTCCAATGAGCTTCAGGAGTTGTTTGGAGCCGATTTCCGCGCAAAGGGTAAAATGAAACGGCTCTCCACCGATGAAGTTTCTAAAAACGCTCTCTCAGAGAGCTTTGGGGTGGGAAGGAGCCAAAATAGTGGCTTCTCCCGGCTCCTCCTCAGAGCCCCTAAAAACATGCTCTCTCAGAGAAGTTTATTTTACCAAACGGTTTTAATTTGGGGGCTTCAACTCCCAAAGTGGAGCTGTTCGTGGAGCTAAAGCCAAAAAAAATGGCTTCACTAGTGAAGTGAAGCCTTGCCAAACGGACCAAGTGTGCATATGAGCATATCTCGGTTCAGAGTTTCAAACTCATACCAGGGGAATTTTGATTGGAGAAATGATGCTTAGCCTCACCCTCATAAAATAAAATACATTTTCTTTTGCCGGCCCACCTAGGCCCTGGGGAGGCGACTTGAAAACCATCCTATCGTGACACGGCTTTCCCTCCTGTCGAGATTCCAGATTCGAGATGTGATGCGTGCTTAATACTCCCTCCAGAAAGAGATGCACAAGCACCTCCCAGTTCTCGATAAGTCAAAAAAAATTATATTATTTTTGGAACTATTGTAAGCTTATCAATTAGGTATAAACTGATAGAGGTATATAATAACCTTACGGTCATAAATATGTTGTCTTAGGGGCGATCACAACGTAATTAAAAAGTAACCTTTAGCCAATTAAATATTTGCTATAGGTAGGTGAAACGTTCAACATGTTCGCTTGTTGGTTTTAGCCAGGGTTTATTCAGTCAGTCAACAGTGATTTCCTCTCACAATAAACTAGCACCAGCCAACCCAAATTAACCCAGAAATCAACCAACGAACAGGCTGATTATGTGAGTGGTCTATAGAAGAAAAACAATAATCACCCTGTTCATTGATGCTGAAATTTAGCTTATGCTGATGCCTATGCTGAAATGTTGTGAGAGAAAAATACTATTCCATAGCTGAAAAAAGTAGTTGTGAATAAACTCAAGCGGGGGAGAATATATACTACTTTGATCAGCCTATGAGACAATAAAATATAGTTTATGTGCTGTACAGCTAACACAATACACTAAACAAACATAGAGCCGTTGGGTAGCTAGCCGTTGGCCCTCTTCTCCCCCTGCCTTCTCGGTCCAAACGAGCACGGCATACTGAACTCCATTCTCGCACCAAGTTGTCTATAAAACTATAGCGCTGCTCAATTATCACCAACTTACTAGAACAATACTAGTTCCAATAAAACCGTTTATGAAAAAACTAGATTTAGGACTAGTGTGGCTGCTGTCGGAAGATTTAGCTGTATTTTCATTGTTCTCTCGTTGCTCGGTCTATTTGACTAGTATGGTTACTGTTGGAAGATTTAGCTCTGGCAATATGTAGCTACTACTTGCGCATGATGAATCAGATGGTAGCACACGAGACACAAGATTAATGCCCTGCTTAGATTCAGCGTGTAAAGTTTTTTGGATGTCACATCGGGGTGTCGCATGAGGTGTTCGGATACTAATAAAAAAACAAATTACAGAATCCGCCAGTAAACCACGAGATAAATTTATTAAGCGTAATTAATCTGTCATTAGCACATGCGTACTATAGCACTTCATTGTCAAATTATAGACTAATTGTCTTAAAAGATTCGTCTCGTAAATTAGTCACAAACTGTGAAATTAGATATTTTTTCAAGTCTATATTTAATACTTTGTGTCCAAACAGTGGAAGGAGCATGCATAAAGTTACTGTAGCACTTTATCACCATCCATCCAACCAACGGTTCATCACCACCTACCAGTGCTCCCATTAGCCCATCAGCGCGGCGGCCAGCTGCTGTCGGCCACGCCCAATCTAAGGGCGTGTTTAGATGCAAATTTTTTTTTGGGTTTTGGCTACTGTAGCATTTTTGTTTGTATTTAGTAATTAATGTTTAATTATGGACTAATTAGGTTCAAAAGTTTCGTCTCACGATTTCTTATCCAACTGTGCAATTAGTTTTTTTTCGTCTATATTTAGTACTCTATACATGTGCCGCAAGATTCGATGTGATGGGTACTACGTAAAAATTTTTAGGGAATAAACAGGCCCTAAGAATGAGGCAGGGGCAGCGATTTCAAGCTTGTCGCTTTTGCTGATGCCCTGGCAAAGTGCACCACCATGTGGGGAAGGTGGGGCTGTCTGCATTCTTTAGGGGGTGTTTGGTTCGAGGGACTAATTTTTAGTCCCTGTCACATCGGACGTTCGGATGTTAATTAGGAGGATTAAACATGAGTTAATTATAAAACTAATTACACATATGGAGACTAATTTACGAGACGAATCTATTAAGCCTAATTAATCCATCATTAGCGCATATTTACTGTAGCATCACATTGTCAAATCATGCACTGATTAGGCTCAATAGATTCGTCTCGTAAATTAGTCTCCATCTGTGTAATTAGTTTTGTAATTAGAATTTATTTAATACTCTAAATTAGTGTCCAACATCCGATGTGACAGGGACTAAAAATTAGTCCCTGTAACCAAACACCCCCTTAGCATTCTGCTGGGAGGACATGTGTTAGTGACTGACTCAAGAATCTTAGGCGGGCGATCAAGTTGGGCAGGGCATATTTTGGCCTTTTGGCTGGTGCCAATACTGACTCCAGACTGCAGAGAGCATGTGTTTGTATCTCGTCACATGCTAAAGTCATATGTATAATTGCAGAGTCTTGTCAGGCTAAAGTTTACCCCCCAAAAAAAAAGTTATGACAAAGAATTGATTTAATAAGGACCAAGTGTGCATATGAGCATATCTCGGTTCAGAGTTTCAAACTCATACCAGGGGAATTTTGATTGGAGAAATGATGCTTAGCCTCACCCTCATATGAGTGCATTCAGTTTCTAATTTTTTTTATTCGGACAAATGGATTGTTCCACTCTGGTGCAGCGCTGACAACTCATTTCTTCTATCTGGCTTTGCAGTCTGGATCTCCAAACCTATCGCCAAATCCATCTCTGAAGCCAAGTCCCAACCCGTCACCAAACCCCTCGCCGTCAGGCGGAGGCAAGTGGTGTGTGGCCAAGTCCGGCGCGAGCGCAACCGACCTGCAGAACAACATCAACTACGCCTGTGGCTATGTCGACTGTAAGCCGATCCAGAGCGGCGGCGCGTGCTTCGACCCCAACAACGTGCAGTCACATGCTTCGTACGTGATGAACGCGTTCTACCAGGCCAAATTAATGGCCTGCACGACTACGACTGCGACTTCAAGGGCACCGGCGAGGTCACCTCCAGTGACCCCAGTAAGTTCCCAATCTGACCTGCATGATCTCTGAACTGCAACTGATATATATACATTATCATGGCGTATCTGAATCTGGATTATATTGCAGGTTACGGGAGTTGCAAATACACCTCCTGACGGGGCGCAGCAAGTCCAGGCAGTGCGGGGGCAGGGGCACCAGGCCAGCCTCGAGTCCACATCGTCCTCCAGGCTCCAGCCACGGCAACGCCGGGAGGTCGATACTGCCGGGCTTGCACCACATACTTCTATACTCATGTTCGACACCCATGCTTCTTGCTCTCAATCACTACTAGTCGTTCTTAATCTTAGAAGAGCCGCCATTGCATTGTTATCATCATCCGTCCCTCTCCCTCAGCACGACGGGGGAGAGTAAACTGATGTGGTGTAGTGTATCCCAGCTGTTTTAGCTTTGTGTTTTGATGATTTGGTTGGTGGCGCGTACGTGTTGCAATTCTTTGTCGTGTGTAGTAGTGGTGAATAAAGGGTTACTTATCATTCCATTCGATGTTGGCACACAAATTAAAGTAATTAACAGAGTGAAACGAGGCCTCCTTGTTTCACGGTGTTAACTTACACTGAACATTTGCCCAGCCTAGCTACGTACACTGAACATATATTTGTTCTTAACTTATCACCCCTAAAATTCTCCCAACTTGTCCTGCAGAACTAGTTCAATGTTTCTTCAGATCAGACTTACCGTGTGGCAGTTATCCAAGGAAAAGTTAATTATCGTCCAGGCAGGCTAGCGAGGATGTGATCCAACTGAACAGTCAGTTACCCTTGGGCCACTAACACTTGTAGACCCCTGCTATGTATCGACTATAGCTCCCTCCCTTCACCATTATTCAGGAATTCGGCATCTTGCACTAGCAAAATGCTGCTATTGGCCTGAAATTATTTCGATTTACTAGCTATCGTTGTTCATGGTACCTTTTCTTTTTCTTTTAATTTGAATTTAAATATAGTGACAGTGCCTGCAGTACCATCCACATAGCAGTGACGAACGGAGGCTTCTAGTGAAGCAGCATGCAGGTTACAGACCTCAAGTAACAGGTACAAACCCTTATTGCGAAAAAAAAAAATTAGCAGATAGAGGGACTGTTTGGTCCTTGCCTCCCTGGCCAGCGCCAGCCACGCCAATTGTGGCGCCACCCAAGGCAAAGTGGAGAAAATGGCCACCACAGCTGTGGCAAGAATCAACACAAAAAATAAACTGAAGAAGCTTGTGGCTGCCATAGTTTACCCGCAAACCAACCAGCCAGCTTTCTGTGGCTGCCGCATGTCTGGCGTGACAAACTTCGGTGGGGAACCAAACAGCCCCATGAAACCCCCTAGTAATTCTAGACAGACTAATGACACAGTAAACTTGCAGTAGTAATAGTTCTACTTTTTGCCATGCGTTTTTCTTGCTCTTATTTAGGATCAAAACGTGCATACATGGACTTTAATTTGGAGCGAGTCGCGGCCACGGTGTGGACTGGTCATACATGTCTCCATCCACCCAAAATAGTGAAATACATGCATCTACATGCAGCTGTACAACGGGATTACAAAGAAACACAAACAATAGGAATGAAACAAACACAAACAATTCAGATATACTACGACATAGATCATATGACAATATATATGATGAGTTCATCAATGCATGAGGAATTATGCATTGAACAGTGTGATAATGAAGACGGCAGCCAGTGCCAGAGCGGCGACCAGCATCATCTTGCCGACCAGCAGCGGAGGAGGTGCAGACGACCCTGAATAATTAATCCACAAAAGAGATGAACATATCAAATGCATGCATGCATGCATGCGAATACACTATAATTCAGTGAGCATTGTAATTACTCACTAATAATAAGGACGCATGCATTAGCTAACGACCACTAGTACACAGAGACACTGCGTGAGATTCGAATCCGGCTCGCGTGTAACTTCGTTACCAACTCAATTGCACACCATATGTGACAAAGTCCTGGACGCTCTCCTTTTGAATTCACCCGTGGGGGACCTTTAGTCCCGGGTGGAAGACCTTTAGTCTGGGTTGGTGTTACCAACCGAAACTAAAGGATGGCTTTTAGTCCCAGTTGGTGTTACCAACCAGGATAAAAGAGCATTCGGTGCATGTAAAATTTAGACCCAAGACTAATGGTCACGTTAGTACCAAATCCCAACGCAACCGGGACTAAAGGGTGCGAACCGAAAGTGATTTCTCTACCGGTGGAAGTTGATGGGCGACCTGCTGGATGCTCGTCGGCAGTGGGTGGCGGCGACGGTGGCTGGGCCAGTCCGGCGATGTCGATAGGCTTGTTCAACTGGTACCTGAGGTAGCAGCTGAACCCCATGACGATAGCCGACGTGTCGTTGGTGACGCTCACGTCCCTGTACATGACGGCGAGGTTGTCGAGGAGGCAGCTGGTGCACTCGCTGAGCGGCAGGTCCCTGGTGCACTGCGCCATCCCGTACACCACCTGCCGGACAGCACGGAGAGGAGCTCGGCGAGGTTCTTCGCGTACGGGCTATTGTCGGTGTAGTTTCTCGTAGCCGAGCAGGTGAAGTTGTTTAGTGTTGACTACCACTTGCGCCGTGGTTGTTGTCCCGAGCAAGGCGGCGGTGGTGACGACGGCGAGGAGCGAGCAGAGAAGGCGAGCTGGATGCATGGCGGCCAAGACCCGGTGCGTTGTGCGCTACGTTCTTCTTGATGGACTCACACTGACTTGCGCATGCAGGTTGCATATTATTATGTACTCACTCCGATTCTCTAAAGCAAGTCGTTTTGGACATCGATATAGTATTTAAAAAACGACTTTAACCGCTACTTTTTGCTATAAAATATTTATAAAATATAGTCAATATATACTTTTATGAAACTACATTTCGAGATGAATCTACTTACATCACTTTTATATTTTCAAACTCAACCTAAAAGAAATTATTTGTAGTCAAAATTTAAAATATTTAACTTAAGACAACCTCAAAACGACTTGATTTAGAGAACTGGAGGGAGTATATATATGTGTGTTGCATCTATACACGACACGACACGCGACGCGGGAACACGATGGAGCAGCCGGCCAATCCGCCAATGTCAAGACGGGCGTAGAAGACGACGACGGAGCAGTCAGCAACTCCGTCCTCGTTTGGTGCAAGCCTGCCACTGGTCGATCATGCATATGGTCTCCACGAAACGTGTTGCCGCGCCGGCACCAAACAAATTAAACCTCGTACTGTTGTGAATTTCACGTATACCTTTGTCTACTAGTACTAATCCGCTACGGTCAACATAGAAGGTAGTTCTTGGAAGCAGGGTTTACAGTTTCGGCGAAATTTCACCGTAATTTCCGAAACATCGTCTTTTTTGTTGAGTCCAAAAATTTTTAATATCGGTCAAAATTTTCAGTTTAATTTATATTTTACTCCAAAATTACACCAAACTATACTAAAATGACCCTCCATATCATATAGCCTCACCAAAGCACCTCAATTTCTTCAAACCTATTTAATTTACTCACTCATACATTCGATCGCCACTTTCATATGCAGCTTGTCTACCATCAGCCGTCGTATTTACCGCTGCTGTACTTATGTGATACGGAGTATATTGTGTTATTTTGTCGGGATGATATAAATTTATGCTGCGCGATAGATAAGAGGGTTTTTTCTAGCGAAATGAGGCCAATTTTTTCTAAAAAAAATCAATCTGAACTTGTTTAAATTTTACCCGAAATTCCTAAAATTCCAAAATACCCGAAATTTGACACTCCAAGGTAATTGCTCATTTCCTTAAGTGCTAGTCCAAACCGCCAAGGTAATTCTGTGTTTCCTTGAATGTTATTATAAACCGCTAAGCTAATGCTTATTTTCTTGGGTGCTATTCGAAACCACTAAGGTAATTCATATTTCCTTGAGTGCTATTCGAAACCGCCAAGATAATTCATATTTTCTTGGGTGTAATTGGCATCCCCAATGGAAATTCTCATAGCTTTAAAATTCATTTTTTTTAATTTTCCAAATGACCTCAGATGGAGATTAAACCTAAACCAAAGTTATAATATTTGACGAGATCTTAAACTTTTCAATTCAAACTTTTTACATTTGAAATCGTTTAGGGTTTCAAATATTTATTACAATATTCAATAAAGTGAATACAAAAGAAAAGAATAATTCACTTAGTCTCAAGTTACTTGGAGGGAGGTGGACACAGGTTCGATTCCCACGAGGCACATGAGAAAGGGCATTTGCTGATTTATATTTTTTTTGCTCTTGCTTGCTGTCCCTCAAGTTTGCTCTTGCTCTATATTTCCTTGGAGATTGTTCGCCCTCAAGAAAACTAATTTGATTCCCATGAGTCGCATGAGAAAGGGCTTTTGTTGATTTATGTTTTTTTGCTCTTGCTCTGTGTTTCCTTGGAGGTTTTTCACCCTCAAGAAAACTAATTTCCTTGACGGTTAGAAATATTTTCTTGGAGGTTGCTGGCCCTCAAGTTTGCTCTTGCTCTATATTTCTTTGGAGATTGTTCGCCCTCAAGAAAACTAATTTCCTTGACAGTTAGGATTATTTCCTTGGAGGTTGCTAGCCCTCAAGTAAACTAATTTACTTGACGGTTGGAACATTTTCTTGTCGCTTTGGCAAAATAGGTGTGATCCTAGTTACCTTGGCAGCCAGCCTCCAAGGAAATCATCTTTGATTGCCAAAAACACCAAGGAAAACTAAATTTTCTTATCCTCTATCATTGACGGATTATGCTTGATAGTTGGTGGCCAAGGATTATTTCCTTGGTTGTTTTTTGCATGCACTCAAGGTAATTCAAAATTGTGGTAGTGGCCCGTTCTTCACCTGACAGACTTCTGAACACCTTCCAGGAAGACCTGTCGGGGAAGGGCACAACGAGGTTGCACTGGGATTGGCAAGGCCACCTAGAGCGCCATCAAATCTCATCGAGAGATCAGAGATGTGGCGAACAACAGAGGTTGGAAGAGATAGGGTTAGGAGTTAAGAGTAGTAGATTGGTTTTTTGATGATCGGAAGTTATTAGAATCCTCAATTGGTCATGATCCTCTAATATATACAGATGAGGGGTGGTCTTATCCCAATAGAAAACATCACCAAAACGAAATCCATAGTTGCCCACAACAAAAATTAATTTTTCATCGGGTTAGATCCAACCCGGTCTTAGAACAGGAAAACCATCCTAGCTGGTTCTAGAATCTGGCCTGACCGGTTTTCTCAGGGCCGGACATGGCTTGCTAGCAGGGTGTAGGAAACCAGCCAGACCTGTTTTGACTGATCAGCAGCTCAAAATTGTGTTTTGTTCGTTTGAATTCAAAATGCGATGATTGCTCCTTGATCGTCTTGACGCCAGGAACTTAATGGTGGAGCATATTACACATGTTGGCATATTTTTGCTATCAACATATGTCCCTCAATTTTTCGATGAGGGTTTATGCGAGCCTAAAAACATAAAACACCAGATAGTAATGATGTCCAACTCATGGGCTAAGTGTGGTATCTAGAGCGATGTATGCATCGGTCATTTTGTTCAAAGGGCAACATATGTACTGCCCATTGTCTAGCAGGGAGCACTTAGGCCTCTTGCCAAATACTTGGGAAATATATTATTTCAAATACCTCCTGCTGGCAAATTGGTCTTGAGAGACGATCACTTTGCAACGTCTCTAGGATTCGTTGAGCAACAGCCCACATCAATGGTAGGGTATATGCAGCATCAATCTGGTATGCCAAGTAAGGCCATAGACATAAGAAGCAGTATCACAAAAAGAACTGATAAGCTATTCAAATCTCAGCTCAATGTCAAGCATGATACATACTAGTAGATGCATATATAAAAGTACGGTTCAGCTGCTGCATTTTTAGCGTGGTAGCAGAATTCGATCCAGCACGGCACTCCAAGGTTCGATACTTCGACCTACACCGTAGACATAAGGACAACTTGCTTGGCACCTTCTCATTCATGCTTTCTTCAAGACCTTCAAGAACGTCAATGCAGCACTACCAAACAGAAATAGCCTTTTTGGTTGATAATTGTTTATCAATACAGGCAGCCGCAGTACCAAATTGCCTCTTGGATCGATAATTGCTTGTGGATTGCCGCATGCTTGCAAAAAGGTCAACGCTATGACTTAGAGGAGCTGGAGAAGATCCTGCTTTGTCCCCCGATTCTCTCTTAAACATGAATGGTCTCAGATCACGAAAATGCTTGTCATCATACGACCAAGATGGATAGACCTTCACAGGGAACCCATAAGTTAAAGCTGAGCGCCAAAATGGGAAGAAACTTCTCCTTTTGTACTGGAGATCCAGATGTATAGGTAGTTTCTTCTTTCTCACAGCCTTTTCCAGCATGCAGATTAGTATCCTTGTCCTTGGTAGCAAGAGCAACATTGTTCCCAAGTTCATCAGCTATGACTCCACTGGGCAATGGGCACTTATAGCGGGAGAGGTCTAGGCTTTCAGTGCTGATGACAACTTCTCCATTAGTAAGGACAAAATTTATAAAACTTGAGAATCGACGAAACACGTTCAAGGACCTCCATACGAGGCGGTGGCATCTTTGAACGCCTTTGAATGTAATGACTGAGAGCTTTACCAGCCCTGGACGACAATGCTTGAACAATCCACAATGTTGACGAAATATAGTTTTCCTTGTGATGTGCCTCGTCCTCCTTTCCATTAGGATTCAATATAATGGCGCTGCTGTGCTCGGCGATGAATTTAATGATATCACCAAACCCATCTTGTTTACTGATATGCTCTTGAGCTGCCAGGAGCAAAACCGCAGTCTGGAGAAGTTTCCCATGCTTTATGTAATTGCAGATCTCACCAACCAGATCATCTGTGTGCTCTGCAATCAGCCTTGTCGTATCCATGAAGATCTTCAGTTCCGGTAGGCACAGTGTTAGATAATATAACGCTTCCTTGTGAACACACAGCAAGGGAAGGCTACGCTGAAAAGGCCCCCTACTGTGGTACTGTACCCGCTGCAGAGACAGGCGTCGAACGGCTCACCTGCCTCACTGTAGCCACATGTAGGAACAGGCGCAGAAGTCAGTCCTGCTGTGTTATCTAGTCACTGTTGTAGCAGGACAGCTATACTAGGACTAGATGGATAGAGTTGTATATATAATTTGCCACTGTAACTCAACAAAGAGAGTTCATATTTGTCATCTCCGATACAGGGTTCCGGCCAACGCTGGTGCTTGTACTGTGTGCGTGTATGCTCTGTTCTCCCTCTTTTTCTACCTCTAGCCATAGTATGTGTGGTCGGACAGCCTTTGTCGTGCTTGGCCGTGGTCGGCAAGACTGGTGAGTGGTCGACTCATCTAAGCCGGTGATCCTATGGGCTAACAAGTGGTATCAAAGCCGTAACAAGCGTCGTCGCTGGACTAACCGCTGGCAATGACGAACGGTTTAGAAATGTGCGACAGCAGTGGCTGCTCAGCCACGACCAGAGGTCGTTGTTCGTACGGTGTGGGAGGTCAGCGGCACCAATTGGCCGACGCTGACTCGCACCAACTATGGAGACTAGTCAATGACCATGAAGGTCAAGCTCAGAGCCCGACGGCTCTGAAATGCTGTTGATAAAGACACCGATAATGAAGAAGATGACATGTCAGCATTGGAGACTATTCTCGCTACTGTACTGGTGAAGTACAGGGAGCCATTGAGGGCGAAGAGCTCTGCTAAGGAGGCGTGGGCGGCTATTGTGGCTATGTGCATCGGTTCCGACCGCGCAAAGAAGGCGACAGCCTAGCTTCTGAAGCAGGAGTATGCCAACCTCAAGTTCAAGGATGGTGAAACGGTGGAGAATTTCTCCCTCCGCCTGCAGACGCTCATTAGCAAGCTAAAGAGCCATGGCGTCACCATCGACGAAGAGGAGGCGGTCTCCAAGTATCTCCACTCCATGCCTATAAAGTACATCCAGATCGCTCTCTCCATAAAGACGATGCTAGACTTGTCCACCCTCACCATTGAGGATGTGACAGGCCGTCTGCGCGCGGTGGACGAGCACCTGGAGTAGGCGACAACAACGAAGGACAGAGGCAAACTGCTGCTGATAGAAAAGGAGTGGGTTGCTCGGAGGAACTCTGGGAAGGCAGCCTCCTCCAGCCGCGGTGGCGATGGCAAGCACCGCGGCAAAGCTTTTTCGGAGAAGAAGAAGTAGGTCGACCCCAACGCCTGCCGACGCTGCGGGAAGATAGGCCAATGGGCACGGGAGTGTCCAAATCGCAAGCAGACAAAGAAGGCTGAGGCTCATCTGGTGAAAGCTGACGATGATGATGAGGCCACTATCCTGATGGCGACATTCTGTGCACTGCACGACGTCGAGGCCGAGGAGAGGGAAGAGGCGATAATGGTGGAAGGACCTGGTTTAAGGTCCTAATGGCTAGAGGGGGGATGAATAGCCTAATAAAAATTTCTACAACAACACTCAACAAAAGGGTTCGACAATTATGAGGCGAAGCAAGTGTTACGCTAGCCTACTCAAAATGTAAGCCACCTACCATAATTCTAGTTTAGGTAGAATCTATTCACACAATAGCTATGACACTACTCTATGTTAGTGTGCTCTCAAAGGCTAACTAAAGAGCCACACCAACCAAGCAGGCAAGCTCTCACAACTAACTACACTAAAAAACTTGACAACTAGTTTGCGGTAATGTAAAGAGAGTGATCAAGAAAGTTATACCGCCATGTAGATGAAGGAACCAATCAATGATAAGGATGAATAACAATGAATACCAATCACCTCAGAATCAATGATGAACACAATGATTTTTTACCGAGGTTCACTTGCTTGCCGGCAAGCTAGTCCTCGTTGTGGTGATTTACTCACTTAGAGGTTCACGCGCTAATTGGCTTCACACACCAAACCCTCAATAGGGTGCCGCACAACCAACACAAGATAAGGATCACACAAGCCACGAGCAATCCACTAGAATACCTTTTGGTGCTCCGCCGGGGAAAGGTCAAGAACCCCTCACAATCACCACGATCAGAGCCGAAGACAATCAGCACCCTCCACTCGACGATCCTCGCTACCCCAAGCCGTCTAGGTGACGGCAACCACCAAGAGTAACAAGCGAATCCCGCACCGAAACACGAACACCAAGTGCCTCTAGATGCAAACACTTAAGCAATGCACTTGGATTCTCTCCCAATCTCACAAAGATGATGAATCAATGATGGAGATGAGTGGGAGGGCTTTGGCTAAACTCACAAGGTTGCTATGTCAATGCAAATGGCCAAGAGTGTGAGCTTGAGCCGGCCATGGGGCTTAAATAGAAGCCCCCGTGAAATAGAGCCGTTGTACCCCTTCACTGGGTAAAACGTGGGGTGACCGGACGCTCCGGTCCGCTCGACCGGACGCTGGCCCTTAGCGTCCGGTCACGTGATTCACGCCACGTGTCCCCTACTTCAAATACTGTTCGTCAGATTTCAACGGTCGTCTGTTGACCGGACACTGCGCACAAACTGACCGGGCGCTCAACCTCCAGCATCCGGTCGTTTCTAGTAAGGTTCCAGAAGCGAATTTCTTCGACCAGACATGTCCGGTCATGCTTGACCGGACACAGCCAGCGTCCGATCGCTTGTTGACTTCATACTGCGCTGTTGGTCAACATGACCGGACACAACCTTCTAGCGTCCGGTCGCTGAGCGACCCAGCGTCCGGTTGTTTGACCGACGCCAGCGTCTTCGCTATTATAATTGACCAGACGTGCTGGTTCCTCAGAGACCAGCGTCCGGTCACTTTGTGACCAGTGAGACCAACTCCTCTTCACGTCTATCTTCTTCACCCTTGCTCAAATGTGCCAAACATAAAGTGTATCACCTTGTGCACATATGTTAGCATATTTTCACAAACATTTACAAGGGTGTTAGCACTCCACTAGATCCTAAATGCATATGCAATGAGTTAAAGCATCTAGTGACACTTTGATAACCGCATTTCGATATGAGTTTCAGCCCTCTTAATAGTACGGCTATCAAACCTAAATGTGATCACACTCTCTAAGTGTCTTGATCACCAAAACAAAATAGCTCCTACAAAATATACCTTTGTCTTGAGCTTTTTGTTTTTCTCTTTCTTCTTTCCAAGTCGAAGCACTTGATCATCACTATGCCATCATCATCATCATGCTATGATCTTCATTTGCTTCACCACTTGCAGTGTGCTACCTATCTCATGATCACTTGATAAACTAGGTTAGCACTTAGGGTTTCATCAATTCACCAAAACCAAACTAGAGCTTTCAATCTCCCCCTCTTTGGTAATTGATGACAACCCTTATACAAAGATATGAATTAAAATTCAATTGAATCCATGTTGCTTGTCCAAGCATATTTACCATGTGTAAAAGGATACAAACAAGTTTCATGAACTCTATATGGTAGTAATTGCTCCCCCTACATATGTGCTAAGTGTTTGGATTGTAGCTTGCACATATGATTAGATAGGAAATATAGAAGACAATGTCTATCAAATGATGCTAAGGTATAAGAGATGGACATTTGAAGCGTGATACCAATCGGAGTGCACCATTACACCATCCTTAGCACCATGGTTAGCTAGATACCACTTGTAAAAACTTTGTAAAAGATACTACTTGAAAATCTATTTGGAATAGATATCACTTGATAATACTTGGAAATGATACCACTTGTGAATAGATCTATGCATGCTAGATTTTCATTTCATCATTCAAGTTTACAACAATCATTCATCACACAAGCATGGATATTTAAATTAAAACTTGTGTTATGCAAGCAATCATATGAAATGCACATTCAAATGCACCATACAAGTTTATGAGCATGCTCCCCCTACTTGTGTGCTTAAGATTTTTAATTGATTCCTTTCCTTTGTCGTATTACTCCTCCTATGTCAAGTTCTCCCCATGTATTAATATCACTACTATTTCTATCCCCCTTTTTCACTATCTTTGTACACTAATTTCTCTCCCTTTGTCATCAATGACCACAAAGGTTCAAAGAGTAGGTAATACCATTTGTAGGGTCGAGATTATCAATGTCAATCAATGAGATGAGGATCATTTTTTCAAATTTGGTTCAAACTAGAATATTTGCCAAAGATATTTAACTCGGTTTGATTCAAGGACAAGCTTCTTCACACCTCCTAATAAGGGTTATCTTGTACCATGTTGAGTTAAACACTTAGAGCTCATTTTCTAGATTAAACACTAGGTTTACAAGCCCACAAACATGTCATATGCTATCACTAGATCAAGTCAAGCATAGAAGCAATAGTGATACCATATAAACATCAAATTCATTTAATTTTCATGAATGAGTCTAATAAAATAGAGAGATGACTAGATGCACTAAACATGTCCTTAGCAAAGATGTATGCCATGCCAATCAACTTTTACCTTGGATTGCTCGAAGGAGAGGCATGTCATATAAGTGGGGGTGCATCAACACATATTTGAGAAATCCAATATGTTCAACTCATTCCTTAGGTTGCAAAACCTTTTCTCATCCAATGGCTTAGTGAAAATATCGGCAAGTTGATCTTCGGTGCCTACACTCTCAATGCAAATGTCCCCTTTTTGTTGGTGATCTCTTATGGAATGATGGCAGACATCAATGTGCTTTGTTCTTGCATGTTGAACCAGATTGTTTGTCAACTTGATTGCACTCTCATTGTCACATAGCAATGGCACTTTCTTGAACTTGATTCCAAAGTCATTCAAGGTGGCCTTCATCCAAAGAATTTGTGCACAACAACTACCGGCGGATATGTATTCGGCTTCGGCGGTTGATAATGCAACACTATTTTGCTTCTTTGATGACCATGAAACAAATGATCTTCCCAACAATTGACATGTGCCCGAGGTGCTCTTCCTTTCAACCTTGCATCCCGCATAATCCGAGTCAGAGTAACCAACTAGCTCAAACTTTGCTCCTTTGGGATACCACAAACCGACATTTGGTGTATGCTTCAAGTACCTCAATATTCTCATTGTAGCCTTCAAATGACTTTCTCTTGGTGAGGCTTGAAATCTTGCATACATGTATACACTAAACATGACATCCGGCCTTGATGCGGTCACATAGAGTAAGTTTCCAATCATAGACCGATACAACTTTTGATCCACCATATATCCACTTGCATCACTATCCAAGTTGCCATTGGTTCCCATTGGTGTGCTAATGACTTTGCTATCACTCATGCCAAAGTTCTTGATCATGTCCTTGATATACTTGCCTTGACTTACAAATGTACCATTCTTCAATTGCTTGATTTGAAGACCAAGGAAGTAACTCAACTCTCCAATCATGGACATCTCAAACTCATTAGCCATCATCTTTCCAAACTCATCACAAAAGTCTTGATTGGTTGATCCAAATATGATGTCATCAATATAGATTTGCAACACAAACAAATCTTTTCCAATTTTCTTGATGAAAAGAGTGGTGTCAACCTTGCCCATTGTGAACCCTTTAGAGAGTGGGAAGTCTCTCAATCTCTCATACCATGCTCTAGGTGCTTGCTTCAAGCCATACAATGCCTTCTTCAACTTGTACACATGGTTGGGCTTCTTGTCATCTTCAAAACCGGGAGGTTGCTCAACATATACTTCTTCATTGATGTAGCCATTGAGAAATGCACTCTTAACATCCATTTGATAGAGCTTGATGTTGTGGGCACAAGCATAGGCTAGTAAGATTCTAATTGCTTCCAATCTAGCAACCGGGGCATATATTTCTCCAAAGTCAAGACATTCAACTTGTGTATAGCCTTGTGCTACCAATCATGCTTTGTTCCTTACTACTATCCCATCTTGATCTTGCTTGTTTCTAAAGACCCATTTGGTTCCAATCACATTGTGTCCCTTTGGTCTCTCTATTAATTCCCATACTTGATTTCTTGTGAAGTTATTCAATTCTTCATGCATAGCATTCACCCAATCAATATCCTTCAATGCTTCATCTATCTTCTTTGGTTCAATGGATGACACAAAATAGAAATGCTCACAAAATAAAGCCAATCTTGATCTTGTTTGTACACCTCTTGAAATATCACCAATGATAGTGTCCAATGGATGATCTCTTGCAACATTGGTTGGTTGGAGGATTGGAACTTGATTGCTTGCACTTGCTTAATCATTTGGTTGAGATGATGTACTAGCCACTTGATCTTGTTCATTGTCATGAGAGCTACTTGTACTAGCTTGATTTGTATCATCTTGCACATTTGAGTTAGAGAGCACTTGCACTTGATCATCTTCATCATCATTCACTTGCCTAGGCCTTAATTCACCAATATCCATGTTCTTCATAGCATTTGAAAGTTGAATGCCTCTCACATCTTCCAAGTTCTCATTCTCTACTTGTGAACCCTTGGTTTCATCAAATTCAACATCATGAACTTCCTCAAGAGTACCACTATCTAAATTTCAAACTCTATATGCTTTGCTTGTAGTGGAATAACCAGGTAGGAATCATTCATCATATTTCTTGTCAAACTTGCCCAATCTAGTGCCTTTCTTCAAGATATAGCATTTGCAGCCAAAGACCCGAAAATATGCAATGTTGGGCTTTTCTACCATTCAAGAGCTTATATGGTGTCTTCTCTTTCAATGGGTGACAATAGAGGCGGTTGCTACAATAGCAAGCCGTGTTGATAGCTTCGGCCCAAAAAGATTGACTCACATTGTACTCACTAAGCATAGACCTTCCTATATCAATGAGTGTTCTATTCTTCCTCTTAATAAGACCATTTCATTGTGGAGTGTACTTGGCCGAGAATTGATGTCTAATTCCAAATTCATCACACAACTCATCAATTCTAGTGTTCTTGAACTCACTACCATTGTCACTTCTAACTCTCTTGATGGTTGTTTCAAACTCAATGTGAATCCCCTTGACAAATGATTTGAATGTTGCAAACACATCATTTTTGTCCACTAGAAAGAATACCCAAGTGTATCTAGTGTAATCATCCACTATCACAAAGCCATATTTGTTACCACCAATGCTAGTGTATTGTGTTGGCCCAAACAAATCCATGTGCAATAACTCAACTACTTTACTAGTGCTCATCATGCTTTTCTTAGGATGGGTGTTTCCAACTTATTTGCCGGCTTGACAAGAGCTACAAAGCTTATCTTTTTCAAACACAACATCTTTTAAGCCTCTAACTAAGTCATGCTTAACCAATCTATTCAATTATTTCATTCCAACATGACCAAGCCTCCTATGCCATAACCAACCCATGCTAGACTTAGTGAACAAGCATGTAGATAATTTAGCTTCACTAGCATTGAAATCAATCAAGTATAGATTCTCATATCTAAAGCCTTTGAAGATCAAATTAGAGCCATCTACACTTATGATCTCTACATCATCTACCCCAAATATGCATTTGAATCCAAGATCACACAATTGAGCCACAGATAGCAAATTGAAATTCAAGCTCTCTACTAGCAACACATTGGATATGCTCATGTCATTGGATATTGCAATCTTACCAAGCCCTTAGACCTTGCCTTTGCCATTGTCACCAAATGTGATACTATCATAACCATCATTGCCATTGGTGTTGATTGAGTTGAACATTCTTGCATCACCGGTCATGTGTTGAGTGCACCCACTATGAAGAACCCGATGCCTTCCTCTGGCTTTGTAATTGACCTACAAAAGAAAATCAATTCCTTTTAGGTACCCAAACTTGCTTGGGTCCTTGAAGGTTAGTCACTAAGCTCTTTGGTTCCCAAATGGCTTTCTTCTTTGAGCCCATCCATGGTTTACCAATGAACTTAGCCTTCACACCATTTGTACCCTTAGTAAGCATGTAACATGAATCAAGCTTAAGAGAGGATACATTAGCATTTTTGCTCTTGTTGGTGCATTCATGCTCTTTATGACCAACTTGCTTGTAACTAGTGCAAAACCGACCATTGTTCTTCACAAAACTAGTCTTGTGAGGAGCAAAGGCCGCCTTGCCTTTCTTGGGGGTATAGCCCAATCCCTCTTTGTAGAGAGAAGCTCTTTGGCTACCCAAGCACATAAGCAAGCGGTCCTCACCACCATAGGCCTTATCCAAAGTGTGAGTGAGCATGTTAACCTCCTTCTTGAGATTCTCATTCTCAACTACTAGTGAGGCATCACAAGTGAGACCATCACCACTAGATGAGGTGGAAGTGGAAGTACTACAAGATGGGTTAGTAGAAGGAACAATGATAGGCAAAGATAGTGATTCATCAATTATATCACAAGTTAAACCTATATCACAAGTATCAACATGCTTCTTTTTATTTTGCTCATCAAGCAAAGAGGAATGAGCCTTTTCAAGCTTTTTGTGAGCTTTGCCAAGCTTCTCATTGGCTTCCTCTAGCCTCTCATGAGATGCATTGAGCTCATCAAAGACTTGCTTAAGGGCTTTTAGTTCCTTACGCAAGCTTTTGTATTCCCTTCTCTTGATGTCAAAGTGTTCTCTAGCATCTTCTAGCATGTCAATTAATTCATCCTTAGTAGGTTCATCATCATCACTATCACTATCATTTTCATTTTCATTATCATCATCATGTTCTTGATCACTTTCATCATCACAAGTTTGTACCTTAGTGGCCTTTGCCATGAAGCAAGATGAAGAGTCAAAGAGAGAAGGCTTCTCATTGATAGCAATGCTTGCTAGAACCTTCTTCTTGGTGGTCTTGTGATCATCACTATCATCATCATCATCACTCGAGGAAGCATCACTGTCCCAAGTGATCACATATGAACCACCCTTCTTCTTCTTGAAGGTCATCTTGTCCTTCTTCTCTTTCTTTTCCTTCTTGTCCTTCTTCTTGTTCTTCTTGTTGTCATCATCATTGTCACTATTGTATGGACATTGAGCAACAAGATGATCTTTGCTTCCACACTTGAAGCACCTTCTTGACTCTTCTTTGTTCTTGGATGAAGACTTCTTTCTTCTAGCACGATATTGCTTCTTCACCATGAACTTGCCAAATCTCTTGACAAATAGAGCCATCTTCTCATCATCATCATCCTCCCATGAATCATCTTCTTCACTTGATGTTTCTTGCTTGGCTTTGCCCTTGGATGATGTGGCCTTGAATGCCACACTCTTCTTCTTGTCATCCTTCTTCTCATCTTTCTTCTCCCTCTTGGCTTTGATCCTTGCTGCCCCAAGCCATCTAGGTGGCGGCAACCACCAAGAGTAACAAGCGAATCCCGCAGCGAAACACGAACACCAAGTGCCTCTAGATACAAACACTCAAGCAATGCACTTGGATTCTCTCCCAATCTCACAAAGATGATGAATCAATGATGGAGATGAGTGGGAGGGTTTTGGCTAAGCTCACAAGGTTGCTATGTCAATGCAAATGGCCAAGAGTGTGAGCTTGAGCCAGCCATGGGGCTTAAATAGAAGCCCCCACAAAATAGAGTCGTTGCACCCCTTCACTGGGTAAAATGCGGGGTGACCGGATGCTCTGGTCCGCTCGACCGGACGCTGGCCCTCAGCGTCCGGTCACGTGATTCACACCACGTGTCCCATGCTTCAAATGCTGTTCATCAGATTTCAACGGTCGTCTGTTGATCGGACACTGCGCACAAACTAACTGGATGCTCAGCCTCCAGTGTTCGGTCGTTTCCAGTAAGGTTCCAGAAACAAATTTCTTCGACCGGACGTGTCCGGTCATGCTTGACCGGACACAGCCAGCGTCCGATCGCTTGTTGACTTCATACTGCGCTGTTGGTCAACACGACCAGACACAACCTTCCAGCGTCCAGTCGCTGAGCGACCCAGTGTCCGGTCGTTTGACCGACGCCAGCATCTTTGCTGTTACAATGGACCAGACGCGCTGGTTCCTCAGAGACCAGCGTCCGGTCACTTTGTGACCAGCGAGACCAACTCCTCTTCACGTCTATCTTCTTCACCCTTGCTCAAATGTGCCAAACCACCAAGTGTATGACCTTGTGCACATGTGTTAGCATATTTTCACAAACATTTACATGGGTGTTAGCACTCCACTAGATCCTAAATGCATATGCAATGAGTTAAAGCATCTAGTGGCACTTTGATAACCGCATTCCGATATGAGTTTCAGCCCTCTTAATAGTACGGCTATCAAACCTAAATGTGATCACACTCTCTAAGTGTCTTGATCACCAAAACAAAATAGCTCCTACAAAATATACCTTTGCCTTGAGCTTTTTGTTTTTCTCTTTCTTCTTTCCAAGTCGAAGCACTTGATCATCACCATGCCATCATCATCATCATGCTATGATCTTCATTTGCTTCACCACTTGGAGAGTGCTACCTATCTCATGATCACTTGATAAACTAGGTTAGCACCTAGGGTGTCATCAATTCACCAGAACCAAACTAGAGCTGTCACCTAGGAAGGCCCTAAAGGCTATCAACCTCGATGAACCACGCGCCTAAGTCCACCTCGGACGTGTGGGCACCGACCAGGAGCAGTGGTGGTATCTAGACTCTAGTGCCAGTAACCACTTGACGGGCTCCAAAGCATCCTTCTCCGAGCTCAACGACGATGTTACCGGTACGGTGAAGTTTGGTGTCGGCTCAAGGGTGGCAATCCAAGGGTGCGACACCATCATCTTTTAGGTGCCAGAATGAGGAGCACCATGCTCTAATGGATGTATATTACATCCCGCAGCTGTGTTCCAACATCATCAGCATTGGTCAGCTGGATGAGCACGGTAGCGAGGTACTAATCAAGGACGGAGTCCTTAGGATCAGGGACCGGGAGCAGCGACTTCTCGCCAAGGTGAAGAGGTCCCAGAACTGGTTGTACCCGCTCGACCTGAAGGTAGAGCAGCTGATGTGCCTAACGGCAAGGCACATCGAGGAACCATGGCTGTGGCATGCCCGGTTCGGACATCTCAGCTTTGACGCGCATGGTCGGCTAGAAAAGATGGTCTGAGTGCTACCCCATATCATGCATGGAGGCGAGCTGTGTGACAGCTGCCTGGCCGGGAAGCAGAGGAGGCTACCATTCCCAAAGGCGGCCAAGTATCGCGTGAAAGACACTCCCAAGCTCGTCCATGGCAACCTCTGTGGGCCTATCACGCCAGCTACAAACGGTGGTCGGTGGCACTTCCTCCTGCTCGTGGATGATTGTAGCTGCTACATGTGGCTACATGTGGCTACAACTCCTGACGAGCAAGGACGAAGCGGTGGCGGTGATCAAGAAGTTCAAGTTGCGCGTGGAGGCCGAGAGCGGCAAGAAGCTCCGCGTGCTGAGAATTGATCGTGGCGGCGAATTCACTTCGGTGGAGTTCACTGTGTACTACGCGGATTAGGGTGTGGTGCGACACCACACTATGTCGTACTTGCCATAATAGAATGGCGTGGTGGAGAGACGAAACCAGACGGTGGTCGGCATGGCTCGATCCATGATGAAGGCCAAAGGCATGTCGGCAAGGTTCTGGGGTGAGGCGGTGACCATGGTGGTGCTCATCCTCAACCGCGCTGCGACCAATGCCCTGACGGGCAAGACGCCATACGAAGCTTGGTATGGGCGCAAGCCGAGCATGTCCTTCCTCCGAACATTCGACTGCATCGACCATGTTAGGAAGACGAAGCCAAACCTCACCAAGCTGGAGGACAGGAGCACACCGATGGTGTTCATGGGCTACGCAGAGGGTACCAAGGCATACCGGCTCTACGACCCATATGGAGACAAGGTGCTTGTCTCGCGCGACGTCGTGTTCGACGAGAAGGCGGCTTAGGACTGGAACAATCCGAGCATAGGGGAAGCTGGCGGCTTCACCAGCACTTTTGTCATCGAGCACCTGGTCATCCATGGTGGTGGAGACGCTGGGGAAGAGGTGCCGAGCACTCCAGGAGGAGTACTGAGCAATCCAGCGGCAGAGCCGAGCACTCCTGGGGCAGTGCCGAGCACTTCGGGAGGGATGCCGAGCACGCCAGGAGTAATGCCAGAAGGTTCTACGGTGGTGGCGACCATTCCAGGACGGGTGCCGAGCACTCCCGTAGCGGAGCCAAGAGGTCTTGCAGTGATGCCGACCACTCCAAGACTGAGGCTAAGCACTCCTATAGTGGTGCCGAGCACTGCAGGAGTTATGACGAGCTGTCTAGAAGTAGTGCCGAAAACTACAACCAGGGTGCCGAGCACTCCAGGTGCTATGCCGAGCACTCAGGCAGAACAAGGAACTCCATCGATGCTGATCGAGTTCGCCTCACCTCCAAGTGACATCACTGAGTTCGTGGATGCCTTCCACGAAGGTGAGGAGGTGCGGTTTCGCAGGCTGGACGACATTGTCGGTGGCACAGGACCCTCAGGCCTAGCGGGTAGGCTACTCAATGACCCAAAGCTGCTAATCGTCAGTGCAGAGGAACCACCCACGTTCGTGCTAGCCGAGCGCGACGGAAACTGGCGACGGGCGATGTTGGAGGAGATGAAGGCGATCGAGGAAAACGAGACTTGGCAGCTCATCGATCCACCTCCAGGATGCCGTCCGATCAGCCTGAAGTGGGTGTACAAGGTCAAGCGGGACGAGCTCGGCGCCATTGTCAAGCACAAGGCGTGCCTCATCGCCCGAGGCTTTATTCAGCGCGAGGGCATCGACTTCGAGGAAGTCTTTGCGTCGGTAGCGCGTATGGAGTCTGTCTATTTGCTACTAGCTTTGGCAGCAGCAAAGGACTAGCGCGTCCATCACTTGGACGTTAAATCAGCCTTCCTCAATGGCAAGCTGGTGGAGATGGTCTTCGTCAGGCAACCTCCAGGTTTCACCGTCAAGGGAGAGGAGCACAGGGTGCTCTAACTGCGCAAAGGCGCTCTATGGGCTGCGGCAGGCCCCACGAGCATGGAACGCCAAGCTTGACGCCACGCTGGGCGAGCTTGGGTTCCAGTGGTGCGCAACCGAGCACGCGCTCTACACGCGGCGATGGGGGAAGGAGGAGCTCATCGTCGGCGTGTATGTGGACGACTTGATCGTCACTGGCGCGCGTGCAGAGGACATCGGCAGCTTCAAGTGCGAGATGGTGGCTCGTTTTCGAATGAGCGATCTTAGCGCACTCTCCTACTACATCGGCATCGAGGTGACACAGGGAACAGGAGGAGCTCACACTCGGTCAGAGCGCGTATGCCTCGAAGCTGTTGGAGCGGAGCGTCATGGCTGAGTGCAAGCCATGCGTGACTCCGATGGAGGAGCGGCTGAAGCTGACGAAGGCCAGCACCACGGCGAAGGTGGATGCAACAGTCTACCGGAGCATCGTCGGTGGTCTGCGCTACCTAGTCCACACGAGGCCAGACATTGCGTTCGTCGTAGGCTAATTCAGTCGCTTCATGGAGGATCCCAGAGAGGATCACTGGGCTGCAATGAAGCGGCTACTGCGCTACGTCAAAGGAACGGTGGATCAGGGGATTATCTTTCCAAAGACCGGCGGGAGTAGGCTGCAGCTCACTGTGTTCAGCGATGCAGACATGGCAGGGGACATCGACGGACGACGGAGCACCTCTGGCGTGCTCGTCTTCCTCGGGTCGGCTCCAATTTCATAGCTATCGCTGAAACAGAATGTGGTGGCGCTATCTACGTGTGAGGCAGAGTACGTAGCGGTGGCCACAGCGGCGTGCCAAGTTGTATGGCTGCGCTGGCTGCTGGGCGAGCTGACCGGCGTGGAAGCTTACCCACCAGCACTGATGGTGGACAACCAACCCGCCATCGCCCTCGTGAAGAATCATGTTCTGCACGACCGGAGCAAACACATCGACGTGAAGTTCCACTTCCTTAGGGACTATGTCGATGGAGGGTAGATCGTCATCGAGTTCGTCGAAACTGGTCGGCAACTCGCGGACGTCCTCACCAAGCCGCTTGGACGTCTTCGACTCACGGAGCTGAAGGAGATGATCGGCATGGAGGGGGTACAAGGGATATCAGTAGGATTAAGGGAAGCATTGTTAGATAATCTACTGCTTCTTTGTGTGAACACACAGCAAGGGAAGGCGACGTCGAAAAGGCCCCTGTTGTGGTACTGTAGCCGCTCTAGAGCCAGACGCCGAACGGCTCACCTGCCGCACTGTAGCCACATGCAGGGACAGACGCAGAAGTCAGTCCTGCTATGTTATCTAGTCACTGTTATAGCAGTTCAGCTGTACTAGGAATAGATGGATAGAGTTGTATATATAGTTTGCCACTACAACTCAACAAAGAGAGTTCAGATTTGCCATCTCCTATACAGGGCTCCGGCCAAAGCTTGTGCTTGTACTGCGTGTTGTTCTCCCTCTTCTTTTATCTCTAGCTATGGTGTATGTGGTCAGGCAGCCTCGGTCGTGCTCGGCCGTGGTCGACAAGACTGGTGAGTGGTCGACTTATCTAAGCCGGTTATCCTGTGGGCTAACAGGAGATGGATAAGCTTGTAGACATCGCTGATGCCAGCCTTACTATAGTCCGGATTAAACTCGTCAGGGAACATATTGTCGTCAAGATACTTATGCATGCAGGTGTTCTCAACAGCGACGTGGAGTGGGAGCAGGCCCTTGATCACCTCGCCGCCGATCGTGCGCAGGTTCACCAACGCGCCATGGCGAATGAACAGCCTGATCATGTCGACAGAGAATATCTTGGCAGCCTGGTGGATCGGGAAGAAGCCATACTGGGTGACGCAGTTGGGGTAGGCACGGAGCCCTTGCAGCTCCGGGGCTCCGCCTTCCAAGACGGCTTTGGCGCACCGCACGGAGTTCTTGATGATGATGTGAAGTAGGGTTTCTGGGGTGACCAAGTCCCAGGTCATGGAGTGCATGTTGCCCTGGAAAAAGTGGAGGAAGGCTTGGGCGTTGTCCTCTTCCAGGATAGGCCTGAGGCGAGGTAGAATGGTGTACAAGCCAGCATTCACCGTGTCAGATGTAGGGTCTGGGATGATTATACTGTCTGGTGGGGAAGGGTAGACGATAGTCATACTCTGTTGGGTGCTCGTCGCCGGCCAAGGGACCGACGAGGCTACAGCTCGCACCTGACGTAGGGCGGCGGCGGCGGTAGGCTAGCTACCCTGACGAGTTGCTGAGATGACGTGATGGCAAACTTGTAAAAACAACTGGCCATGTTTTCCCCAATAATCCAGAGAAAATATAAAAAAATACCCCTCCCGTCCGCAGCCCTAACAAACCAGTACCCTTGTACCGAGGAGGCTAATAGAAAGCATCTCTACGTAGTAACACTCAATCTGAGTATTACAACATATTTGCACAAGAAATCAAGAGTGATATTGCAATAAAATATTCTTTAATTGTATGAAGATTGCTCGGGGCAAACTATAAATAAGGAGAAATCTTCAATAATGTTTAGTATGAATACTAAAAGTTCAGGGAAAAATCACTTGATGACAACCTTGTGTATTACATTTGAAGCACGAAATGAAAAGTATTGGGACTTCCGGTATATATAGGGAGATTAAAAAAACTTTTGAATATTTGAAGGAAAGAGTTTGGAAAAAAAATACAAGGGTGGAAGGAGAAGCTTTGATTGAAAGCTGGCAAGGGTGTTCTTATTAAGGTTGTGGCAGAAACAAGCTATGCAATGTCATATTTTGATCCAACAAAAACTCTGTGTGATAAGATTAGTAACGTGATAAGTAGATTCCGATGGGCTCAGCATGATAAGAAAAATAAAATGTGTTTTGTGAGCACTTAAATTTAGAAAAATAATAATTTTGTTAAAATTAAAATGAAATATATGTCTACATACATGTGTGTGCATCCATGCTGCTGCATATTTATTTTGTGATGCTTTGGTTTGATTGGAATTTGCAAAAGAATTTGAATTTGAGTTTAAATTGGATTTGAAATTGTGTTAAGAAAATAGAAAAAGAGTTTTATTTTTTCTTCTCTCCCTTCTCTGCTTTCGGCCCGAATAGCCCAGTTCGGCCTGGCTCCCCGCGCCGCCCATTTTTCCGCTGGCCCTCTCGGCTTTCTTTTCCCGCAGGCCCTCATCTCTCTGCAGTAGCCCAGCAGGCCAGCCCGGTCGAGCCGCGCCCGCGCTCCCTCTCCCCTCTCGCCTGTCGCTGACGACCCAGGCCCGCGAGTCAGCCGTGCCATCGTCTCCTACCTTCCCGATCGTGTCCGAGCAAGACACCGCGCCGCCGAGTCTGCCTCTGCTACGCCGCGCCTGGTGTGACCCGCAAGTCAGCCCTGCTCATAAATAGCAGCCCTGCGCCCGCCGTCTTTTCCTAACCCTAGAGCAGGCCGCTATCTCGTCCCAGGCTCGCTGCAGCAGCCCTCGTTTAGATCTCGTCGAAAACGGAGCTCGACCCGCTGCCACAGTCGCCGTCGTCCGCGGCTTCCTTGCCCCTGTAAGCTGGTCTTCGAGCTTCGCGTTGGTTTTGCGAAGTCGCCGAGCCGTTTTCCCTCTTTTCCTCGCTCTCTTTTACTTACACGCCGACGCCAAACCCTTGTAGGAGCTCAAGGTCCGCCATCCCGCACCGCGCGTCGTCGTTGGTCCGCTCCCGCCTCCGTTCTTGGACTTGGTGAGTTCGCCTTGATCTCCTCTATCTCCCGGTGCCCTTGGTTTACTGTTTCATGGTCCGTAGACCGTATTCCATGAGCGCCGCCCGTCTTCGGCCATGGCGCCGCCGTCGGAGCTCGCCACCGGCCTCGCCGTCCGCTCTCTCTGGTTTATTTCCAACCGTCCGATCCAAAATCAAGGGCCGAGATTAGAACATACCCCTTCGCCTGTCATTTTGCAAAAAGGCCCTTATAATTATTTGGATCTTAACCCGTCATCCCTGCATTTATTCTAAAGAGCCCCTGCCTTTTCTTTAAATTGTATCCACGGTCCTTAGGCAAATTTAAAATCGGGTTTTAATTATTTTAAATTTAGAAATTAAGTTTTATCTATTTACAAAACTATCACTACCTTCTGTAGGTCATAAAATTTTCGTTTTAACTCTGATTTGGTTCGTTTAAGTTGCATTAGGTTCGTAATTGCGTAATCTACATGTTCGTATTACCGTTAAGTATGTTTTCAACTTTTAAAATTCGAGGTTAGATTTAATCTATTACTTTACTAAATGAAATCTTGTTTAATTCATAACTTCTTCGTTTTAGCTCTGATTTTTGTGATCTTCGCGTCTGTGTGTTCATAGCGAGACATAGATTCGTTTTCAAATGTTTCATCTTGATTTTATGCTATTGGTATACTGTTCTAATCTATAGCTTTTGTTTGCTATGCATGATTGCTTCTGGATGCTTATATGTTGTTGTGATTATCGAGTATAGACGGTGAGCAATTCATGGATGAACAAGAGTACTATTTTGATGAGCAGGATCAGCAGGAGCACTTTGTTCAAAGCAAGTATAGCATGTGATTATTCTTGTTTCCTATCAACTTTAATATATTTAATTTATATTACATGTGTCACCTTGATAGGGATTTCCTACAATTGTACTTATATCTTGACTCCTATGTGATATGCATTGGGTAGCTTTGCTAGTGCTCAATTAAACCATGATCTTATAACATGACTGAGGGTATATACAATAAACGTTAAAACATGACTTTTTAGCAACTTAGAAATAGGGGGCTGGAGTATTTAGATACTTTCTAAATGCTTTAGATTCCTCTTTCTAAGGGTTTATCTGTAAGTGATCATCCGGACTTACAGTACAACTGTGAGGACTACATGGCTCTGGCTTTAGATCAGTATGAGGACCTTTTCTAGCTTGTTAGAGGTTACCTTTATGGCGTAAGAATGGCTTGCCGAATCGGGTATAGGACGACCTCTACTCTTATGTGTATAGTAGTGATGGAATTGTGCCATTCGACAGGGGTTTCTATATCTGTTTGCTGAGTGAATCTAATGGCCCTAATTTATTAGACGAACCTTTGAAAGGCTTCATAGTGAACCATGTCTACTCATCTTGGAAGTGTTTTGGGAGTAATTAATCTGGGTATATGGGTATCATGACTCACAGTGAAAGTGTACAACCTCTGCAGAGTGTAAAATTGGTATATCAGTCATGCTCACGGTCACGAGCGGCCTTGGAACATTTACGGAATAGGTGATCACTAAGAATTATCTGTTTGTGCTATTTATTATTCATGTTTGCATTGATCATGTGTTTTATTTTAGGATCGAAACAACTTGTTGCTACTCTTATACTAAAATTATGATAACTAAAAGCTGAATGCTGTTAAAACTGTGTCAAGCCTTTTGAGCCTCATGAACCCCATGTTACACTTGTTGAGTACGACACGTACTTACGCTTGTTTATTTTTATTATTTGGATAAAAATCCCGGATGGGTAACAGATAGCTATGGTAATGACGATTTTCCTAAGGATTACTAGACTTGTGGTCAACCAATTGACGTCCCTGTGATATGGAGCTTCCACGAGAGATTTTTCTTTATACTTTTGATACATTTATGTGAAGACTATGTCTTAATATTCGTGATGTAATAAACACTTATAATGATACTATTTATAATTTGTCGGCTTATGTGTGTGACTGATCTCTGGGCGCGCATAAGATTTTGCATCCCATTTTATCCTTAAAATCGGGTGTGACACCCCCGACGCCATCCGTACGTAGTCCATTGATGATGTCTGCTGACGTCATCTATAAAATAGCTGATTCCGACACTGCATCAAAACCAGTCGATATCAATTCACATCTGATTGATTCCTCAATGATACAATCTTAGAAGCTTCGAGTCCCCACGTTCTCTCTGCTAAATTTTGGTGTAAACAACTCCAAGCTTTAAAACATTGTAATTTCAAACTTTACATTTTAAATTCATGAACTTTATGCTAGCACATATAAAACTTTCTACGTTAAGATATAAAAATTTATAATTACAATTTAAAAAAAAACAATTCAGGAACTTTATACTAGCACATTTGAAACTTTGTACTAGCACATTTAAAACTTTGTATTTTAAACTTTAAAACTTTGTAATTTCAAGCTTTACACTTTAAATTCATGAACTTTATACTAGCACATTTAAAACTTTCTACTTTAAGATTTAAAAATTTGTAATTTCAAACTTTATTTTTAAAATTTAGGAACTTTATACTAGCACATTTAAAACTCTATATTTCAAACTTTAATACTATGGAATTTTAATTTTATTTTTGAATTTCAAGAACTTTATACTAGCACATTTAAAACTTTATATTTCAAGCTTTAAATTTTTTGTAAACTTACATTTTAAATTCAGAAAATTTATACTAGCACATTTAAAACTTTATACATTAAGATCCAAAATTTTGTAATTTCAAACTATATTTGAAATTCAGGAACTTTATACTAGCACATTTAAAACTTTGTATTTCAAAGATTTAAAACTTTGTAATTTCAAACTTTATATTTTTATTCAGGAACTTTATACTAGCGCATTTAAAACTTTCTACTTTAAATTTAAAACTTTGTAATTTCAAACTTTATTCTTAAAATTCAAGAACTTTAGACTAACACATTTAAAATTTTGTATTTCAAGCTTTGAAACTTTATAAGTTCAAACTTTATATTTGTATAGAGAATTAGAAAAATGAAGATCACCTCAACAGTTGTATGCTGCAACATGCTTCATGTTGCATATGGATCAGTTATTTCTAACCCTCGAAGACATTTACGTTCAACCTAGACTGGTGGCTGCAACCTGCTATCTACTGCATAAGAGCATAGGAGCATCAGTTTGGAGCAATCGCAGGTAGAAAGAGGTTGAAATGAAAGCCATGAATATACCTTAGAAGCAGAGATTTCTTAACTTCATCCAATGATTTTAATGCATTACAAATTATTGACTCTAGATCATCAATCCTCACGTGTGGCTCATGTGCTGTGTTGACCGAGAAAAATAGTGTCATTTCAATGCTATTTTTATAATCTCAACTTTTAACAGAATAGCTAGTCGTTGAATCCTGAAAATAGTAAGGCACGCCACTTTCATCCATCTGAATCATCAAATGAGCCAAACTTTGTGCTCATCTAGACCAATGGTCCTGGGCGCTGTAGTATTTTGTGCTATACTTCATTGGTCTCCACATGCATAGCCTTAGCACTTTTCTATACATAATTGTTGCACCTACACTTAAATAAGGCCTTGTTTAGATCCAGCCTGTAAAGTTTTGGGGTGTCACATCGGATGTTACATGGGGGTGTCGCATGGGGTGTTCGTATACTAATAAAAAAATAAATTACAAAATCTGTCAGTAAACCACGAGATGAATTTATTAAGCCTAAATAATCCATCGTTAGCACATGTGTTAATGTAGCACTTTGTTGTGAAATCATGGACTAATTAGGCTTAAAAGATTCGTCTCGCAAATTAGTCGTAATTTGTGCAATTAGTTATTTTTTTAGTCTATATTTAATACTCCATGTATGTGTTAGTTATTTTTTTAGTCTATATTTAATACTCTATGTATGTATCCAAATATTCGATGTGACAGGTGTAAAGTTTTGAGGTGGGAACTAAAGAAGGGCTAAGCCAGACCATCAAGTAATGTCAAAATGTAACATCATACTGCAAAAAAGCAGTGTTGTATTTAAATACCTAAATGAGGAAGCGATGAATTGAATAGAAGTATGTTATTTTTTCACAAAGATTTTTCACAACAGAAAGCTAATGTGGAAGCACCAGAAGAGTAGTTACTAACATTTTCTCATACGTCAAACAACAGAAAGCTAATGTGGAAGCTAATGTGCAAAGATCATAAGGCAAAGGTGCAGGTGGTGCTTGGTAAGTGTCAAGAGAGGATGTATCAAGATCTGTGTCAAGTGCAACTATAGCAGAAGTTGGAGATGGTCCATCAAAGGCTAAAGACAAGGGTTCATGCTCCTCGGGATTTTGTCATGCTGAATAATGCAAAAGGAAAGTAAATTTTGTAGGACAAAAGATTAGATGCAAACACAAAAGCTAGTGCTGACTCAGCTTCAGTCATGTTCTTTTCTTTATCCTTTTTGCATATGGAAGTGACCATCACATAAGGTATATTAAAGCAACTATGATATTATTGACAGGGTCTGTGTTTCTGATGACCGAGGACTGATAAGAACAACAGTGAGATTCACATTACAAGCAAACTAATTCCTTCTGTTGCATTAAAACTTCTATACAGCCGTTAAACTTCTAGCATTGTGAATTGTAAGACATGGTAGAAACCAAGTTATCGTTGCAGTTAATGGTAAGGACGCCAAAAATGCTTGATGAGGACTGAGGAAATATTTTGACATGAAAAGTAGGACAATAGCAGGGTTTTTTTTTGAATAAGTAAGACAAATCTGGTTATTTATACATACATAGTATGGACTGGTGCTCTATCTGACTCAGAAGCCCTTGATGAACAGCAGCAGCAACCACCCATTGTATCTCCTGAACGAAAAGCTTACTCCAAACTATCCTCTAGCTACTGTTAAAACCCAAAGTTCTGTGGTCATATATCCCAACAAAGAGAAACCCGATGCTGATGCAAGAAGGATAGGAAATCATGTGATAAATAAATGGTGCAGAAAGAGGTTAACATGCAACAATATCCAAGTAGTACTGCAACGGAGACGATTCTCAAATATCACAGATTAAACTGCGGCCTGGTCGACTTTAGCAACGACTTCTATCCAGCCCACTTGAATGTATAGAGGCATGCAGACCGCAATCTCAAACTGATATCGGCCTAATCTATTGTTGAAAAGCTAAATCATCAAGTTTTCTCAGATATTTTTTGAATCCTATAACATCAAATTTTATGAGAGGGGGTACATATTAAAGTTGTGCACCTTGATAAAAAAATAAAACGAGAGATAAATAATTCAGATGAAGCTTGTTTATAGAACAAGAGAAATTTGAGCCAATCAACTAAAAATAATTTGTAATCTGTATGGAGAAGTTTGATGAAATATGTTATTTTAATAATTCATTTATGCATGAAAACCAGCAGAATAAAAGAAACACATTTCTGCATTAAGGATGTCTGACGAAGTAATTAGACAATTCATACCGGAAGAAATTAGACAATTCATATCACAAAAGAATTTGGAGTCTAGAGAATTCTATCCGCCCGCAGATCTACAGCCCCAGAACAAACTGTAATTTCTACACATAGATGAAGCTAGTTAGTACCCATCAATGGTGGTGACCCACGAGCAATAGGATTTTGAAAACGAGCTGTCCAGGTACCAGAATCAAAGGGATAGAGTTGGTCAGTGGCATGCTTGCTCGAGAATCGACAGAGGCCCTGTGACGAAAACGCGGCAGCTGCCCAGGCGGGCACGGCGGCGCTAACTGCCAGCTGCAGGGTGGCAAGCGGCGGCCCCTAGGCCCCAGGGGCAGGCCCGCAGCCGGCAGTCATCCACCGGATGACGGCGAGCATGGCTGGATTCGAGCGACCGAGCAAGTAGCGGCGGTGGGATTTGGTCCAAGACCCACCTTATCTTCCTTTCGCTTGATTAAGGAGTTCTTTCCTCCAATCCCAATATCATCATTGACTAGGAACATGGTAAGATCCAGCTGGCCGCATTGCCGGTGCCGCATGCCCTTCATGGGGTCTTGTGGCCGGCATCGTCCAACAACGCGTCGATCGACGTTGATGTCTACCACCTTACAGGGCCGCTCCTTGTCTGGCTGGCTGTTCGGTCAGGAACGCTGATCAAGGCGTTCCATGACTCTCCGCTTTACGTACCTTCACCATGTGCTACATCTCCATGTACTAGGAATTGTTAGTGTTCTTGACGTGCGTACCTTGTACCACCATCAAGTGGCGACGTGGTTTTGCTGGTGTAGCCGCCGCCGCCGCCGCCGCCGCCGCCGCCGAGGAGCAGGGGCAGGTCACAGCTGCGGAGGTGGCCGACACACTTGGCACCGCCACGCACGGAGAGGCCCAGGCCCGCGCTCTCCTCGAGGAAGGCGTGCTCGACGCCGTCGCTGCGGTGTGCGTCGATGTCCAGTCCAGGAGCTATGTTGCATGGTCATAGTATGTAGTAAGTGACCTGAACCTACGGTTATTTTGCTTGGTCGTCTGTTCATAGTGACACGTACCTGAACATGCATGTGCTTATTGTGCTTGGGCCCTGTGAACCACTTCGACAAATGATGTGGTCTATGTGTAATGTTTCATGGAAAAATTATGCTATAGCAAGTTGGCAAACTATTGACTTTTGTACTGCTGATCCGAAACAATGGTATATATGTTCATGCTATTGATAAAAAAAATGATAAGTTCATGCTGGTTATAAATATTCAGTGAGTCCAAATTTAGACTTTGTTAAAAATTCATGTTTGGTCATATGTGGCGATTCAGAATCGCTAATTTTTCTATGTGGACGTCCGTCCGCAACTCGCGTCCGGACGCGGCCCCCGATACGTGCCCCCCCACTCCATATCCTATCCCGTGTGGCAGAACCGTCTAAAATAACACACATTCGGAGGCGCTCGTCTTCCATCAGACACTAAGCACCCTGAGAGCGAGATACTTCGAGCAGTTCCGTCGAGCACACCCCAAGGGAGAACTCGAATAATCCACGTTTTCCTCTAGGATCCAATAATGAGAACGAGTTTACAATACTTAGTCCATTTCATACAACCAGAGTTTTTAGAAATACATTATTACAATACCAAGTTCAGAGTACGGAATTTAAACAGCGGAATTCAAATTAATGTCTATCGATAATATACAAGGATCCGTCTATGCCCACCAGAAGAATCCTCCACACAACAGCTACTCTTCAAGCTGCACCTGCAACAGGGGTAAATAAACCCTGAGTACACAATGTACTCGCAAGACTTACCCGGCTAGTGGGAATAATTTTCCGACTCCAAAGGATATGATAAGCTTTATGGTTTGCTATGTTTACTTTTTGCGGAAAGCAATACCAGTAGTGAATGCTTATGTATGTTTCTTATTAGCAGTCATGATTAATTCATTATCTAAATATTCTAGGTAAGCACATGTTTTACTTTCAAGCAAGAGTTGAGCAAACAGGTCCATTTCATCATCTTTCTTCTTCCAGTTCTTACTACGGTGCTAGATTATAGACAAGTCGTACCGGATTACTCGGCGATTCATGAATCAATGTGCCCAGCTGGATACCCCAAAACATACGCCCCCACTTGTACCCCAGGCACAAGCAGGACCAACCCACCACTCTCCTATCAAGGGGTCCGGGCCCCCGTCCAAACTTGGACTCCAAGCCTCCACACCTGAGTCCCGGACTCAGTGTGGTGCTTAGACCTCCACTATCCCCGCCTCCAATTAGTCGGTCCAGAAAAAGCCGAAACCCACGATAAGAGAGCAACGAGCCTTCCCTGTCCCCATAAACAAGTATGTGCTCAGGATAATAAGTCTGTGATGTGACTAGAATCCAATGCAACAGCCGGTCCTTAACTAACACGGACAGGGAAAATAGTGTAACCAAGCTATGCCCGTTGGCCGCGGGACACAACCCCTTACACATACCAATACCCGTACCATATCCTTGCCCGGTCTCTATTTTTTCTTTCACCATTTTATCATAAGAGTGATAATAATAATCATCTATTGTGAGTAACGACAGGTTACTCACGCTACCAAAAATCCTAAGCATAGCAGCTACTCGACCTAACCTAGTAGGACTCATAGGTAGGTATATCTATGCTATACCAAGTTGGAAAACTATTGACTTTTGTACTGCTGATCCGAAACAATGGTATATATGTTCATGGTATTGATAAAAAAAATGATATGTTCATGCTGGTTACAAATATTCAGTGATTCCAAATTTAGACTTTGTTAAAAATTCATGTTACATCATATGTGGTCCGGACATGGCCCCTGTGCCCCCCACTCCATATCCCATCCTGTTACCCCCACTCCCTTATCCCATCCCGTGACCCCCACTCCTTATCCGCTCATGCCGTGGCCGCCGAGGCCATGCGATTCCGCCTCCGACTTCGAGTGTGAGCGCTGCCTCCCTGAGCGCTGAGCGCCGAGGCCAAGCAGCCCGAGAGGCACCCCACCGGTCGCTGCCCCGTGCCCCCACCTAGACCTAGCGCTCATCACCAAGCCGGGCTACGCACGTGGCCACCATGCCGGCCGTTGCCCCATGCCTCTACCTAGGCCTAGCACTCGACACCGAGCCGGGCTGTGCGCGTGGCCACGTGGCCGAGCCATGGCATGGCCGCTCATCCACCGGCCCCCTTTTTCCTTGCCTGCTGACCTTTTTATGAAGGCAACGCTTTCATGTTGCAGCTGAATGAATTTGATATTGCAGTAGCCTCATTCTAATGTTGCAACAACTAATATTTTTTGTTGCATTAGTCCCTTTTCTTGTTCTGATGTTGCATAGCCTTGTTCTTATGTTGCAACAAGTAATATTTCTTTGTTGCATTAGTCACTTTATTTTGTTCTGATGTTACATCTCGTATTACAGTAGCTTTGTTCTGATGTTGCAATAGCCTTGTTCTGATGATGGTCTTTTTTTGTTCTGATGTTGCAGTAGACTAGTTCTGATGTTGCAACAAGTAATACTTCTGATGTTGCATCTTGCATTGCTCCGTGTTGCAACAGACCTTCCAATGGAAAATTTCTCATTGGACATTTAGGTGATGGAGCGCGGTGGGGATGGGGCACGGAGGGCAACAGGGCGCGCAGGGGATGGTGGCGCGGCGAGGGATGGTGACACGACGTGGCACGGCGGGGGATGAGCCGCCGCGAGTGGACGTGGGGGCACGCTCATTTCAGACATGGGGCGCGCTCATTTCTGTTGTATTAGATAGGTGCACTTATTTTTTTTGTTTATTCAATGAGATTGGACGGCTCCTGTTACTCCCAATCCGATGGCCCTGAGGTGCGTTTGGACGCGTGCTCGCACCGGACGTCCAGGCGCTAGTTGTGTCGATTGAGAATTCACTATTGATTTGTCCTCTAAAACAATAGCTTGAATAGAAACAACCAAATTTTACCCCCCCCATCTTGTTCAGATGGGAAATCTTGTCTCTTTCAGCACCATTTAACAATAAGTTAACAGCTAAGTGACATCCATAGAATGTCAACGGGGAATTCCCCATCGGGGGTTAGATCTCCATCCTTGTCCCAGCGGGGGAATATTTTCCCGACCCGGTTCCCACGAAAGCCATCGGAGATAATTTCATCCCCGTCCCTATCGCTGCTAGGGAATTAATCCTCTCAGGGATTCCTTGTACCCGCTTAAGCATATTAATTCTCACAAGTTCAATAATATATTAACAATAAGCACCTTAGAAAATTCATCAACTTATCACTAAAAGATAACAAATTATCAATAGACCTCCATATGTCTAATACACTATACCTATATGAAAATAATAAATTGGTATACTTAATAGACTTGTGGAAGATTGCTACAAGAAATGGATTCGCAGGGCGGGGATGCAGGAAACGGGGACGGGGGTGGTTCCCCATCCTCGTTCGCACGAAACCCGATGGAGAGAGTTTTTGCCCCATTTAATTCTCTGTGGGGACTGACTTCTCATCATCCCTTCCCCTAATAGGTTTAAAATGGCAGGCTATGGCAACTAGCGACAACTATTTTACAGTAGCTATAAAGCTATAGCTGAGCTATGACATATAGCGATTTTTTTTAAAAACATGAAAAATATAATTAGTTGATGCACAAAAACATGACAATCATGAAATTTGATGAATACAAATATGTTTACTAGATTTCAAGAGTCTTGGGAACATTACTTAAAATGACATTACAACATGATTCATGAAACACAAGTGTTCAATTGCACAAAAGTCCAAATTGGCATCAAAAGATAAGTAAATCATAGGTAGATCATCGCTGTTGTAGCTGAAATTAAAATAGTGGTGCTATTTTAAAGCTAAAGCTAAGCATTTAGCAGTACTAAAGTGCAATTTATTGGTCGTAGCTCGCATAGCAGCAAAAAGAGCAATGGTTTAGCGTGGGCTCTCAATAGCCACTATAGTAGCGCTATAGCACCGTTATAGCTTGCTATTTAAAACCATGATTGCACTCAACTTACAGTTTCGTACTCGCTGCCGATGTGGGGTTCCGCCACGTTAATTTAACTAAATTTGGTACCATCCACTTGACCAACCTACTTTAGGCTAAACCAACACCGACGATCCCCAGGAGAGTGCCATCCACACCTCCTCTTCTAGGATCTTTAAGCAGAAGTACATCTCATGAGCCAATCATCAAGCGCTTCACATAACACAATCATCACATAGATTGATATATTTAACAAGTTACATCATTGTTCATGAAAATACAAGTGGAAGATATAAACTTAACATGATATCAAGGCAATTCATTAATTAACCCATATTATAACTAAGTTGCTCTCATTCACTATTCTGCTAATTATAGAGTCATGACGGCTCAGGGGATGCCCGTCCCAAAATTTGCTACACTTCGACTTCACTTGAGCTTGGCTCAAATAGTCATCAAGTTTGAAGTACCTGGAAAATAACTTATCAGCAGCACCATGGGTACATTGCGTACTCAGAGGGCTTATTCCAACATATATATTTGGTGGATGTAGGGATTAATAGGAATTTGTACTTTTGCATAAGAGCATGGCGTTCATTAACAGATGATATGCTCAGGAGTCAAGTTCAATTCCTTGCAAGTATATTTATGTTAGCATGTATCATTTGAGAACATTCGTTAAGTGATAAATGTCATTTAGTCATCTCATCATCAAGTTCATTCATTATCACTACACTGAATCTAGAAGAAAGAATAACCGACAATTTCGTCCAAAGACTTCAGGCTTTAGAAAAGATCTCTATAGAGGTGTACAACTGTTCCCACACGGACACCAAGGAAGAACCTCCACACCCATGCTCGGATAAGGGTTGCCTCAAGGTTCTGACCTTTCTTCAACGTGGCTCTCAAATCGACGAACGGTTTGAATTGGTACTGGTGTAATGGCATCTCATCTACACCGTAGCACCCCTCGCACTGAATCCGCATGATAAGCCTGTCACCACTAAGTACTCGGCTTACCGCTCCCATATGCGACGTGTGGTCTTTACCGGTGGTTACTCAAACTTACTATCCCAAGCTACTCCACGAGCTACATCACTTGAGATCCAACACTCACTGTGACCTTACTCCTCGCTTGAGTAGAGATTACCAATTGATCATCACTTAGTTAACTCAAGTTAAAGGTTGGTCCTTAGTCATGTAGAACAAGTTGAGCCCTTGCAAGTTTTATGTGATTACTTAATCCTGGTTAGCTTCTACATGCAAAGAGTGAGTTCCTGCTCACACTTGACTTCTATCAAGCTAGCCATCTAAGCAATTAAGCAGATCCAAGCCCCATGTTTGATTAAAAGTCTATGATTATACTAGATGAGTCGGTCTAACTTAGTGGAGCATGATTAAGTACTTCATTTTAAAGGAAGTGCAAGACTCATGAGTAAACAATATGTATCCAAAATAGGGTTAATAGTAGTGGTGCATGCCTGTCATGAAGTCCTGATGGGCAAGGGTGATCATGACTGTCTATACGTATTCTTCACATATTATTTAGACCTAAAAACACAACGCATCAGAAGAGTTGGAGATTGAAAAGCGGGAGATGAAGTGGTACATTTGTGGTGGATGATATAGGATCATCTAATGCTATAGATTGGTGATGCATTGTTGTTTATATGAGTGTGTGCTAGGGTGGTTTGGTCCTAGGGCTAAGGGTTAAACATGAGAAATATTCATGTATTGTCTCTCACGATCCGCTGTGACGGTAGACGGTCCGTGAGGACATTCCTAAAGGTAACAAGTTTATTTTGGGCTCTGAGTGCTTTGGTAGAATGTACCATTGAATTGCCAAATGATCTGCTAGGACATCAAAACATTTCTCAAAATGATACGTGTGTGCAGTGACTTAGTCATTCTTGTGGTTGTGCTCTCAGATCATCCACTAATTTGGTGGATGATCCGTGTGTGCTTGGCTGGTGGGGGTGCTTTTGGGTTCTTTGAAAAACAATATTTATTTTTAGTCAGTTGGTCCACGGTTCTTGGGGATGATCCGCTAGAACACTGACTGTGGAGACTAAGTGTTGGCTGGGATTTTGTGAAATGTTTGCTCTAGCGGATGATCTGTGGAAATGTCAGATGAACCGTGTGAGCATCGACAAGATCAATGTTCTTCATTGTTCATAGTGTTCATAAGTGATTAAATCCTAGATTGTGGGTGAGTCTCATCATGCATCTGCAGGGGTTCTCAAGGGTTATTTAGGTGACATGTTGGGCTAGTGATTGTAAGGTTTTGAGCTCTAGTTAACAAGTGCATCTAGTGATTTGGGAATCAATTGGATCATGAGAAAAAGAGAGATTAAGTCATGAACTTGGGCATGGCAACTTATCTTTGAGATTGTGTGACACATAGACCACCAAGATCAAACACTGACTCTTGCTCATCCTTGCTTCCAAGCAAAAGAGATGGATTTGGCCATTCATGAGTTTCTTGCAAAAATCCATAGAAATTTCATTAGAGAGAAATCCAAGAGATTCATGAGATGATTGAGCTATAGGGATGATCTTGGGCTTACACTTGAGATGATGGAGCAACTACCTAGCTCCCTTTCATGCATGCATAGAGAAATCAAGAGTTAGATTTTGAGAGATGATTTCAAGAAATGAGAGGAGAGAGCTCTTGAGCTCACCATGGATGGAGATGCTCTTGATGCTTGGGAGAGATGTTGAATCCTTCTTCTTCTTGTTCTTTTCTTTCTCTTCCTTCTCTTATTGTCCTTCCCTTTCTCTCTCTATTTCATCCTTGTTCTTCATATGAGGAGAGAGGGAGAGAGTGGGGAATGAATGGGTGGGTGAGAGAGAGTGGGCTAAATCTACTGAAGGTTATTCTCATATCATGTTGGCATGTGGGGCCAGGGGGAAAATGAGATGGATAGCTCATCCAAATTGATTCTACTAAACAAGTCATCTGTCAGACTATCCGCATTAACGGCAGAACGAACCGCTAGAACATAGATTTTGGAGAATTAGATTTAAGGAAATGGGGTTTGGCATTAAGGCCATTAATCTATCCTAGGAGTTGATAAACATTCTCAAGGAGATTTGGGAGGTTGATTGGCTTCTTTCTCAGGGTATCTTCTCAATGTCAACTATAGGTTGACTATGTTTGACTCCTAGTTGACTTGGGTTGTGTCGGTGTTTTTGGACCACCGATGAGTAAATTTGTATTTGCGCATCTGGCTCGGATGGTGTGCTCGGAGGACATATGATTTTATACTGGTTCGAGTGGAATGTCCCTACGTCTAGTTCGCTGCTGCTCGTGTTACCGGCACTTGGTTTGCAGTAGGGGTTACAAACAGGAGAGAGAGGGAGAGGATCTCAATTCTTTGGTGGAAGGAGTGAACGGGTGTTGAGAGCTCGCTTGCCGCTCAGCTGTGTGCTCATGTTGTGCTCTTATGTTCTGATCTCGTGTCCAGATCTCGATCCCCTTTCATGGGGTGCCCTGCTTCCCCTTTTATAGGCGAAGGGAAAGCCTGGGTTACAGAGGAGGAAAAGGAGAAGAATGAGAGAGAGAAGAAAGCTTCTAGGGTTGCTGGGTCCTTCTTCTCCTTCATGCGGGTCTCATTGATCCTGTAGATGTCAACAGGGATGGCTCCATGTCATGGTCCTATTCATCACTAGCGCCATGCGCAGGTTTCATATGTCGGTCATGGCGTTCCACTTCGTCCCGATGATGTCGTGGTGAACTGACGTTCCTATCAGAATTCGTACGAGGGTTAGGAAGAACAGCACCGGCATGTTCGACACTGTTCTTGATGTGAAACCCCAGGTATGGCCCATCATGGACACATGTTACATCGAGGTGTGCCAGCCTCTTCCCTAGTGTCAGAGTTTTGACCCAAGCCCATACGCTTGGACCTAGAGTGGTTGGCAGCGGTATGGGTCCCTGTCGGACGAGGCGGAACCCGCATCCTCGAGGTCGGGCGAGACGGAGCCCGCGACCTTAGGCGAGACAGAGTCTATGTCCTTGGGGTCGGACGAGATGGAGCCCGCACCCAAGGGGTCAGGCGAGACAGAGCACGTGGCCTGGAGGTCGGGCAAGATGGAGCCCGTACCCAAGGGGTTAGGCAAGACGAAGCCCATGGCCTCGAGGTCGGGCGAGATGGAGCTTGCACCCAAGGGGTCGGGCGAGACAGAGCTCGTGACCTCGAGGTCGGGCGAGATGAGCCCGCGACCTTGGGGTCGGGCGAGACAGAACCCGCACCCAAGGGGTCGAGCGAGATAGAGCCACGTCCTTGGGGTTGGGTGAGACAGAGCCCGCACCCAAGATGTCAGGCAAGACGGAGCCGTAGCCTTGAGGTTGGGCGAGACGGAGCCCACGGCCTTTAGGTCGGGTGAGACAGAGCCGTGGCCTCGAGGTCAGGCGAGACAGAGCCCATGGCCTTGAGGTCGGGCGAGACAGAGCCCGCGGCCTTGGGGTCGGGTGTGACCTTTTAATACATCTTGAGCCATCCAGGGAAGTTAGCATGGGCGCTAACTTCCTTGCTTTGGGTATCCCAAATATTGATACCCGACAGTAGCCCTCGAGCCTACGGAGGAGTAGGATACTCCTTTGGAGGCTTTTCCAGAAGGGAGGACTCTGAGGGCCTTGGCCTTTTTTGTAGCCTACGGCATGTCCTGGTGGGACAGTGATTCCCTTTTGTCATGATCGGTCTTCTTGGGGCCATGTAATCGTAGGATTCGGGAGGTCAGAAAGATTTTTTTTATTCCGGTCCCCTAGGATCCACATGTTCGGTCTCCTTGTGAGTCTAACTTCCCTTGAGCCCCCACGCATAGCAGGGGTCCGATCGAGGGTCGGCTCGTCTTTGTGATCGTCATCCCTCAAGCATTTTTTGATAAAACGGAGGGGCTAAGCCGTACCACATTTTTCTTTGATGGACGAAACAGGGTGCTCAGTGAGCTATTAATGGGCTAGTCTGAGTGCGGCCCTGGCTTCCCGTTCATGGGGGTTCGGCATGGGTCAGCTAGTGACCAACTCCAGACTCTTGGCGGCCAATCCATGTAGTTCTTGGGTCTGTTCGGCCGGTCCAAAGGGCTCATTGCCTTTCTTCATGGAAAAACCATGTACTGGGAACCAACCAAGATTCGAACGTGGGCTAGGATGCCCGCGGTGCTCGTGCGCCTAGGTACAGGCCGCTAGTGGGCCCATCCCTTTCCACCCCTCGCTCTAAGGGTGCCCCGGAGCGGCTGTGAACCCATCGGCAGGCCAGCCTTCGAACTCCTGGTCTTGAATGGGCCGTAGGAGCATTTTCAGCTCTATATCCCTCCTTACCTACGATGGTTCTTGGCCCATTGACCCGACGAATCGTCATCTGGCATGTCCTTCAAGGGCGCGGCCAGAGATAGTGTGTGCACGATCTTCAGAGGGAGGTGACATGACACGGTGCAGCAAGAGTGTGAATCTAGGTGGACGGTTCGCCTTCTTGCCCCGCTCCATCCTATAAATAGCGGCCGCCCCCTTCACATTTCTACACACCAAAACCACATCCTTATCCTTTCCATTTCTCTACCTCCACCGTTCGGATCTGCCGTGCTTGCTAATCCACCGCCAGAGCCCTAGATCTATAGCTTCCGCTTCTCCGCCACCGCCTTTACTTCTCCACATTCACCTCCATCCTCCATGGATTTGTGGTACCGCTCCGATGTTACCCATGCACGCATGGAGGGCCTCGTCAAGCGTGGTCTTCTCCACGGGAGGACCGATGCGGCGGAGTGGCTTGTGCCTGGCCATGAGGATGCGTCGGCGCCGCCCGATGACTATGTCATCTCCTTCGTTCTCTTCCATGAGTGCAGACTCATGGTTCCTCCCCACCTGTTCTTCCAAGGTCTGCTACACCAATATCAGATCGAGCTACAGCACTTGAACCCCAATGGGATCTAGCACATCGTGGCCTTCATCGCGATGTGCGAGGGGTATCTGGGGATTGAGCCCCACTTCGAGCTGTGGAGGTATTTCTTCTCCATCTCCTTGATCAAGAAGAAGGAGAGAGGCCGGGAGACCCGGTGTCGATGGATGCATGGGCATCCACCTCTAGGGGTAGTGGGCGGCCGAGTACATGCCCTGCCAGCTCTCTAGATCTGACAAGGGGTGGTACTAGCATTGGTTCTACCTAAAGAACAACCCTGCTGCTCCCTTACCGTTCTCTAGGCATATGATCAAAGAGGTACTGCCATCATGGCCGTGGGGGCCACCCATCAAGGAGAAGAAGAGGATGCGTGACCTCCTCGAGGCCATCACATTCCTGAAGACCCACGGCCTCTGCGTGGCTAGCGTCATCGGGGTATCTCGCGAGGAGGGTGACACCGCTGATGGCGCACGTCCTCCCACTATATGGGACGACGCTCGACGCGTAGCTCATCAGGATGACGCTCGCCCAGGGGCTGCTCTGTGACAGCGAGGTCACGCAGTGCATCAAGGAGGCCACGACAGAGGCCGACGCCATGTTCCTGATCTTGGGGCATCCCGTGATGTGGCCGGATGCGGGCTTCATCGAGCTGCCGGTGGGGTCAGTCTTCTGGGACTCTGTCGTGTTGCTGCCAGAGCATGTGGCCATGAGGGCGGCAAACCACGACGTGGATGAACAAAGGAAGAAGAAGAAGGATGATGAGGAGAAGAAATGGTGGTTGAAGCAGCGAGCAAAGCTGCAGCAAGGGAAGCGGCGTCAAGGTTCGTCGAAAGAAGAGGAGGAAGAAGAAGAGGAGGAGGAGGAGGAGGAGGAGGATGGATCCATGTTGCCCATCCCATGGGATGATCTAGCCACCAGGGATGAGGACCTACCTTTGCCATAGGCGGGGCCCTTCCTGCAGCATGCCACAGGGAAGGAGGGGGAGGACACGCCCTCGGAGCCAGTGGAATCAAAACACCTCGCCCGTCCGGACCTTCGACGGTGGCCTCAGAACTGGTGGAGTCAGGCCGCCTCGCCTTGTTTGGGCCTTCGACGGCGGCCCCAGAGCCGGTGGAAATAGGTCGCCCCGCTTTGTCCGAGCCATCGGTGACGCCTCTGGAGTCGGCAGGAGGCGGCCGTTCTAATTCGTCCATGCCCTCCAAGCCGAGGGAGGGGCCGAAGCAGCAACATGCCGACGAGGAGCAGTCGGGGTCAGGCAAGCTAGCCCCAAAACATCCTCGTATGATGGCATCAAGGTGAGTCAAGAGTTTTTTCATCCTTTTGTCTTAGTGGATTTTTGCCATGAACTGACCGCCATGTCCCTTGCAGCATTGGAAGACATGGGACTCTCCTGCGGCTCGCTCTGGAAAAAAATCCTCCTCCAACAAACATGCTAGGAGTCGGCTGGCGCTACACTGGTGGTGAGCGTGAGTGGTGTTGGGACGGCCATGATGTCGACCGGGGAGGCACAGTCGATGGCTACATCCATGGGAGAGCCCATAGCGGGCGCAGCCGGTCGTGTCCTCGACGTCGCAGGCGGAGGTGGCATGGCCAGAGCCGTCGTCCGTGCAGGTGGCTGTGTCTGTGGCAGGGCCGATGGAAGGGGGCACACCCGAGGCATCCCTTCATGGATGTGGTGATAGGGTGGGCCTCCGTGTCCACGTCTCCCACCCCCTCTATCACTAGAGGAGCCACTCTGGAGGAGCTACGGCTGCAAGAGAGGTCAGCACCGCTTGAGGTCGGTGCGGGGATGTCCTGGTCTCTGGTCTGGGTGGCTGCCCTCGATGACGCAGTGGAGGAGTGGGAATGAGGGAGCATCCACACGGAGGTTGGGGATGTAGTTCGCGCCCTAACCACCATGGTGAGCTCGATGTGTGACATTGTCGCCCCGGTTGTCCAGGTATGATATAACCATGCTTCCAACCCTCATGTTCTCTTTCCATGCCTCTAAGTCTTGTTTTCTTCATAGATCCTTATGGCCTATAGTGGAGAAGTCTTAGTTCCTTGCTAAGGAGACGTGGTGGAGTGAGGGGCTGGCCGCATCGCTTGCTGCCTCCCGTCAGGAGGTGGCTGAGCTTGCCCCTACCGCCTGGGAGGTGGCCGACCTGCTTGTCAGGGAGAAGGATGCTCACGATGAAGCCCGTGAGGCCGAGGAGAAGTTCATGGCCCTGATCAAGTGGCTATAAAAGGAGCGGGACAATTTGCTCCAGGAGGTAGAGGAGCTTCACATGGGGATTGACCCAGGTCACTAGGAGCGTGCTAACGCTCAGTAGCGGACCGACCACCTTGAGGACGAGCTTCAGAGGAAGAGGGACCTAAATGTTGTAGCCAAGGGTGTGTCCATCGGGCTTGCCATGGAGGTCGGTCAGCACCAAGAAGAGATCCAGTGCCTAGAGGCCGAGGTGACCCAACAGCACGATGAGGTGCGCAAGCTTTGGGCAGATGTGAACGGTAAGTCTCCAGTTTCCCTTGTTGTCTTTCTCCCTAGAATCCGTGGTAAGCCTTTTGACACGATCGGTATGTGCCTTTGCAGGCCTCGACGACAAGCTTGAGGTGGACGTGGTGAAGAGTCATGGCCTAGGGAAGGAGCTCAACAAGGTGAAGGACACCCTCTAGAAGGAGAGTGACGAACACGACAACCTACGCATCGCCGTCCAGCTAGTCTACGATGAGCTCGAGCTAGCCCCGAAGTAGGAGACAAGCTCACTCATGGTTCACGCCACTCGAATCACAGACTAGGCATGTGATATGGCAAGGGGCATGCTTTGCTTTGGCGTTCACCGATCGTTCACGATCGCCCATTCTCATTACGAGAACATCGATCTGGCGACGATGAGCCAAGGCTTCCTGCCTGCCTATACCGATGCCGAGCTAGACGACATCGAGAAGGAGGTGGCCCCCCTGGCTCATGACATTTCTACCAAGATAGAAGATGAAATCATCCCTCTGAGGGGATAGTTTAGTCTAGGTCAGGCGGTGCATTTGTAATTAGCGGACAAGTTCCATCCCTTTTGTTTCATTTAAACAAGTTTGTTCTTTTGTTTCGGTTGAACAAATTTGTTATTTCTCCCATTTTATGTGTAAAAAGGGTTAATGCGTTCTGACCCTTCCTGTTGTTAAGACTGTAGAGCTCGAGGTGTGGGCAAAAAACTCTGATCATGCTGGTAAGCAAGAGTGCCATTGCCACTAGGGCGTAGGTTTCTTGCAGTCCGACCTTCTTTACTCAGTGTTCGTTTCCGCAAACCTTGTCTCTAGGTTTTTAATGTGAGAAAGGGTCGGGCACGGTGACTATTTTAGAAGGATATATATATACCCTTATCAGCCCCTAAGTGAGGCCCGACCCCCTATCGTTGCTGGGGTTAGGTTTCACTAAAGATCGAGGAGACGATAGCGACACTGGTAACAGAAAGCATTTTTTGTTTCAGAAATGTTTTTCTTAGTTTTTGTACGTACCCCTCCCTAGGATCCGAGCCATCGTCCTGTGACTGCGCATTCGGTCTCCTTGCGAGTCCAACTTCCCTCAAGCCCCCGCGTGTTGCAGGGGTCCAGTCGAGGGGTCAGCTCATCTTTGTGATCGTCATCCCTCAAGCATTTTTTTTGATAAAACAGAGGGGCTAAGCCATGTCACGTTTTTCCTCGATGGATGAAACATGGTGCTCGGTGAGCTGTTAATAGGCTAGTCTGAGTGGTGCCCTAGCTTCCCATTCATGAGGTCCGATATGGGTCAGCTGGTGACCGACTCTAGATTCTCAATGGCCAATCCATATAGTTCTCTGGTCCATTCAACCAGTCCCAAGGGCTCGTTGCCTTTCTTTGAGGAAAAACCATGGATTGGGAACTAACCAAGACTCAAGCATGGGCCGGGATGCCCGCGGCGCTTGTGCGCTTAGGTACTGGCCACTAGCGGGCCCATCGCTTTCCATCCCTCACTCTAAGGGTGCCCTAGAGTGGCTGTGAACTCGTCGGAGGGCTAGCCTTTGAACTCCTAGGCCTGAATGGGCCGTAGGAGCATTTTCAGCTCCGTATCCCTCCTTACTTGTGATGGTTCTTGTGCCTGTCTACACCGATGCCGAGCTGGACGACATCAAGAAGGAGGTGGCCCCTCTGGCACAGGACTTACCTACCGAGAAAGAGGATGAGATCATCCCCCAAGAAATTTTTTAGGTAGATAAGCTAGGCGTCGAACTTGTAATAAGTGGACAAGCTCTTAAATTTTGTTATGGCCGAACAAATTTTTAGCTCGTCACCCCTTTTTGTATAAAAAGGTTAATACGTTTTGACCCTTTCCGTCGTTAAGGCTATAAGGCTCGGGGTGCGGGTGAAAAAACTCTGATTACGCTGGTGAGCAAAAATGCCATAGCCGCTGGGGCGTAGGTTTCTTGCAGTCAGGCCAGTTTTACTCAGCGTTCATTTCCACAACCCTTACTTCTAGATCTTATCATGAGAAAGGGTCGGGCATAGAGAATGTCTACTAGATAGATATACTCTTTAATGCATTTCCACTCTTTCCGTAGTTAAGGCTAAAAAGCTCGGGGTGCGGGCAAAAACTCTGATCATGCTGGTGAGCAAAAATGTCGTAGCCGTTGGGGCATAGGTTTCTTGCGGTCCAACCAGTTTTACTGGCCTAGGGAAGGAGCTCAGCAAGGTGAAGGACACCCTCCAGAAGGAGAGTGACGAACACAACAACCTGCGCATCGCCGTCCAGCTAGTCTATGATGAGCTCGAGCTAGCCCCGAAGTAGGAGACAAGCTCACTCGTGGTTCGCTTCACTTGGATCATGGAATAGGCATGTGATATGGCAAGGGGTGCGCTTTGCTTTGGTGTTCACCGATCGTTCACGATCACCCATTCTCATTACGAGAACATCGATCTGGCGACGATGAGCCAAGGCTTCGTGCCCGCCTATACCGATGCTGAGCTAGACGACATCGAGAAGGAGGTGCCCCCCTGGCTCATGACCTTTCTACCAAGATAGAAGATGAAATCATCCCTCTGAGGGGATAGTTTCGTCAGATAGGTCAGGCGGTGCATTTGTAATTAGCGGACAAGTTCCATCCCTTTTGTTTCTTTTAAACAAGTTTGTTCTTTTGTTTCGGTTGAACAAATTTGTTATTTCTCCCTTTTTATGTGTAAAAAAGGGTTAATGCGTTCTGACCCTTCCTGTTCTTAAGACTGTAGAGCTCGAGGTGTGGGCAAAAAACTATGATCATGCTGGTAAGCAAGAGTGCCGTTGCCATTGGGGCATAGGTTTCTTGCAGTCCGATCTTCTTTACTCAGCATTCGTTTCCGCAAACCTTGTCTCTAGGTTTTTAACGTGAGAAAGGGTCGGGCACGGTGACTATTTTTGAAAGGATATATATACCCTTGTCAGCCCCCGAGTTAGGCCTGACCCCCTACCATTGCCGAGGTTAGGTTTCACTAAAGATCGAGGAGATGATAGCGAAACTAGTAAGAGAAAGCATTTTTTGTTTCAGAAACGTTTTTTTAGTTTTTGTACATACCCCTCCCTAGGATCCGAGCCATCGTCCTATGACTGCGCATTCGGTCTCCTTGTGAGTCAAACTTCCCTCAAGCCCCCATGTGTTGCAGGGGTCCAGTCGAGGGGTCAGCTCATCTTTGTGATCGTCATCCGTCAAGCATTTTTTTGATAAAACAGAGGGGCTGAGCCGTGTCATGTTTTTCCTCGATGGACGAAACATAGTGCTCGGTGAGCTATTAACGGGCTAGTCTAAGTGCTGCCCTAGCTTCCCATTCATGGGGTCCGATATGGGTCAGCTAGTGACCGACTCCAGATTCTCAATGGCCAATCCATATAGTTCTCTGGTCCATTCGACCAGTCCCAAGGGCTCGTTGCCTTTCTTCGAGGAAAAACCATGGATTGGGAACTAACCAAGACTCGAACATGGGCCGGGATGCCCGCGGTGCTTGTGTGCTTAGGTACTAGCCACTAGTGGGCCCATCGCTTTCCATCCCTCACTCTAAGGGTGCCCTAGAGGGGCTGTGAACTCGTCGGAGGGCCAACCTTTGAACTCCTGGGCCTGAATGGGCTGTAGGAGCATTTTCAGCTCCGTATCCCTCCTTACCTGTGATGGTTCTTGTGCCTGTCTACACCGATGCTGAGCTGGATGACATCAAGAAGGAGGTAGCCCCTCTGGCACAGGACTTACCTGCCGAGAAAGAGGATGAGATCATCCCCCAAGAAATTTGTTAGGTAGATAAGCTAGGCGTCGAACTTGTAATAAGTGGACAAGCTCTTAAATTTTGTTATGGCCGAACAAATTTTTAGCTCGTCAACCCTTTTTGTATAAAAAGGTTAATGCGTTCTGACCCTTTCCGTCATTAAGGCTATAAAGCTCGGGGTGCGGGTGAAAAAACTCTGATTACGCTGGTGAGCAAAAACGCCATAGCCGCTAGGGCATAGGTTTCTTGCAGTCCGACCAGTTTTACTCAGCGTTCATTTCCACAACCCTTACTTCTAGATCTTATCATGAGAAAGGGTCGGACAAAGAGAATGTCTACTGGATAGATATACTGTTTAATGCATTTCGACTCTTTCCGTAGTTAAGGCTAAAAACTCGGGGTGCGAGCAAAAACTCTGATCATGCTGGTGAGCAAAAATGTCATAGCCCCTGGGGCATAGGTTTCTTGCGGTCCAACTAGTTTTACTGGCCTAGGGAAGGAGCTCAGCAAGGTGAAGGACACCCTCTAGAAGGAGAGTGACGAACACAACAACCTGCGCATCGCCGTCCAGCTAGTCTACGATGAGCTCGAGCTAGCCCCAAAGCAGGAGACAAGCTCACTCGTGGTTCGCGCCACTCGGATCACGGACTAGGCATGTGATATGGCAAGGGGCATGCTTTGCTTTGGTGTTCACTGATCGTTCACGATCGCCCATTCTCATTATGAGAACATCGATCTGGCGACGATGAGCCAAGGCTTCGTGCCCGCCTATACCGATGCCGAGCTAGACGACATCGAGATGGAGGTGGCCCCCCTGGCTCATGACCTTTCTACCAAGATAGAAGATGAAATCATCCCTCTGAGGGGATAGTTTGGTTAGATAGGTCAGGCGGTGCATTTGTAATTAGCGGATAAGTTCCATCCCTTTTGTTTCGTTTAAACAAGTTTGTTCTTTTGTTTCGGTTGAACAAATTTGTTATTTCTCCCTTTTTATGTGTAAAAAAGGGTTAATGCGTTCCGACCCTTCCTATTGTTAAGACTGTAGACCTCGAGGTGTGGGCAAAAAACTCTGATCATGCTGGTAAGCAAGAGTGCCATTGCCACTGGGGCGTAGGTTTCTTGCAGTCCGATCTTCTTTACTCAGCGTTCGTTTCCGCAAACCTTGGCTCTAGGTTTTTAACGTGAGAAAGGGTCGAGCACGGTGACCATTTTAGAAAGGATATATATATACCCTTATCAGCCCCCGAGTGAGGCCCGACCCCTTACCGTTGCCGGGGTTAGGTTTCACTAAAGATCGAGTAGACGATAGCGAAACTAGTAAGAGAAAGCATTTTTTGTTTCAGAAACGTTTTTCTTAGTTTTTGTACATACCCCTCCCTAGGATCTGAGCCATCGTCCTACGACTGCGTATTCGGTCTCCTTGCGAGTCCAACTTCCCTCAAGCCCCCACGTGTTGTAGGGGTCCAGTCGAGGGGTCAGCTCATCTTTGTGATCGTCTTCCCTCAAGCATTTTTTTTAATAAAACAGAGGGGCTGAGCCGTGTCATGTTTTTCCTCGATGGACGAAACATAGTGCTCGGTGAGCTGTTAACGGGCTAGTCTAAGTGGTGCCCCAGCTTCCCATTCATGGGGTCCGATATGGGTCAGCTGGTGACCGACTCCAGATTCTCAATGGCCAATCCATATAGTTCTCTGGTACATTCGACAAGCCCCAAGGGCTCGTTGCCTTTCTTCGAGGAAAAACCATGGATTGGGAACCAACCAAGACTCGAACATGGGCCGGGATGCCCGCAGCGCTTGTGCGCTTAGGTACTGGCCACTAGCGGGCCCATCACTTTCCATCCCTCACTCTAAGGGTGCCCTAGAGCGGCTATGAACTCGTCGGAGGGCCAGCCTTTGAACTCCTGGGCCTGAATGGGCCGTAGGAGCTTTTTCAGCTTCGTATCCCTCCTTACCTGTGATGGTTCTTGCGCCTATCTACACCGATGCCGAGCTGGACGACATCAAGAAGGAGGTGTCCCCTCTAGCACAGAACTTACCTGCCGAGAAAGAGGATGAGTTCATCCCCCAAGAAATTTGTTAGGTAGATAAGCTAGGCGTCGAACTTGTAATAAGTGGACGAGCTCTTAAATTTTGTTATGGCCGAACAAATTTTTAGCTCGTCACCCCTTTTTGTATAAAAAGGTTATTGCGTTCTGACCCTTTCCGTCGTTAAGGCTATAAAGCTTGGGGTGCGTGTGAAAAAACTCTGATTACGCTGGTGAGCAAAAACACCATAGCCGCTAGGGCGTAGGTTTCTTGCAGTCCGACCAGTTTTACTCAGCGTTCGTTTCCACAACCCTTGCTTCTAGATCTTATCATGAGAAAGGGGTGGGCATAGAGAATGTCTACTAGATAGATATACTCTTTAATGCATTTTGACTCTTTCCATAGTTAAGGCTAAAAAGCTCAGGGTGCTGGCAAAAACTCTGATGACGCTGGTGAGCAAAAATGTTGTAGCCGCTGGGGCATAGGTTTCTTGCGGTCCGAACAGTTTTACTCAACGTTTCTTTCCATAACCCTTGCTTCTAGATCTTAATGTGAGAAAGGGTCGATCATCGAGAATGTCTACCGGATAGATATGCTCTTATCAGCCCCCCGAGTGAGGCCTGATCCGTTGTCGTTGCTGGGGTCGGGTGTCACTAAAGATCGAGGAGTCGATAGCGAAACTGATAAGAGAAAGCGTGCGCAGATTAAGGGTAAAAGAGATATAGCTGTTCGATGTTTCAGGTGTTGATGAAGACTTCACCGTCGATGGTCTAGAGCCCCTTGTCATTGCTGGGGTCTGGTGTCACTAAAGATGGAGGAGTCGATAGCGAAACCGATAAGAGAAAGCATGTGTAGATTAAGGGTAAAAGCGACGTAGCTATTCGATGTTCCAGGCATTGACAAAGACTTCACCATCGATGGTCTTGAGCCTATACGTGCCTTGAAACATCCTTGATTTCCACGAAGGGAAATCCACAGAAACGAAGTGTAAAATGACGAACGATCCATCAATTTACCCAAATCTCAGTGATACACCAAGTCATACACGATTATCAGAGTACAATTAAGAGTTTTACATAAATTATTCTCTTCGCCACGCAGGGCGGAACACACTCACACATAGCATCCTGAACAGCATCTGATGAGGATAGCAGCGGAAAACGATCTCCTGGAACCAGCTCGAGCGCAGAACAGACCCTCTAGTCCTCCCAGTCATCGCCCTCGTAGTCATACTCGGGCTCGAAACCTGCCAAAAATCTATCAGTACACTTGGTACTGGCCACGCATCGCCCACCCTATGCTTGCATTGCTTTGTGGAGAGTGGAATGCATTGGGGGAAGTAGGACGAGACCTATTTAGGCTATGGGTTTCCTATGCAAGTAGTTAACATTTTATTAATAATATGTCCATCAGGTTTTTAACCCATCTTATTCACACATTCTCCCCACCCATCACACACATCACATCTCATCTCACTCTCTCTCTAGGCGATGAGATTGACTCCCGCTCAGATGTCGCCTCAACGGCCAAAGCCGGAATCCAACACGAAACTCGGGGGAAAGGTAGAGAAGGACTCCACTCTCTAATCAAGTGAAGCGTAGTTCACGGGAATGTCCATATCCGTGGACGTGGCTATATGTACAGATTGATCAACTCTGCAGAGCGTGTACACCTGGTAATCCACAAGATCGCCATCCTCGATGATCCAGCTTGTCTAGGCAGATTTCGACTGCCTCACCACCCTACCACTCAGCCCTGGGCCACCCTGGAGTCCACCGAAACGCTGAGACTGTGAGACGTAGTACCAGGCCCCCAAGGTCACTACGCTGTCTTAGGAGGGTGTGGGTCCCCATGCTCGTACCTCCCTACACTATCACCTTCCAACCTAGTAGTAGTGGTACCGCCCTAGTCAGTCGGGTAATCATCCCCCGCCCATCGGGAGCGAGTGGTGTGCACGAAGGTCCCATGGTTCTGGTTCACAAGATATTCCAGTCCTTAGGGGGACCGGACATGATATCTTCTCAAAAGGGGATCACCAACTCCCCGTGCCACACTCCCCGTGCCACGACAGCACCTCACCAGGGATAACCAACATCCCGGTCCACCTCTCACATATACCCGCCATAGGTAACTCTCGCAAGGGATGCCCAGGTCGCACCCCTTCGGCAAGACTTGCCCCAAAGACTCGTCGTAAGATCCTGTCCAATCGACTCAACCCTCACCACACACCCAAAACACACGCCAAGATCTCCCCATGTTCATTATCTAGTTTTACCAAGTTTTACGGCACCTCGTGCCTTACGCACATACGTCTCTCCCTCACCAGCATCACATCACAGATATAATGCGAGTAAGAGTAAAGCAGTAAGTATGTAACAAGCGAGCATCTAGCCTATCAGCGGGTGTGCAGGAGTAAGGTTGCAACAAGGTATAAGGCTCAAGTAAAACTACCATGCATCCTAACATCATATTATTGCATAAAAGATAAAGCGCTAGCAATTCTAGTTATAGCATGCGTAATAGGATCTACGAGATTGGGTGGGGCGTGGCACCTGGCAGGTCGTCTCGCAAGTCTTCGCTGTAGTCGGGGTCGTACTCCTCAGTCGGCAGGTCCTCCGGCTCTGTTAAACGTAACATATGGTCGCTTGAGCGACTCCTATCAAGGTGCACAAAGAAGCAACATAAATTCAAAAGATCCAAATGCACTCAAACACAAGCCTATGACATAGAGCTCCTTTTTAGAAAAATTTGAACACTGGTTTGGTATTTTTCTGAGTTAAAATGAATTAGTTATGAATTTTCAAAGATTAAATGAATTTCTGAAAAAGAAAAAGAATTGGAAATTCCAGGCAGTGACACGTGGCAGCACCCGATTGGCTAGGACGGAGTGAGTCACTGACAGGTGGGTCCGTTGATTGGTCAACGGTCAACGGTCAACTTTGACCGGGCCAAGACCGGCCTCTGGCGGGCCGGGCTAGGGCTGGATACGGGCCGGGTTGGGCCGGTCTGGACCGGTCCGGCCCGGACACGTGGCAGCTCCCCGTGATGCCACGTTGCGCTGTGGATTTGAAATGGGCTCCAGTCTTTGTAGGCGTGGCTCACGGTGGGCATGACCGAGCGGTTCACGGGTGCACGTGGGATCTACGGTGGATCGCGTTCACCTTCTCATTCTTCCTCTTGGTTCATGGTGTACATGGTGCACCGAACTACTGTCCCAGCCCCTCCCCTTGCTTTCCCGCACGGTGGCGTGCCCGCCGGCGGCGAGCGGCCGTTCTCTAGCCACGGCGGCTCCTCGGCAGCGTTTTTAGGCTCAACCGAAGACTTCTCGGCCCGCCCTTATCCAGCGAGGTGGCCGGCGCGATTGGGAACGCTCTCGGCACGACGGCGCTCTGGAGCGCGGCTCCACTGACAAGGTAAACACGAGCAGCTCCTTCACGTGGCTCTCTTCCTCCATCTTGCTGCACGCGGCGCGTCCCTTGCCAAGGCGAAACAGATAGCCCTCCTTCCCTCGCTTCTACCGGCCTAACGCGGCAAGAATGGAACCTCGCCATGGTGAGCTCTAGCCATGGCGGGTATGCTTCGTAACGCATCACCCCTCCAGCGTTCCCAGGCCCTCGGTGCGCAGTGCGATCCGTGGTTGGGGCGGCAGGTGTGCGTGCGTGTTTGTAGGTAGGGTACAGGGGTCAGGGCCTCCTCTTGCTTGTTCCCAGTACGGAGACGGCGAAGTGATGCCCGCGAACACTACGGTAGAGAGCCGGGAGGGTGCTGGGGCTCACCGTAGGTGGCGATGGCAAAGGGATATTGATGCAGAGCGAGTCGAGGCAGTGTCGGGGCAAGGCCGTGCCGTGCCGAGAAGCTACTCCGCTGTAGCCGATCGGGTCGTCGCCTTCCGTTCCAGTGGCTCCTCTTCGGCGGCTCCGGTAGAACCCTCTCTTCTCTACTCCCCTTCTCCCTCCTTCCCCTCCTTCTCTTGGTCGTGACGGGAAGTGGTGGCCACCAGGGCGGCGACGAGGTGATGGGAAATGGCTAGGGCACCTCGGTGGTGCCTTCTTATAGAGAGGTGGTGATCATGGCGAGGTGAACGGCGGAAAGGGGGCTTAGGGCCACGTGGAGGTGATCGGTGCGCTTAGGCTAGGGTTAAGGTCATGGCGCGGTCGTGGGTTGCCTTGGCACCTCCGTTTTGGCGCAACAACCTGCTTATGTTTCGTACGATGGTGCCAGGGGTGGTTGCAAGGGCGCAGGCCACAGCGATGGCGTCATGGCACGGATGGCTCCAGCTGGGGACGGTAGCAGTGCGGATAGGCGATGTGGCGTCGCATCCACATGTTCGTTGTCAACTGACATGAAGAGAACGGCTGGCGATGGAGATTCCCCCTCCTCTGTCCTGACTCGGGCGCGAAAAGGGGGGTGAAGGCGCGAGGAGGACGATGACAACGGGGTCCTAGCTAGCGGTGACCGGGTAAATGGGAAGAGCGGCTCCTGTATAATGCGAACAAAGAGCGGGCTCCTAGCTGGGCCATCTCGGCGTTGTTGGGCCATGCCGAATCCGTGGCCCGTTACGGTGGGAGTGGGGCAGCTGAAAGGTTGGGCTGGTTGGGGGGTTGGGTTGGCCCGTGGGTGCTGGTGCGCGGCCTGCTGGGCTAGAGTCCGTTCGTGGGCTGTGGAGCCAGGCTGGCTTGAGCTCTAGGGTCAAAAGGGGTTTCTCCATTTTAGCTTAATTGAATTAGCTCTTCTATGTTATGTCTTCATTTTTCTAGCTACTCCATAGTTCCTACATGCATACACATGTGTTGCCTACACATGTATGCCCTAGTGGGGTCCACTAGGGGTCATTTAGGGTTCATCCAAGGGTTGGTAACAACACACACACATTTATTTAAATATTTAAATAAATGTTGTTGCTTTTATTAATCAATACAAAAGAACATAAGAAGCAACTCATGCAAATTTAATTAAATACAAGGATATAAACATCTACAATAGGTACTACTTATGCAACTAGGGTAGTTTTCCTACAAGACATTCACCAACCATTGGCTATTTTTTTAAAAAAAATTGTAGTTGTGATTTTTTTGTTTTCTGGAAATTTCTGGGTTGTTACAGTCCTTCCCCCTCACAGAAATCTCGTCCTGAGATTTAAGGTGTGACATACCTTTCGAAGAGGTAGGGGTAAAGCATCCGGAGTTCAGACTCCTTCTCCCATGTAGCTTCCCGTTCAGTGTGGTTGCTCCACTGAACCTTGCACATGGGTATCACGGTGCTTCTAGTCTCCTTCTCAACTCTGTCTAGTATCCGGATCGGGTGTTCTTTGTACTCTAGAGTGTCCTGAATATCTAGTGCATCTGTGTGTACCTCTTGCTCTGGCAACTGCAAGCACTTGCGTAGCTGGGACACGTGAAACACTGGGTGTACTCCTGTCAACTCCTCGGGCAACTCTACCTTGTATGCCAACTTGCCAATCCTCTGACAAATCCTGTAAGGTCCCACGTACCTGGGGGCCAACTTCCCTTTCACATGAAATCTTATAGTGCCTCGGAGTGGGGAGACTTTGAGATAGACATAGTCCCCAACCTAAAACTCGAGGTCTCTCCGGCGGTTATCTGCGTAGCTTTTCTGTCGGCTTTGGGCAATCCTCAGGTTCTCTCGCACTTGGGTGACTCCTTCTTCGGCATCTTTGATCTTTGCGGGGCCAAAGAATGATCTCTCTCCTACCTCTGACCACATCAGAGGGGTTCTACACTTTCTGCCATACAATGCCTCAAACGGTGACATCTTGAGACTAGCCTGGTAGCTATTGTTGTACGAGAACTCTGTGTGGGACAAGCTTTTCTCCCAATCAGACCCATACTTCAAGACACAAGCTCGGAGCATGTCCTCCAAAATCTGATTAACCCTCTCTGTCTGACCATCTATCTATGGGTGGTACGCGGTGCTGTAATCCAGTCGAGTCCCTATGGCCTTGTGGAGACTCTTCTAGAACTTGGACACGTATTGCATGCCACGATCAGACACTATGCTAGTGGGGGCTCTGTGGAGTCTGAGAATGTGCTCGATGTACAGATCTGCTAACTTCTCAACTCTGTAGTCATTCCTCATAGCTATGAAGTGAGCTACCTTGGTCAGTCGGTCAACAATCACCCAAATCGAGTCATGGCCTTTAGGGGTTCGAGGTAAACCCACTATAAAGTCCATGGATATGCTCTCCCATTTCCACACCGGGACATCCAAGGGATTAAGCAACCTGGCCGGCCTCTGATGCTCGGCCTTGACCCTATTGCAAATGTCGCATCGCGCGACATGCCTGGTAATATCTGCCTTCATGTTCTTCCACCAGAACTGTTTCTTCATATCGGCATACATTTTGGTGCTTCCTAGGTGGATACAATACTTAGAGTCATGACCCTCTTCCAAGATTTCTTACCACAAGGCAGGATCGGATGGTACACAGATTCTGTCCTTGTACCAGTACACTCCTTGCACATCTTCCCTGAACTCGGGGCACTTGCCCCTCTTCATGAGTTCTCGGATCTCCTAGATTTCTGGACACTCTAGTTGAGCATTGCAGATCTGATCCTTGAGGTTGTATTGCACTCGAAGCTCGTTTAGCATACCCTTTGGTAGAATCTCAAGACGAAGGTCATCCATTTCCTGACATAGCTCGGGTGGTACAGCTTCCATGGACAGATTGTGGCAATAGCTCTTTCGGCTCAAGGCATCAGCGACTACATTAGCTTTTCCCGGATGATAGTGGATCTCCAGGTCATAATCCTTTATAAGCTCTAGCCATCTGTGATGTCTCATGTTTAGGTCCTCTTGTGTGAAGAAGTACTTCAGGCTCTTGTGATCGGTGTAGATATCACACTTATTTCCGATCAAGTAGTGCCTCCAGATCTTTAGGGCATGCACAACAGCGGCAAGCTCAAGATCGTGGGTCGGGTAGCATTGTTCATGGTCCTTTAACTATCGGGACGCATAGGCAATGACTCTCCCACTCTGCATCAAAACGCAACCCAGTCCCTGTCTGGATGCATCACAATAGACTACGAAGTCTTTTTGGATATCGGGCAAGGCAAGAACAGGAGTGGTGGTAAGCTTCTGTTTCAGAGTCTGGAAGCTGTGCTCGCACTCGGGCGTCCATTCAAACTCATTAGTCTTCTTCAGTAGGTTGGTCATGGGCTTGGTTATCTTTGAGAAGTTCTCGATGAACCTTCGATAGTACCCGGCCAATCTGAGAAAACTGCGGATATCGGTCACATTGCGGGGTTGTTCCCACTCCTTCACAGCTTCAATCTTTGCGGGATCTACAGCGACTCCCTCAGCAGTGAGAACGTGACCAAGAAAGGTGACTTTTTCGAGCCAGAAGTCACACTTGCTAAACTTGGCATAAAGCTGATTCTGCCTCAACTTCTCCAGAACCACTCTCAAGTGTTGTTCATGCTCTTCGGCGGTGGAGGAATAGATAAGGATGTCATCAATGAACACCACCATGAACTTGTCTAGCTCATCCATGAATACCTTATTCATCATGTTCATGAAATAAGCTGGGGCATTAGTGAGTCCAAAGGACACCACTGTGAATTCATATTGCCCGTATCTGGTGACGAAAGCTGTCTTAGGAATGTTCTCGGGTCTGATTTTCATCTGATGATACCCAGACCTGAGATCAATCTTGGAAAAGTTGATCTAGGAGGTCATCGATCTTGGGCAGAGGATACTTGTTCTTGACTATCACGGCATTCAAGTTTCGATAGTCAATGCACATCCTCATGGATCCATCCTTCTTTTTCACGAACAAAACAGGGGAACCCTAGGGTGAAGCACTGGGTCTGATGTACCCCTTGTCCGACAACTCCTTGAGCTATTTCTTTAGCTCCTCCAGCTCATCGACTGACATGCGGTAGGGCCTTTTAGCAATAGGCCCGGTACCAGGCAGAAGGTCAATCACAAACTCTACATCCCGATCAGGTGGCATGCCTGGCAACTCCTCAGGAAACACATCAGGGTACTCATTCACAATGGGTACCTCCTCGACTGTCTTGGCCTCTAAGGCACACAACATAGAGACTGTCTTTCCCTGATTAGGCTTACAACGGATTATGTGACCACTCAGGTGTGTGATCTATATGTACCTTGGTGAACAAGATATCACTCCTTTGTGCTGTGTCAACCAATCCATTCCCAGTATGACATCTAGTCCCTCAGATGGAAGTAAGGTGAGATCGGCTAGGAAAGGGTAGCCCTCAATGGTGATACTCACTCCCTAACATCTCTTGGTGCATATAATGCGACCCAAGGGTGAACTAGTGTCAATGGGCTCCTTGCGGGGGGTCATAGGTATGCTATGCTCTTGTGCAAACTTGGTTGAAATGTATGAACAAGTAGCTCCAGAGCCGAACAAAACCAAAGCTATAACTCCCTGTACCAAAAACATACCGTACACCACGTCGGTAGCGTCCTAGGCGTCCTCCGCGGTCATGTGGTTGAGACGACTATGGATAGCCCCTGCAACGTTCTTGTGCGGAGCAGCAGGTGTAGCAGCCTGTCTCGCCTAGGTCGGAGCAGGCGGTGTGCCGTTCTTGATGGGGCACTCGGCAATCTTGTGACCGGGCTGGCCACAACCGAAGCAGGTGAAGGGCGCGCTACTTGTGGAGGTGGGCGTAGCGGTCCTCCACGTGCCAGCTCCCTGAGTGGGGCGACTCGGAGCGGGACGGCTCTGAGTGGGGCGGTGGTAGTTGGCGGTGTAGGTACCACCTCCACGGCTCGGAGCGGTCACAGCCCCCTGAGTGTAGCGTGAGCGGAGCGGAGGAAGCACGTGAGCACGTGGCCTCTGCGTGGCTAGGCCACGAGAGGAACTCTCGAATCAGCGCTTCTTCTCCTTATGGAGGGCGTCCGCCTCTAGACGATCCCTCTCCATCTCCAGCACCTTGTTGACCATCTCGCGAAGGGTGCGGCAGGCATGACCCAAGAGGGCCACCTTGAGACGAGAGTTCAGCCCCTTCTTGAAGCAGTACATCTTCTTCTTCTCGGTATCGGTCTCACCTAGAGCATACCTCATCATGCGGGTGAAGCGAGTGGTGTACTCCTAAACCTTCTGGGAGCCCTGGGAGATGTTGCGAAACTCCTCCACCTTGGCATCCATGACACCTTTGGGCACGTGGTGCTCACGGAAGGCCTCGGTGAACTCCTCCCAAGAGATACTCCCCGGGTTCTCGTGGGTGTCGCAGTAGCTGTCCCACCATGCGCGTGCAGCTCCAGTGAGCTGGTGGGCGGTGACCCCCACACACTCCTCGTCAGTGCAGGTGGTGAGGTCTAGCTTCTTCTCCATCTCACGGAGCCAGTCCTCGACGGCGATGGGGTCGTCGGTGGCGGTGTCGAAAGTAGGAGGCCTCAGCTTGAGGAAACCCTCCAACTTCCACTAGAAGTCATTGGGAGGACCCCCGTGGTGGTGAAGCATCCCCTGAGCCAGCGCCTTCAAGAGGTGGGTTTGGCGGTCCATCACCTCCGCCAACTGTGGTGGCGACGGCGGTGGTGCTCCTCCTCCAAGCTGCTGGGCGGCACTCGCCCCCAGTGCGGGCTCCTCTGGTGCGGGCTCCTCCCTGGCACCGAAGGGAGCTCCCCTACCTCCTCCACAGCCATGGCCATGACCACGGGCCATGGGTGCGGGGGAAAGCGAGTGGTTATTTAGACGAGCAGAACGACGTCAAGACATCTCTCTGCAGGGTTAGGTCATTATTTAACATTTTTTGTTAGATGCATTGTTAAGTGGTTTATCAATTTAAAATGAGATTTCTATCCAACACTCATACAAAGATGCAAATAAGAACCATAAGATGCAATAAGATCCAAAACATCCATTACATTAATTTATTACATAGCGACATCTCCAGTAGCTACACTGACAGATTCGCGGGAATCGTGCTACTTGTAGGCAGCTCCAAAAGTGGGACATCCTACTTTACTCCATTGGTGCGTCATATCTCTGGCCACGTAGGGCTCAACATGTCTACTACTACATTAACTACTCCTGTCCGAGAGTGATGGGTGGTGCAGAAGGACCAGAAGTGGAAGCCTTGGGAGTGCCCTCCATGGCACGGAGCTCGTCGTCGGAGCGGTGGATCCTCACGATGTAGGTGAGAGCGTAGTCCAGCATCTCTATCCTCGGAACCTCTGAGTAACCCTTCGTCGGGCAAGCCTTGAAGTTGAGCTTGGTGGCCTCAACGTGGAAGGGTTGTCTGCGTGGCTTCTTGCGCATCCTAGGTAAGAGGACGTCCTAGACCTTCCTGATCTCCTGGACGCGCTTGCGATCAGCGTCGATCCAAGCCTGGCTGATGCGGTTCACCTTGTTCTGAAGGTACTCGGTGCACTTGATGTAGTGAACTAGGTGATGCATGTTGTAGGTGGTGGTGATGGCAGCCTCCACAGCCAGCTTCTCCATCATGTTGCAATGGGCCTCCAGGGCAAGCTTCCTGATGCCACGGTGCTTCTCCTTCTCGTGGAACTCCCTCAGGGTATGTCTCTGACGCTCAATCCGATCCTCGCACTCAAGCACCTTGGACTCAAGATAGTCGTGGCGAAGCTCAGCCTCCCCAACTTTGTCCTTGAGGTTGGCGATCTCCTCCCGAAGTGACTTCTCATGGGTCTCGTAGAAGGTCTTCATTCTGTCATAGCCCATGCGCTCCTCCTCAAGCTTGCCAACCATCTCCTCCTCCTTGCGCTCCACCTTGAGGAACTCCTCATCGCAACGGAACAGGAGGTCTCGGTAGCGGTGGTTCTGCATCTCCACATCCATGATGTAGCGATCCTAGGCGATGATGTACTGTGCGGAGGCCCTCAGGCAGGGGTCGACCTCGTCACACGCAGCATGGTCTGCGGCAGTGATCTGCGGCTCTGAGAACCTATTGAGGTCCAGAGCGGCAGGTAGCAGGCGGTACGGTCCCGTCTTGAGGTAGTCGTGTGCGTCACGCATCACACTACGAAGAGCAGTGCGCGAGACAGACTGCATGCACGAAGCAATGGAGTTCTCCACCTCCAGTGTCTCAAAGGCACACAGCACGGGTACGAACTCGCTGGCGGGGACCTTATGGTGGACCACGATGTGGCCCTTGAACCCGTCGGGTCTAGGCTCACCCCAGCACACGTACTCGATCTTCTCTGTGGGGACACCTAGCAAGTCCAGTACGTCATACAGGATCGTGGCGAACCCATGGTAGGCCAGTCCGTCCACAGGGAGCTCGACAACAGGAGCCATCTGCAATTTTAATCGTAAGACAGAGTCAGTACTTGTTATTTATGAAGTATCTTGAGTATTACAGAGTGAAACTTGGTAAGACAAGGCAAAGCAAGGTAAATTAGGGTGATACTTGGTGAATCCTGAGTGATACAGGGTGAATCAGGGTGGAACGGAGCGATGTGATGGGTAAGGTAGAACGAAATTTAGGTAAGAGAGTGTGAAATTGAGGTAAGCCATGCACGAAAATGCAGCACGGTCGGTAATATAACCGAAAGTGTCAAGATCTTTCATAATCCTATTGTCCAAACCTACGGGTCCATCCTAGGGTCAAGCATGGCTCTGATACCAATTGAAACGTCCTTGATTTCTACGAAAGGGAAATCCACAGAAACGAAGTGTAAAATGACGAACGATCCGTCAATTTACCCAAATCTCAGTGATACACCAAGTCATACACGATTATTAGAGTAAAATAAAGAGTTTTACATAAAATATTCTCTTCGCCACGCAGGGCGGAACACACTCACACATAGCATCCTGAACAGCATCTGATGAGGATAGCAGTGGAAAACGATCTCCTAGAACCAGCTCGAGCGTAGAACAGACCCTCTAGTCCTCCCAGTCATCGCCCTCGTAGTCGTACTCGGGCTCAAAACCTGCCAAAAATCTATCAGTACACTTGGTACTAGCCACGCATCGCCCACCCTATGCTTGCATTGCTTTGTGGAGAGTGGAATGCATTGGGGGAAGTAGGACGTGACCTATTTAGGCTGTGGGTTTCCTATGCAAGTAGTTAACATTTTATTAATAATATGTTCATCAGGTTTTTAACCCATCTTATTCACACGTTCTCCCCACCCATCACACACATCACATCTCATCTCACTCTCTCTCTAGGCGATGAGATCGACTCCCGCTCAGATCTCGCCTCAACGGCCAAAGCCGGAATCCAACACGAAACCCGGGGGAAAGGTAGAGAAGGACTCCTCTCTCTAATCAAGTGAAGCGTAGGTCACGGGAATGTCCATATCCGTGGACGCAGCTATACGTATAGATTGATCAACTCTGCAGAGCGTGTACACTTGGTAATCCACAAGATCGCCAACCTCGACAATCCGGCTCGTCTAGGCTGATTCTGACTGCCTCCCAACCGATACAGTACCACCCTACCACTCAGTCCTGGGCCACCCCGGAGTCCACTAAAACACTAAGACTGTGAGACATAGTACCGGGCCCCCAAGGTCACTACGCTGTCTTAGGAGGGTGTGGGTCCCCATGCCCGTACCTCCCTACACTATCACCTTCCAACCTAGTAGTAGTGGTACCGCCCTAGTTAGTCGGGTAATCGTCCCCCGCCCATCGGGAGCGAGTGGTGTGCACGAAGGTCCCATGGTTCCGGTTCACAAGACATACCAGTCCTTAGGGGGACCGGACATGATATCTTCTCAAAAGGGTATCACCATCTCCCCGTACCACAATAACACCTCACCAGGGATAACCAACATCCCGGTCCACCTCTCACATATACCCGCCACAGGTAACTCTCGCAAGGGATGCCCAGGTCGCACCCCTTCGGCAAGACTTGCCCCAAAGACTCGTCGTAAGATCCTGTCCGATCGACTCAACCCTCACCACACACCCAAAACACACGCCAAGATCTCCCCATGTTCATTATCCAGTTTTACCAAGTTTTACGGCACCTCGTGCCTTACGCGCATACGTCTCTCCCTCACCAGCATCACATCACGGATATAATGCGAGTAAGAGTAAAGCAGTAAGTCTGTAACAAGCAAGCATCTAGCCTATCAGCGGGTGTGCAGGAGTAAGGTTGCAACAAGGTATAAGGCTCAAGTAAAACTACCATGCATCCTAACATCATATTATTCCATAAAAGATAAAGCGCTAGCAATTCTAGTTATAGCATGCGTAATAGGATCTATGAGATTGGGTGGGGCGTGGCACCTGGCAGGTCGTCTCCCAAGTCCTCGCTGTAGTCAGGGTCGTACTCCTCAGTCGGCAGGTCCTCCGGCTCTGTTAAACGTAACATATGGTCGCATGAGCGACTCCTATAAAGGTGCACAAAGAAGCAACAGAAATTCGAAAGATCCAAATGCACTCAAACACAAGCCTATGACATAGAGCTCCTTTTTAGAAAAATTTGAACACTGGTTTGGTATTTTTTTGAGTTAAAATGAATTAGTTTTGAATTTTCAAAGATCAAATGAATTTCTGAAAAAGAAAAAGAATTGGAAATTCCAAGCAGTGACACGTGGCAGCACCCGATTGGCTAGGATGGAGTGAGTCACTGACAGGTGGGTCCGTTGACTGGTCAACAGTCAACTCTGGCGGGCTGGGCTAGGGCTGGATACGGGCCGGGTTGGGCTGATCTAGGCCAGGCCGGCCCGGACACGTGGCAGCTCCCCGTGATGCCACGTTGTGCTGTGGATTCGAAATGGGCTCCAGTCTTTGTAGGCGTGGCTCATGGTGGGCATGACCGAGCGATTCCCGGGTGCACGTGGGATCTATGGTGGACCTTGTTCACCTTCTCATTCTTCCTCTTGGTTCATGGTGTACATGGTGCACCGAACTACTGTCTCGGCCCCTCCCCTTGCTTCCCCGCACGGTGGCATGCCCGCCGGCGGCGAGCGGCCGTTCTCTAGCCACGGCGGCTCCTCGGCAGCGTTTTTAGGCTCAATCGAAGACTTCTCGGCCCGCCCTTGTCCAGCGAGGTGGCCGGCGCGATTGGGAACGCTCTCGGCACGACGGCGCTCTGGAGCGCGGCTCCACCGACAAGGTAAACACAAGCAGCTCCCTCACGTGGCTCTCTTCCTCCATCTTGCTGCACGTGGTGCATCCCTTGCCAAGGCGAAACAGATAGCCCTCCTTCCCTCGCTTCTACCGGCCTGACGCGGCAAGAACGGAACATCGCCATGGTGAGCTCTAGCCATGGCGGGTATGCTCCATAACGCGTCGCCCCTCCAGCGTTCCCAGGCCCTCGGTGCGTAGTGCGGTCCGTGGTTGGGGCGGAAGGTGTGCGTGCGTGTGTGTAGGCAGGGTACAGGGGTCAGGGCCTCCTCTTGCTCGTTCCCGGTATGGAGACGGCGAAGTGATGCCCACGAACACTACGGTAGAGAGCCGGGAGGGTGCTGGGGCTCACCGTAGGTGGTGATGGCGAAGGGATATCGATGCAGGGCGAGTCGAGGCAGTGTCGAGGCGAGGCCGTGCCGTGCCGAGCAGCTACTCTGCTGTACCGATCGGGTCGTCGCCTTCCATTCTAGTGGCTCCTCTTCGGCGGCTCTGGTAGAACCCTCTCTTCTCTACTCCCCTTCTCCCTCCTTCTCTTGGTCGCGACGGGAAGTGGTGGCCACCAGGGCGGCGGCGAGGTGATGGGAAACGGCTAGGGCACCTCAGTGGTGCCTTCTTATAGAGAGGTGGTGATCATGGCGAGGTGAACGGCAGAAAGGGGGCTTAGGGCCATGTGGAGGTGATCGGTGCGCTTAGGCTAGGGTTAAGGTCATGGCGCGGTCGCGGGTTGCCTTGGCGCCTCCGTTTTGGCGCAACAACCTGCTCAGGCTTCGTTTGATGGTGCCAGGGGCGGTTGCAAGGGTGCGGGCCACAACGATGGTGTCATGGCATGGATGGCTCCAGCTGGGGATGGTAGCAGTGTAGATAGGCGATGTGGCGTCGCATCCACGCGTTCGTTGTCAACCGACGTGAAGAGAACGACTAGCAATGGAGATTCCCCCTCCTTTGTCCTGACTCAGGCATGAAAAGGGGGGTGAAGGCGCGAGGAGGACGATGACAACAGGGTCCCCCAGCTGGCGGTGACCAGGAAAAAGGGAAGAGCGGCTCCTGTATAACGTGAACAAAGAGCGGGCTCCTAGCTGGGCCGTCTCGGCGTTGTTGGGCCATGTCGAATCCGTGGCCTGTTACGGTGGGAGTGGGGCAGCTGAAAGGCTGGGCCAGTTGGGGGGTTGGGTTGGCCCGCGGGTGCCGGTGCGTGGCCTGTTGGGCTGGAGTCCGTTCGTGGGCTATGGAGCCAGGCTGGCTTGAGCTCTAGGGCCAGAAGGGGTTTCTCCATTTTAGCTTAATTGAATTAGCTCTTCTATGTTATGTCTTCATTTTTCTAGCTACTCCATAGTTCCTACATGCATACACATGTGTTGCCTACACATGTATGCCCTAGTGGGGTCCACTAGGGGTCATTTAGGGTTCATCCAAGGGTTGGCAACAACACACACACATTTATTTAAATATTTAAATAAATGTTGTTGCTTTTATTAATCAATACAAAAGAACATAAGAAGCAACTCATGCAAATTTAATTAAATACAAGGATATGAACATCTACAATAGGTACTACTTATGCAACTAGGGTAGTTTTCCTACAAGACATTCACCAACCATTGGCTATTTTTTTAAAAAAAATTGTAGTTGTGATTTTTTTGTTTTCTGGAAATTTCTGGGTTGTTACATGCCTGGTCAAAACACCTCCATGATGATGTACGGTCCCTCCAATGGTGGATAGAGCTTGTGGTTGTTCTTGTTGCTATAGAAGAGGTGGAGCACCAGGTCCCCGATGTTGAAGGCCCGACCCTGCACTAGAAGGCTGTGGTACCAGCACAACGCTTGCTTGTACTTGGCCAAGTGGAGGAGGGCAACGTCACGTGCTTCATCTAGTTGGTCCATGGCATCCTTGAGGGACGCCTCGGCTCCCCATTCATCATATGCCCTGACCTTCGGCGCTCCATAATCGAGGTCGGTTGGGAGGATAGCCTCAGAATCGTAGACCATGAAAAATGGCGTGTAGCCGGTGGCCTAGCTGGGGGTCATCCTTAGGCTCCAGAGTACCATGGGAAGCTCCGTGACCCATCATCTGCCAAACTTGTTCAATCAGTTGAAGATCCTAGGCTTGAGGCCTTGTAGGACCATGTCGTTCGCGCGCTCGACCTGCCCATTTGTGCGGGGGTGCGCCATGGTGGCCCAATCGACGCAGATGTGGTATTCATCATAGAATCGGAGGAACTTCTTCCTGGTGAACTACATGTCGTTGTCCATGACAATGGAGTTCGGGACTCCAAAGCGATGGACGATGTCAAGGAAGAACAACACGGCTTGCTCGAACTTGATCATGGAGATCGGTCGAGCCTCTATCCACTTTGTAAACTTGTCTACAGCGACAAGCAAGTGCGTATAACCCCTAGGCGCCCTCTTGAGAGGTCCAACTAGATCGAGCCCCTAGACCATGAACAGTCATGTGATGGGGATCATTTGGAGTGCCTGGGATGGGAGGTGGGTCTACCGAACGTAGTATTGACACCCTTCGTAGGTGCGCACAATCTGTTTAGCGTCGACTACTGCGGTCAGCCATTAGAACCTTTGTCGGATTGCATTTCCGACCAAGGTCCTAGGTGCGGCATGGTGCCCACAACCCCCATCATGGATGTCACTCAACAACTGCTTCCCCTATCCGATGGGGATGCAGCGCTGCAGGATCCCACTGTGGCTTCGCCTATAGAGCTCGCCCTGAATAACGACAAAGGACTTGGCATGATGCATGAGCCATCGAGCCTCCATTTTGTCCATGGGCAGCACCTCACCGAGGAGGTAATCGAGGTAAGTTGTCCTCCAGTCGGCCAGAGGGTCAGGCTCTATCACTGGATCATCGTCAAGCTCCCTGACTTCGGGGTCGGATGAGGCCACCGGCTGGTTACCCCCGAACCAAGGGAAGGTGGCCCATCACTAGTCTATTCTGGCTCCTCATAGCGGATCAAGGGCTTGTACTGATCGCTAGCGAAGACACCCATCAGCACTGGCTCTCAATCGGACGCCATTTTTGCCAATGAGTCAGCCGTCTTGTTGAGACACCTCAGGATGTGATTGAGCTCGAGTTCATCGAACTTGTCCTCTAGCTGGGGGACTTCTCGGCAATACGCAGCCATCTTAGCATTGTGGCAGCTTGATTCCTTCATGACTCAGTCGATGACCAGCTGGGAGTCGCCCTGGACGTTAAGCCATCGGATACCCAACTCGATGGCGATGCACAGGCCCGTTGATGAGTGCCTCATACTTGGCCACATTGTTGGAGGAGGGGAAATGGATGCGAACCATGTACCTCATGCGTACCCCAAGTGGCGAAACGAAGACTAGCCCCACGCCGGCGCCTTTCTTCATCAGCGATCCATCGAAGTACTTCGTCCAGTACTCTTGGTCGATGACTGCTGGCAGCATTTGGATCTTGGTCCACTCTACAATGAAATCAGCTAGCACTTAGGACTTGATGGCCATCCGTGGGGCATATGAAATGCCTTGACCCATCAGGTCGAGTGCCCACTTCATGATTCTTCCTGTGGCATCCCGGTTTTGGATGACCTCGCCGAGAGGGAAGGACATCATGACCGAAGTAGTGACACAACTTCTCTTGGCGATAAGGATGACGTACAGGAGTTTCTGGATTTGGGGGTAGCGAGTCTTGGAATTGGACAAGACCTCACTAATGAAGTACACAGGACGCTACACTTTGAGGGAGTGTCCCTCTTCTTCTCGCTCTACCACTAGGGCAGCGCTGACCGCTTGTGTGGTGGCCGCGATGTAGAGCAAAAGCAGTTCTCTGTAGGTTGGGGGGACCAGGATCGAGGCCTTCGTCAGGAGGTGCTTGACCTTGTCAAGTGCCTCCTGGGCCACGAGCATCCATTCAAAGCGGTCGGCTTTCTTCAAAAGCCGATAGAGGGGGAGACCTCATTCGCTGAGGCATGAGATAAAGCAGCTGAGTATGGCGAGGCACCCTGTAACTCACTGTACCCCATTTATGTTCTAAATTGAGCCCATCCTCGCGATGGCTGAGATATTCTCCGGGTTGGCTTCGATGCCACACTCGGAGATGATAAAACCTAGCAGTAGAACCCTTGGGACCCTAAAAACACATTTCTCGGGGTTGAGTTTGATGCCATTTTCTCGGAGTTTTGCGAAGTTCTGGTCTAGGTCAGCTACGACCTGGTCAAACCATTTGGACTTGACCACGATGTCATCTACGTAGGCCTCAACGGTTTGCCCGATGAGGTCCCCGAAACACTTGAGCAAGCAACGTTGGCACGTAGCCCCTACGTTCTTCAGGCTGAATAGCATTGTGACATAGCAGAATGATCCAAATGGGGTGATGAAAGATGTCGTGAGCTGGTCGGACTCTTTCATCATGATTTGATGGTACCCGGAGTATGCATCAAGGAAGCAAAGGGTTTCGCACCCTGAGGTCAAGTCAACTACTTGGTCTATGTGTGGCAAAGGAAATGGATCCTTTGGACATGCTTTGTTGAGACCCGTGTAGTCAACACACATTCTCCATTTACCACTCTTTTTTTGTACAAGAACGGGATTGGCTAACCACTTGGGATGGTATACTTCCTTGATGAACCCGGCCGCCAAAAGCTTCGCAATCTCCTCGCCGATGGCCCTGCATTTGTCCTCGTCGAAGCGACGTAGGCACTACTTCACTGGCTTGGAGCCTGGCCTAATCTTCAAGGCATGCTCAGCGACTTCTCTTAAAATGACTGGCATGTCTGAGGGTCTCCATGCAAAGATGTCTCTGTTGGCGTGGAGGAAGTCAGCGAGCGTGCTTTCCTATTTGGAGGAAAGTGTTGTGCCGATGCACACCACTTTGCCACTAGGGTCTATGAGGACCTCCTTGGCGCCCTCTACAGGCTCAAAAGACCTAGCCGACCGCTTGGGGTCGGGCGCTTCTTCGACGTCCTCCTTCCTGATGACCGCAAGCTCTTTGGAGATGACAATTGCCACGGCATGTTCGTAGCACTCGACCTCGCACTCGTAGGCATGCTAGAAGGAGGTGCCAATGGTGATGACCCCACATGGACCCAGCATCTTCAACTTTAGATAGGTGTAGTTGGGGATAGCCATGAACTTCACGTAGCATGGACGTCCTAGGATAGCGTGGTAGGTCCCATGGAATCCGACCACCTCAAAGGTAAGGGTCTCCATCCTATAATTGGTCAGATTCCTGAAGGTGATGGGTAGATCAATCTGCCTAAGTGGCATGACCTGCTTTCCAGGTATGATGCCGTGGAAAGGCGCCCTGGTAGGCCGGATGCGCGATCAGTCGATGCCCATGGCGTTGAGTGTTTCAGTGTACATGATGTTGAGGCCACTACCTCCATCCATTAGCACCTTGGTGAGCCGCTTCGTGCCGATGATCGGGTCGACCACGGGCGGGTATCTTCTTGGTTGTGGGATGCTTTCTGGGTGGTCAGTCCGATCAAAGGTTATGGCGGACTCCGACTATTGGAGGAAGGAAGGCACGGCCGGCTTGGCCATATAGACCTCGCGGTGCGCAAGCTTCTGGCGGCGCTTGGAGTTGTAGGTCGCCGACCCTCCGAAGATCATGAGGCAGCCATCCAGCGTCGGAAATCCACCATCCTACCCCTCAGCGTCGTCTATGGCTGGCTTGGGCTCCTTCCTATGCTCCCCCTTGTTGGAGCCTCCAGATAGGAACCGCTTCATGAGGACATAGTCCTTGTATAGGTGCTTGATGGGGAAAGCATGGTTCGGGCATGGCCCTTCGAGCAGCTTCTCGAAGTGGTCCGGGCTACCCTCAGTGGGCTTTTGACCCCCTTGTGGTCAGTAGTGGCCACGAGCGAGCCCTCGTGCCACTGCTTGTTCTTCTTCTTATTGGGGTGGTTGGAGGCGCCTTTGTCGGTGTCCTCGTACCGCTTTGCCTTGCCTTTAGGGTGGTCAAAAATCACCCTGATTGCCTCCTCACCCGAGGCATGGCTATTGGCGATGTCGAGGAGCTCCTTGGTGGTTCATGGGCCCTTACATACCAGCTTGTGAACCATGGACTTGCAGGTGGTCCCGGACAGGAAAGCTCCTATGACATCGGCGTCGGCGATGTTGGGTAGCTCATTGCACTACCGGGAGAAGTGTCAGATGTATCCACAAAGAGCTTCCCTGGACTTCTATCGGCAGTTTTTGAGATTCCATGGGTTCCCAAGATTTGCGTATGTGCCCTGGAAGTTTCCCACGAAGATCTCTTTTAGGTCTGCCCAACATTGGATTCGGTTGGGTGGAAGGTTTTCCAACCACGTTCGTGCCGAATCAGCTAGGAACAATGGAAGGTTGTGGATAATGAAATTGTCACTATCCGCTCCACCGGCTTGGCAACCAAGCTAATAATCCTTAAGCCACTGTCCGGGGTTTGTTTCCCTAGAGTATTTCGAGATGTTGGTCGGCGGTCAGTACCACGGTGGGAAGATGGTGTGGAGGATGTGTCGGCCAAAGGCCAGAGGTCCCGGCAAGTCGGGGCTTGGGCTTCGGTCCTCGTTGCTGTCAAAGTGTCCACCATGAAAATGGTGGTAGCCACTGGTAGCCTCCTCCCTCTCATCGTCGCGGGCACGCCTATGGGCATCTAGGGTGTCGCACGTGTCATGGTGGAGGCCGAGACGCTCATGCACAAGCCAAGGCACGCAGCCTGTCGCCTCGCTGTGCCTGGTGGACTGACACGTCCCTATCGGGTCGCTCTAAAGGCGCATGCTGGCTAGTGTTGAACTCGCATCATCGGGACAGTGAGCTCTTGGTCTGCTATGCCGTCGCATGCTCGAGTAGCGTGTGAATCTCATGATGGGCCCGATGATCCTCGGGTGTCATGGGCTCCGGAAGCCCCCGGAGCATGGCCGCCGTGGCAGCGATGTTCTGGCTTGCCCGAGTGAAGTGTGGGAGGGCTTCGTCATCCTTGATGATCCTCCAGTTCATGTCGCAGGCCACGACATGCACACGCCCACCGTTTCTGTGGTGCTCGATCTCTCGCTCGAGCCCCATGCGTTCCTGCTCGAGCTAGAGTCATGCTTCTTCGAGCTCTTAGTGTCGCGCCCATAGCTGCTCTACCCGTAGGTGAGGCGGGGCCCCTGCATCCTCCTTGACCTTGTCATTGAGGTCATCTGTTGGGGTGGCCACTCCCTTGTGGATGCTTTTGATGTATCCCTTGGGGGTACCTGCCATAAAACATTCTCGTGAGGGGTGATGGCTCTCCCTGTTGGTGTCAAAGTCAGAGGGCAACTCCGATTCTCCCGCCAGAAGGTCATGGAAAGATTCCGCGACGTATTCGATCATCCCCACGAACTCGTCGTCCCTAGGGGATGGGGGCATGCGCTGCGCCACAAGGTGGCTCACGGTCTCTACTATCGAGCACTCCGAATGAGGCATTCCGGGGAGAGCGCCTCTCCTCTGGTAAGCTGCGTCATGGCGTTGGTGAATGAGAAGGTGAGTTGGCGCAGGTCTTCCCGGGATGGTTGGGGTCCTAGGAAGGCACCGAGCTAGCACTCTAGCCTCCCATAATCGAAGCTAAGGAGCTGGTCGCTCCCGGGGATGTAGGCCTCCGGTGCGTGCAGCTGCAGCTCCTCAAGCGCCTCGGTGATCGTGTCGAGGCCGGTGGAGTGTGTAACAGAACCGCCCAATTTATACAAGATCAAGTACGGCTGTCCCCGCTAACACGTTGACATACGCATACTTTCACTCATATAAACCCGGTAGTCCGCCGAGTGTCCCGAAAGACCTCGGTAAATCAACATCACAACCAAGATCGCGGGATTAAGCAAATACACATCACATACACAGGGTTGCAGCGGAAATAATATTACAAATGGGTTCACAATTAAAAGTACAAGTTTGGGTTTCAAAACCGACTAGTGAAAACAACATAGCTTTCAAAAGATTACATTAATATATGTTTCAAATACATTGCTAGCATAAGTGACATCACCCGACAAAAGCATATAGATGAGAAGTAACTATAGAATCGCCGAGCCCATCGGCGGTTAGCCACCATCTTCACAGGCCAAGAACTTCACCTGCAACATGGTGGGATAAACCCTGAGTACGAGAAGGTACTCAGCTAGACTTACCCGTCAAAAACCAAAACAAATGACACCAAGGGTTATGCAAGGCTTATGAGGTGGGCTAGCTTGACACTTTTGCATAAAAGAGCTTATGAGTATAGTAACCAATTTAAACTTAGCATCAAGCTTATCATCATTTACCTATCCACTAGATTAGCACCTGTACTAGAGCACTCACTTATTAGGAGCAATCAATATTAACCATAGCAGGTATAATAAGGCTGTCATCATCATATCATCATTTCCGAACCTTTATGTTATTAAGTGTATCTACATTGGAGATAAGCCCGTCAAGTTCTCACTAACCGGGAGAGACGGCGACTCGAATCGAATTACAACTCAGCTGAGGGGGTATTCCTAACTCTCACCCTGGCATACTTTGCAAGGGTAGCCGTGGGTCACCTTTGGAACATCTCAGGAACCAAATTGCGGGTTCGATCAGCGCCAAAGACTCTCGTGGATTACCCTTACGCCAGACGATCGGGACTTTTAAATCACCTGCCCTTGGACTCACGCCACGGCTCCCTTCCGAGGCGCACTTTATACTTATCGACTCCCGGCCTGAGGTGAGCTACTCGGCAGCATGGTCGGGTCTTCGGACCTGGCCAACTAAGAGAGAGGCATGCGTTCAACATGAACAGAAAGGCTCCAAGAATCAGTCCTTAAGCGACACAGACGGAGTCATCGCAAACCCGGCAAGCCTCCGTCCGGTCTTCATTTCAAATTAAGACTGGTTCTTTTCCACGATAGCAAATATAGCCAACCGTGCCATATGTATCTTCCTATATCTCGCAGGTGACAGGAAATCACCTGACTTCTACCGTGTTTAAGCAGGGCTAAGCACTACACGAGCCTGAGCTACATAGGATTCAGGGTATCAATATCTGGACAAGGATTGGATAACCAATGCAGCAAGTGTTTGCATCCAACACCTAAACTTAATGCAACAATATATATATGTAACAATAATACTGTAACTGCATTTCGGAAATTAGGAGGCTTAATATGCTCCGGGGCTTGCCTGGGATCCGACACAAGTCAGTGTTAGGTAGACGACACTCGCTAAGTGAGCATCTCCCGTTCTAGCACTTGTCCAGTCCTTCCACCTTCGGGATAGGTCCACCATACACCATCGTCTGTCTCCACATCATGCGCTCCACGTCCACGTGCTGTACCTAGCGTACCTAGGATGAGATGCATAGATGCAGATGCATGAACATAAAGAATACACATGAAGGAATGCAACAAGCATACTAAACAAGCATATGTTACACTATACACACATAAGCATGTCATACAACCAGCTAGCTATACATGATCAAGTACTTCACAATTTAGCAAAACATTTTAGGCATGCTACCTTAACTCTAGGTGTCCAAGATAACCATTTGCAATCATACAAACAAGAGCAAGTAGAAGCAAACAATTCTAGATACAAGCAGATTTGGACAGCAGCAAACAGTCACTGGTTTCAAACATAACTTAAGCTACAAACATCCCACAAGGATGATCTAAGACTTTATGAAAATCCATAGAAATTGTATACAAGATTGATGTTTACATAAAAAGCTAATTACAAAGTTAAACATGTCAAACATGTAGATGTTTCAGACCTGTCCAGACATGGACATAAAACTGATTGCAACTTCAGAGAAGCATAACTGTAGTTACACAAATCCAAATGACTTGATAGAAGACATTTTGGAAATCTTATAAAATTATCTACATTTTGTCTGTAACCATCATAGCATGATTCACAAGTTAAGTAGGTCGAAATTATACATTTACAGAAACTGGTCCACAATTGACAGAGAGCAGCCATTTCTGAAACCCAACTTTAAACAGGCATAACTCACAAACTACTTGGCCAAATGATACCAAATTTTAACAGCAGCTAGATACATAAATTATCTACAACTTTTGTATAAACAAGTTTCACAACAAAGCGCCTTATCATGAAGAACTTTGCTAAGTTCCCAGATCTGTCCAGAAACCACATTTGCAAGAAAATAAATATTAACTTATGTTGCAAACACATAATTAGGTAAAACCAACTTTACCAACATGTCACACATGACTAAAGAACACCAGAAAACCTAGGGTCCATGACCAAATAAATTCTTTTAATGCATTTCTTAATTTATTTTAGATAACAAGGTGACTTAAGGAACATATACCAAAAGTATACAATAAATTCTACAAAAATTACAGTGGCTCACATATCCTCTCAATAGTCTACTGTACAAATTTCACTCCATTTGAATATGTATAGCAACCTCTATGAAAAAGACAAGTCGCTAAAGCAAGAAATCATGTGAGAGCAAGATAAACCAATAACTCACTCATACTTCATCCAATACTCATGAAATTTTTACCACACATCAACTATCACATGATTAGCATGCCACAAAAATTTCACTTCATTTGGAGCCCTAGATCTACAGTTATGAAAAAGACAAATACCACTAGCATTACAAACCTAGCTGCATAAATATATTTTTACAGCTAAAACTTCAAAGTAAAACATGTAATATTATAGAGCTATTGCATAGAGAATTTCACAAGGATTCAAAAAGTCCTCATTTGCTATTTTACGAATTTCCTATGAATTACTATGAATTTCCAAAGATTCAGCAAATTTACTGCAAATAGGTCCTTATCGGCACTATTCATCTGAGTCCTTGACTTGTGAGTTAGAACCCCTGACTTTCGTCGAATTTTTGTAGGAGGTCCCTGACGGGATTTTGAACAGGGAGGTCGTCGGGGCTCGCAGAATCCGGCCGGAGGAGGCCATGCCGTCGGCGGCTGAGGGGCGGGGAGCACCGGGGGCCCTGCGCACCTCTCTGGGCTTCCCAGCTCGACCGAGGCGGCTCAGCCTGCCGGCACATGAAAGAAAGAAGTGAGCGGGCCGGGCTAGCCGCCCGCGGCAAGCGACTGGCGCCATTGGCGGCAGTGGCGGAAAAGGGGAGCCGAAGAAGGGGCGGCGCACGACGGGAAGGTGTTGGTGCACACGGTAGGACTCGAGGGAGCTCGGGGCGGCGACGCGGCGGGGCAAGCTTGGCCACCGGCCATGGCGACGTCGCCTGCACTGGAGAGGGGCGCGAGAGAGTGGACGAGAGAGAGGGGGGAGTGAGCGAGGGATGAGGAGCTCAAGCGCGCGATTAAGGAGGAGCAGGAGCGCGCGGCAGGTGGCGGTGGCACGCAGCTGGGCGCTGCTGCCATGGTGGGCGCCTTGCTGCCCTGCATGGCTACGCATACAGACGCGCGCCATTACGTCGAGCACGTGGCGGGTGACGAACGGGGGCATGGTGGGCGGCGTTTTTGGGCTGGATCTGGCCGAATCAGGACATGAGCCGAATACGAAGATCGAAGCCCGCACGAAGCTCTCGTTTTTTTCGTTAAGGGGTTCAGCCATTAGCAAAACATATTAGAAGATAAATGTATGCCAAAAAACAGCAGTGTCAACACCTTGACGGCAGTCACGGAAACTCACTTTCGGTGGTCAAAACTTCTTCAAACTGAATCCAACTTTTTGTATGCTCTTCACCAAGATGTAAACTTCAACTTTTATTTTTGGACCAACTCAAGTTTCTTAACGAATTTCGAGAACGCGGAATGTCATCGTCGATGCTCAAGATTTCAGACTTAGGTCTACAAACAGCAGCAGTTTCGATCTTGTAACCTCTGTTTGCATTATCTACAAACTGAACTAGGGCATACTCCAAAAACAAACTATGTTGTACTCAAAACAAAGAACAACTTTTATTAAAGGACCAAGGTCTGGATCAGCTCGGTTTGCAAGATATAAAGCTCCAAAGTAGGGTACCCGCAGTTCAACCTCAGTTAGGACTTAGCCAAATTCCTGGGCTCCAAAACAACACTGTATTGAATCTTGTGAGTTCCATTTGACTAGGTTAGAGGCCAAACTAACTCTTGACCATTAAACAAAGTTTGTTCTACACAAGATGAACTACAACTTTTGTTAAAGGAGAAACCTCATAACTGGTACAGAACCTACTGTTCTACTTTGACCAAAATAGGATCACGATGAAGCTTAAATTATCCTTTTTGATCCATTGGAGCATTTTCTGGCCACCTGCTCAACATTAAACCTTCATAACTTTTGTTCATGAGTGCTAGTAGAGTTGTTTGAGCAAGGTACCAAGGTTTGGTTGACTTCATAGGTTTCCATCCACTTGATAAAGCAATTCATGCTAAGATATGACTTATCATTTCATGTGACTTTTTGATTCCAAACTTCATGAAACTTTTCCACGGGTCTAGATGGATGCGTGGGGATGTAATGTACATGGAATAAGCATGTTTAACATTACTCTTGCATAATCTTAACAAGGGTCCATATGTAAGCAATGTGCGTGGCCCAAGTTTAAGTTGGAGCTCCATCATGTAAATTTGATCTTGACACCTTGATTACCACTTGACATGTCATGTTTGAGCTCAAACCCAGTGCTTAACTGGTGATAAACACCTGGGGTGTTACAGCCCTCCCCCCTTAAAGGAATCGCGTCCCGAGATTCGGTGCGAAAGACTCTTAAGGGAAGAAAAACTTGTCATCCAGTTTCCAACATCAGTGATAGCATTAGGCTATTTAACTTTGGAGTATCAGAGAGACTAATTTGGTCACGACACTTTCTGATACTTGCTCTTTGTCGTAAGTTGTTGTCTGAAGAATTTCTTTCGTTGGCGTCCATAAAGCATTGTTACATTGGAAGGAATCCAAGATAGCACTGTCCTGCGTACTTCGTCCACGATGTACGAAGAGTGATACAAGCGTAGACTAAATACTTGTAACATCTACTTCCCTAGTGGATATAGCATAGACCTATGGACTTTGCACTAGCCCACAGTCTGTTGACAGATATTCCTTGCAACGATGCTATATTTGTTCCCAAGGTTTGAAAAGCAGTTCTCTACTAAAGTGGTTTGAGCACAACTTCTCACAAAGGATGTGATCATAGACGGGGTAAACATCCTTTGAGGGTATGAGAAGCTAGTTAACCAATATCCAAACTGATTGTAGCGGTGCAATCACTTAGATGTTACTGATGGAAAGCTACATAATGTTCCTTATATATAGTGCTCTTTCTCTGATAACGACACTGTATTATCTGAGTCTGTTGAGTGAGCGGTGAATGTGATAGCTGACTCTGTTGACTCAGCGTTTTCGACGACCATTATTTAAGGGAATTCTCATATCCAAACGGTAATAGTTATCTGAGTTGTATCTGAGGCAAACCCTTGGGTAAAACACATGGAAGACACCTTAGGCATGTCAGCATTGGAGAACCATTGATGCAGAAGGATGTTAGCGAGGCTTGGAGGGCAACACAAGTTTCAAGTAATCACAAAACTAGGGACTAGATCACTACCAAGCAGGTTAAGTACAATTTGCCTTCGTGGTGCAGTTGCACAGCAAGTTGGGTTGACTTGCATCGTAGCAAAACCAGCTTTCTTAAACTATATTTGACGTCGAGGCTTCCATTCTTAGGTCCATCAATATCTCAAAAACCATAATCCAAAAATCTATGGTTTAACACCTTTCCAATTACTTTTGAATTGCAAGGGCACAATTTGACTTCTAGAACACCTGGACTGCTCGCGCATGGCTGATCTAAGAGGGCAAAAGCAAGGCACATAGGGGTGCAATTAGTCTTCTCAAGGGTATGGAGGGTTGTCTAACAGCAATACACCTAAAAGTTGTAATTTCTTGGCATGAAATACAAACACAACTGTCTAATGCAAAGGATGATCGCAGTCACAGCGAAATTGCAGATTCTGTACCCTTTTGTTTTCTATTCATATTTCACAAACTACTGCTCCAATATGCACAAATTTTGGTGGGCATGTCCATGGGTCTTCTAACTACTCACCAAAATTCAACTCAACCGGACATCGTTTGACCATCTAAACAATTCATCTACCAAAACTGCTCTGTTCTGAAATGGCAGCAAACCGAGCCGACAAGATATCTCTCAAATCTGATGTTTTACTCAATCAATACTCAAACCAACTTAAGACATTGAAGGGTCCTAAGCAAGGAATGAGATCACCAAGTTTGGGGTCAATCCAACTTCGTTTGAGTCACTAATCGTTGGCTTGAAGATGTTCGGTCCTGTACCTTAAAATCTAGACAGATTTCTCATTCTTCTCTTTCTTTGCTTCACACATTGTGGTGTGTGTTCTATACATTTATACTCTCGATCTCTTTGTATAGCAGTAGCAGCAGCAGCTCTTTTCTCTGAGGATGTAGACTAAGGTTTTCCATATGTGGTTCTCAGAAAACAACTTAAATCGTTTGATTTAGACACCAACTTGATGATGCACAAGCATTGGAAGTGTGGGCTGTTCTCGCAGGGCACAAGGCAGTATTCCATAGGTAGGGCATTCCTACAGAGACAAGGAACCATTTTTTTTTTGAATATTCTCTGGCACTTGGTCCAATAGAACCTTGAACAAATCCGGTTGTGGTACCTAGGGGCACAATGATGCTGATCGAAACTAGGCACATGCTTTCTCTAATTCCTTACGTAGCCGATACAACGTTTTGTACTATCTGTGGGATTATCCAAGATGGAATTGACTTGATAGCACAGGTTTTGGAAAACAAAGCAGTAGCTGCATTGGTAAACGGCTTGCTATTACATTGCTTAACATTGCTCTGCGAGACATAGCCTTGGTAATTAGCAAAAGTTGTCACCTAGCTGGAGGTTAAGCTTTCGACTAGTAACTAATCAGTTGTCTCTCAACACTCAAAGTTCCAATTTCTTACTCTTGACCACAATAATTGCAATCGAGGCACAACAGACGGTCATCATTGAAGTCTGCGGATAAGGAGTCACACTAGAGATGTTGATCTCGACTGTGAGATCAGCTTGCACATAATAATCAAGACTTGGATAGCCAGGTCATAATCATAATGTGACGTTCGATTCTTATCTGACTAACAACTTGTCCAACATTAATTGTTGTGTGCCTTTCTGATCCAACAGTGATGACATAAGTTGTTCACTAGGTGACGGACGTCAATGTTGGGACAACCAAGTGGAGTCACTTGTCTACCACCTCTTGTAGTCTGTTAATGTTTATGTCGGTGACCAGTTTTTCAAAGGTTATCCTTTTTGTGACTTCAAAAGGAAGCTCTACTACTTTTGGTCAGATATATGGATCTTCGATAAGATATAGAGAGATAATCAAGGAAGAGCTCACGTGAAAATAACACATTGGTGCAGTTCTGCAATGGATCATGACTAGAAACCTCGATACCTGCGCGCACCCAATAGCACAACCATGTGCCGGCCGGCCACAAGGAGGCCCTAGGTTTCGTCGCGGCACCGTAGATCGCTAATCATGGCACCATTACTGGACATACACCCAAAGTGAAATTTCTAGTGGCACCAATTAGATTGTAAGAACAAGCATTGTGCAAAAGAGGGATAGCAAACAAGGATAGTCACAAGGTTAGGAATTAACAAGGAGGCGATCAGAAGATCAAAACACAGCGCAAAAGAACATAGCCTAATTGTCGAAGGCAACTAAGCAGGAGACTCTTGCTAATTTCCATATACGTCTTGTGTCCACCCAAGTGATTACCAGATAAAGATTAACATGAGATTTGGTCTTGTCGAGTAGCATCATAAGATCAAGACTGATAAACATCCAGAGACTTGAAAGGGTTGGAGGCAAAATAAATGAGATTCGAGAGACAGAGCCATTGCACTGATTAGGGATTGAGTTGATAAAGCAATGACATGATCTGTGAGGAAAAGGTTCCAAAGCTAGGATAGATAGCGATTAGCGTTGCATCAGATCATCTGTAAAAGAAGGAGCAATAAGATCTAACAATGATTTTTGAGCAGGGTCCTCCCACACAGGAGCGGGACAACCACGAAACATGCAAGCATTCAAGGGAACTAAGCTTGGACCTAAGGTCAAGCAACGGCATAGATAAAGTCTTCGTAGCACAACGTTCAAGGCTAGCAACCACGTGTACAGGCTCAGGCTCCCAAGAGAGAACCTAATTGGAGACGACAACTGTGCGATTATGTAACTTGAGCGTTGTTTTAGGATAAAGCTATTTGACACTCGTATGCTTACCTAGGACAAAAGGGTGACAACTACGACACTACCTAGATAACGAGCATCCACGCCTACATCATGGTCTTAAGCGAGCATTTCGAAACACTCAATCCAATTAGCTTAAATGGCTATTATTAAGCACAAAGCTCGTACATAATAAGCAGTCACCTACAACAACACCACTACACATATCATGCAAAACATGGTGGTAAGGCACTGTTATCTTTTGTTTCCTTTTTACTGAGTAGGTGGATATCTCTACAAAACAAGTTTTACTTACATTTAGCAATTTAGTTTTCAAAGGGGTGAACTTTTTGTTAACTATTAACTCGTCATCTATTTCCTTTGGAAGCCAACATACGAGGCAAAAGCTAATCACACACTAACTTCCAGCATAGCTATTCAAGCAGCATGGGACAAGGCATTTTGGCTAGCTTCACACAGGGAAAATAGTGACATCACATTAATCACAAGCTACTTAGCATTAGGACAAGGTGAGGGAAGCATATTTATGCACAAGCACAATCATGATGCATGCTCGTCCTATTCGTCCTCACGAAATTGCCAGCCTAAGGTGGCAATCCCATTCTATGTCGGTGGCATAACACGTACTCTCTCGATATATAGCTAGTCGTCAGCTATATTCAATCTACGCATTCGTGGTTAGCGTACCTGCAGGCAAATTCATTGCAACCCATCCCCACAAGAGATAAATAAGCACACAATGAAAGCAGTAAACTAAGATACTCTCCATATATACATCCCCAGATGTATATACTTCGATATCCATAGCTACCCGATAAATATACCCACAATTAAGTACCTTTATATATACATGTGTGTGACATGTAAATATTCCAGTAACCACAGCTAACTCTTCCCTAGACCGATAGTTGGACGGTCATGCTCTCACAACTCACACTTACCTGGGCGTAGAGACAATTGAACCATACATTACCATTCAAACGAATGGCATCCATACAATAGCACGCCGTATGGACGACGAAAGTAAAAACCCCCATGTTAGTACTTAGATAGCCACCTAATAGTCCTTAACTGGGCATAAAGGAGGATGTCGCTAGCATAGTTTTGCAATTTAGTTTTTGACAAATTTGCCTGTAGCTAAAGTTTTAGTCAAAATAGGCTTTTTAAAACCAAACTTTGTTTTTAAAACAATGTACATGACAGTATTATGCTTAATCTTGCTCTGATGCCAGCTGTAACAGAACCGCCCAATTTATACAAGATCAAGTACGGCTGTCCCCGCTAACACGTTGACATACGCATACTTTCACTCATATAAACCCGGTAGTCCGCCGAGTGTCCCGAAAGACCTCGGTAAATCAACATCACAACCAAGATCGCGGGATTAAGCAAATACACATCACATACACAGGGTTGCAGCGGAAATAATATTACAAATGGGTTCACAATTAAAAGTACAAGTTTGGGTTTCAAAACCGACTAGTGAAAACAACATAGCTTTCAAAAGATTACATTAATATATGTTTCAAATACATTGCTAGCATAAGTGACATCACCCGACAAAAGCATATAGATGAGAAGTAACTATAGAATCGCCGAGCCCATCGGCGGTTAGCCACCATCTTCACAGGCCAAGAACTTCACCTGCAACATGGTGGGATAAACCACAGTACGAGAAGGTACTCACTAGACTTACCGTCAAAAACCAAAACAAATGACACCAAGGGTTATGCAAGGCTTATGAGGTGGGCTAGCTTGACACTTTTGCATAAAAGAGCTTATGAGTATAGTAACCAATTTAAACTTAGCATCAAGCTTATCATCATTTACCTATCCACTAGATTAGCACCTGTACTAGAGCACTCACTTATTAGGAGCAATCAATATTAACCATAGCAGGTATAATAAGGCTGTCATCATCATATCATCATTTCCGAACCTTTATGTTATTAAGTGTATCTACATTGGAGATAAGCCCGTCAAGTTCTCACTAACCGGAGAGGCGGCGACTCGAATCGAATTACAACTCAGGTGAGGGGTATTCCTAACTCTCACCCTAGCATACTTTGCAAGGGTAGCCGTGGGTCACCTTTGGAACATCTCGGGAACCAAATTGCGGGTTCGATCAGCACAAGACTCTCGAGGATTACCCTTCTGCCAGGACGATCAGGACTTTTAAATCACCTGCCCTTGGACTCACGCCTACGGCTCCCTTCCGAGGCGCACTTTATACTTATCGACTCCCGGCCTGAGGTGAGCTACTCGGCTTCGTGGTCGGTCTTCGGACACTGACCAACTAAGAGAGAGGCATCGTTCAACATGAACAGAAAGGCTCCAAGAATCAGTCCTTAAGCGACACAGACGGAGTCACTTGCAAACCGGCAAGCCTCCGTCTGGTCTTCATTTCAAATTAAGACTGGTTCTTTTCCACGATAGCAAATATAGCCAACCGTGCCATATGTATCTTCCTATATCTCGCAGGTGACAGGAAATCACCTGACTTCTACCGTGTTTAAGCAGGGCTAAGCACTACATGAGCCTGAGCTACATAGGATTCAGGGTATCAAGATCTGGACAAGGATTGGATAACCAATGCAGCAAGTGTTTTCATCCAACGCCTAAACCTAATGCAACAATATATATATGTAACAATAATATTGTAACTGCATTTCGAAAATTAGGAGGCTTAATATGCTCCGGGGCTTGCCTGGGATCCGACACAAGTCAGTGTTAGGTAGACGACACTCGCTAAGTGAGCATCTCCTGTTCTAGCACTTGTCCAGTCCTTCCACCTTCGGGATAGGTCCACCATACACCATCGTCTGTCTCCACATCATGCGCCCACGTCCACGTGCTGTACCTAAGCGTACCTAGGATGAGATGCATAGATGCAGGATGCATGAACATAAAGAATACACATGAAGGAATGCAACAAGCATACTAAACAAGCATATGTTACACTATACACACATAAGCATGTCATACAACCAGCTAGCTATACATGATCAAGTACTTCACAATTTAGCAAAACATTTTAGGCATGCTACCTTAACTCTAGGTGTCCAAGATAACCATTTGCAATCATACAAACAAGAGCAAGTAGAAGCAAACAATTCTAGATACAAGCAGATTTGGACAGCAGCAAACAGTCACTGGTTTCAAACATAACTTAAGCTACAAACATCCCACAAGGATGATCTAAGACTTTATGAAAATCCATAGAAATTGTATACAAGATTGATGTTTACATAAAAAGCTAATTACAAAGTTAAACATGTCAAACATGTAGATGTTTCAGACCTGTCCAGACATGGACATAAAACTGATTGCAACTTCAGAGAAGCATAACTGTAGTTACACAAATCCAAATGACTTGATAGAAGACATTTTGGAAATCTTATAAAATTATCTACATTTTGTCTGTAACCATCATAGCATGATTCACAAGTTAAGTAGGTCGAAATTATACATTTACAGAAACTGGTCCACAATTGACAGAGAGCAGCCATTTCTGAAACCCAACTTTAAACAGGCATAACTCACAAACTACTTGGCCAAATGATACCAAATTTTAACAGCAGCTAGATACATAAATTATCTACAACTTTTGTATAAACAAGTTTCACAACAAAGCGCCTTATCATGAAGAACTTTGCTAAGTTCCCAGATCTGTCCAGAAACCACATTTGCAAGAAAATAAATATTAACTTATGTTGCAAACACATAATTAGGTAAAACCAACTTTACCAACATGTCACACATGACTAAAGAACACCAGAAAACCTAGGGTCCATGACCAAATAAATTCTTTTAATGCATTTCTTAATTTATTTTAGATAACAAGGTGACTTAAGGAACATATACCAAAAGTATACAATAAATTCTACAAAAATTACAGTGGCTCACATATCCTCTCAATAGTCTACTGTACAAATTTCACTCCATTTGAATATGTATAGCAACCTCTATGAAAAAGACAAGTCGCTAAAGCAAGAAATCATGTGAGAGCAAGATAAACCAATAACTCACTCATACTTCATCCAATACTCATGAAATTTTTACCACACATCAACTATCACATGATTAGCATGCCACAAAAATTTCACTTCATTTGGAGCCCTAGATCTACAGTTATGAAAAAGACAAATACCACTAGCATTACAAACCTAGCTGCATAAATATATTTTTACAGCTAAAACTTCAAAGTAAAACATGTAATATTATAGATCTATTGCATAGAGAATTTCACAAGGATTCCAAAAAGTCCTCATTTGCTATTTTACGAATTTCCTATGAATTACTATGAATTTCCAAAGATTCAGCAAATTTACTGCAAATAGGTCCTTATCGGCACTATTCATCTGAGTCACTGACTTCGCAGTTAGAACCCTGACTTTCGTCGAATTTTTGTAGGAGGTCCCTGACGGGATTTTGAACAGGGAGGTCATCGGGGCTCGCAGAATCCGGCCGGAGGAGGCCATGCCGTCGGCGGCTGAGGGGAGGGGAGCACCAGGGGCCCTTGCGCACCCTGGGCTTCCATTTCGGCCGAGGCGGCTTTGTATTCGCCTGCAGCATGAAAGCAGCGGAGAGCCGGCTGGCTGCTCCCGGCGCGACGGCGCTTCTGGCGGCCGCGGTGGCGAAAAGGGGAGCCGAAGGGCGGCGCACGACGGGAAGGTGTTGGCGCACACGGTAGGACTCGAGGGAGCTCGGGGCGGCGAGAACGCTGGCGGCAAGCAAGCTTGGCCAGCCATGGCGGCGTCCAAGGCACTGAGAGAGGGCGAGAGAGTGGACCGAGAGAGAGGGGAGTGGAGTGAGCGAGGGACAGAGGAGCTCGGGCGCGCGATTAAGGAGGAGCAGGAGCGCGACAGCAGGTGGCACGCGCAGCAGCTGCTGCGGCCATGGTGGGCGCCGCTGCTCCTGCATGGTGGCTACGCCCGACACGCGCCCATTACGCCGAGCACGTGGCGGGTGATTGAACGGGGCATGGTGGGCGGCGTTTTGGGCTGGATCTGGGCCGAATCGGGACATGAGCCGAATACGAAGATCGAAGCCCGCACGAAGCTCTACGTTTTTCGTTAAGGGGTTCAGCCATTAGCAAAACATATTAGAAGATAAATGTATGCCAAAAAACAGCAGTGTCAACACCTTGATGGCAGTCACGGAAACTCACTTTCGGTGGTCAAAACTTCTTCAAACTGAATCCAACTTTTTGTATGCTCTTCACCAAGATGTAAACTTCAACTTTTATTTTTGGACCAACTCAAGTTTCTTAACGAATTTCGGAGAACGCGGAATGTCATTGTCGATGCTCAAGATTTCAGACTTAGGTCTACAAACAGCAGCAGTTTCGATCTTGTAACCTCTGTTTGCATCATCTACAAACTGAACTAGGGCATACTCCAAAAACAAACTATGTTGTACTCAAAACAAAGAACAACTTTTATTAAAGGACCAAGGTCTGGATCAGCTCAGTTTGCAAGATATAAAGCTCCAAAGTAGGGTACCCGCAGTTCAACCTCAGTTAGGACTTAGCCAAATTCCTGGGCTCCAAAACAACACTGTATTGAATCTTGTGAGTTCCATTTGACTAGGTTAGAGGCCAAACTAACTATTGACCATTAAACAAAGTTTGTTCTACACAAGATGAACTACAACTTTTGTTAAAGGAGAAACCTCATAACTGGTACAGAACCTACTGTTCTACTTTGACCAAAATAGGATCACGATGAAGCTTAAATTATCCTTTTTGATCCATTGGAGCATTTTCTGGCCACCTGCTCAACATGAACCCTTCATAACTTTTGTTCATGAGTGCAAGTAGAGTTGTTTGAGCAAGGTACCAAGGTTTGGTTGACTTCATAGGTTTCCATCCACTTGATAAAGCAATTCATGCTAAGATATGACTTATCATTTCATGTGACTTTTTGATTCCAAACTTCATGAAACTTTTCCATGGGTCTAGATGGATGCATGGGGATGTAATGTACATGGAATAAGCATGTTTAACATTACTCTTGCATAATCTTAACAAGGGTCCATATGTAAGCAATGTGCGTGGCCCAAGTTTAAGTTGGAGCTCCATCATGTAAATTTGATCTTGACACCTTGATTACCACTTGACATGTCATGTTTGGGCTCAAACCCAGTGCTTAACTGGTGATAAACACCTGGGGTGTTACAGAGTGGAAGGGTTGGACGGTGACGGGAACCTACGCCAACTCTCCCTCTGTCGTAATAATGAAGTCCAGGTTCCCAAAGCACACGTGCATGACCGGGACCCAACTAACGCCGTGACTAGCCATCCAAGGGCTGATGTGGACGTCGAGATGCGGAAAAAGCCACTTCCTGGCATGCCAACTGTCGGTGTTTTCAGACCACCAACGAGTAAGTTTGTATTTGTGTGTCTGGCTTGGATGGTGTGCTTAGAGGACACAAGGGTTTATACTGGTTCAGGCGGAACGTCCCTACGTCCAATTCACTGCTGCTCGTGTTACCAGCACTTGGTTTGAAGTAGGGGTTATAAACAGGCGAGAGAGGGAGAGGATCCCAAGTCTCTAGTGGAAGGAGTGAATGGGTGCTGAGAGCTCACTTGCCGCTCAGCCGTGTGCTTGTGTCATGCTCTTGTGTTCCAATCTCGTGTCCAGATCTCGATCCCCTTTCAAGGGGCGCCCTACTTCCTGTTTTATAGGCGAAGGGAAAGTACGGGTTACAGAGGAGGAAAAGGAGAAGAACGAGAGAGAGAAGAAGGCTTCCAGGGCTAGCGGGTCCTTCTTCTCCTTCACGTGAGTCCCGCTGATCCTGTAGATGTCAACAGGGATAGCTCCATGTCATGGCCCTATTCATCACTGGCGCCATACGCAGGCGTCATCTGTCGGTCATGGCGTTCCACTCTGTCCCGGTGGACGTCGTGGTGAACTGACGCACCTGTCAGCGTTCGTACGAGGGTTAGGCAGAATAGCACTGGCACGTCCGACACTATTCTTGATGTGAATCCCTAGGTATGGCCCATCATGGCCACAGGTTACATCGAGGTGTGCCAGCCTCTTCCCTGGTGTCAGAGTTTAGACCCAGGCCCATACACTTGTACCTAGAGTGGATGGCGGCGGTATGGGTCCCCATCGGATGAGGTGGAACCCACGTCCTAGAGGTCGGGCAAGATGGAGCCCGCAACCTTGGGCGAGACGGAGCCCGCATCCTTGGGGTCGGGCGAGATGGAGCCTGTGGCCTTGAGGTCGGGCGAGACGGAGCTCGCACCTAAGGGGTTGGGCGAGATGGGGCCCGCACCCAAGGGGTCGGGCGAGATGGAGCCCGTGGCCTTGAGGTCGGGCGAGACGGAGCCCGTGGCCTTGAGGTCGTGCGAGACAGAGCCGCGGCCTCGAGGTCGGGCGAGACGGAGCCCATGGCCTTAAGGTCGGGCGAGACGGAGCCCACGACCTTGGGGTCAGGCGTGATATTTTAATACATCTCGAGCCATCTGGGGAAGTCAGTGTGGGCGCTAACTTCCTTGCTTTGGGTATCCCTAATATCGATACCCGATAGGTTGATTAGGGAGAACCGATAAGGTTGATTAGTGAATTTGGAGTCCTTGTAGGAACCCTTTAGAGAGGATGATAAAGTGATTCATGGGTTAAGAGGGACTATGTAAGGTTATCAAGGAGGTTCCCGAGGAGGGTTTCATTTGGAATGACTTTGGGTCATGACACCCAAGGTGCTACGGTTGGAATAACAAGGGTTATATGTTGACCGTTACCCACCTAAATAACTAATGTGGGACTAATCCACAACTTCACATGACTATTGGGCCACATGAGGTGAAACTTCAACGACATAGGCTACTAATGGGTTGGGGAATTACAATACTATTTCTCAATCTATCACCTCCTAGAGCAAAATGGAATTGAAATGAGTGAAAGATACACAATGGCTCTCACTTGGAACAACACATTTGATCATGTTGTTGATAGGCTGTCTTTTGAAGAAGGTTAATGCAAAATTCCTTTAAATACCATGACAAATATTCATTGGATCAATTTGATAGGTTGGCATCACCAAATAAATGCAGAAGAACCTAAGGATCTATTCAAATTCATAGTAATATGTTTCAAGCAAACATTGAAAAGAATATATTGATTAGAGCACCGTGACAACTATAATCATTATTACCACAAATTTAAGAACCACCTAGTCCATATCCCATACAAGAACATAGAAAACTTGTAGCATATAGGAAACTAAACTTAGACTCTACTATCCTACTACTTAACCAAATAGACCATGTCCAATGAAGGCTACTAATGGGCTTGGGTATTATAATACTATTTCTCAATCTATCAACTCCTAGAGCAGAATGGAATGGGAATAAGTGAAAGATACGTAATGGCTCTCGGCTAGAAAGGTGCATTAGGTCATGTTATTGGTAGGTGGTATTTTGAAGAAGGTAAATGCAAAAAATCCTTTAAATGTCATGACAAATGTTCATTGGACTGGTTTGACATGTTGGCATCACCAAATAATCATAGAAGAACCCAACAACCTGTTCAAATTCATAGTAGCATGTTTGAAGCAAATATTTAAAAGAACTCAATAATCAGAGCATTGTGACAACTGCAATCATTATTACCACAACATTAAGAACCACCTAGTCCACACCCCATACAAGAACATAAAAATTATAACATATAAGGAACTAAGCTTAGACTCTACCAGCTAGCCTACTATGAACCAAATAGACCATGTCCAATGAATGATCAATTGAAGGTCATTCCTAGCATGCCTCAATATCAAACATAACGTCCAAATAACCATCCACATGAGCATCCAATGGGCAGGACCTCTAGCTTGTCGGTCTCCCCTTAACTTGCTCTAGCCGTGCTTCTCGTTACTGCTAAAGCTGATAAGGCAGGGCTGCTTGCAGTTGATGTAGGTGGGGAACTCCTTGCTTACCATGCAGTACCTCCAGCACCGTCTACAACCAGCGAGCACTAGCACCAACCTTTCATCTGATGAAATATCTGATGATACACATGAGCTAGATGATGATAATTCATTATCATTGCCATGGTCAACCTCTACCCTCCCTGTGGGTAGTTCCAGGCGTAGCTGTAGGTCCAACGGTGTCCTCCTTGCACTATTGCCACCGGAGCTACCATTCTTATCATTCCTCCACCAACTCATGGCTAAGCACACACAAGACCAAGATTGTTAGGCGCCATTAGATATATCATGCTTGGTGAAACAAGACATATGCAACTATGCAGGAGAAAGAACACAAATAGATATTTATAACATTAGGCTATGGAAGTTCATACGCTAATCGATTACCTGAAGATGTAAAAGATGAAAGACTTGTGCCTTGCCCCTTTGATAATTTTTTGGTTGTGGGGCTTTGAAGTGTGCCAGGGCATCTTAGATAGGGGGTCAAGGAGGAAGACGTCAATGAAGTTATTCACTAGCAATTAATATGCTCATCATCAAAATCAATGCCTGCATGGGGGTGGTTGCACCTCTTGGTTGGAAGTTTGGTAAGGCATCATCTTAATTTTAGTCAAAGAAATATTTTATATTATCAGCCTTCAGCAGACATTTTGTAGGCCACCATTATTATTTTTACTCAAAGTTAGACAAGTTTGGCCACAAAATTTTTGGAATCCCAAAACATTTTGTCGTATACAGCTACTCCATTTGAAGTAGATAGAAAATTCTTGGTTGTAAAGAAATCAATGGCTAATGAGATTTTTTTATGTAGAAAAACCCTGCTTTTATAAAGCAACACAAAACATTAAGTATGCGGGGGATGCCAGCTTACAAGCAAGCGCCAACTACCACTCAACAACTTCACAACGCTAAACAAGCCAGAAAGATCCTACCAAACCCAACCACACTTGCAACACAAACAGCCAGCGAGAGAAAACAAGCAGCACCCCGCTGAAAACAAAAAAGAGCCAACTAAGCTAACAACAATAAGCCAGCAGAGATAACTAATGGAGCCTACAACTACAAGCCAACATAAAACTAAGCTTCTAGTCAAATCAGTCCTTTGACTTCTAAATTCTGTCAAATCCCCACGGGGATGAATTTTTGGGCTGGGTTATTAAAAATATAAAAAAAATAGGTAAGGAGCTCCCCTCCAATGGTTCAAAAACTTCTAAATTCTCAGTTTGCTGCTAGAAATCTTGTAGCCATGTCTTCATTCTCTTGAGCAAGTCTTCTATGAACTTGGCACCGTCCCCCTTCCAAAGTATACACCACTTCTATAACAGAGCAAAAAATTTGTCAAATTCTTCATTCGATGAACAACTTAATATGATAGTTATGAGACTTTCTATATACTCGTTCTATTTCGTACATTCTAGATCCTCCATAGTATATAGAAAAGATGAACAACTTAATATGATAGTTATGAGACTGTAAAGCAATCCATAAATCAAATACTTCCTAAATATGTGTTGGGCATTTATCCCAGCCCAAAGCCACTTTGAAACACATTCAAATAGTTTTAGCGAGGATACAGTTGAAGAATGTGTTCATTAGTTTCTAGTACCCCCACATAGACAACAATTTCTATCACTTTTCCACCTTTTTTCTTTAGATTTACCCCAGTTTTCTAGTTTATTTTGAATGAGCATCCACATGAAAACTCATATTTTCATTGGAGCTCTGTTTTTCCAGAGTTTGATCATCCTCTTGTTCACAACACCTCTAAACATTCTATTTCTATAAATAGATCTAGTTAAGTATACCCCAGACTTCTCATAGATCCCTTTTAGAATTGAGACCCATTGCTAAACTCACACTGTGAGAAAGATTTCCTTCTAAGATACTTCCTCTTCAAAAGGTTATAACAGACATCATTATCATCAGCTTTGAGCATCCTCCACACCCTTGTATACATGATCCCTAACCCACCAAAGTCCTTGGGTAAACACATTCTCCCATTTAACCGTGTGATATTTAGATTTCTCACTGCCCCCTTGCCAAAATAATTTAGCTCTAATGGCGTCCATCTGTTGGTGGACCCCTTCCTTTAGATTATACATCCCATAGTATATGTAGGCAGACTACTAAGAAATGTTTGTTAGGATTAGTCTACCCCTTGATGTCATGTTCTTCCCCTTCAAAGGTTGATGCTTTTTCTCCATTTTACCTATCATTCTACTGAAACAGCTAATCCCCAAATGACCATCAGACACTAGAATCCCTTAATAAGTCAAAGGCAGTATCCCAACTTGACAGTTTAACATATTTGGCACCCTGATTTGGTCTTCCTTTTCAACCCCTAGTACCACCACTTCTGATTTATGATAATTGATTTTAAGACATGTCAGCCATTCAAAGCAGTATAATAAAAAGTTCAAATTTGTAATGTTTTGCTCATCATACTCCAAGAATAGGATAGTATCATCTACATACTAAAGCTGGGTTAAACCACCAAGAACCAGGTGAGGAACCAAACCCCTGAGGTGTTTCTTTTCCTTTGCTTTGTTTAGTATGTGTGCTAAAGCGTCCCCTACTAAATTAAAAAGTAAAGGTGATAATTGGTCTGCTTGTCTTAGTCCCCTATGTGTTTTAAAATATGGTCCATTCACCCCATTGATGTTAATGCATACTTTACCATTCTGTACAGTACTCATTATCTAGCCAATCATGTGTTGTCCAAATCCTTTTCTCATCAACAGCTCTTCTAGAAACCCCAATTGACACTATCATATGCCTTTTCAAAATCTATTTTGAAAATTACTCCTTTTAACTTCTTCCTCTTCATCTCATGTCTGTCGCATGTAAAATCAGTGCATCGTCTAGTATATATCTTCCCTTGATAAAGGTTGTTTGGCACTTATCAATTAGTTTTTCAGCCACCCTAGTAAGCCTATCCATCAATATTTTAGAGAAGATCTTGAAGCTAACATTCAGAAAGCAAATTGGTCTAAATTGCTTGACATTAACTACATCTTGTCATCTGCCCCATTATTTAATAGCAGTGGACAATGGAAAATGTTGTTCCGAATCAGTAGACACCAGAATTGTATCAATATTACTTAAAATGGCTTGCTCCTATTTGTTTGACCAGGTGAATCTAGGTCAAGTCCTCTTAATTTCTCTCAGGTGATGATCTTCAATGAAACTGTTGAACATCCTCATCAGTCTAGGATTGCCTTGGTGGTTACTCTTATCTTTGAAGTTCCTAATTAAGTTGAAATCCCCACCTATATAACCATAGACAAGTGAGAATTTTGATAACACCCATATCCAACTCCTTAAAAAAAATCTACTAACCAATCATGATTTGTAGGTCCATAAACTACTACCAGTCCCCATCTAAAATTATCTAGCCTATCTTTGATCATCACCTCCAAGTAATAGACCCCTTCATTCCACCCCCTCTATTTCTGATCTATCATCTTTGACTCCCACTAAGCTAACTCCTGAATGTCCATAAGCAGGAATCCAATTCCAAATATAAGGAACCCCATTAGTGAACCCCTTTAATTCATTGTCAAAGAAACTTTTCTTGATAGTCTCCTGTATACCCACAATGTCAAACTTCTCTTTACTGATTAACTCCTTGAGTTGTCTGACTCTAGCCTGCTTTCCCATTCGATATTCCATAGTAACAACCTCATGTTAACTAAGTATTTTGAGTTCTCTCACTAATCTAGATTTGGCCCCTCTTGGTTCTTGAGTACCATCCCCATCTTTCTTTGGCATACCCCTGCTATCTTCCACCCAACTAGCCCTGTTATCTTCTTCAGTTAGACTACCTTCTTGGTTCTCTTGTGATTAAATAATAGTGATCATACCCCTATTCCCCACCAAATCAGAATTTAGGATAGACCCAACTTGCGTCTATTGATGATACAAAGTCCGATTTCAAAACGTATTAAGTTCCGTTCAATGCACGGGCATGTTTGTTAGTATTAGGTAAAAATAAAGATTACAAACCACAAAAGATAGAACAAGTCAAAATATGTCAGGCGCCGATCGGCCAGGCTAGTGCGCCGATTGCAGGTGAATGGCCCATTGAAACAAGACTCGGAAGTGAACATCGTGTTCTAGAGACAGAGAGGCAGTGGGGTCTACATACACACTATATAAAGAAATGAAAACCAATAATGAAGGGAAACTTTTGGACGGGAGTTTCCACCGAGATTCATAGCCACCGTGTAAAGAGGAGAGACAGAGTTGGGTCACAGCGAGAGCTGCCACCGATTGGCATTCTCTTCTCCATGTTTAGACCTTCTCTTCCTTGGTCTACACCTAGGCGACATTCTTCTTCCCATGCCCTCCTCCATCCTCGGTTTCATCTCACAAGACGAGCTAGGGTTGACATGTTTTTTTCATAGAAAAGACCTGTCCATAGGAGAAGGGGAAGGCAAGATTATTGGGCCTGCCTGAGAGAGTCGAAGGAGGAAATTAGCAAGATTGTTGAGGGCCTTGTAGCTTCTTAGTTTTCTTGTGGTCTGACATGGTATGGTGAAAATCCTCTTTGTTCCTCAAGTTGTGCAATGCTGATCATATCATGTGTTCATTTTGGGATGATTTGGTCTTTTTGCAAGATTATTAGGTCTTTTGCATGATTTGGTTTGGTTGCCCTAGTTATTAGGTAGTGTTAGTTTCATCTGAACATATCATCTGTTCATTTTGGGATAACTAAAATACTAAAAATTTAGATAAAAACAACAGTTACGACCAGTGTTTAGCTACAAGGTTTTCCGTCAAATCATTGTCACGTGCTATGGCTCAATTTATCTAATGTGAATACATCATCTTGAATTTAACTCTCACATTAAGGTGCAATATTCCAAGCGATAGTTCTATACAAAATTTATACAATTACATAGGCACTTCTAATAGAAACTTTGCCGGACCCGATTTGAAGTGACCGAGCTATAGACTTTCATGTATATTGTTGGCGAAAGCGTATAAAAGTTGTGTACTTTGACTACACTAATACTTACATATAATGGGAAGGAGTGTAGTATATTTCTTACGGGCCGATCCCCTGCCCCATACTAGGCCTAGTGAGGCCAAAAGGAGGGCCTTGGCCAGCCGAGGCCTGGTCCAAGGCGCCCCAAGCGCGCTCAAGAGGGGGCCGATCACTACCCCAGATCACGACAATACTGCCGGTTCAAAACACCCCATCACTACCAGATTTTGAACCGGCACAACCATATCAGCGGTGATGAGGGTTAGCTATCACTGTCGGTTCCTACAAACCGGTAGTGTTCTTCAGCTTCACTGCCGGTTCTTTACTAAAATTGGTAGAATTCAGGTCCACCAACACTGCCGGTTCATGAGACCACCTAGTAGTGTAACTGCGAACATCACTATCGATTTATGATTCAATCAGCAGTGTTATCGTAAGAATCACTACCGGTTGTGACAATAACCGACAGTGATAGCTAATCCAAGGCACCCCAAAACGAACACCACAATTTTGGTATGTGCTCTTTCCATCTTGCTTTTTTGTGTAAAATGTGAATCCATTGATCTCATACCCTTGGTACTTAAGATATGTACTCGAAGGTCCCTTGGCTAAGGCATCTAGTTGATTACCCAACTTTATTCCAAGCAAGCGACGTCGCAACCAGTTGACAAATTCCTCCTTATGTTTTTTTATCCAGCCAAGCCTGTGACCTGCTCGGATATAGAGTTTGCAGCGATTGCCTATGCTCGTCAATGTATGGCATCACACCCTCAGCTTGCTGGAGAATAGCGAATTGTGCCTATCTGAAAGAAATAGGGTCGTCTACTATAACAGATTTCTCTCCGATCATTCCTTTGCCACGTAGTCTTCCCTCATGACGAGAGTCTAGAACTCTGGCCCTTTTGATGTCTAGATAATATGTGCAGAACTCAATGGCCTCCTCCGTTGACCATCCTTCAACCATGCCCCCTTCTGGCCTGAATCTGTTCCTAACATACCTCCTAAAAACTTTCATCAATCTTTCAAAAGGGAATATCTGATGCTGGTACATTGGGCCAAGGGCTCTAATTTGGTCAACAAGATGAATGAGCAGATGCAATGAGATATCAAAGTAAGTCAGTGGGAAATGCATCTCAAGCCTAACAAGAGTTTTGGCTATGTCCCGCTGCAGCTGCTCTAGCGTGGACACATCAATGGCCTTTTTTGAGATCGCGTTGAAGAACGAGCAAAGCTTTATGATTGGGGCGCAGACCTTTGGGGGGAGGATACCATGTAGGGCAACAGGGAGCAGTTGAGTCATAATGACATGACAGTCATGGGCCTTCATAGGGCCATAGTTGAACTTGAGTTCTCTTATGTTCACTAGCCTCTTCGGGTTTGCATAGTAGCCCGTCGGGACTTTGAGTTCATTGAAGAAAGAAATAAGTGCACGCTTTTCTTCCTTCTTCAATGTCCATGACGCAACTAGAAGTTCGAACTGGCCATTCTCTAACTCCATGGGATGCAGCTCCTTCCTGATTCCCAAGTGTTGCATGTCCAAGTGTGTGGCTAGTGAATCCTTCGATGTCCCCTCGGTGCCCATCAAGGTGTTAAGAGTGTTAGCGCACACGTTTTTAGTGATGTGCATGGGATGAAGACAGTGGCGTACACTCAGAAATGGCCAGTAAGGTAGTTTCTAGAAAACCAATTTTTTCTTCCAAACGCTCCCATCAGGCGCTGCTACTACATTGTCCCCCTTCCCAAGGACAACCTCCAGTTTGTTGAGTTCTCAAAGTATCGCAGGCCCATCTTGATATTTTGGAGCTAAGCGTTTCTCAATAGTATCATTGAAATCTTTTCTATTTCTACGGTAAGGGTGATCCTTAGGTAGGAACCTACGGTGTCCCATATAAACTATTTTTGAGTTATTTGGCAGATTTACCGCATCGGTGTCGTCCAAGCACTCGACACATCTAGTATAGCCTTTTGTCTTCTCTCTGGACAACGAACCTTGACCTGGTAGGTCAGTGATTGTAGCGATAAGTACTCCCTTGATCGTGACATGTTCCTTTTTGTAATCGTCCCAAACATCCGACACACCCTTTTCAAACATCTCCACTAGTTCATCGATCCCTGGTTCTAGAAACACATCGATGTCATTCCCAGGTTGTCTTGGCCCTTGGATCAGTAGTGGCATCTGGATGTATGACCGCTTCATATAGACCCAAGGTGGAAGGTTGTATATACAGAGCATCACTGGCTAGGTGCTATGATTGGTTCTAACCTAGTCAAAAGGATTCATCCCATCTATGCTCAAAGCAAACCAAAGGTGCCTTACCTCTCCACCGATGTCCTTATAGAATATAGTATTGACAGTCCTCCAGTCATGCCCATCGGTGGAGTGCCTCATCATTATATCTTTCTTACGCTCTTCGCCATGCCAGCGCAACAGCTTGGCTGACTTTGCACATGCAAACAGCCTATGCACCCGGAGAGCTATAGGGAAATACCAAACGACCTTTATGGGACCTCCTCTGGTCTTGGTACCCTCATCTGACGGCCCTTCCTTGTACCGTGGAGCTTCACACTTGGGGCACTTGTCCAAGTCTTTGTATTTTTCTCCACGGTACAATATGTAATCATTGGAACACGCGTGGATTTTTTCAACCTCGAGGCCAATGGGGCAGATCATTTGCTTGACCAAGTATGTCTTTTCTGGTAACTTGTTTTTTTCTAGGAGCATTTTCCTTATTATACCTAACAACTGATCGAAGCCTTTATCACTCAATCCGTTTGTCGATTTGAACTCTAACAGCATGATGCCGGCTTCCAGTTTGCTCATTGGACAATCCCTATACAATGGTGTTTTGCCATCTTGTCTCATTTTCTCTAGCTTTCTCAGCTGTCTTTCACTAAGACATCCGGTCTCTACATTACGTAGCAGCTGAGAAATGCCATCGTTATCCTCGGTGTCGTCAGCTAGCGTGTTCCTAAACACATTATTAACTGGGGCCATAGGTTCCGTGTTGATATCGGGTTCCTCATCAGCATCGTGGATGGCTATGTCAGGCATGTCCACATCATCATCATTTTTCTGCAGAACATTTACACCAACCTCGCCATGCATAGTCCATATCGTATAGTTTGGCATGAACCTCCTGGTAATCAAGTGCGATCGTATAGACTCAATTTGACAAAAGTTCCTTTGATTCTTGCAATCTTTGCATGAGCAGAAGACAGGGTTCCCATTCCTAGCATGGGCTTTGGCATCAGTGATAAACTGGCTGATGTCATGCATGTACCGCTTGTCCATTCGGGACAGATGCATCCACTGTCGATCCATCTCTGCATAAAAAAATACTGAGACAGTAATTACAAAGAATTAATAAGAAATCGAGCTTCATGAACAACAATTGTAGTTCGAAAGTACCATTTTTAGAAAACATTATTGTACACTAATTATTGGAAAATTGAAATTGGTTGCCCCGGCCCTGTAAATTGAAAATCATAGTAAAAAACAATTATTGCACAATAATGAAGAACTATTCAACTCTACTTCTAAGAACTAATTATAGCATCACATACTAACAATGATGATCTTGACCACCATGGAATAATTAGCTACAAATTTAAATGTGTTCATAGACACCAACCTTTTGGATGATAGATTCACCACAATTTGAGCCTTGCACAAATGTCCAATTGGAAAAGTGCTCTCTAGAATGGAGAAAGAACTAGAATGAGAATCAAGCAATGTAGCCATCAAAACGAAGCTAATTAAGCAACAAAATCAAAGTAGTGGATGTTTGTTACTAACCTTAAAGCAAAAAGATCAAGTCATTCTTTAAAATCCAAGCGCTAGCTTCATGGTGAAGAGCAGCCGCAACAATGGAGGGAAGGGCCCAAACGCGCGCCTCTGTTCTCGGGGTGGAAGAGAGGAGGAAGAAGAGGACGCTGCACCCTTTTTGTGCTGTAGGCTTATCACCGTCGGTTCTTGACTAGAACCGATAGTGATAAAGCCCAATCACTGTCGGTTCTATGCTTGAACCAGCAGTGATAAAGTGGCCACCAAAACACTACCGGTTAAAGCCACAAACCGGCAGTGATGTGGTCCTTCATTGCCGGTTCTAGCCCAAACCCAATCATTTTCTTATTTTCAAGCTCATAGCCGGCAGTGAAGGTACATCACTGCCGGTTCTCACAAATCCAGCAGTGATGAGGCCGGCAGTGATGTGCAAATCTGGTGTAGTGGATGGCTCCCCTAGAGCTGTCGGCCTCCACCTGCCCGGAGGAGTCAATATTAGATGAAAATTCAACAATAGAACTAGATATGGATAGAAATAAAATAAAATAGAGTTTGTTTAAAAAATGAGAGTGTAACATGCTAGTGGATCTAAAGGCGTGGCTCGAGGTCTTCTCGCTAACCTCACCAAGCGCATGGGATAGGGTGCTCACATGGACATAGTGCAAAAGCACCTTATCAATGTTGACACTCACACCTAAGCAACTTGGAGCATGGTCACTCCACCGGCAACAAGGAGGACATTGATGCCACAGCTGCAGCCAAGTCAAAGCAGGAGCATGACACCACGGCAAAGGAACTTGAGGAGGAAACAAAACACGCCATGGAGACTGCACGACGCACCTTCCTCATGGAGAAGATGGAGAGCTCCAAGTCCTCGACAATCCTCAAGATTGTGGAGCAGGTGACGAACAATTTGTTGGTTACCCCACCAAAGCTACATGCACCACCCAAGATGTTGCTGCCACCTCCACTTCCTTACCTGACTGCAACACCAAGATCCTTCCTGATTCCCCAATGCCACTACCATAAGCTATCGTTTCCAACATAACACCAAGGAGGATCTACTTCCATGGATCAACCGCTTCGAGCAGTTCTTCAAAGGCTAGTGCACCCCCAACAATGAGAAAGTCTAGTGTGCCTCATTTCATTTGACAGGTGGAGCACAGTGGTGGTACATGCGCCTAGCCTAGGACAAGATGATGATCGGCTGGGGATACTTTGCTCGTTGCATTAATGTGTTCTTTGGCCCTTTGAATTGGTGCAACCCGCTAGGCAAGTTGGCATCCTTGCACAAGACGGGGTCCTGGCACATCTAGCACACGTCAAGCCCCTCGACGAGCTGCAGCAAGTAAACATGTATATGGCAGGCCCGCTGGAGCCACTGAAGACAGACATGGAGCTCCAGAATCCTCAGGACATGGAGAAGGCTATGTCACTGGCAAGGGCATATAAGCGACAAAACTCCATCGTCGTTGACCTCACCAAAACAGTTACAACACTGGCACGTACTGCAGCCCGTCGTCCACTACCTCAAAAAATGGCATCCTCAGCATGGACTGCATATCGCGCACCAGCATCGGCAACAGCGACACATCTACTACACCGACTCGTGCTTCCAAGGGCCTCATCGCCAAGGAGATGGCAGAATGTCACCGCATGGGTCTCTGCTTCAACTGCGATAACTTGTTCACCTGCGGCCACAAGTGCAAGCACCTCTTCGACTCATGCTCATCAACGACTATGACATGGAGGAGGTCTAGCCAGACCTCATCATGCTCATGGGCGCCTAGATGTCTGTTGTGCGTGGGTGGCACACCATGTTCTTTGCCGGCGCAGTCCTGGAACATGGTGTGCACATCCTCATCGACACCGGCACCATGCACAACATCATCGACAACAACTTTGCCCGCCTAGTTGGTCTCATGGAGCACCACATCGACACTATGATACTCATTGGCAGCAGCAATGAGATTGCCTGCCAAGGAGCCTGCTTCAATGTGCCCCTCCACATCGACACCAAGACGTTAAAGATCGACACCTTCGTGGTGGACCTTGGCGTCGACATCGACATCGTCCTCAGCACACAGTGGATGGCCGACCTCGGTAGCATCCTCTAGAACTTTGCATCACTGGAACATATTCGACATGGTATGCTGACATGTGTCTGCCTTCGCCCAGATCCGGCAGGCAATCAGGGATGTCCCAGAACTGGACGCCATCACCATCGAAGAGGGGTGGGATGTTGCTGATGACCATGATGATGATAAACCTGAGGAATACACATAGACCATCTATGCAGGCCCTGGCCACAAGTTGGATATCACATACTTAGTGATTCCCAACATGCTATTGAGATCAATGTTGAGGTCAAGTTGAAGCTCAAAGAGCTCGGTTCTAGAAGCTGCGCCGTGTATGGTAAGATCAAGGCAAGCACCACTGACTGTGGTTTCTCGGCAGCTCAAAGTCCGCATAGAGGTAGACCTGACACTAATCGCAACCTGTGACAGCCAAGAAGAGGAGGACAAGAATTTGAAATTCAGTCTAGAATTCACCCGCGGAATTAGGAGTCAAGAAAGAGAAGTCGATGATGATCAAGTTGAAATGAACATCACCTGTGACCCCGAAGTTTGATACTCCGTACCACGAACTGAGACGAGAAAGGGTATTGTAGTAGTCATAGTGCCAGAAGATGACTATGAAACACGGAATACAAGTGAAGGGTTGTCATAGTAGTAGTCGCTGCGCCAAATCTCGAACTTTGTGTATGTTTGCCAAATCCTGTGATATATTTCCTTTTTTGTTCGTTTTAATTTGAACTAAACTATTCATGTCATTGGGTGAGTGGGTACCAAAATTTATATAGCAAAAAGAGTCTTCATGTCACTCGGTGCATCACTACCTCAAGCGTCATCTACCTTCCTAATCTTTTCTGGCCGTGTCTGCAACTAACAATGGCTTGGTTGATGATTGCATTGAAACTCTATCATTCCCTTGCTAATCACCATGGCCCAACTTAAACACTCAATCTCGATGATTTCAACTCTTCTTTCAACTACTATCAGCCTCACCCATTGGCTGCTTAGTAGCGCACTCTGGTTAGTTTCATCATTTGTGCAAATAAAGGTTATGGTTAACAAACAAATATTACTATGAATTGACAGCATCTTGCATATGATGAGATGACTATGGCCATGTTTCTCTTATAAAGAAATTATGATTACCAAAAGATCTAGGGGAGTGTAACTAGATCCTTCGACATCGGCCTCTTTGTTTATTTGGCTACTTCGACATCGACCTCGTCCTTCATGCATGGGCCAGAGCTTTTGGTGATGAAACTACTAACCACATAATTAACTTTGTTCGACCACTGTCGCAAAGCAATTTTAGGATTTTAAAGTGTTTAAATTAATAGTCAAAACAATTCAAATAAGTATAAAACTATATTGTAGATGCATCAAAAAAGGAAATATTTAATCCATGATTTTTAGAGTGTCAGATCTTGATTCGACGACAACCCTTCTTTCTTCCTCCCTGCACATCGTATCTCCCCACATGAGGGATATGGTTGTGCAAGACTTGACCTTGCTCCCCCTACCCCGCCTACCACTGACCATCTTTGACGGCGTCTCCACCACTGGATCCGCTGATCTGAATTTGGGGGTTGTGTATGTGTGATATTGATCAGCATCACAAAGGTTGGGCTGAAATTACCAGCATGGGTGACTAACAGGTGACAGCACAGACACCACGGAAGATGTACACTCATCTATATGAGAGGAAGGTATCGGCACACCAGAACTAAAAGATACATGCAATGCAAGTAACAACCTCTCTCTTCCATATGTTCTTTCACTTGGCCTATAACAGTCAAATTCACAGGTAATTACATGCGAACCAAACCATATATGCACAATAAACTCCCACGGACCGCATTGAGTTAGTTTTCCATAGAACACCCCATGGAGAGAAAAAAAACAAACTATATGCGCTCTATACAAAGGCAGAAACCTGTAAATATGTTACAACTTCCAACTACAAACCAGTGTGGACAAAGAATGGACAAAAAAAATTTGCACACGCACGCAACTCACAACCAAAGCCAGCTGAAATCCCAAACAAGATGGCGAAGGCACCAAAGTCGCATGCATCATGCTACATCAGATGCATCAGCATCTGGCTTTGAGGCATTATGAGAATTGCTGGATTTGGGTGATGATGGATCTCCCGGGCTGACCAATGGAGATTCTGGCCTGGAGGGGACAGGGGAGTGTTCTTCATCTACTGAATTTTCTTCAATCACGGGCAACACATTTTGAGCACATATGATGTCGTTGTCTTCTTCTGGTTCACTGTCTTCCATATCGCCATCATCCAACGAGACAACGTCTTGTGTTGTGAATTGATGAAAATCTACTATTTCACGCAAGAAGCGGTTTTCACGGGTATATGTTGAATTTTCCTGTGCCAGCCTTGATTTCTCTGCCAGCAATGTCTCCAGTTGCACACGAATCTGATTCAGCAATGGGTAGTTCAGAGGGACTATTCAGTAGATGTGGAGAAAAATGGTTGCACTCACTGGTTCACAGTACAAGACCATATATATATATATATATATATATATACACTGTGCTGCTATAATACACCTGGGTGCATCCTGTATATAGAATGCACCCAGGCAGGTGCAACTTAGAGCAACCAGCGAATACATGCATGCATGCATGGAATTTTTTGTTGGTTTGAATATTTGAAACAAATTTTCTCCTAAACCGTAACCCCGATTGACAAACCGTTTGTTGCATCCGACTCAAAAAAATATTCTGAGCAAAACTAGATCCAATATGGATATATTTTTTATCCTTTAAGCGAGTTGCATGTCAATGTACTATCGATTGCAACTCTGTCTACCACCTAGTTGCAACTAGTTATAACACTGTGTATTATATGCATCTGGTCACTATAATCACGTGAAGTTGCAATTCTGAGTTGCAATCATATCTGAGTAGCAACTATGTTGCAATTGAGTAGTAACTAGTTGCAATAAGTAGTAATTGGTTTGCAATCGGATAGTAACTTTGTTGCAACCAATAGTAATTGTGTAGTAACGAGTTGCAACCAGTGCTAAATACGCTACAGCCAAGTTGCAATTGTGTTGTAGAAGTGCTTGCAACTCATAGTACAACATATTGCAATTACGTATTTGAAAAAAAAAACTTCATCAAATACAACCTTCATTGCAACCAGTGCTAAATACGCTACAGCCAAGTTGCAATTGTGTTGTAGAAGTGCTTGCAACTCATAGTACAACATATTGCAATTACGTATTTGAAAAAAAAAACTTCATCAAATACAGCCTTCATTGCAACTAGTGCTAAATACGCTACAGCCAAGTTGCAATTGTGTTGTAGAAGTGCTTGCAACTCATAGTACAATATATTGCAATTATGTATTTGAAAAAAAGACTTTATCAAATACAGCCTTCATTACAACCAGTGCTAAATACGCTATAGCCAAGTTACAATTGTGTTGTAGAAGTGCTTGCAACTCATAGTACAACATATTGCAATTACGTATTTGAAAAAAAAAACTTCATCAAATATAGCATTCATGGATCTCGTTTTGTTAAGCATATTTTTTTCAACAACCTACTTCTAACAGAACTAAAATCGGATATATAGTTTAGAAGATATCACATTTTTTTTGTTTGGAATCAACAAAAGATTCTCTGCATGCAGGAGCGAACGTCAGGCTGGTTGTTTGCATGCAGGAGTGTGGGCGCTCGCCGCGCTCCGCACGTCTCGCGGCTGGGTGCATTTGCTATACAGAATGCACCCAGGTGCATTTTAGCCTCGTCTTATATATATATACACACACCACATTTCAGAGGATGCAGTGATACTCTTTAGATGTTGTCAAACAACAAGTGACAGTAACAACTTCTCATGACCATATAATATTGTTTCATACGAATCTAAATTCATGCAAGTGTTCAAAAATGGAATGAACATTAATAACAACTTATATAATTTAATTCCAAGATTCCCATGTAGTAATATTCTCTTATCAGTTTGGTGGCGAACTATCACCTGTTCTTGATGAATTGAAAATCAAGATGTATGTAATTCACCAAGAGACATTTGACATAATAACAGATAGGTTTGATCAGAAAAAAAATACCAAGTCATCATCTTCTTCAGTTTTGGTCCCTTTCTGCTTTGTTTCTCGCAAGAGCTTGTTCTCTTCTTCTAGCTGAGCACATCTCTGCTTCGCAAAAGCTAGATCTGCTTTAACAGATTTCAGTTCACGGAGTAGAAGTTTTGCTTTAGCAGCCATTGCATTAGCAACCTGAGACAATTTATAGGGGTGAAGAGAAAGGGGTCAGTGCTGGTAGATACTAGATACTACAGAAGAATCATCCATTTACTTATCTGGAGAATTCATCTACTGATAGCGAGAAGGACAAATTGCTTATTCTCACCTTAGTTTTATGTTTTTAGGGAAAGAAAATTTATGCTAATTCAGTGTAAGAAGAGAAAAGAGCTTACTATGCTAATTAGATGGTCACAATGCTAATGTTTTGATAATGCTACAAATCATAAGAAAACATTAGGCAACATTAGAAGGTATCCCTGACAATTCTCGAGTCTTGACCGCACTAACATCCATAAGTCTCATCATCAAGAACTTACAACTCAGTAGATGGACAAAAGAACCAGAAATCTCTCTGAGCAGAAAATACAAATATATGCACGCTTTCATGTATTTATACCGAAAACTAATGATGTCCCCCATTTAAGACTAGTCGCTAGAAAACATAGATTTTGATGTTGATATGCAAATATAAGGACCACGAAATGTTGAAGGGTTTCCCATGTATGTAAAAGAAAATTCTGGTTTTCCGCATAGAAGATGTAAAATAAAATATATATTTGTCATCAAGATATAAGCATGTGGCACCTTACGTCGCGAGAAGCTTTCAGTCCAGTCTCCTGGGCAGCAGATTCAGGCTGACGAAGTAAAACATTAGGAGTGCTGAGTGTATTTGTATCTACTGCTGAATTTGGCACGTAAGAACTTGAACCGGCAGGTTTCCTTCTAATTTGAATTTTCTTTGTTTCCTCAATAATGCTGGAAGTCTTATTATCCACAATTGTGAGCCCTTCCTGTTAAACAAAGGAAGCAACAGGTGATCAATTTAGACCCAGAAGTTTATGCCATCTATATGACTGAAAGAGAGGAAAAAAACAGAGATGCACAGATGGCTCCAGAAGTTTATGCCATCTATATGACTGAAGAAGATAAAAACAGAGAAGCACAGAGTTAAGTAAAAGCACGTTACTTACTTCCAAAGCATTTTTTATTTTTCCACTAAGCTGGTTGACAGAAGCAGAAAGAGCCTCTGGTCTGATCCGTGATGCAGCATCTCCGGCCTTCCAGTGGTTCTCAAATGACCAGCGAGAGTTAGGGGCCTAAAATTACAGAAAATGGCAATAGTTGTAAACCGAAAGGCAACCTGGGACGTTACTGAAGAAAGAGATACAACAATGCCATACACGACAAGTCCACTTGTGAATGTCAGCATGTCCAGATATTCAGATACACTTTCTGCCTCACCTGATCTTTGCTGGATGCTGCAGTGGTGTTGCTACGAGGACGAGGCCGTTCTTTCCTCACGTCCTCAAACTTATGCGCCAATCCGTCGTCGTCGAGGATTCCCTTGGCTTTGCTCGCCAGAGTTTGCCACAGCCCGAGCTTGGGCTCTTCGATGCTTTTGAACGATGTGTAGCCATGCGACGAAGCAGAGTCCTGCACAGGCAAACCAACCAAAGCGTATCAGATCATGAGGGTGTTGTGGACTCACTGTGGTGCTCTGGAGCTAGCTAGCTCTTGACATGCCATCTAGGCATCTAGTGCCGTGTCAGGAACAACGTGATTGCGCCTATCAGATTGCCAACAACAAGGTATATATGCGCGTCATGATTTGGTACAACATCCATCTAATTGAGGACTTTGGGAGGAACCAAGCAATCAGCAATCCATTTGGCGAAGCAGTTTTGGTTTCTTCTGATCCTAATTCTGTTCGTGTATGTAACCATGATGACAGCGTAAGATGAAACAACAGAGCTCGATCAGACTTGGATTTGGGTAGCACTAGCAGAGATTTCGATCGGCAACCAAGAAACCGCACGGTAGGCCACCACTACAAGCAAGCCAGCCAGCGGGGCACACCAGGCAGAGGAAGAGGAGGAGGAGGGGCAGGAGTGCGTGCCTGAGGATAGGAGCTCCGGCGATCGTCGGCGGCGGCGCCCTGCTTTCGGCGGTAGGCCATGTAGATCGGGTATGCCGGTTCTGTCTTTCACACGCGGACGCAGCACGGCACAGGACGCCGCGCCGCCCAAGAAGAGGATCAAGTCAAGCAACCGGCCTTTCGTGCAGCCAGCGACGCGTCGTGGCCGGTTCGCCACCACGCCGCCCAGTGAGTTGCCTCCTCCGTGCTGGCGACGATGGGTGGGCGATGGCCAACCTGGAGCTGTCGAGTCTTGATTCCCCGGGCGGGGCGAAAGTGAAAAGGAAAAAAGAAAAAACGTGGAAGGCTGGCGACAGCGAGGCTGCGCGTTAGTTCGCCCCCACCAACACACCAACCCACGACCTCAAGGACTGGACGACTACCAGTCAAGGCAGAATGCCTGGGCTGATCTGGGCTGCGCCGGGGATTGTGCAGATGGGCTGACCAAGCAGGCCGAGCCCAAGTTTACTAATCCAGTGCCGTGGGCCTTCGATAATCCTTCTCCTCCTTCCGCCTACGCCCGACTTATGCGGGAGCGAGGTAGAGCTAGGCTGGCAAATCTCTCGCCTGCTTGAATAATCAATAATTATGGCCCTTTTGGAACGTAGAACAGGTATCAACGCAAAGGCACAGCAGCTATGAAGTCCGGCCATACGTGCAATGCCTAGTTTTGCATAAGCATGGCCTTTTCCTCTGGATACCAGCAATTATTTTGTTTTGAACAGTCACGTCACTGCTATAGAAATAGTTTTTTTTTCAACAGCATTTTTACCAATGGTTTTATTCCAACTGTTAGTGATAATATATCACCTTCATCTCAAAATAAAACTGGTGGTGAAAATGATTTTCAGCAGCGGTTAGGGAGAGGGCTGAAGCTGAAAACCACTGGGACCTGGCACCACGTGTGGCCACATGACCACGCGTTCACGCCCTCTCCCACCATGTGCGTCGCTTGTGTGCTTTCTCAAGGTAGATGACAGATGGAACCACGCTCCCACGTATCGCCTCACAAATAGCCACGCACATGGCACACGGATCCTTGACCCTAGAGCCTCATCTCAATCCTCCATGTGTTTCCATTCACTCTAATCTCCCTCTCTTTCTCTCTCCCCTCCATCCTCCCTCCCTTCGTGCCTATGACTCTGGCGGCACCCCGATGATTCCTGGTGTGGCCCCGAGCAACGTGGTCCCACGTGGCATAGCTTGTCACACGCCCCCATCTCACGTCCTCGGCACCCCCGGGACGCGCGCAGCCTGGCATACCACGCACGTCTCTCGGGGCATGAGGTGAACTCCTATCCTCACTCTTGCCTCTCTTAATCTCCCTCACTCTCTCCGTCTCTCACATCTAAAGTTGTTGGAGGTTATCACATCTAGTTAAATAGGTGCTTAAGGTTTTAGTATATAGGATGAGATGCTTAGGAGCTTGAGTAAACCAAAGTAAGTCATCATCCTTTCATTGTTTTGGCCTCATGTCATACTTTCCTACACTTGAGGAGTATATTTCGATGTACTCACCCTTCTCTTTGTCCCTCTTGCTACCCCCACACAGTTGTTCGGGCTAGAAGATGATGTTTGCTGAAGACAATGTTGAGGCTAGATTGGTGTACCCTCGGTCAACCACTTGTGGAGATGGAGACCCTAAATCGCTGGAACTCTGTGTAATGTTCTTGTAATAAAGTTGTCATTTATGTGATAAACATTGTTATGTATCACTGTAATTGGTGTCGCATGTATGAATAAACTAATCATGCCATACATGTCATGTGCATTCGTGTTTGTCCTTAAAACCAGGTGTGACAACCTCAATCAGTATAAGTCTATGTCCCGTGTGCTACCCTTATGATTCCTTATGCACAAAACACTGATCCACCTATCAGACAGAAAATCCTAACACAGTTGGCACGCCAGATAAGAGATACTTTGTGCGTAGATCCCATTCACGTGTTTCAGATGGGAATCATCGTCAACATCGATATCCATGACACCTTCATATTGTGCACGATGATCTCCTTTGATAGTCTGAACTTCGTCGTGGATCAACTCGGCAAACTATATCTACAAGATCCTGAACTGATCGTGCACGAGGAGAAACCTCACACCCCTCTTCATGTTCCTCGCTAGGCCAGTGCACCTACACTCACGCATCACATGGACCTTCACATCCGGGACATTTTTGTCGAGTGCGGTTGCAAACACATCCTCGACGGAGCCAACAACTTTCTAGTTAGATCTCCTTCTTGGAGATTGAACACGGTGGAGAAAAAACTACCGCAAGACATCTTGGTCGGATTCCCGTTTGGGCTAAGGAACGCGATGGCAGCCTACCAAGACGTGATTGCCAGGTAGACGACTCTGTTCTGTCCCTACGATCACAACACTAACTTCAACATCGAACCCACAACAATTTGTCAACGTTAGGCATACCAATTTGTTCTATCCTTTCTTGCAAATTTTTTCAACGTTTGCACAGAGTTAAAATGTATCCAACAATTTGTGTCAAATTTTGTTTCCAAAATCCTTTTCAAATATCTGAATTTAAAGTGTAAACCTTTGTTGCCAAAACATGGTAAAATCACAAAGAACCAACAAAATCGAGGGCAAATCCACAAGGGCAAACTAGTCATTTGATCTATGAGGAATGATTAAATAGCATAGGGACCGAAGTCTGCTATTTCAAATACAGGGGCAAAAGCACAAATTTGGTGAAGTCTGCTGTTTCAAATACTAAGCAGAGCAAAAGCTGTAGCTGCATGACCTACTTAGGGCCTGTTCGGTTCCTGGGGTTCTGAGCTCAGGAACTGTTCCGGCCAGGAACTATTATCTAATTTATATACGCTGCTCTCGACCAGGATCTATTCCTGCCCAGAACCACCCTAAACGAACGCGCCCTTAGGAGGTTTTCGGCAACTGGCAGCCGCTGCCGCTATAGTGATTCAAGAGAGGGGAGAAAGCTAAAGCTGCAGTTGCAGTCGTTGCAAGCCTGCAACGAACACCCCCTTAGGCCCTCCACAGCGTGGGGCTTGAGTAGTGCTAGAATAGGAGAGAGACGATTGAAGAGTCGCTCCACACACTGCAACAAGTGATGCCGATACTAGAAATTTTAGGAGCGGAGTAAGTAGTTGCGTCGGTGCCAACTCTGTGAAAAAGAATATATTACTTCTATCATCCAATCATGCTGCGAGGTGTGTCCAAGCTTGGAGACAAGGACAAACTGCATCAGAGCTATTGGGCCCTGCGAGTAGTGCCATCACGCTGCAGCCTTGGGAGAGTGATGCCTTCTTTTTGGCTATGGGACCCATTATACTTTAGGCTTCACTCTCACATTGCGGAAGGCCTTAGGGTTTCACCAATGCGGGCTAACAAGTTTGTTGACCTCAGCCAAAAGCAGTAACACTCATAGAAAAAAGTTAGAGCTCTCAAAACTCACAACGGAGGCAACTCTCTTGGTTTGACGCAAGTGAGCAACTTTACTCCTTTCACTGGGCAAGTAATCAGCTTTGTCTGCTAGGGGTCAACAGAGGCAGCTCACTCTCTCGGCTGCAACGCGTGCTCCAATATATGCTTCAAGTTTTTGTCAGATGGAGTTATCGACTCCTCTACAAGAAGCTCTGTCATGCTGCGGGACTACTACTCATGATGATATGGACTTGAGGAGTAGACGTGGAGGTTGAAGCAATAGTCCACGGTGGTGCATTGGGGAAGCCGTGCCCAACGCACCATGATGGCGTCATGCCCCATATGCCACGTCTGATCTAGCATTCCATGACACAGGGTTTGATAGCTTCGTAGGCTGTCAGATATTCCTGCAGAAGTTACAATCTCCTCGACTAACAAAAGGTGTATTATAATATAAATTTGATGTGGTTGGATTTTTAATCAAATGTACTATCCAGTTATCATAAATTTAAAAGCATAAACAATATGATATAATATAAATAAATAATGATCAAAGTGTAATTTGAGAAACCATGTCATGTCAAATGTGTAGTATCAATTCCTGTTGTTTTAATTGATAGTAGACTACAAGTTCACTTACAAACAGAGTATACTATGCATGATAATATATTTATTTTTCATCACTTTTACATGCTAACACTATATAAACTAGTCATAACCAACATACGCGCTACACAACACATGTAAAAAAACCTTTGGCATTCGTACCTCCACTTTCACATGTTATGGTGATTTTACCTTCACCTTTTCGAGTTCCAAAAAAACTTCACCTTTTCAACTTTGGGGTGTTCAGTTTTTTTTTCGAGTCATGGGTATTAGCATCACCAAAAAGTACTGGGCTACGTAGACCGAGGCAATATGCACTACTGGAGGCGCATGCTTTGCCGAGGGCCTCTAGCCCTCGGCAAAGGCTTTGCCGAGGGTTGCCCTCGGCAAAGACCCCTCGGGGAATTTTTAGACGGCGAAGGGGTCTTTGCCGAGGGCCCTTTATCGGGCACTCGGCAAAGCCTTTGCCGAGGGTCAGGACGGCCCTCAGCAAAGAAAAGAAGCCGTCAGGCGCCGGTGCCGTTGGCGGTTTCTTTGCCGAGGGCCGACCCTCGGCAAAGAAATGTTTTTTTTTTAATTTGTTTGCCGAGGGCCGACCCTCGGCAAATAATTTTTTTTTATGTTTTTTTTTAAAAACCTTTGCCGAGGGCCTCCTCCCTGGCCCTCGGCAAAGAAATTTTCAGGATATTTTAAAAATTCTTTGCCGAGGGCCAGCCCTCGGCAAAGAAATGGTTTTTTTGAATTTTTTTTAACCCTTTGCTGAGGGCCTGCTCCTTGGCCCTCGGCAAAGAAATTGTCAGGATTTTTTCCCAAAAAATTCTTTGCCGAGGGCTATTGCTTGGGCCCTCGGAAAAGGACCCTTCTTTACCGAGGGCCTTGGTCATTGCCCTCGGCAAAGAGGCAGAAATTTAAAAAAAATTGTTTTTTGCATTCCATCGACACAAGCATTTCATATATATACATATATGTATCACACAGAACACATTTTCTCACAATATATCACAACCATAATTGTGAACCACAAATCACAATATATTACAACGACAAGTCACATGTTCATCATCATTTACATGTTTATTACGACAAGTTAATGAAATCCAAGCACAAGTCACAACCATAAATCACAAATCACGCTAAAGTCCAACCACATCACCTAGCACGAGTCCTCATCAAGCTAGCCTATGAGACGATGGTGAAGGAAAAGCAGGATCACCCGGTGACGCACTAGCGAGTTGATTGGAACCCGCGGACGGAAGCTGCACAAAGGAGCAGAGATTGCATATGTGAGTAATCCGGGAAAACAGTTTTGGAACTTAGAGATTGCATCTAGTATTGTAGGAATACAAAAAGATTAGACTCAATTGAAAATTTCGGCAGCACCTCCCCTGCACGGGGAGGTTTCCAAAACCTGCAAGAAACGACGGCACGAACACTGACATCCACAACGGCACGAACGCCGACATCCACAACGGCACGAAGGCCGACATACATGCAAAGCACAAGCGAAAAGTGAACTTTCATACTTATAGGAGTAGCTGCAGAAGTAGGAGGTGGAGGAGCTGAAAACTGCACAGGTACACCCGATGCTTGCCCAAGACTTTGCATGATCACCATCATCTCCGCCATCTGCTTCTGCGCGGCCTCGAACGCGACCTTCTAGGCCTGCAGCTGTGCGGTCAGCTCCGCGTTCTGCTCTTGACTTTGCTTTTTTGTTTCTTGTAGCTCGGCCTGCAATATTTCACTCCAATGTATCAGTAATGCAAATCTAATTTAGGTGTGTAAATATCTACGTACGATGAGTAAAACAGGAATTACCTGGAGTGCTTCACTATACCACAGCCTATCTACAGCGTCCTACGGTAGGTCGCTATAAGTCAGTACAACGACCTACTGTAGGTCGCTATATACATATAGCGTCCGATTTGACGCGTGGGTATAAGTGGCGTCGCTATAAGTTATAGCGTCCGACCTTAATTATAGCGACCGACCGTTCGACGATACGTTAAAGATATACCGACCGACTGTTCGACGCCAAGTACATACTTATAGCGACTATTGGTCAGACGTTATATATTATATAGCGTCCAACCATCTGACACTATCAATACAAAAAATTAACAGCATAATTATTCATTAACCTCAAATTATTCATTAACCTCAGTATCAGTACTAATCATACAATCAATGAAAATCATCAATTCCATTTTGGACAATATACACAATTATGACAATGAAGCTCATCATAGCTCACAATTATATCATTATATCATATCCATAAGCTCAACTTGGAGAAACAAGTTACATAAGGCAGTTTGGCCATCAAGATAGAATAATGCATAGCTCATATATAGATGTTTGCACTAGTTGCACAATTTACATCTCATGGTTTGCTCGCACTCATTACAATTCATCACTTAAACAAAATCATTCATCTCTAGTTAGAACGTCCAAAAGCATTCATATCTAGTTAGAATGTCCAAAATAATTCATTGGCCATGCGAAATTCCATCCAATTGCTTCCTGCATGCATCAGGCCCCCCTAGCCATTACCTCCCACCTGCAAATAAAAGATTACATCCATCAGTTCTTCCAGAAATACTGCTACCTCTTTGTTGCCAAACAAATAAAACTAGATCAGATCATATGGTTTCCTTTCTTTCAAATTTGTACCTGCAATTGTAATTTTACACTTTCCTTCATAGATGTATTATATGATTTTTCCAAATTATAGTAAGCTTTGTGGCCGCAACCAAAGGAATACATAGGTTTGATCAATGCTAAGCTTTGTGGGAGGCGAGAAAATTAAGACACTTATCCAAAGCGAAGTCCACAAGCAGCCTTAACCAAAGGAATAAAATTTAAGTCAAGATAGATCTACATGCTTCAAGATAATTGGCATTGTTTCTCTGTATGCATAATAGTAAGCTCCTTACTATCTAACTGTAGTTTAGAAAACTTCAACAAGATAGTACACTAAAGCCTATCTTTAGAACCAAAATGTTTAGATTTAAAATATTGTATGCACCTTTGGAGAGCAAAAGGAATAAGAATATGCAGTCTAAGGTCTTTGCTAATCCATGCAGCTAATTGCTAATGTAGTGGTAGCAGTTCAGTACCAATTCCATTCACAGAGAAGTAAATCACCTAACAATGATCTGATCTAGACTAAAACAAATTTAACCAGCAGAATTTAGAGTAAAAATATTTTAAAAGATATTAATCTTACCATTTAATTTCAGTTTCTCTTAAGGGTGGTGGCCTTCATTTTGTCAGGCAATGGGTAATTAGCATGGTAGAATTGGCTGCAATAGTGAGAGAGTATACCAAATAAGATAAAAAAAATGAGAAAGGCCTGCAAATAAGAGATATTATTTGAAAGTCCATGGATAAGTGCCACAAGTCCTTTCAGCGGAAAAAATGCATGTAGTGAAAGTGGTTTAGCCACATGGTGAAAACAAAAGTACTGAAGTAAAAAAAATCTTTACAAATACAACTATCAAGTAAAATACGAATCTTGCATCATTGCAACACCTTAGGATTAGATCTTGTGTATATATTCAGAGGGTAATTTGTTCACTAAAGACACATTTCACTGGGAATAAATTTATTAAATAAAGCTGTATAATATGTAAAACTGAGAATGCATGCAAGATTGGAAGGAATTGAAACTCACTAGCATTGTGTATGCTTTAACAATTAATTAAATCTTTGGAGTCCGGACTGCCCTTGAATATACGGTTCAATCTGTGATACAATGCAATGTTATGGACAACAAATATATATGAAACATAGAAGAGTCAGATCTTGGTCTCGGTTTGCATCTTCTGAAAATATTAACTTTCACTAAATATACAAATGGTACTACTGCTAGTTACAGCTGGAACTCGAATGGTATGGCAATCAAGACCTAATATCATTGTGCTAATATCCTGCTCAACTTGAAAGGTATAGCAAGTCGCCAAGTCATAGTAAATTTCCTCACTACATGGCTGATTGGTACAAGTACATAAGCTGAAATAAGTGCAACCCATATATAAAGATTACTGTACCATGCTAACCAATATCTGAAAACACTGGACAGCACCAGTACAGTTACTTAAATAAATCATAGCTAGAGTTCTAGTTCATTCACAAAAATTTATGTTCTTTAGTAATTTGGAAACCTTATGTAATTGTCTACCACTTAGTAGTTATCAACAGGAGCTAGTTCATCAGTTAACAAGATGTGTCCTCTAGAAGAGGCAACATTTTATTGGCATACATACGAGTGTCACATCAAACTAACCAAATTCCTTCACAACTATCGAAACTATATGTAAGCTCTGCCCAGAGATTCAGAACGCACAAGCACGACAATGATATAAGCGGAACAGCGCGGTTTTTACTCAAATCAACACTACTACTACGTCACCCCGGCAATTATGAGCATAGAAATTACCCGAGGGGCAACCCTAACCTAACCCTAGATCCCCAATTTGCAGCACATAACAAGACAGGCACAAAACCATCGGGGGAAGGAGCTCACCCACAGCGATGCATCCCCGATCTGGATCTGTAGTTGTTGGAAGAGCACGACAGCGAGGGGAAGGGGGCAGCATGGATGTCACAGCCTGGCCAGGGGGGTGCCCAGCTCGGCCTGGGGCTCGGCGGCGGCATGGCCAGCAGCGGCCGTGTAGCGCACGGCTGCGGACTGGCCGGCAGCCTGGCGGTGTGCCCATCCATCTTCTATTCTTGGGCGGCGGCGGCGGCCGGCATGGCCAGCGGAGCCGGCAAGGGCATGGCAGCCTGCCTAATGTGAGGGCGCACGACGCGGGGAGGAAGAGGGGGGAGGGGGAGGGGGGACACGCCGGTGCTACACGAGGAGAAGCTGGGAGCAGGGGAAGTCGCCATGGGAGGAGCAGCAAGAAGCCTGGGGGAGCGGCATCGGCGTAAGACTCAAGAGAGAGGGAGCCCGCGAGAGAGAAGACCAAGAGAGAGAGATAACGAGGAATGCACAGGAGCAGGGGACGAGATAAGGTGCAGGGGCGTGGTGCGTGTGTGTCTGTTGGTGTGTGCGTTTGGCGTGGGCCATGTTGTGTGAGTGGCATTTTCTTTTTAATTTCTTTTTTTTAATTATTTAATTGCTTAATTTGCTCTGACGTGTGAGCCTTCCAAATTTTAGGCGTCAAACGGGCTAATCATGGGCGCGCAGGCCCAATTCAATATACCGACCGACCAACCGACCTAGTTAATCGGTTATACCGACCGACCGCATGACGCTGAACCAAAATAAAAATAGCGACCAACCTTCGGACGTAATATTAAGATATAGTGTCCGGCCGTTTGCCACTAATCTATACCGACCGATCGTCCAACGCTATTTCGATATTTTTAGCAACCCTTTGTTGGACGCCAGTTTGGGCTGTGGTATAGTGCTTGGACCTGCTGCAGAGCTGGAGAAGGCCGTGGACGTATGGGCTGGCTGGAGCTCGTGCTCCGTGCTCGGATAGCGTCGAGGGAGGGAACAGTGGTGGAGTCGATGGCGCCGTCTGCAATCCACAACTGCCCGTGCTTCTTGCCTCCTCCGAGCCTCATGATCGCCTCTGCATCAATGGGCTCAGTGCGCACGTTGTAATCTTCCCCATAGATCTCCCTTACCGTTGATGTGTACTCTTGGACTTTAGTGTACATGTTCGGGTCGGAGTACACACAAGGGCGGGCAGCGGGTCGAAGGAGACAGAGGACGACGCGCCGCCCATGTGGGACATAGCCCACGCAGAGAACTCCGAGACCTCCTCGCCCGGGTGCGCAGCCTCCTGCGAGAAAGACGGGAAGATGGTGAGAAATCAAGCAGAATTGAGCGTCAAAATAAATGAAAGAAATCACTTACGTATGCTTGTTTGTATCCGGGGAGGCTACGGCTGCCTTGATGGTGAGTTGGACCTTGCCTCATCGTGACGCCTGCTCCTCGCCGCCTCTTGTGCGTGTCAACAAAGTCTGTGATAACCACTTGTCCACGATCATGGCCCAAAGACTCGGGATACGATCGGCACCACCGGGGAATCACCTACAAGTCATCGAGTATTTGACATATAAGAAGATGAAATTGAACCTACTTAATATCAAAACGAATCATTATGAATGTTATTCGCCTACCTCAAGGTACTAGTCCCGGTCGGCAGAATCCGTCTTGCTTGAGGCTTGGGAGGGACCGCCTAAGTACCGACCTATAGTAGTCTATGTGGGCCCGGACGCGCCCATGGTGGTGCATCTCGGTGACGTACTTCCTACAAGGCTGTCGCGTAAATTACCGATCCGCCTGGGCCTCAAGTCCTTCTTCGCCTTGAAATATTTCGCAGATACAAAACCGATGTATCCATTCATTATTTCGATAAAATATTTAACCAATGAATGCAATGTATTAAGCAATGTTGTGCGAGAGAGACTTACCCAAAACTCCGCCAATACTCGCTCCTGCTTGTTGCGGTAAGTGTCATCCGTGACCAGCGCGTACCTATCCCAGTTGGAGGCCGGCTCCCGCACCATCGGCTCTTCGGACAGTTGCACAATGCCGGGGTACCATTTCCTGCACAAAACACCAAGGATGCTCGTGCGTCGGAGTACCCAACAAAACCAACCAGGCCCTGCACAAGTGATTAAGAAAATTTATCAGTTTCTCTTCAGATTTCCAACATATATTATGAAGTAGTTGTGATAATATCCATAGTTACTTACCTCTTTGCCATAGGCCGAATCACTGAGCGGTTGTGAGGAAGCGGAATCGGAGGGAGGCTCACGGGACCTTGCTTGTAGAGAGTCTGGGTAGCGGTACCCTCTCCCTCACCCTCGAGCGCCTCGCCTCCCTCGCCCTCGAGAGCCTCGTCTCCCTCGCCCGTCTGTTGACCCCTCTCGTCCTCCGACGAGGACGAGGCCATGGCCGTCACGTGCTCCTCCTCCAGCACCTCGTCACATGTCGAGGGAGGAGACCGCTGCCTCCTACGGCGGCTGCCCCTGGTCCTTCTCTCGTCACCTCCTGTGGACGCTACCCCGGACGACGACCCCTCACCTCGAAGGAGAGGGCGGTCTCTCCCATAAACCGAGGGCGTGTCACGGCGTGGACGTCTGCTCGCCATCTTTGTCCAATCACCTGTAATCACAAAGAATGAACAAGACTAATTAGTACATATATTAGAAATAGATTCAACATATATAAACAAAACACAAATTAAAAAACCATAGTATTACATGTATTAGGAATAATCTTCATGATTGGGATCATAGGTCTCATCATCCTTTGTCAAAATTGTCCAAATGGGCAACACTATCCGAAGGTTCTATGTTGTCATAAATCGTCATTGCCTAGAAGTAATCGCTCAAGCATTGCTATGTCCTTGGCATTTACCACCACATCTCCATCGACCTCGTCATCAACCGTTTCGTTGTCTACTTCCATTTCGATTGCTTCGGTAAGACTATCTCAAACGCGTGCTGGTAGCCCATCTTCTTGATAGAACTCGACCATCATATGTGTTTTGCGTTGAAGTTGTAATCATCATCATTTGGGGCGGGTGTAGTTTACCATGTGGAGATACCGATGCACAATAGCCCAACCCTTAAGATCCTCTTTATCTTGGTTGGCGTATTGAGTATAATACACCTGCACGGCCTGTTGAGCCACAATGTAGACATCTTTTCCAGGATAGATGGAATCTTCTCGAATCTCCACTAGCCCAAGATGAGCGGTTCGTCTCGTTGATCAAGGATTAAACCAGTGGCATTTGAACATGACAGGTTTAAGAGGTTCGTCTCCATGAAATGAGAGTTCATAGATTTCCTCAACTCTACCATGATAGTCGAGGCCATCAGTGCCGGGCGTACAAACTCCGCTATTTGTGGTTTTTCGTTTGGGCCGAATATGCTCGTAACTTGTTGTGTGGAAGCGATATCCGTTCACGTCATAGCCGGTAAATGACTTCACCCTAACATCATAGCCGTTTGCAACCTGTTTCAACTCGTCGCTCATGGACGAATCGGTCTGGGCCTGCAAGGTGAATCATGATAGATCGTTATATTAATCAAACGTACGATCACCTTGGACGATCGAACGTATGAGCTAAATTGGACATTACCTTTTGTTTGAACCAAGAAATGAAATCAGGCCTCCCCGCTCCCGCACCCTGCGAAACAAGGGTGTCTTGTTCATGTGAGGTAGGATCCCTTGATTGATGCCAGAATTCACGAACAAATTCCCTGTCCGAACGAGAATCAATGGGGTTGGATGCAGAATAGTGACGGCATATTGAAATAAGTTCGTTGAGAACTTACTTGATGAACGGCTGCACCTCGGTAAGGTTATTCAACACATATAGCATGATACTGCGTCACTCTTCATTTCCCAATAGCTTTGGGGTTGATCCACTTGCGCTGCCGAGTTGGCCTTGGAAAAGGCTCAGGGTCGATTCATTTTCGCTAGTATTGTAACGAGAGGGTGGATTATGATTGCTAGGAAGGTTTGGCTTGTAGTATAGCGTTGTTAAGTTTGCCACCTCCTCCCGAAGGCATGCCTCTGCAATGGAAGCCTCAATTCTGGCTTTATTTGTACATTTTTTGCGAAGAGTCTTTAGACATCTCTCGATTGGATAGCACCAACGGGCCTGCACGGGCCCCCCCCAAACGTGCCTCGGACGGGAGGTGCACAATCAGATGTTGCATCGGTAAGAAGAAGCCGGGTGGAAAGATCTTCTCTAGCTTACAGAGCAACACAGGTGCCGCTTTTTCCAAGTCCTAAGCGACGGTCCGAGATATCTCCTTGGCACAAAGCTGGCGGAAGAAAAAGCTCAACTCTGCCAGCACTTGCCAGACATGCTCAGGGACATAGCCTCGGACCATCGCCGGAAGAAGCCGCTCAATCCATATGTGGTAGTCATGACTCTTCATCCCGTTGACTCGCAGAGTGCCTAAGTTCACTCCCCTGCTAAGATTCGCTGCATATCCATCTGAAAACATTAACATCTGCATCTATTTTAGTACCTCCCTCCTTTGATCGATTTGCAAGACGAAATTGACCTTAGGCCTTTTCCAGTTCTTGTTTCGGCCACTAGGAGGCTGCATCGCTTGATTCGGTCTATCGCACAACATCGCTAGGTCCACTCTAGCCTTAACGTTGTCCTTAGACTTGTCAGTGTCCATGAGAGTTCCCCAAAGTGCCTCGGCGATATTCTTTTTAGTGTGCATTACATCAATGTTATGTGGCAGAAGAAGGTCATCGAAATAGGGGAGCCTCGTTAAGCCGGATTTATGAGTCCACATATGTTCCTCACCATATCCCACAAAACCACCTTCTTCATTGGGCACGAGAGCATCTATCTGAACACGAACCTCGGCACCAGACCTCAAGTGCGGTTTAGGGTCTGGCTACTTTGACACCTTTCGTAAAGCTCTTGATGTCTTCTCTAAATTCATGGTTTAGAGGGAGGAACTCAGCGATCTTTGGTCGAACGAGCGAATACTTGCCACCCTTCTTCAACCAAATGAACCTCACGGCTTCCTTTTGCATTGGGCATGGGAACTTCCCGTGAACACACCAAAGTGTGAATAACCCATACGCCAGAAGTCATGCAGGGAGTAGTGGTACCAAACGTGCATTTTGAAGCTTGTCTTTGTAGCTCGATCGTATGTCCATACCCCTTCTCCCAAGCGTGGATCAATTCATCAATCACAGGCTCCATGAACACACCCATATTACTCCCCGGGTGTCCAGGAATTATCAATGACAAGAATACGTTATGCCGTTGAAAGGAGATGCCGGGAGGGAGATTGAGGGGGGTAACAAAAACGGGCCAGCATGAGTATGGGGCAGCCATCATTCCATAAGGATTGAACCCATCTGTTGCCAGCGCGACACGTACATTACGAGCCTCAGCTGCTTTGTCACGATGTTTGTCATTGAAATACGTCCATGCTTCAGCATCAGACGGATGTACCATCTTCCTAGGATTGTACCGTTTGCCATCTTTGTGCCATGTCATCTGTTTCGTGGATTCCTCAGTCATGAATAGCCGTTGGATCCTCGGTAGGAAAGGAAGGTGATGTAGCACTCTCGCGGGGATCGGAAGCTGCTTCTTCTGACCATCACCAGAGTCTACCTCCAGGTACCTGGAGGATTTACACTTCGGACAATAATTTGCATCCTTGTGTTCTTTCCTAAATAGGATGCACCCCTTCGGACAAACATGTATCTTGTCATACGGCATCTTAAGCATACGAATGAGTTTCTCTGCCTCGTACAAGTTCATCGGCAAAGTGTGCTTCTCCGGTAGCATGGTGCCAAACACAGCCAACATCTTATCGAAGCCTTCTCGACTCAGGTTTAACTCGGCCTTCAACCCCATTACGCGTCCAATCGCATCTAGCTGAGAAATCATTGTACGCTCGTGAAGGGGTTTCTGTGCCGAGTCCAACATTTTGTAGAAGTCCTTTGCGGATTCCTCCTTCTCACGTCGTTCAGCGAAGTGAGCTTGGTGGGCGTCATCTAGCATGTCTGCTACCCCGGCATCATCATCAAAAGCCTCGAGGCGTGCTCTCACCACCTCCGCTCTTATACGATCTGCTTCACCATGGTAGATCCACTGCTGGTAGCTAGGCGTATAACCATTAAACACAAGATGTCTACCCATGGTCTTCTCGTCTACTTTTCTCCTATTGTCACATTTGCTGTAGGGACACCAAACTAGAGAATGTCCTCCTGCTCCTGGGCCAAATGCATGTTTCAAGAAACCATCTATCCCCTTCACCCATTCATAGTCGTAGTCACTCCCGCTTCTCCAGCCCGCGTACATCCACTGACGGTCCTCCATCCTTTAACATTTATAGCATAGAGTATTGTGACCATCAATTGCATCTACGTGGTGTTCCTACTGTCTAATAGGTGAGGATAGGTCCTAATCCCACCCGCGGATGCGTAGATGAGGTCAGTTTCCATGCTCCGCTCCTCTTCGAGACAGAATTTCAGCAGCACCTCCCCGCTGTTCTCCTGATACACGTCCTGCAAGGGAGAGTGTGTATCCGGAGAACAACAGGGAGGTGTTGCCGAAACTCCTTCTCGGACCGGAGCGGACCATGGAAACTAACCCATCTACGCATCCACGGGCTGTCCAAAAAACGTGGACAATCCGAAACAGATACGGTCGTAGATACACAAAGATCCACATACCTACGATCGTATCTCTTTCGGACGGGAGACGCCTAACTGGGTTACGCGCGGGCTACGACAGACATGCGCAAAAAGAGGTTATTTATACCTAGGGTGTCGGTGAAGTAAGGCTAGCGGGGCAGTGGCGAATCGACGCAGTGGCGAGGCGACGCAGTGACGGCAGAACCGCGACGTCGACGAAGACGATCGGGGTCCTCCGGGTCCCCTCCGACGTACTCTTCTCCTGCATAAAAAGACAATAGGTTATTTTTTGTTCAAAATTTCGGCAGCACCTCCCCTGCACGGGGAGATTTCCAAAACCTGCAAAAAAACGATACGATGGCCGACATTCACAACGGCACGAAGGCCGACAACCACAACGGCACGAAGGCCCTCATATCAACTTACGGCACGAAGGCCCACACAACCACATACGGCACGAAGGCCGACAACGAGAGTTTTACCTAGGGTTGCGGTGGAGTCGGGCGTCGCGGTGCGGGGGTCACTTTCTTCTCCGGTGAGGTCGAGCGGCGTTGGAGTACTCCTCTCCCCCTCTTCCCTTTCTTCTCTCCTTTTCCCCTTCTTCTCCTTCTCTTCCCCTTCCTCCTCCTCTTCTTCTCCTTTCTTCCCTTCCTCCTTCTCCTCTTCTCCTCTCTTCTTCCTCCAACTTCACCCCGCCTCCTCCTCCAACAAAGCAGCCTGGCGATGGGGGCGGCACTGGGGGCTGGGGTGGGAAGGAAGGCCGGGCGAGGGGAGCCGAGGGCGGCCGGGAGGTCGACCTCCCTTGCTCGACGGAGACGGGAACGGAGGCGGTGGCGCGACCTCGGTCGCCTTGGGCGTGGTGGGGCGGGCGCTACTGGTAGGCACCAGGCGCTACTGAGTGGCCGAGGTGAGGCGGGGCTGGGTACCCAAGGCAGCGGGCGGCAGTGGGTGTGTGGTGTGCGTGTGTGGGTGGTGTGTGATGGTGGGGGTGCTGGGGCGGCTCAGGGCTCTGGGCGCTGCAGGAGGATGGGCTGTGTGTGTGGTGTGGGTGGCGGTGGTGCAGGTGGTGGGGCGGCTGGGTGAAGCAAGGCACAAGGTGGGGCGCTGGGGCGCTGGCCAGGCAGCCTGCACAGTGCATGGCTGTGCAACACGGCATGGCACGTGAGGTGGTGGACACATGAGGCCGGCCGAAGCGATGCGTGGGGGGGGAGATGGTCGAGCATTTTTTCACAATTTCCGATCGGGAATTTGGAAACATGCAGCCCGATTTAGTTCGGTCCTTTTGCGAGGGCCAGATCCACGGCCCTCGGCAAAGATTTTTATTTTTTAAAATTCTTTGCCGAGGGCCACGGGCGAGCCCTCGGCAAAAGCCCTCAACAAATTTTTTTTTGGTTTTTAGCGGAGTTTTTTGTGGTGCTACAATACATTATTTGAACTCAATTTTAAAATTTAGGCCAATTTTGCTTTTTGTTTTGTATATTTCCTTAATTTATTTTTGATTCTTTGATTTTTTGAATATGTCAAATTTGAGCTTTACACATGCGGTGCATGGAATATTGCCAATTTAGTGATTTTCGGACTTGTATGGATTCATATATAATTTTAAAACACTTTTCCCGCAAGAGTCCCTATGTTACGAACAAGATGCGTGAAAATTTGATCTTAGTTCGTGGATAGGGACTCAAAATGCACCAATTAATATGAATAACATGAAAAACACTACATTGCAATATTCCATGCACCGCATGTCAAATTTGACATAAAAAAATCAAAGAATCAAATAAATTAAGGAAATATACAAAACAAAATTAAAATTGGCCTAAATTTTAAAATTGAGTTCAAAACAATGTATTGTAGCACCACAAAAAAACTGGGCTAAAAAAAACAAAAAAAAATTGCCGAGGGCCTGGCCCGTGGCCCTCGGCAAAAAAATTTTAAAAAAAAATAAAAAAAATCTTTGCCGAGGGCCTATCCTGGCCCTCGGCAAAGGGCTTCTTTGCCTCGGGCCCTCGGCAAAGGCGATTTATAAAAAAAATTTGGCCGAAAAACTGGTTTTAAAAAAATCTTTGCCGAGGGCCTAGTCTAGGGCCCTCGGCAAAGACTTAAAAAAATTGCCGAATAACCTGGTTTCAAGAAAAAAAACCTTTGCCGAGGGCCTAACGGGTGGCCCTCGGCAAAGCTTGACGGGGAATGGCCGCCGTGACCCAACGGGCCTAATTTGCCGAGGACATCTTTGCCGAGGGCCGCGGCTCTCGGCAAAGATTTGATTTGCCGTGGGCCTGTCTTTGCCGAGGGCCGTACCCTCGGCAAAGACCTCTTTGCCGAGGGCCGTTCTTTGCCGAGGGCTCCTGTGGCTGGCCCTCGGCAAAGAGTGTCTTTGCCGAGTGCCCGAGATTTGGCCCTCGGCAAAGCACGCGTTTCTAGTAGTGATGAGACTATTATTCTCTTAACGTAGGCTACAATTTCTATTTTCATAAGTCATGTCAGTTGCTGGTAGGTGCACATTGCTTTTCCATCCTCAACTGCACATGGTCCTAGGAAGGTGACATCATTGTAGGGTGCCTCCTTGCCACAACGCTTGCTCTAGCCAAACTATTAACTAAAATTACTGATAAAAGATTTTAAAGTTCGCTTGATACATGTGTGCGCCTTATAAAAAATGAAGGGGTATTAGTTAACATGAGCTTATAAAATTACATATACTGTATTATTTATGAAAACACACACAACCACTAACAGTAATTCTAACAATAGTTAATCTGTGGGTGTACCTTGTGAAGTGTGAACCAAAAACCAGTAGTACTATTTACTACTCAATCCACATTCTAAATTACGAGATGATTTGGTTTTTTAGATACATTATTTTTATTAATAATATATATTTCATATTTAAATGTATATTAGCGATCTATAAAAGCCAAACATGTATCTTATAATTTGGAACTTGGAACCCGAGGAAGTACTCCTCGTTAGCCGTACCTACTGTAACTGTACACACATGCCTTCCACGTATGCAGCGTGTTCGCGCGCGTACTTCACTTGGCCTCCACCCTTGTCGACGGCATCCCTCCGGCGCTATAGTCGGAGAGGCTGTCGCCGGCGTATGGGTGGCGCGGTGTGCGGCTGTTGTACGAGCTCGTGGAGTTGGACGCGGAGTCGGCGGCGCCGGTGCCAGTCGCTGCTTTCAGGACTCGCTCGATCTCGCCGACCGCCTCGCCCATCGACGGCCGGTCCGCGCCTGCCTCCTCCATGCACCGGAGCGCCAGGTCCACGAACAGCTCCAGCCCGGCGATCCCTGACGGCGACGTGGCCACCAGCGCCGGGTCCAGCAGCTCGTGCAGGCCGTACAGATCCTTGCTCCGGTCCAGCGCCGCCTTCACCTTCCGGACGATGTACCGGCCGCGCTCCAGCGGCTTCCTCGCCGTGACGACCTCCAGCATCAGCACGCCGAAGCTGTACACGTCGCTCTTCTCCGTCAGTTGTTGCGTCATGTAGTACTAAGGGTCGAGGTACCCCTGCATGCAACAGTACATACATATATATAAGCTCGATGATCCAGATGGCTGTAAATGTAAGGATCGAGGAGCAAGCTAGTGACGAACGAGCAGTGACCATTGTGCCCTTGACTTGAGTGGTAACTTGTTGATCTCCCCTGCCGTGCTCTGGCAGAGGCTTGGAGAGGCCAAAGTCGGAGACCTTGGCGTTGAGACGGTCGTCGAGGAGAACGTTGCTGGACTTGATGTCCCGGTGCACGATGGGAGGGTCAGCGAGCTCGTGCAGGTAAGCGATGCCCTTGGCCGCGCCAAGCAGCACCCGGAGCCGCCGTCTCCAGTCCAGCCGCACGCCGGACATCCCTGTAAGGCTTTCCTTGAGCGTGCCATTGGCGACGTACTCGTAGACGAGCATCTGCTCGCCCTGGTCCAGGCAGAAGCCGACGAGGCTGACCACGTTCTTGTGGTGCACAGCTGCTGGTCATCAGAACTGTGGTGTACGGCCGCGGTGCAGGACTTATTGGTAGATTGCCCTGTCGACGTGCAGTATGCCTCGTTGCTCCCTTGGTCGCAAAGTGGATTACCGACAAGTCTGTGGCAATATGCAATGGGCAGTATTATTGTGGGGTAGCATGCATAGCGTGTTGTAAGTTGCAGGGTACACAAAAAAACAGCAACATACTACTAATACATGAGTTTCTTGTCATAATTTAGTGCATCCATAGTGTATCCAGTGATTTGATTGCCTTGCAAGCCGATTAGTTGGAGCTCAGGGCTGAAGTATCGTCCAGTTTCGAGTGTACCACTGAAATTGTTTCCCCGAAGCCTCTTTTTTTTTTTTTTGCCTCTCATCTAGGTACAACTGTAGTATCTGTTCGTGAACAGACACACATCAACGCCACACACACACCACACTCACTCACACCACAAGTACACAAACAGATCCTACAACTACACTTAGATTCTAAGATCACATCCTTTGTGAGATCACCGGGTCCATGGATCCGTAGACGACAAGGTGCGTCGCATTCCCTTTATGGTTCTACGCGTGAGAGGCAACAGAGTTATTTGGGGGCAAACCCCGGTGAGACACCAGAAAATCGCAGCCACTGGGGCTCGATCCCCGGCCGGCAAGGTCCCAGCCACCGGCCTTGCCACCCGAGCTACGCTCAATTCATTGGCACTTCCTTGATATGATATGTTCCCCGAAGCCTCCTGTGAGCATATCATATCAAGGAAGTGCCAATGAATTGAATATGGATAGTTTGAGCATTCTATTAATTTCTATACTATACTTGCTGAGCTCACAGTGGGCATACACTGTACTCGAAGCTTGTAACTTCTATATATAATTATCTATGTAAAAAAAGTAACCACTCACAATGTCTGAATCCCAGAAAGATTGAAGAGAGATTGGGGTAGGTGCCCAGGAATGTGCAGATTTTCAAGGAATCTGCAGTCAGTCATATAAAATAAAATTCAGATAAATGTTGTGGACGAAGAAGCACAAACAAGGTAGAAGGGGAGAGAGGGTTAGTTACTACAATGAAGTCAAAGATGGCAGAGTAGTAAACCAAGCAGGAGCATTTGATTCATTGACACTGTTGTTGAAACTGTTGTTGCTCATGTCCCTGCGACAGTTGCAAAAGATTCAGAATCCGGATGCTTGTATCTTAATTCCAGAATGGAAAGGTGCACTCATCACTTACACATATACGAGTGATTGCATTCCTGTTAGATCTGGTAGTGGACCAGTAAAATTGTTGTTTTCAAGGTGCCTATAGTGTCAGATGAGAGAAGATACAGGGCAGTAAGTTTGCTAGTATTTCGGAGCTGATACTGACAAAAAAGCTTAGTACTGTGCTACATAATAAGAGGCTCACAGTTCTTCGAGATGGGTAAGGTTGCTGATACTGGCAGGAATCGGCCCAGTCAACTGATGATTACTATCAAGACGCCTGCTCAAAATTTTCATTATCAGAACCAATATATACTATAGGCTAGTGTATACCTCATTTTGTCTCATGTCAGTCATAAATCACAGATATGTAGGCGAAGTACTTACAGAACTTCTAGTTTATCAAGAAGGCCCAATGTAGGAGGAATACTACCAGAGAATTCGTTGTTGTCAAGCAGCCTGAGCACGTGAAATAAATGAAGCCACTATATCTCACCTTCACATAAAGAATCAAGAAAGACGACTTTAAGAATTCAAGGTCCTCAGCCTTACAGATGTATGAGTTTCATTTCTGATTTGAAAATCTGGATGGGTATGGAGCCTGACAGATTATTGGCTCCCAAGTGGCTGCACAAAAAAAAAAAAAGGTGTATGCACATCTTCACCAAACCATAGCTGAGGAACTGCAAAATCTTCAGACATCAAGAGAGATGTCGTGGACTGTACTTACAAATGCTTTGCATCTGTCAAGTTATCCAGGACCTGTTCCATTGGATACGGGAAGTTCTCCGGTCAGCAAATTGTTACCCAAATCAAGCCAGTATAAGTCCAGGATTCCGCCTAGTGATGGCGGGATGGGGCCTTGGAACTTGTTGTTGTTCAGAGATCTGTAGGCATAGAATATAATGAATAATCCTTTTTCTATTAAAGTGCATAGATATCGTGAGAAGCAATGAGTAAGTGAAAGAACACTATAAATACAGATGAAATGGAAAGCAGTTCTTGAACTTTGTTCAGTAGTATAATCCAGGTCCACTGAACTTTTTAAAATGAGAATTGAGATCCTTAAACCTGTTGACTGTGCTATGCAAGGTCCAAATGCCATTAACCAGCAACTATATTAGTTAAGATTGGTACTTATGAATCATGTTCGAGGGTCATAAGATTTTCCTTTTCTGAGAATTTTATAGGCTATTTCTCTTTTTTCTCAAAGCAACTGTCAGTTACATCATCTTCTTTTACTATACTAGTTCATCAACCCATACTACTTTGCTCCTATATGTCTTAAAATCTAGAAGTTCTTGTAATACCCACAAACAATTAAAAAAAGTTACTTATGTTTGCGCCCTCTTTCTTTTTGGGTGTTATTCTTATGATATACTAGTCTATCATCTACTTCTGTTACATACTCCCTCCATTCCAAACTATAATACGTTTTGGCTTTTCTAGATACATAGCTTTTGATATGTTATATCTAGAAAAGCCAAAACATCTTATAATTTGAAATGAAGGGAGTTACACATACTAGGAGTTTAAGTTGTATGTCTTTCGTATTATTCTTGACAAACATACCATAGGATATTTTTACCTGTTCAAAGAAGAACTGCTAGGGAAAACAGAAACAGAGGGTCTCATTCTTTTTTAAAAGAAAAATAAAACAGTCATAACCGCTAGAAATGCCACTAAACTGCTAAATGTCGCCCCAATTTCATTTTATCTGCTAGTTGATTTTATCGTTAGACATCAATATATCTTATTACCACGGTTAATAATACTGTAATAAATTACAAATATATTATCAGCATGGAGCTCCTCACAAATATCGTAGTTTCATTAACTTTCCTAATTCCTTTGGTATTTCACCAGAAAAACTGCATCCAACAAGAATTCTGCAGACAAATGTAAGTCAAAGGGATGAATTTCTGTGTACTGAATTATATTCCAAGGTTTTGTGAACCAAATAGAAATACCCACAGGTTTTGGAGGTTACTCAAGGCACCAATGGACGAGGGAAGAGAGCCATGCAAGCCCACGTTATAGGACAAGTCCCTGCAGCAGAAAAAGGGTAATTCATGACAGCCTAGGTGCCTAGGTGCTCAAACTACCAAGAGAGGAATTTACATACAGGTGTTGCAATTCTTGTACGAATTGAATGTCCCCAGAAAGAGTTCCTGACAGCTCCAAGTTTCCGAGTTTTCTACAAAACATTAAACATCCATCAAAGGAGAACAATAACAATACAATCTGCCATCGTCTATTTAGAAAAAAAGTTCGTGGCGATATATATACATATATATTGCAGATACTAACATCGACGTGACCCGGTTCCCAGTGCAAACTATCCCTGTCCAGTTTTCTCCACAAGGGTCATTGCCGGACCAGCTTACTCGCTGCTTGTCCCAGGAATGCGCCATCGCAAGAAGGCCATATGCTGCACAAATACAGAGAAGAAAACAAAACTTGCCGACCAAATAGTCCAACTCATTAGAATTACCACTGTCATGAAAAACTGAGATTGGAGTATGTTTCTGAGATGAACCACAGCTTCCAGAACATTGGAGTTATCAGGGATATCCAGGTTTAGAAAGTGCCAGCACTGATTGGCAAAACTGCAATGAAGGAACAAGTGCTCAAGAAAACAAAACTTGGTAGTGCAGTATAAAAGAATAGACTATATATGGAGGTAGAACGAAATCAAGACATACTGTCATCCGTATTCGTATCAGCCGAGATGACAGAAGGCAGCACAAGAAAACATAACACCAAAACAAGCCGTAGAGAAGGCTCCATGGCTGGACAGCTTGTGTGAGATGTCTCTGAGTGCTCTTAGCTGCTCTTATTTTGCAAGGTCAACCTCCGGTTGAACTGCAACAGGCTACGTATTTATTACTCTCCATCTGTTCCATGCCAAGATGCGAGGTGTTTTGGTTTTGCACTAAGTCAAACCTCCTTAAACTTTAATCAAGTTAAAAAATATATATATAGCAACATGCATGTACGATATCAAATTAGTTTTTACGAATTGGCCCTTGAATAATTTATATTGTATTTGTTTGGAATTGGAGTTGGTTGCTACGTCTTTTCTAGAGTTTGGTGAGACTTGAAGATGTTTGACTTAGGAACAAAAGTTTTTATGTAACACTGGGTGAGGATTGGGCAAAAATGAACCAGTAGTCTTAGTCTCTACTCTCCTAGCATCTAATCATCTGTCAGGTCCTTGGAGGTAAAAATAGAAAAGAAAATTTTTGAAAGTTTTATGGAGTCAACTTGTGCAATTTTAATTAGAAAAAAATGACATCATATGCATAAAAGTTGCCGTGAACTTAGTGGTTGAGTTGCGTCACTATTGTTACTAGAAGGTATCGATCTCATAGGAAAGATGGGGTGCACTCAAGTAGTCAGGTCTTTAACCAACAAAGAAGAGGCAAATAGCTGCAAGTATGTTCGGTATAAAATGTTGGAATATTTGTATGTTGCCTTTTCTTAATTTTGTTTTGCTTTTTACTTGGTGTAGAACATTTCAATTATTGTTGATTATCTAACCCATGATATCAGCAGCCTAACATGGACCACCTTATAAACAAAAAGGATCGCAGGAACAAGTTTTCCTCCAAACAGTTGCATACTGCAATTCCTAATTGACTGAGCTGTGAAAGTGCCCTTAACAAATTTATATATGTTGTTGATAGTATAGCATAGTTTACTTCACTCAAACTTGGGGCATGTTTGGAACCCCAGCTGCTAAAAATTAGCACTATGTTTGAATGCTAATTAGAAGGACCAAACCTGAATTAATTTCAAAACTAATTGCATTAGCGGTGACTAGTTGGCATGTATGTGTATATATATTGTGCTGTGTGTGTATAGCATGTATGTGTATATTGTGCTGAGTTCTAATGCATTCTTTTTTTTTTTTTGACCAACCTGTGCATCTTGGTTGCCCATGGTTAGTATTGTGAGACATGGTGCCCAGTCTGGAAAGATTTGTTCTAGCCACATTACGTCATATGGTGTATTTTGACAGTGGTATTCTGATTCCTGATGTTGGTGGAAATATTTGTAACCCTGGAGTGGTGGTTGATTGAACTTTTACCTTGTCCTTGTCCAACAATTTTTCTCTCTCGAAATTGTGTCCAAGTCCAACATCCCAATAGGACTGGCAGTCACATGTCGTGGCACCGAGGATACACTGCCTGCAAACAAAGTAATCGTGCAACCATGTCCTTGAACGAACACACCATCTGGTTTGAGGCCCATACCGTTGGCACCTGTGGTATTCTACTTTACAGCTCTTTATTAGCTGAGAATGTATTTTACCAGCTAATTGCTTGCTAATCCTGGATTGGAGTGTCTAGTGGATCGTTAATGTGTTGGAGCTTTGTGGTGTGCTGTGGACATGGTTGCATTGGCTGGATGTTTGGATTTTGCTAGGGCTTGGGCAGGTAATATGAGAAGGGCCAAGATCAGGTCATGTGCCTCTCATCACTTGGAAGCGATTGGTGATTAGTTCTTTTTTTTTCTTGGTTTCATTTTCTTTAAAGGATGAGCTAGCCAGATGGGTCCAAAAGCATAGTGGCAGAGTGCCAGACAAACAAATGCCAGTTGAGTGGGTGGTATAGGGGTCCAGTTTTATTTTTTGGATGATGCAGATGTTCGTGTGTTCTTTCATAATTGAAGCCTGTAGATGATATAAGAACTTGCCCATCATCTTTTTTCTTTAGTTTATTATTACATGGCCAACAGTTCAAAATCGAAAGGAGAGCCTTCATCTATTTTCATAAACACTCGAGGCACGATTTTCTGACGACGACCTTAGGAAGAGAGACATTGGTTAAAACAGTGCTATCAAGCTTGCCAATATATCATCTCAATGTGAGGGGTGGTCACTCATTAATCAATTTGCCAATGACGTGCTTGCCTAAGGTAAAAGGTGGATTAGGAATTTTGGATTTGGAACGATTTACAAGAGCCCTCATGCTGAGATGGCTATGGTTCAAATGGAAGCAAAAGCATAGAGCTTGGAATCCATTGGAAATTCCGTGTGACGGAGTAGACTGAGAGCTATTCTATGCATCAACAGTAGTGACCGTTGGAGATGGTAAGACGACCCCTTTCTGGTGCTCCAATTGGATAAATGGAACTATGGCAAAATCGATTGCACCGCTGCTGTATGAGAAGACGAGAAAAAAGAAAATCACAGTGCATTAGGCGCTAACACAGAACAGGTCGATTGACCATATCTACCCACCAGTCTCGCAAGAAGAAGTAATACAGTTTGTCAGGCTTTGGGAGGTGCTAAGAGGAGTTGTGCTAAACAATACAGTCGAGGATGATATTATTTGGGAGGCGCTAAGAGGAGTTGTGCTAAATAATGCGGTCGAGGATGATATTACGTGGAGATGGACAGCAGATGGCGTGTATACCACACAAAGTGCATGCCAGGTGTAGTTCATTGGAATTTTTAGCAGGATCAAAATAACTCCGTTTTGGAAGGCTAAAGCGGAGCACAAATGTCGTTTTTTTTTTTTGCTTGGACGTTGTTGCATAAGAAAATCCTAACCGCAAATAATCTATTCAAAAGAGGATCGACTGACGATACCGATTGCAAGCTTTGTAATAACAATCAGGAAACTCCAGTTCGCCTTTGCAAAGATTGCCCGTTTGCAAAGATTGTCCGTTTGCAAAGGATGTCAGGAACCTGTCCGTGTTGGATTCTATCGGTGCAGAAAGCGACCAACATATAAATATTTATAGTTTTGCCATACATTGTGATCGGAGGTGGCCTAGCACTCAATGACACAGGGTTTATACTGGTTCAGGCAACGTGCCCTACGTCCAGTTTGAGTGGGTCAATGACTTTATTCCTGAGCCCAAGTGCTCGAAGTTTGCAGTGGGGTTACAAACGAGAAGAAGAAAAATGGGGGTACAAAAGAGGTCCGGTCGGACTCTGGTCTGAAGGACCGAGAGTGACGGGAGCCCCGCTATGTGCTAAGTGTTCGAGCGTGTGCTCGGTATAACCTTAGAGTGTCTAAAGTTACAGAGGATGAATCAATGTAGGTGAACTGATCGATCTCTCATGAACCATCTTTTGGGAGAGAGTGCATCCCCTTTTATAGATAAAGGGGATGGCCTTACAAGTGAGAGGGAGGGAGTACGCATGCTGTTAAGTCTTGCTGTCCATGTCGGCGGGTACAAGATGATGGTAGGCGCCCACAATACTGTTTGATGTCAGATGCACGTGGGAGGTCGCGTCGTCTTCTTCGGGTATGGCAGATATCGGTGTCTGCCACACTGCTGATACCCGGAGGCATGCAAGGGGTTTTACCATATTCGCCTGGTACGGTAAATGCCGACGCCCACAACATTGTTGATACCCAGAGGCATGGGTAAGCCTTACCGTATTTGTCTGGTATGGGAGTTGATAGCGCCCACAACACTGTAGGGGAGATGTCGGCGCCTACAACACTGTTTGAGTTCTGTCATGCCAGGGAGGTTGCAGGGTACAGTCCTGCAAGTGTTGAAAGCTCTAGTTTAGTTTTGGTGAATTGATGAAACCCTAAGTGTTAACCTAGTTTATCAAGTGATCATGAGATAGGTAGCATATTCCAAGTGGCGAAGCAAATAAAGATCATGACATGATGATGGTGATGCCATGGTGATGATCAAGTGCTTGGACTTGAAAAGAAGAAAGAGAAAGGGTGCGTTCGGCTGGCTAGCTGGGCTGGGGCCGGTTGGCCGGCGCACTCACATAAACACTGTTCATATTCAGACAGAACAGTATTTTTCTCTCACAATAATCAGCTGGAATAGTATTTTGGCTTATTTTTCAGTCCTACCGAACAGGCCCAAAAACAAAAGGCTCAAGGCAAAGGTATAAATGGTAGGACCCATTTTGTTTTGGTGATCGAGACACTTAGTGAGCGTGATCACATTTAGGATTGATAGCCGTACTATTAAGAGGGGTAAAACTCGTATCAAAATGCGGTTATCAAAGTGCCACTAGATGCTCTAACTCACTGCATATGCATTTAGGATCTAGTGGAGTGCTAACACCCTTGAAAATGTTTGTGAAAATATGCTAACACATGTGTACAAGGTGATACACTTGGTGGTTGGCACATTTGAGCAAGAGTTAGAAACTTCACCGACGAAGTGTCCGCACATTTGAGTAAAGCCATTAGCACACCAATGGGAACTAATGGCAATTTGGATAGTGATGCAAGTGGAAATATGATGGATCAAAAATTATATCGGTCTATGATTGGAAGCCTACTCTATGTGACCGCATCAAGGCCGGATGTCATGTTTAGTGTATGCATGTGTGTAAGATTTCAAGCCTCACCAAGAGAAAGTCATTTGAAAGCTACAAAGAGAATATTGAGGTACTTGAAGCATACATCAAATGTTAGTTTGTGGTATCCTAAAGGAGCAAAGTTTGAGCTAGTTGGTTACTCCGACTCGGATTATGCGAGATGCAAGGTTGAAAGGAAGAGCACCTCAGGCACATGTCAATTGTTGGGAAGATCACTTGTTTTATGGTCATCAAAGAAGCAAAATAGTGTTGCATTATCAACTACCGAAGCCAAATACATATCCGTCGATAGTTATTGTGCACAAATACTTTGGATGAAGGCCACTTTGAGTGACTTTGGAATCAAGTTCAAAAATGTGTCATTGCTATGTGACAATGAGAGTGCAATCAAGTTAACCAACAATCCGGTTCAACATGCAAGAACAAAGCACATTGATGTCCGCCACCATTTCATAAGAGATCACCAACAAAAAGGGGACATTTGCATTGAGAGTGTAGGCACCGAAGATCAACTTGCCAATATATTCACCAAGCCATTGGATGAGAAAAGGTTTTGCAAGCTAAGGAATGAGTTGAACATATTGGATTTCTCAAATATGTGTTGATGCCCCCCCAATTATATGACATGCCTCTCCTTCGAGCAATCCAAGGTAAAAATTGTTTGGCATGGCATACATCCTAGCTAAGGACTTATTTAGTGCATCTAGGCATCTTTCACATTAAATAGGCTCATTCATGAAAATCAAATGATTTTGATGATTGTATGGTACCACTATTGCTTCTATGCTTATTTGGATCTAGTGGTAGCATATGACATGTTTGTGGGCTTGTAAACCTAGTGTTTAATCTAGAAAATGAGCTCTAAGTGTTTAACTCAATATGGTACAAGATAACCCTTATTTGGAGGTGTGAAGAAGCTTGTCCTTAGATCAAACCGAGTTAAATATCTTTGGTAAATGATCTAGACTGGACCAAATTTGGGAAAATAATCCTCACCCCCATTGATTGACATTGATAATCTCAACCTATTTATATTTTGAACATTTGTGGTCATTGATGACAAAGGAGGAGAAAAATAAAGATATAGTACACGGAGAGAAAAACAAAGATATTAGTGTACTAAGATCATGAAAAGACAACAAATGGGGAGAACTTGACATAGGGGGAGAGATATGACAAAGAAAAGGGATCAATTAAAATCTTAGGCACACAAGTAGGGGGAGCAAGCTCATGAACTTGTATGGTGCATTTAAATGTGCATTTTATATATTTGCTTGCATGTCACAAGTTTTAAATTTCAATATCCATGCTTGTGTGGTGTATGCTAGTTTTAGGTGTATGCTAGTTGTAGGTTTGAATGATGAAATGAAAAACTAGCATGCATAGGATATCTAATGATTTCATTTCTAAGTGTTTACAAGTGGTATCAAGCTAACCATGGTGCTAAGGATGGTATAATGGTGTACTCCGATTGGTATCACGCTTTAAAGGTTCATCTTTTATACCTTAGCATCATTTGGTAGACATTGTCTCCTATATTTCCTATCTAAGCATATGTGCAAGCTACAATCCAAACTCTTAGCACATATGTAGGGGGAGCAATTGCTACCATATGGGATTCATGAAACTTGTCCATATCATTTTACACATAGTAAATATGCTTGGACAAGCAACATGGATTCAATTGAATTTCAATTCATATCTTTGTGAAAGGGTTGTCATCAATTACCAAAAAGGGGGAGATTGAAAGCTCTAGTTTAGTTTTGGTGAATTGATGAAACCCTAAGTGCTAACCTAGTTTATCAAGTGATTATGAGATAGGTAGCACATTCCAAGTGGCGAAGCAAATGAAGATCATGACATGATGATGGTGATGCCATGGTGATGATCAAGTGCTTGGACTTGAAAAGAAGAAAGAGAAAAACAAAAGGCTCAAGGCAAAGGTATAAATGGTAGGAGCCATTTTGTTTTGGTGATCGAGACACTTAGTGAGTGTGATCACATTTAGGATCGATAGCCGTACTATTAAGAGGGGTGAAACTCGTATCGAAATGCAGTTATCAAAGTGTCACTAGATGCTCTAACTCATTGCATATGCATTTAGGATCTAGTGGAGTGCTAACACCCTTAAAAATATTTGTGAAAATATGCTAACACATGTGCACAAGGTGATACATTTGGTGGTTGGCACATTTGAGCAAGGGTTAGAAACTTCACCGGTGGAGTGTCCGCCCGTTGAGTGCGGACAGTCCGACGGTACTACTGGCGCCCTAGACAGAAAAGACAGAGGTCACTGTAAACCGGACGCTGATCTCGGTAGGACCGGCGCGTCCGGTCAGGTGGAGCATGAAGACGCTGGCGTCGGTCTCTGACCGAACGCTGGGTCACTTAGTGATTGGACGTTGGAGGGGTGCGTCCGGTCCTGCTGACATGGCGGCGCACATAAGAGTCACCATGTGATCGAACGCTGGGTGAGTCCGGTCGTGCATCATGAAAAGTCGTCTCTAGATGCTTACTGGAAATGACCGGACGCTGGTGTCTAGCGTCCGGTCATCACTTGACCGTTGAGATCGGGCGAGCAACATTTGAAGAGAGGGGACACGTGGCACGCATCGCGTGACCGGACGCTTGGTGGTTGCCGCCACCTAGACGGCTTGGAGCAGCGAGGATCGTCAAGCGGAGGGTGTTGATTGTCTCCGGCTCCGATCATGGTGATTGTGAGGGGTTCTTGACCTTTCCCCGATGGAGAGCCAAAAGGTACTCTAGTGGATTGCTCGTGGCTTGTGTGATCCTCATCTTGTGTTGGTTGTGCGGCACCCTATTGAGGGTTTGGCGTGTGATGCCAATTAGCGCGTGAACCTCCAAGTGAGTGAATCGCCACAACGAGGAGTAGCTTGCCGGCAAGCAAGTGAACATCGGTAAAAAATCATTATGTTCATCATTTGATTCTGAGGTGATGGGTCTTCATTGGTATTCATCCTTGTGATTGATTGGTTCGCTCCTCTACACGGCGGTATAACCATCTTGCTCACTCTCTCTACATTACCGCAAACTAGTTGTTAAGCTCTTTAGTGTAGCTAGTTGTGAGAGCTTATTGGTTTGGTTAGTGTGGCTCTTTAGTTAGCATTTGAGAGGGCATTAACTTAGTGTAGTGGCATAGCCATTGTGTGGATAGCCATTGTAGTGGCATAGCCATTTTAGTAGGCTAGCGCAACACTTGCTTCGCCTCATAATTGTCTAACCGATTTGTTAAGTGTTGTTGTAGAAATTTTTAATAGGCTATTCACCCCCCTCTAGCCATTAGGACCTTTCAGGTGTACAGGGTACGGTCCTCGGTATTGCGGTTGACTTGAGTGCCCTGCCTTGCTTTCTCCATCTATTTCCTGGTCCCTACCGAGTGGGCGTCCCCGGTCGATTGGTCCCAGTCGGCTCTGATTGCGCCAGTCGGAGAGGAGCTATAAGCAGGGGTTCGGCGCATTCCCAGTCGGAGAAGCGGGTCGGAGTCAAAAGTGGTGTTTTGGCCAGGCCTTCTTGTCGGAGAGGCCGTCTGAAGGCGGGCTGGAGACCGAAGGGAGCGCTCCGGTCGGAGAGGCAGGCCAGAGTCGGAAGCGAGCGCCATCCCTCCTCGGCCAGGCCTTCCGGTCGGAGATCGGATCGCCCTTCTAGCCTGTCGTGCAACACTTGGGCCAGCCCAAGAGTTGTGCGTTGTTCGCAACGTTATCTGTTGGCCGAGCTTTTTGCTGGAAAGCCGGTCCATGAGGGACCCTGGGTTTATGAACCCGACAGGAGCCCCTGAGCCCCCGAGCGTTTCGGGTAGAATCGTCTAGGGGATTTTAGTCTTGACGGCGGGTGCGCGTGAGCGCACCCACGGATGTAGCCCTCGAGCCCTCGGGGGATTCGGGCAGAATTATCTGGGGGGGTTTTCATGTTGCCAGCAGGAGAAGTTTTGTTTTGTCAGCGGGTGCGCACGAGCGCACCCGCGGGTGTAGCCCCCGAGCCCCCGGATGATTCGAGCAGGATCACCTGGGGGGTTTTGTTAGTGGGCGTGTGTGCGTGCATTTTAGTCGAGACAGAGTCGTCAACCAAGGTGCCATGCGCAGCCGAGGTGGTTAGTTTAGGGATCGGGTGAGACGGACTCGCGGATCCTATCATCGGTGAAGCCCGCGTAGCCGAGGCAGTTAGTTTTAGGGATCGGGCGAGACAGACTCGTGGATCCTGGCGTCGGTGCAGCCCGCGCAGCCGAGGCAGTTAGTTTTAGGGATCGGGCGAGACGGACTCGTGGATCCTAGTGTCGGTGTAGCCCGTGCAGCCGAGACAGTTAGTTTAGGGATTAGACGAGACGGACTCATGGATCCTGGCATCGGTGCAGCCTGTGTAGCCGAGGTAGTTTGTTTAGGGATCGGGCGAGGCGGAGCTCATGGATCCTGGCGTTAGTGCAGCCCGCGTAGCCGAGGTAGTTAGTTTAGGGATTGAGCGAGGCAGAGCTCGCGGATCCTAGCGTCGGTGCAGCTCATGTAGCCGAGGCAGTTAGTTTAGGTGTCTTGAGCCCCTGAGCCCCATTAGGCTTGGTAGGGGTCAGTTTGAGTTTTGTGCATTACCCCGTCCTCGATTTCTCACAACCGGAGGGGCTGAGCTTTGTCGCTTGCCTCGATCGCTCGGGCTTGAGTGACGCGCTCGGTGAGCTCGCTAATGGGTATGATCGAGTGGAATCCGGGTCCGTCGTCCATGATGGGGTTGGCATAGCCCTCTTATGACATTCCACTACTCCTTTACCTACAACCCGGCAGATGCCTGGGTCGTTCCAGAGACCGACCCAGGATGGCCCACTGGCCTCCCCTCAATGGAGATTCTGTGGGTTTGGCAGAGGTTTAGGATCGAACGAGAAGGTTGAGATGACCATGTCCGCTTCAGGGTAGACTTGGCGAGGGCCGCACAGGGCTCATCTACGTTTTCTCTCCTAGCTCTGTTTGATGCGGGGCGGCCTCGAGCCCTTCGTGGGCCGACCTTCGAACCTCGGTCGGTCATTGCTCATGTTGAATGAGGCAACTGCCGCTTCGTGACGCAACACAGAGCGTTGTGATGCGTTTAACCGCATATGCACTGCCTTAGTTCCCGAGCCTTGGCAATTCAGGTAGAATCGTCTGGGGGCGCGGGCGTATGGAATGAATGTGTGTATGGATATATGAATGATTATAAAGAGAGAGCGGGGGTCGGTAATGTTACCTTGATGACTCGAGTGATGGGGTTTGAAGAGCTCCAATCGGAAATGTCCGACTGAGACCCGCACTCGTCGTTCATGACGGAGTCAGCATGGCCTACACGGGCCATCCCTTTGCTCCTTACCTGTCTCTCGGCGTTCTCCTGAGCAGTTTGATCGACTTTAGGAAGCCCGATGGTCTCTTCTGGCAGAGATCCCGTTGTTTGGGTTTTTCCAAGTCCCACCTGGGAAGGCGGAGGGCCACCTGTGCGCAGAGGTGGGCCATACCTAGGCCACATCCTGTCTGACCAGGAGCCATTTCGTCGGGCAGGGTGCGTCTCATCGGTTAGGGCGCGTCCCATCGTATCCCATCCGTATTGAATGGGGAAGGGAGAGGGTTTTTCGCCCCTGTCGTTTCGCCTTTCCCCGATCACCATGCCTTTCCCAACTGTTGTGCCTCCTCCTTTAAGTAGGAGAAGGGAGAGGGCTTTCACCCCGTTCCTTCGCCTATTCCTCATCTGCCGCCTCTTCTCATCTTCCTTCTTGCCGAGAGTGTTTGAGTGTCGCGGCGGTTCCTAGGAGAGAAAAGGGGAGAGCAAGGGAGAGGAGAAAGCTCACAGTTTCATTCATAACCTGGAGCGAAATGTCGAGCTGGAGGTCATCCGTCGTGAGGGAGTCAGTGCTAGAAGCCTTCGTCGTGAAGGGGTTCCTGCCGCCGAAGGAGGTGGCGCACTGGAGGGCTCCTGGGAGGGAGGATTTCCCACAACCTCAGCCCGACGAGGTGGTTTTCTTCCTCGCCTTCCACGAGCGTAGCCAAGGATACCACGCGCACTGGTTCCTGCGTGGGCTCCTCAATGAGTGGGGTCTAGAGCTGCAGCACCTCAATCCGACTAGGGTGCTGCATATCGCTAGCTTTGTCATGGTGTGCGAGGCCTTCCTTGGGATGGAGTCGTGGATGTTCTCCGGGCAAGCTTTGTCTGTGGGGAATCCGCCCGAGATCGCGCCGGTGGGGGGCTTCGCGCTGTAGAAGAAACCGAGCGCGGGGGGCTCATACCCCGTGTACATCCCCTATGATTCTAATCGGGGGTGGCATAGGGAATGGTTCTACATCAGGAACCCGGTGGAGGAGCCGTTCCCCCATTTCATCGACAGGAGGCCGGAGAAGCTGGACAGCTGGTCGTGGGGCTCCGCCAGTTGGCAGAAGAAGAAGGTGGAGATCATCAAGGCGGAGCTCTAGAAGCTTGTGCAGCATAGCCTTGATGGGGTGCAGGTGTTCCACACCCTCTTCCGCCGTTGGGTTGCTCCGTTGGCTGAGAGGACGCGGCCGATGTGGAAGTATAGCGGCCCAACGGACCCCGACCGTGTGTTGCCGAAGGAGCTATCGAATGATGAGGTCTAGAGTCGCCTTGACCGGGTGCTGCAGCTGAAGCCCAAAGAGAAGGTTGATGGAAAGCCCAGACCTCTCAACGCCCCGGTGGTGTCTAAACTGGCATGCTCCCCTTTCTTTACTCCGTGTTCTTTTTCCCCTTTGCTTTCCTGTCTTTTGATTTTGAGTCACCTATTTTGTAGGGACTTGAAGCTTACAAGTCTCGGCCGCACCTTCCGAAGGGGTCGGAGGGCGCGGCTCGGCAGGCTGCCTAGAAGGAGGCGGCTGATGCTAGGAAGAAGAAGAAAGCCGAGGAGGCTCGGCGGAAGCACGAGAAGGAGAAGGAGATCACCCGACGCGTGTGGGCCAGGGAAAATAGGAGTGACGTCGAGTCAGAGCTCGAGTCGAAAGACCCCACAGAGGTGGGGGATGACATGATCTTCTCCGAGGAGGAGGAAAGCCGGGAGGTCATTGCGACCTCGGCGGAGCATCGCGATCCTACGGCCGCGTCCGCCTTCGGCGGGCAGGAGGTAGAGAGGCGCTGCGGTGTTCCCACGCCGAGGAAGTGTGCTGCGAGCGTGGACGCCATCGGTGAATGAGAGGCGAAGCGGATGCGGTCGCACGCCTTTTAGTGGCCGCGGGCACGGCCGAGCAAGCCAGGCGGTCAGAGGAGCAGGCTTGCACCCGCGCGTCGCTGGGGCTGGCACCAGCGCGCGACTCACAGCGGGAGGACGCCCCACCTACTGCTCTAGTTGGCATGCCCCGAGCCAAAGGTCGTGATGACTCGTGGGCCGGGCAGGAGCTGGTTGGGTCGACTCCACCCCCGGCTGAAGTGAGGGGGTGCGGGTCGCATCCGGGAGCGGTCCTCGCCCTGCGGGCCCGTCGACGTCGGGTCTTGGTTTTAGAGTCGTATCGCTTACATCCCGGTATGTCTTTCTTTGTTTCTTTTCGATCTTGCTGTTGAGTCTTTTTGGAGTATGACTGACCTGTACTTTTTGACAGCGAGCGGACGCTGACGGGGTTGAGCATCGCCCGAACTCCCATGCAGGAGGTTTGGAGGCCCACCTTGCAGCGCGCCGCAGCGAGCGGCAGGGAGAGCAGGGTGGTTGCGGTGAGTCCTTCCCTTTCGGGGGTGGTGCTCCCTAGGTCGGTTGCTAGTACGGAGGTAGCGGCGGTGACAGTGTTGGTGGCGATCCCGGTGGTGACGGCGGAGGCTACGTCAGAGGTGTCCCTCGCGGCTCCTCCACTGGCTGCGGCGGAAGAGGAGAGGGAGACCGGGCTTCCTGCCTCGCTAGGCGGAAGGCTACAAGGCTCACCTTCCTAGTCAGCGCTGGCGGTGCCGGGGGGAGATGTGGCCAGGATGGAGCCGAAATGCCTGTCGGTGGCCTGTGAGACCGAGGTGGTGGAGATCACCTCCGACGACGAAGCAGATGATGAGGTGGAGCCGCCGGTGCTGTCGTGGGAGCTGGTGGTGGTCCGATCGGAGGCTGGGCCCTCCAGCAGGCTAGAGGAGACCGACCTGGAGTGGCCCTGCCCTGAGGACCCGTCCAAGGTTCGGTTCATCCTTTGGGATTCGTAGGAGTGTCAGCTCTAGGATATCCTTGGGGGAGAGGACACACCATGGAGTCCGATCTCGCCAAGCTGTCGGTGAAGCTTGAGGATGCCCAGGAGCGGGTTAAGTCCATCCAGCGGTTGGTCAAGGTCGACCTACGCCACGCCGTGGAGGTGAGTTTCCCGCGCTTGTCCTTGACCCCATGGTCTCTCGTTGGTTGCCTCAGCGTGCTTGCTTCTCATTTTTGCAGGGTCTGCAGGAGATGTCATACCGTAAGCCCCGTTTCCTCCGAATGGAGCATGCCAGGATGGCTGAGTTTGAGCGCCAGCTGGAGTCCACCCGTCATGAGTCCTAGGACCGGGTAGCGGAGGCGACCGAGGCGCAGGCGGCGGAGCGGGCGACCGCCACCAAGCGGGGGCTTGAGGCGGCGAAGGCCCGCTAGGCGGAGACCGAGGCGATGCTGCGGAAGTCCTTGGCAGACACCGAGGCAGTGCTCCATGGTACCCTGGAGACCTTGGAGACGGAGCAGAGTGCCCTAGCGTCAGAGGGGAAGGCCCGGTCGGAGGCTGACCAGGAAGTGCTCGCATTTTAGGGCCGGGTGATGGGGACGGAGGAGGCGAATGCCTGGCTGCGCGAGCAGGTGACCCGGCAGGCGGAGGGACTCTCCATCCTCGAGACCACCCACCTTGGTAAGTACCTTTTCTGCTCTTGATGTGTTGGTTTCTTTCTTTAGCCTGCTTCTGAGCCTGTAGCCCTTCTTCAAGAGCTAGGTGGAAAGGTGGAGTCGTTGGAGCGGGACCTGGAGACGGCCAAGGCGACGACTAGCCGGAATGCAGAGGCGCTGGCCAAGTCCCTTGAAGAGTGACGTCCTCTCGAGGGGAAACTCGACCAGATACGCAATGTTGCCTAGCTCATCATCTTGGAGGTCTTCGGGTCGGCGCCAAGTACTAGTGCGCCCGCCATCTGGCTGGCGAAGGTTCTGGATGAGGTTTGGGCCCTCATCACCCATGAGCTATTCTACGGAGCATCGGGGGTGTTGACTTCGGTGGTGACGTACCACCCAGACCTAGACTTCGCCACCATCTGCAGTGGGTATGCCGACGGCTATAGCACGGAGGACATACAGTCGCTCGGGGAGAGCTTGCTGCCACACGCAAAGTTGTTGGCTGAGCAAGTCTCCGCGCAGTGGGTGATGGATGCTCGCCGTGAGGACATGGCCAGAAGCATGCGTCAGGAGGACGTCGCCTAGCCTGTGGATGGTGTGGAGCCTAGGTCGGAGATGAACATCACCCTGCCTCCGACAGAGCCAAATGTCGTCCAACCGAGGAGCAAGCAACCCGTGCCTTCGCCGGTCGCACCGATAACAGATGCCGCTGGGCAGCCTCAATAGCTTATAAAGTATAAGTAGTTTAGCAGATGTAAGGAGTTAAGTTTGTGGGGGAGCCCCCATGTAAATGTTCTTGTGTACTCTATGAAAACAATCAGTTTCGTTTTTTGTGATGGAATCGCTCCGTTCGGGGAAGCTTGTCCCATTCGTTCCTTAGTTTTACCTTAGCATAATTTTGTTTTTTATTTTTTCTTTTTCGCACTTGCCCATTCATCCCATAGGCTGCAACCTTAGTAGCCCGGGCGTGGCCCACGAGGCTCAGCTGCTCGTAAACATAGGTAGAGGCGGGGTGCGATCAGTCGGAATATTTAAAGCAAAGTTACGTAAGGTAATTTAAAGGAATGAACTACCCTTTTGTTCGGGTAGGAAGGAGTTTTACCATATGATAGTAAACGAAAAGAGAGGTGGTAATGCACCCCCGTGGAGCCCCTGAGCGACCCGGGCCAAAACTGTTCGGGTCGGGGCGCTTTTATAGGAGCAAACGTTAAGTAAACAATGGTAAGACTGAATTTTAGGGGAAGAAACGACATAGCCCTTCCAAGCATTGTTGAGAATGTTGTCGTTGTCGTCCTTTAGTCGGTAGGCGTCCGGTCGGATCACCTCGACCTTCAGTTATCCGGATCCTTGCCCACTACGCCCCCTTTCTTGGCCACTGTTTCTTTGCCTTTTTCTTCCTTTGGCCCGCCGGCCTGTCGCAGAAGGCGCTTGAGGAGCTCGTAGTCCTTGTAGAGGTGTTTGACGGGTTAGGCGTGGTTGGTGCATGGGCTCTCCATGAGCTTGTTAAAGCGGTCCGGAAGGCCCTGCTGGGGCTACTTGCCTGTGTGATCAATCGTGGCGACCAACGCGGAGTTGGCTGGTCGGCGGCGATATTTTCTGTTCTTTTTGCCCCTCTGTGTGGAGGGGCCTTCGTTCTAATCCTCACGCTTGGCCTTGCCTTTGCCTCGGCCTCTGTTGAAGCATTGCGGGAGCGGCGCTCTCTGGATGCATCGGACAAAGGCCCGTGGTCCTGGGCCATCCGGGCTGGGACTCTGGGCATCCAGCCAGCGACCATGCCTAGGGTGTGTTTCACCACTCCTCGCGATGGTCCGGCTGGGGTCTGCGTTGCCTGCCATCACTGCCACTCAATGGACGCCATCATCCTGCCAGGACTGACGTCGGTTGCTGATGATGCTGTGAGCATCTTGGTTCGGCCCGAACCGCTCGCGTACAGGCGGTCGAGCAGAGCGGGCGCCAGGTCAAGCCGGGACGTAGATGCGGCCTCCTATGCCACGCTCGGCGGCTGTAGCGGTGAGCGGGTGGAATGATTCATCTGGTGCGTCCCCACTCCCCTGGTGGGGAGAGAGGGCGCGAGTCGGTGTCGTGATGCGGAGCTCTTCGCTTGTTGAACGGCGATGGTTTCCACCAGTGCCCGGAGGTTCTGATGGATCGCCTGTTCCTAGGGGTTGTTTGCCTCGGGAAGGCCGCACAGAAGCATCGTCGCAGCGACGATGTTTTGGTCAGCCCGAGTGAACTGTGGGTGATCGTTCCCCCCATCCATAATGTTGCGCTGGACCTGGCGGGCGCGACCCTGGGCGCCGCTCGCCGGTTTATGCGCATGGGGCGTAGCATGGTGCGCCGAGCGCGCCGGTGCAGGTGACGGCTGGTTCTGCCGCCGTTGTCGTACCTCATCGCTGTGCTCTCGTGTGAGCGCGAGGGTCCCCGCACGAGGGTTCGAAGGGGTGTGAGTCTGCAAGGACTCAGCTACCACCGGCAGTTGTCCTGGTGCGTCCGCCATAGCGCACTCCCGGGACGGACGGTGGCTAGGTGCCACGTCACCGATGCTGGAGCCGTCACTCTCAACATTGTCATCCATGAGGTCGAGGAAACAGGTGGGAGCATAGCTCGTCATCCCCACGAATTCGGACATGAGAGGCGGCGGCGCCGTCGGAGGGGCGTCCACGGGGGATGCGAGGCCGTAGGGGAACCGGTCGCATGGCGGTCGCGGCTAGGACAACGGTGTTCCTCCGGATAATCGGCGGAAGATAGCAAATAGTGAGTAAATAACAGTATATACATTACTCACAGCGGGGTTTGAGCAGATCGTTTGCTCGGAATGAAGCGTAGGCGCCTCGTCGTTGAAGTTGTCGAGTGCCCCGGAGCCGACGGAAGGCGCCCCTCCGACGGGCACCGGGATGGTTGCCTTGGCCATCTAATGACCAAAAGTGTTGAACGTACAGCGCCTTTCCCACGGACGTCGCCAACTGTCAGTGCAGAAAGTGACCAACACGTAAATATTTGTAGTTTTACCGTACGTTGTGACCGGAGGTGGCCTAGCACTCAATGACACAGGGTTTATACTGGTTTAGGCAACGTGCCCTACGTCTAGTTTAAGTCGGTTGGTGACTTTATTCCGGAGCCTAGGTGCTAGAAGTTTGCAGTGGGGTTACAAACGAGAAGGAGAAAGATTGAGGGTACAAGAGGTCCGGTCGGACTTTGGTCTGAAGGGCCGAGAGTAACGGGAGTCATGCTATGTGCTAAGTGTTCGAGCGTGTGCTCGGTATAACCTTAGAGTGTCTAAAGTTACAGCGGGTGAATCAATGTAGGTGAACTGATCGATCTCTCATGAACCGTCTTTTGGGAGATAGCACATCTCCTTTTATAGATGAAGGGGATGGCCTTACAAGTGAGAGGGAGGGAGTACGTATGCTGTTAAGTCTTGCTGCCCACGCCGGTGGGTACAAGATGATGGTAGGCGTCCACAATACTGTTTGATGTTAGATGCACGTGGGAGGCCACGTCGTCTTCTTCAAGTATGGTAGATGTCGGTGTCTACCACACTGCTGATACCCGAAGGCATGCAAGGGGTTTTACCATGTTCGCCTGGTACGGTAAATACCGGCGCCCACAACACTGTTGATGCCAGGAGGCATGTGGGGGGAGCCTTACCGTATTTGTCTGGTATGAGAGTTGATGGCGCCCACAACACTATAGGGGAAATATCGGCGCCTACAACACTGCTTGGGTTCTTTTCTTGCCAGAGAGGTCGCAGGGTACTGTCCTGCAGGTGTACGGGTACGGTCCTCGGTATTGCGGTTGACTTGAGTGCCCTGCCTTGCTTTCTCCGTTCGTTTCCTGGTCCCTACTGAGCGGGCGTCCCCGGTCGGTTGGTCCCAGTCGGCTCTGATTGCGCCAGTCGGAGAGGAGCTGTAAACAGGGGTTCGGCGCATTCCCGGTCGAAGAAGCCGGTCGGAGTCGGAAGTGCTGTTTTGGCCAGGCCTTCCGGTCGGAGAGGTCGTCCCGAGGCGGGCTGGAGACCGAAGGAAGCGCTCCGGTCGGAGAGGCTGGCCGGAGTCGGAAGCGGGCGTCATTTCTCCTCGGCCAGGCCTTCCGGTCGGAGATCGGATCGCCCTTCTGGCCTGTCGCGCAACACTTGGGCCGGCCCAAGAGTTGTACGTTGTTCGCAACGTTATCTGTTGGGCCGAGCTTTTTGCTGAAAAGCCGGTCTATGAGGAACCTGGGTTTATGAACCCGACAGATTTAGTTAACCGTCAAGGATCAATTTATGCCTTTTGGTGAAGATGTCGGCGCAAATTTGATAAAAATTAGAGAAGAGAGGTAGACAACATTCTAATCTATTTCTGGTGGAATGTTTGGAAAGCAAGAAATGGAAGGATCTTGCAGTATTCAGCAAAGATGACATCATGCAGTATAGACTCGCAATGGCGCCGAGGCAACAGTTTTCCCAAGTCGACTAACGAACACAGCCTCAGTCGTAAAGCACACACAGCCTCAGTCGTAAAGCACAGGTATGAACTCAGGTCTAAAATGAACCAATACGAACACATCAAATTCTTGTAAGAATAATTGAATAATTGAAACAGCATCAAGGCGTCGTATCGTATGACAAGAGATTTGACATCTAAAAGAGTTGATTTAACGGCGACCAGCGCAGCAAAAGATTCTTGCTCGCAAGGGCGGCCCCCGGCGGCAAGGGAAGACGTCCCGAATGGCATAGCTCCCGGCATTGCTCACCAAAATCGTCGTACGGAAAACAAAATATAATCGCAAAAAAAAAGGAAAACAAAAGATGAATTTTGCAATGGAGCAAATTCACTGTACGTCCCTGAACTTGGCCGATGGTGTCATCTAGTTCCCTAAATTTTTATAGTGATATATGTGGGTCTTTAAACTTGGCACATGGTGTCATGCAGATCCCTGAACTTTCAAGATGATCACCGCGGGTTTTTAAATTTGGCTGACGGTGTCATTCTGGTCCCTGAACTTTCAAAGTGATTACCGTAGGTCTCTAAATTTGGCAAGCGGTATCATCAATGTTCAAATGTGGTCTAACCTACTCTATAAGTTGGCGTGGCACGCTAACTTTATGTTAGACGTCCATCCAACATGTGTAAATTAATCAACAATTATTTATATAATATTTATCATGGAAATAAAAGTTTTAACAATAATGTTATTATAGTATTAATAATCTGGTTAATTTTGTAATACAAATACTAAAACTTTTTAAAATAATACTAAAATTAGAAGTAATTTTTAATAGAGAAAAGTTTTAATACTATATGTAACTTTTAATATTATTATATTTGGATAGAGATCACACCACCTGCTAAGTTTAGAGACCTGCGGCGATCATCTTAAAAGTTTAGTGACTGTGGTGATCACCTAGAAAGTTTAGTGACTGTGATGACACCATCAGCTAAGTTTAGGATCTGTGGTGATCACCTTAAAAGTTTAGGGACATGAATGATCTGTAAAATTTAAAAGACACACAGATATTACTTTAGCAGTTCAACGACCTGACTAACACCGCCGGTCAAGTTTAAATACCGGCTCTGAATTTTGCTCTCTGCAAGGTCTCTCTATCAGGCAGCTGACCAGAGGTCCACCCACAGCACCAAACATCCGCATCCGCTGGATCCGTGGCACAGCACAGGCAGGCAGGTTGCAAACTTGCAATCGCTCCACGCCACACATGTGCGTTCCACGTGTGCGCGAGAATGCGACAACAGGTGGGCCCCCGGAGCTCTCTAGCGGTATAGCAGCGGCGCCGCCGGCGTGCCTGCCTCTACCTCTGCCTGCGCGCGCTCTCTCTCTCTCTCTCTCTCTCTCTCTTCCCTGGCTCCCCGCCCCTGTTTCCGCCCCCCGTAAACCTCCCATCCGCCATTGTCAATCCATCCGCTCCTCCTAGACCTCAGTCCTCCCCCAACCACGGGATCTCTCGCTGTCCCACCCCACTCCCTCCTCCAGTTGGCAGTGGCACACCGCACACCTATATAAACACCCGGACTTCACACTCCCCCCCGCATCGCCGCCCCCCGTCCCGACGAATTGGATTAGGGAAAGCAAAAGGTAAGATCTTTCCCCAGCACCGATGATTTTTGCGGCGCCGGCCGCCGAGGATCTCCCTTTTATTTCTGCTCTTGTAGTGCCTGCCATTCAGCGTTTGTTTTTTTTCAACAAAAAAGGAATTTCTTCGATACAAACGAGGTTTACAGCCTCCATTTGATCTGATCCAGTCTGCCACTGCCACTGCCACATTGACCGCGATCTGATCCTAACCCACGGAACTGCCGTTCGTTTCCCATGAATCAGACGATGGATCTCGCCGACATCCCGCAGCAGCAGCGGCTCATCGCCGGCGCGGCCCTACTAGTGGCCACCGTCATCTTCCTCAAGCTCCTCCTGAGCGCCCGCTCCGGGGGCGGCAAGAAGCGCCTGCCGCCGACGATCCCGGGGGCGCCGGTGGTGGGCGGGCTCGTCAAGTTCATGCGCGGGCCGATCCCGATGATCCGGGAGCAGTACGCGCGCCTGGGGAGCGTCTTCACGGTGCCCATCATCACCCGCAAGATCACGTTCCTCATCGGGCCCGAGGTGTCGGCGCACTTCTTCAAGGGCAACGAGGCCGAGATGAGCCAGCAGGAGGTGTACAGGTTCAACGTGCCCACCTTCGGCCCTGGCGTCGTCTTCGATGTCGACTACTCCGTCAGGCAGGAGCAGTTCAGGTTCTTTACCGAGGCGCTCCGGGCTAATAAGCTTCGCAGCTATGTCGACCAGATGGTTGCTGAGGCTGAGGTGAGGATTTACTTACTGCTATGTCTTAAGATCTGTTCTTAGTCTCTGGATGTATTTGGATTTGATGTGGTGGCGATTCAGTAATTGCGATGCTTGTTCTTGGCATGTTTGGATTTGTGGATCTGTAACTGTGGACATGTTAGGGGTAATTCAGTACTTGGGGGGACAGGGTTTGTAATATGATAGTAGCACAGGAGTACCATAAACCTCATACTTTATGTGTTTTCATTCATGATTATTTTCTGAGCATTTCTACTTAAAGGTTGTTGGTTTGGTGCTTCTCGAGCATTTTTGGTAAGTTACAGGTGTGATATGTATCTTTCATGGACGGTTTAGTGAACAGGACTTAACATCTGTGACTGATATATCTCTTCATTTCCGTTTCCTAAGACTGTAAACATGGTGTTATATTTGTCTCGATTCATTTGAGCTCAGCATATTTTTCTTCATTGGACTATCTAGTCCCTTCGGAAAGTTACAGATTGCCTTTTCTTTTGGGAAAGGAAACTAAAATATGACTAATGTGCAACTTCTGGAGCCAATGCGTGGCTATCTCACATGATCTTCATCCCTTTGGAGCTGATGCTTCTAGACCTTAACTAGTAGGCTTTTGGGATGCCTTGCATGCTCTTTTTTTTTTTCTAGTGGGACATTTTCTTCTATGCTATTTTTTTGGTTCTTTATATATTTCCCAGTTTTGTGTATTAAAGTTTCTTTTCTAGTATGTTCTGATGAACTGTTTCTGTGTTCACACTCTTTCTACCTTTTCCTCAAGTGACAATCAATTTAGAGATAATGGGCAACATCCCTGGACTAGCTGATCTCTGCAAGCTATATTTATTTGCTAACTCACAAATGGTTATGACACTTGGGTACAGTTTTCTGTTTATTGTAGAGTTGAGGTGGGAATAATATATTACTCCCTCCATTCCAAGACTTTTTGGCTTTTCTAGATATGTTGCTTTTACTATGTATCTAGACATAGTGTATATCTAAGTGCATAGCAAAAGCTATGTATCTTAAAAATCCAAAACGTCTTATAATTTTGAATGGAGGGAGTACCTTTTTCTATTAAAAAATATTATCTCATCAGAAACATTGAAATTCCTAAGTCTGTAAAAAGAAATGCAGTTATGTGTCCTTGTGAACTGACAAAATATATTGTGATGTGCTCTATCTGGTCGAATGTGGAGGTCAATTATAGAAGCATGGCTTCATATTACATCAAACATTATTATGGCCCTGTCCTAAGATTCTTGATTTAAGTATTAATTTTAGGTCTTGAGCTTCATTCAGAACTGCATTGAAATATTCCATATAAATTTGTTACTGAAACAAGTTGAATTTATGTGGCTACAAACACCAAAAATGGCAAGATAAATTGCTAAACTCCAGCAACACATTCAGGATGTACACATAGTGCAAGAAAAATTGCTTTGAGTGCCTCATCTACCTTGCTAATTCAATTTCATCACACTGGCTCCATTGGAGCTTGTTAATCTCATCACCTTTATTCATAATATTAAGATTGCTACTGCAGTGTGTCTCTTACACCAACATTGAACCAACGCAAATCTTCTAATAATATTAGTTTTCATAATTTTTTGTTCGTTTTAGCATTAATGTTAATGATGAAGCCAAAGTTTTCATGTGTATGCAGAGAATTCTCTGTATCAAATTTTATGTACATCTGGCCTAATGAAGTTCAATACCTTTATCCATATTAGTAATTACCTGATAGGATTTACTAGCAAGCCAAGATAAAATGATAAATCACATCTGTCATCCTGATCTTTCTAGTTTTCTGAATTTGCTGTTTTTAATCATATTTTTGTATCCATGCTGGATAATTAATATCTGCACAACCCCAACCTTTCCTGCAGGAGTACTTCTCAAAGTGGGGAGAAAGTGGCACTGTTGATTTGAAGTACGAGTTGGAGCACCTCATCATACTGACAGCTAGCCGGTGCTTGTTGGGGAGGGAGGTGCGAGAAAAGCTGTTTGATGATGTTTCTGCTCTCTTCCATGACCTTGACAACGGGATGCAGCCAATTAGTGTCCTCTTCCCATACCTCCCAATCCCTGCACATAAGCGTCGTGACAGGGCACGGGCACGTTTGGCAGAAATCTTTGCCACCATCATCAAGTCCCGCAAGGCCTCTGGACAGTCTGAGGAAGACATGCTGCAGTGCTTCATTGATTCCAAGTACAAGAATGGGCGACCCACCACAGAGGGTGAGGTAACTGGGCTACTTATCGCAGCACTCTTTGCTGGACAGCACACCAGCTCGATCACCTCAACCTGGACTGGAGCGTACATGCTTCGCTTCAAGCAGTACTTTGCAGAAGCTGTAGAGGAGCAGAAGGATGTCATGAAACGGCATGGCGACAAGATTGATCATGACATCCTGGCAGAGATGGATGTCCTCTACCGGTGCATCAAGGAGGCCCTTCGTCTCCACCCGCCACTAATCATGTTGCTTCGCCAATCACACAGCGACTTCACCGTAACAACAAAGGAAGGCAAAGAGTATGACATCCCCAAGGGCCACATTGTCGCGACATCGCCATCCTTTGCCAACAGGCTGCCCCACATCTACAAGAACCCTGACTCATATGACCCTGACCGGTTCGGTCCTGGAAGGGAGGAGGACAAGGCTGCAGGCGCCTTCTCATACATCTCCTTTGGTGGTGGCAGGCATGGGTGCCTCGGTGAACCCTTCGCCTACCTGCAGATCAAGGCGATCTGGACGCACCTACTGAGGAACTTTGAGTTCGAGCTGGTATCGCCGTTCCCAGAGAACGACTGGAACGCCATGGTGGTTGGCATTAAGGGTGAGGTGATGGTCAATTACAAGAGGCGGAAGCTTCTTGTGGACAACTAAGATTGTGGTGCAGTCTCTTAGATGCTTGCTTCGTGTTGATTTGATTGTTTTCACATGTTTGTCAGCATTTGTTCGGTGCAAGTTCTGCTGTACGCACGGCAGCTTTGTAGGGGTGTTTCTATTGTTTAGGATTCTGTAATTTGCTTCACTGTGGGTCTGCCATGATCTGCAACTTCCGCCTGTTAGCTGCCTAGCTAAGCATTCCCCTTCGTCATATCTGTAACTTGTAGCATCTTTAAGCGTGTGGCTCTATTGTTGAAAGCCTGATGTTTATCATTCTCTTAGATGGATGTAAACACAAAACTGAACAAATAACCTCTCTGTAATGAATAAACTCAGGTGTTCAGTGTGAATCTGTTGTGAACTTGTGATCCTGTTCTTCTATGTGACTGTAGGATGTACTGTTCTTCTATTTGAAGCTTCAGAGTGTCTAGAGTTCGTAAAACATGAAGTGTTACAATTATTGGCAAAATGGATAGCAGTATTAGAATGCTGAAACAGTCGCAAGTACTTCAAAATACATATACAAACCAAACCGAAGAAAACAGCCCCAAGTACTTCAAAAATCATCGTGTTCCTAAGCTTCTTTACTTTCTGCATTTGCTTTCATGCAATTTACATTTTTAAAATTGTCATGTTGGTGTAGGACTAAAACCTGGAGTGAAAAACTTTGTTTGATAACCATAGAATACTTGTTAGGCACAATTGGTGAATTTGACAAATTGATAGGTTTTATTTTCGCAAATTTTTTAGATTAGCTCAATCCAATCCTCTTCTTGGTCATCTCGATCCTTCATAAATGATGCAAATTTTTATGTTCATGTAATATTTAAGACGCAACAACAAGTTGTGCACAGAGATTAAAAAAAAGTGAAATCGACACTTGAATAGTTGCAGGTTATACTGTTTGTCTGATCTGATACCTACAACTATTTACATGTTGTTTTCACTTTTTCCATATACATATTTTTGTTGCATGTCAAATTTTAAAAGTACATAGAACTTTGCATCATCTATTCATTAATGTTTTTGGTAGAACTTTTCAAGCACATTTTGGGGCTTTTTTTCAAATGGGAGCACCGGGTATTTTGTCGCTTTCTAGGATATCGACACAGAAGTTTGACCACTTTTAATGCATTTTGCTTGCCGATTTCTTTCATGCCCCAAACTTGACTGTCATTTGCAATACGTATCCTCCAAGCTGACTGACTGCTTTTGTGCTGACCATCTTAGTTGTTTGACACGTATTCTTTAACCTAAACTGGTTTAGATTCTGTCCCCTAACACGTATATGTTCTAGCTATCTGTACCTCATGAATTTCAGCTTGGTTACATAACTTTGTTAATGAGCTGGTGCGAGTCACGACGGCGTCATGGGAGAGAAAAGAAAAATGAAATCACATGCTTATTAAAAGAACAAAAAGGAAAGCTGGAACTTGAAGATAGTAATCAGGAAATCAGATTTCCTATTTCACATCCATACTGAAGAAAATGGATGGTGAGAATTAAAGAGCATTATCACAGGCCTCCCACAGGTAACTCTTGTTACACGCCACAATAAGTTTTTAAGACAACAGGCAACGATACTCACTACAACAGGAAAGGTGAAAAACATATGACCCTCACATGAAAAGATAGGCATGCCAATTTTCGCTCACTAACAGATCAGTAAAAAGTATGAACCAGTTGCCTAGATGGCAAGTGAAATTCATATCTCCATTTGAAAATCTCACTAAAAGAGAGTAGTGCCTTCGCTTCTGAATTGCATGGTACAATGGCTAGAACTGGGACTTGTCAAGGCTGTCAAAGTATGGATGCTCCATCGCAGCTATAGCTGATATCCTGTTTGAAGGATCAAGCTGAAGCATTTTCTGCAACACATGAATACAAACTGTCAGCTCAGTTTCTTTCCTTTTTAGAAACAGAACATCGCTCAGTTTCTTGTTCAAAGACATGGTGAAACATCCGAATGGAACTGTAACTACACTTTTCTTTTTTAAAGCATAACCAGATATTGATTTTAGGAAGCGTGTTAACAATAAATGCACTAAACAAGTCACATATTGGGGCGAGGCACCAAAACAAAATATGCACAGACCTATTTCAAATATGACAAAAATAAATGGATCGACTTCAGGTGAGTAATTGAAGCAAGGTATCTTAGGTTGGTTGATTAACACTTTGAATTTAAGAGAACACAGTAAATCAGCATGTACATCACTCTTAGAACTTACTGATAGCAGGTCAACGCCTTCAGGTTCCAGTGTTGGGACGACACGTGCCAAACTCTGGGGCTTCCACTGTGGAAACTCGTGCCAATCCCTCAAATCACTCACTCCAGGCCACTGCTCCTCAGTAGGTGTTCCCAGCAACCTTTTTTCGAAAAGCATATTTTGGTCAATACATTGTACAATACAGGTTTGTAGAACCAGACTGATATAGAATGACATTAATATGTGCAAGCAAGCTATTCCTTGAAAGTTAAGACAATCAAGAATTCAAGTGTAATTTAGCCATTGGAGTAGTGTCTAACAGTGAAGAGTATTGAAAATCAAACTACCATCTCATTTAATAACACATTCAGATTATCCCAAGAAAGAACTAATGAAATACAAGAACTGCAGCAAAATGTTATGTGCAGCGTTCCTTCAATAGGATAAGAGAACAACTTCACAATTATCAGAATGATACTATCCTAGTAACTAAGGAAGGTGCTGCTCATATTATGGTAGCAACGACTGAATACAGAAGGAAAAGAAAAGGACCTGAAGATGTGAAGCAACTGTTGCAACTCAGAGTCGCCAGGAAAGAGGGCCTGCCGTCGGGCCATTTCAGCTGCATTAAAAAGTTATGAACATCACAATGGGGTAAAAGTTTTCAGCATAAGTACAAAATCATTTGAATACACCATCTCTTAATCAAGAGGAGCAAGGACAATATTTTAAGCCTAAGCACAATGTGCTATTTGGTTGGTCATAAATTAAATGATGTGGACAGTTTGGATTGTGGGGGCACTACTAAATTCCTTGTACTCATGAACATGCATCTGTTATTGCATTTGACTCCATATATTATATACATATAATGCATCAAGTTTTCAGCACCAAGGCATAGTACATGGCATCTTGATTAAAGGCTGAAAAAGGAGAATAGGCTTACCAAAGATGCATCCAACAGACCACATATCAACGCCAGTTGAGTAATGTGTTGCTCCAAGCAAAACTTCAGGAGCTCTATACCAAAGTGTCACAATCTACACAAATACACAATATAAAGAGCTTACTGGATCATGCTCAGAAACTCTGTTAAAAACTAAAACTGCATTAGGCAATCCAACTCCGGATGGTAACCAGTACCTCATGGGTGTAGCTTTTCATAGGCACAGTGAAAGCTCTACCAAGACCAAGATCAGCAATCTTCAGTATCCCCTTCTCCTTGTCCACCAGCAGGTTTTGTGGCTTTAAATCCCTATAAATAAATTTGAGCATGAACCATATAAGTGGAAAATGCGATGTTGTATTCATCTGATGAGTTCAGCAACAGAAATCCAACCGGTGAAGGACACCATGGCCATGGCAGTGTGCAACTCCTTTGCATAACTGATACAGGAAATTCTAGAAAGAAGTAAAGAAAGTACATTAGTTCAAAAGGAACCAAAGGAGGGTGAGCTTCAAAACTTGGTATATAACAATCAAGAATTGCTGCATTGGCCAAACAAGTTTTCAAGAGAGTAAAGGTAGAAGAGAATGACTCATCGCCCATGATGTACTAAATGCTTCACTGGTCAAATACAGTGTATTGTACTGGAACTTTTCTCGAATCACAAGGACGGAACGCCAATTAAGGGGATTGGGGACCAATCTGGGTCCTCACAAATTATCAATAAACAGTGTAGGATAGTTGCTTCCAAAATTTAACTCTCTTGTCGTTAATTTGAGAAACTGTAAACACAGATTAACACATCATCTGCCAGCTTACTGAAAAATATAATCAGTATATGTTGACTTACGACAGTTAACTACTGAACCTGAGAAACAACGTAACTCGCCTGTGTTCAGTGCAGAAGCAGGAGAACAGACAAAACATCCGAATTCAATTTCACAGTTAAGTGCTTTGATTTTACAGTCGGTCAAACATATATATGGCCCAATGTTTTGAACCTATGATGATCCAGTTAGATCCTCACCTTTGTCGGAGCTGAAAATACCATTTGTAATGCACAGGCTAGTTTGCTCTGGTCAAGAGGGATCAATTGCACAGATCGATTGGAGCATGAGCAGTAGACATTTATGTGGCTTTTTATTTCCTTGTGATCAGAATTGTACTGTTGTCAGAATTAAATTAAGGATGTGATTTGTAACGCCCAGGCTACTTATTTCTGATTTCTGATCGAAGCGCTCAATTGCTCAGAAGACCGATTACAAAATGTATCATTTTTTACAGACGACAGAGGTAAACCAGGCAGGCAACTAAGGGCCCGTTTGGCACGGCTCTGGCTCGTGAAAAAACAGGTTTGGCTCTGGCTCCTATAGAAAAACAGCTTTTTCTAGCTCTGACTTATTTTGTACGAAAACGTTTGGCAAAACGGCTTCTCGTAGCTTTTTATAATATATAGAAGATGCTAATTGTCCATTGTGCCCTTGCATATGTGTATTGCTGGGAGATATGAGTTTTATGTGTTGACTCTATTGATAACGTGATTTGCGTGAAATAAAAAAATTAATAAATATAAAATATTGATAATATGACCCTTCTATTTTTTTCTAATTTTTTTCTTTTCTTAATTTTCTTCACTTATTTTATTTTTCCTTCCATTCTCTATCTACCCCATCACCGCACGCACGCAGCCTTATCTCATCCACCGCACGCACCGACGCACGCAGCCTTATCTTCTTCATTCGTCCACAGCCTGCTTTGCCTCGCCCAGTCGGTCTGTGATGCCGCGCGCTTGTGCGTCCCAGCGCCCTAGCGGCCCGACGGCCGCGCGCTTGCGTGTCCCCGCGCGCCAGCTCTCGCGCTCTCCGGCTCCCCGGCAGCCTCGTGCCCTCGCGCGCCTCCCCATCGCGGCCGTGCTCACTGGCGGTCCGGCCTCCTCCACCGCTGTGCCTCCCCAGATCCTGTCCGCCGCGCTCGTCGCCTGCCTCCGTCCTTCTGCGGCGGCGCGACTGGGGCGGGGATCGCCAGACGCCAGCTGCGCGGTGGCGCGCCACCACGACGGCCTCGCGTGGGACTGCCTCCTCCAACTGCCGTTGCCGTGCTTTCCACGAGGACAAAGATGGAAAAGTTGAGGAGAAGTCGGGGGAAGCCACATTTTTTGGCTTGCCCTCTCCGGTGTAAGCCGCCGAATGGCTTCTCCCCGGCTTCTAGGTGCAAGCTGTTTCTCTGAGCACCGTTTGGCACGGCTTCATCAAAAGCCGTTCGAGAAGCCCATCAAAAGCCGCTCGAGAAGCCGGCTGATGAGCCGTGCCAAAAGGGGGCTAATAACTAGTACTCCCCGAGTGACAACTGACATGAAGTGAGTAAAGTAAGCGTGATTATTAGCACCTTGATGAGTGTGGCGGGGAGCGGCCTGGCGGAGGGTCCCCTGCGGTAGACGTCGAGGTACTTCTTGAGGTCGGTGTCGAGGAACTCGAAGACGAGGTAGAGGACGGGCTTGCCGTTCTTGGCGGCCTGCTCGACGGCGAGGAGGCGGACGACGTAGATGGAGTGGGAGAGGAGGTTGAGGAGGGAGATCTCGCGGAGCGCGGTGGGCGGGATCCCTTCCTCGTCCATCTCCAGCCGGGTCTTCTTCAGCGCCACCAGCTGCCCCGTCGCCTTGTCCTGCGCCTTGTACACCTTGCCGTAGGTCCCCTCCCCGACCTTCTCCAGCTTCTCGTACTTGTCCACGATGTTGATCTCCATCGCGCGTCGTCGCGGTCGCGCCGGCCGGGCCGGGCCCTCCCCCGCGAACACGGATCGCGAACTCTCGCCGGCTGGCGGTGGCGGTGGCGGTGGATGAGGGCGAGGGCGAGGGCGACGCCGCAAAGGCAAACCCTAGTAGGGAGGATGGGGAGGGGGAGGAGGAGTGGGGGGAGAGAGGGAAAGGGAGCCGAAATGCCGCCGCCCCGCCGCGTGGGAGAGAGAAGGAAGAGAGAAATGGGCCGCTCCGGGCAACGGTCGGGAGGAGGCTGAGGCTTCGCGCACACGCCGATGGTTCGAACTTCAAACTGCACCTCATCCGATTCCGAGCTTATGTAATGTACTCCCGTTCATACGGTGATGCGCGTGCAGTACACGTGGTATGGTGATGCAACTACTATGGGATGGGATTGGTTTTTCGTTGCCACGTTAATTAATTAAATTAAATTATATTATATATATGGCTAATGACGATGAAGGGATCACCTGGTACTTTGCGCGCAGGTAAAATTCATATTTCCTCTGTTCTAAACTATATAGATAATTTTAGTACACCCTTCTTCTCTAGCTAATAAAGCTCTCTCTTCACTCGAAAAAGAAAAAAATTAGTACACCCTTTGTCTCAAATACACTTAATATTTTAGGATCTTTTAAAGCAAGATTAGTGCTCAACGAGAATTGCTCACTTACCCCTGTTCATTAAAGATAAATCTCGGCTGACGGCACTGAGACGGGGAGCGGAGGAGGCGAAGGTGTCCTCCACCGAATTGATTGGGCACGAGAGAAAGAAAAGAGTCATGCGGGTTGATGCTGCTGAGACCAGGTGTAGCTCTTGAGAAATATTAAGTGTCGGGTTCATAAACCTGAGGTTCCTCGGGGATCGGCTTCCACGCCAAGGCTCGGGCCAAGCAGGTAGCACACAACTCGTGGGCCGGCCCAAGAGTCTAAAACAACAGGTCGGAAGGGTGGTCCAGTCACCGACCGGAAGGTCTGGCCGAAGAAGAACGGCGCTCGCTCGTCGACTACTTCGGCTACCTGTCTGACCAAAGCGCTCGCTTGAGACTCCAGCCGCCTCCAGACGGCCTCTCCGATCGGAAGGCCTGGTCCAAGCGCTATTTCCGACTCCGACCCCGCATCTCCGACCGGGGTGCGCAGAAACTCTGCTCACCGCTCTTCTCCGACTGGCGTGACCAGAGCCGACTAGGGCCATCCGACCGGGGACGCCCGCTCGGAAGGAGCCAGGGATGAACGGAGAAAGCAAGCCAGGGCGCATAAGTCAAACCACGATACCAGGGACCATACCATGTACACCTGCAGGAACAGTACTCTGCAACCGTCCTGACACAAACAGTATTGTAGGCGCCGACATTTTCCTCTATAGTATTGTAGGCGCCGTTACAACCCCCGTACGGTAAGGCCCCCTATGTGTCTCTGGGCATCGATAGTGTTGTGAGCGCCGGGATTTACCGTATGAGGTGAACGTGATGACACTCCTCACATGCCTCTTGGCATCAAACAATATTTACAGGTACCGACATCTACTATTCCTGAAGGAGGCAAACGCAACCTCCCACATGCATCTGACATTCAATAGTGACATCAACAGTGTTGTGGCCGCCTACCATTCTCTTGTACCCGCCGGCATGGGCAACAAAGCTCAGTAGCATACGTACCCTCACCCTCTCGCTTGTAAAGCCATCCCCTTTGCGCACCCTCCAAAAAACGGGGGGCTTTCTTAGAGCTTTTCTGAGATTCATTAGATCGACCAAGTTCACTAGTCTACAACCGTAGAACAGCCAGGTTCGAACCTCAAGCACCCGCTTGAACACTCAGCTCATAGCGTAGCTTCTGTCGCTCTAGGTCCTTCCGACCGGAGCCGACCGGACCTCTTGTACACCCTATCTTTCTCCTTCTCGTTTGTAACCCCACTGCAAACTTCGAGCACCTGGGCTCAGGAATAAAGTTACTGACCGACCCAAACTGGACGTAAGGCACGTTGCCTGAACCAGTATAAACCCTGTGTCATTGAGTGCTAGGCCACCTTCGATCACAACGTATGGCAAAACTACAAATATTTACTAGTTGGTCATATTCTGCACCGACACTACGGTCTAGTCCATTCCTCAAAAGATGTTTCCATATGATCCCTATCCACAACAATTTTAACTTTTAGTTTCGACGAGCGAATAATCATTAAGTCCTCTTTCCGGACAAGACATACAAAGAGATCCGCCGGCTGTCTTTTTATTGAATCTTTTAAAGATAGATATTATGATTAGTCCTTTTCTTTACTATCTACCGTCCTTCTATTTTTTTAAGTTATTCATTGGAGTAATTGTATATTGAGGTCAATCCGAGGCAAGTGTTCGGATCTGTCTTTTCGCAATGTGTCTCCACACTGGCATAATGACCTAACACGTCGCACAAGAAAAATCCGAGGCAACTTGTAAGGCCAGTCTCGATGGTGAGTTTCATGGCGTTGTTTCCAAGACTGTAAAATAAAATGAAACATGAATGAAACACCTATTCTCAATGGAGAGTTTCATTCTTTGGTTTCATTGATATTTAATTTCATGACTTATAGAGAGCTGGTAGTCATGCCAAGAGAGTTTTATCCCATAAAACTCACTTCTTCTCTCTCTAATTAAAAACGTCACCGCATCATCAAAAAAACGCTTATGTGACACCCTATTAAATGCAAATAAAACTTAGCCTAAGAAATATTCTCACTTCGATGGCAAATGTGAAGAAATTTTAGGAAGGTGCTATTTGAACGCGTAACAACGAGGGAGTGGCGTAAAGTTGAAAAGACCAAAGAAAATGGCAAGAATAGAATATCGTTTTTGCGGTGGCAATTTTTTTTTATTTCCCATTCTATCCCCCTTAGCAGCTCAAATCCTCTGCTCCGTCCTCACGACCTCACCGCACCAGCTCACTCCCCTGACCCCTCTAGCCTTTGCGTCGGCTCCACCTTCCCATTGCCGTTGGATCTGTCCGCGCCCGGGCACGAGGTCACCGGATTCAGCATTCCGCCTGAGCGCCGTCTCTCCTGTACCCACCCCATTGTCTCCGTCTAGGTCCTGTCCGGAGTTCTGCCATAGTCCCTGTGTTAAAACCCCGGGTTCCCGATGGGATTCCCTTCCCTCCTTAGCAGATCCTAGTCGCCGTCTTCTTCTCAGGCAAGAAAGTGAGGGAGGAAGGTCGCCGGCGGCAGCCGGCCGCCGCATGCTCGGGCCAAGATGTTGACTGGTTCTACGGCGTGCTGGCCTCGCTGGGGCTGCGCCAGAAGGTGGCCAAGATCTTCTTCCTCGGCCTCGATAACGCCGACAAGACCAAGCTCCTCCACATTCTCAAGGACGAGGTCTGGGAAAAGATCCCTTTTTGGTATTCTGACTTAATGCCGACCTCTATTTGTTTCGAGTAGATGGGGTGGAATTCTGTGGTTCGAAACATCACGACCTTGCTTGGATCTGTAAGTATAGCTCAATTCAGACATTAAAATTCATAATATATCACTAAACATATATAGGCGTGCAACTCTAAACTGCTACCTACTAAATACTATTTTTTATGAGGCCATAGTGTTGGCTTTAGTCGGTACAACGGTGGATATTGAACATTGTTTTATAGGGGATTAGTGACTGAAGTACTGAACCCTATGATGAGGAATTGATCTGCTGAAACATCAGATGTGAGATTTTATTTACTGAATCATTAGTCAAGGGTATTTTTGAGCTGATTGTTGTACTGTAATGGAGCAGAAATTAGTGGTTGGTTACCATGCACAGACAATAACTTTTAGTAGCAGCAGGAGAAAGTAGTTTATCTAACTGCTGTTGCGGGTTTGGGTGGTTAAATCCTTGTTTGCAGAACTAAGGATTAAAAAGTTTTCATTGCAACACCCATCAATGTTGGGAGGAAGCAAGCAAATCGATTGGTGCTCCAAGGAAAGCAATTCGTTCATTAATCATTCTTCCGACCTGAGAACAATGGAAAAGGCGCAATGCAAGAATCTTTAGAAAGATCAAGTTCCCTTTCATGATGCTATTGGCGAAGATAAAGGATGAGGCAAGGGCATGGTGTCTGGATGGTGCAAATAGCATGAGAGAACTTAACCACAAGAGTAGTGTGCTTCATGTAGTCCTATTTTTTCTCTTTTGAGCTTTTGTTTTGCCTCGGCCTTTTGTTTCTTTCGTCTACTCTACCCCCCCTTGTTTTTAATCAATTGAACAGCAGAACTCCTGCCGGTTCGGTTTCAAAAAAAAAAAAAAGAGAGAGAGAGAGAAAAAAGGAAAATTGCAGGCCCATCAGGGTTTGTTTCTATTCTTACATGCCTCCTTCCTTTGTTTTATTTGTTCTCTGACTGTCCTAATCCTAAATGCAGATGGAGCAACCCTCAAGCTCACCAACAGCGCCATGGTCGGACCTCTTGCCAGAGCTCCTTGGGCTTGTGTTCCTCCGCCTCCCTACACGCGTACTTCCCTGCTGTCTGCCGCCAATGGCGCTCTTCCATGAGGCAGTGCCACCTACCACCCATGTCACCAATGCCTTGGTCCGTGCTTCCAGGAGGCAACATTGTTAGATTTTCTCATGGTCAAACCTTCCACTTTCCCGACGCTACTCGTTACCACAACTCTTGTGGAGAGTGGCTTCTCTTATCCCGGGATGACGACAGCTGCTTCATGTTGAACCCCTTCACCAATGCCACTGTGCAGCTATGGTGAGCATGTAGAAACTGTCAATGTCCCTGATGATGAAACGACGGTCACATGGATGGACATCAAGGACCTAACTGAGATATCTGTAATCACGCTGATTATGTGCTCCAAACACCTCATTGCTGCGATAGTTGCTATTAGTGGCCTTGGTACAATTGCACTATGCAGGCCAGGGGATGCTGCATGGTCAGTGAGTGCACATGAGCAGTGCATGTGGCTCTCAGATATGGTCTTCTTCCAAGGGAAGCTCTATGCTATTGACACCAATGAGGACCTTTCCATTGACATTGTGGATGAGCTTGACAATGATAGGCCAAGGGTATCTCATATTGATCGCATCATTGAGGGAGAAACCCAGCCACCCCAAAGCTATCCCAAGTCTATGCTCTGCCTCTTTGAATCCCATGGGACATTGCTGATGGTACGCAGAAAAATGAACTCCAAAAGATATACTGTATACATGTCTGGAAAAGAAGTTTATGTGGAGATGGAGCATAGAGTAGGTAGCAGCGAGTTTCAAGTGCTCGAGGCAGACTTGAAGCGGTTGTTGTGGGCTGAAGTGAGGAGTCTAGGGAACGAAGTAGCTTTGTTCATTGGGCGAGGGTGCTCCTTAGCTGTCCATGTATCTCCATATGATCTGTCACGGGACTATCTATCGGGGATCAAATACTGGGGTACCCAAAGAGGAGGAGCTAATAACCATCAAACTTTGATGCTTCCGAATAGGCAAGAACGTGACTACACCTCTTGCCCAACGACCAAGGGTTAACTCCGTCTTGTTCGACCCCCAAAGGTTGGTTCTAGCTCACCCGACGTCTGAGGGCAAACTCCGCGTTGCCCGATGTCTGAGGGCGGACTCCGCTTCGCCCGACCCCCAGGTTTGGCTCCGCCTCGCCCGACATCCGAGGGATGGCTCTGCCTCGCCCGACGTCTGGGGGTAGGCTCTGCCTCGCCCGACGTCTGAGGGCTGGCTCCGCCTCGCTCGACGTTCGGCGGTGGCTCTGCCTCGCCCGACGTCTGGGGTGGCTCTGCCTTGCCCGACGACTGCGCGGTGCTCCTTCATAACTATGCACGCGGATAAGACGGGGCACTCAAGTCAACCGTAATACCGAGGACCATACCCTACACTCATGCAGGAAAGTACCATCAGGATATGACAGGACATGCGCTTTAAGTCCTTCCAGGCATGTCAGAAGCCCGAACAGTGTTGTGGGCGCCGACATTTGTCTTACAGTGTTATGGGCGCCAGCATTTGCCCTTGGGCACGGATCCTGACAGAAGCATACTGCAACCACTATGGTCTAAGAGGAAACTCACATCATCAACAACAACGGACGTGGGGTCACTGAGCTGTCTGCTCTTCGTAGGGTCGTGGCTCAACGCCCTGGTCCGTCGTGCCGCCCGCCAGGCAGAGATGGGACGTGACCACTTGCTGACAAAGCCAGAGCACGGCCCTATCAGGATCAACGGACATACACCCAGCATGGAGCTGTCCCTAGCACCGTCTACCGTGTCAGGAGGGCTCGCTCAGTGGAAAAAGAAGACCCGGCACCTTCAAAGGACCTTCGCCTCTGGTTTTCCTTTTTCTCCCATCTGTAACCCCTGCTTCCCCTTAGCTCTATAAAAGGGAAGGCAGGGCACCCCTCTAAGGGGACCGATCAATTCAACACACCACGCATCACATAACACACAGCATAGCATCAACTAAGCGCTCTGCACCCTTTCAACCTTTCCATCAGAGACTTGGGTCCCGTTCCTCTTGTCAGTTTGTACCCCCTACTATGAACCTTTCAGTGCTAATAACATGAGCGGCAGCCGCAAACTGGACGTAGGCACATTCTGCCTGAACCAGTATAAACCTTGTATCTTTTTAGCACACCATCCAGGCCAAACGCGTAATAATACAAATTTACTCGTTGGTGTTTACTCAAAACACCGACAGTTGGCGTGCCAGGTAGGGGACCTTTGTGCATTCCGACATTAACATCAAGCCACGGATGGCTAGCCACGGAATCAGCTACGTCCTAGGCGCACACGTGCGCTTCAGTGACCTGGACTTCATCGTCATGGTGGGAGGAGAGTTGGCATTGGCTCTCCCCTCCATCGGCCTCAACTACAGGAGGCTTGAGCACCAGCTTAGTGTCTCCCTCGGACCCCAGTCGTCTAGGGAGGACCCGCGCCGCCTCATCCTCTCTCCGGAACACCCCACATGGAGCGCCCCGACATTGTTTCCGTTTGGTCTCCGCAACGCCGCGGCGACCGTTAGCCACCTTGTGGCACAGCGCATGATCCCATCCCCCGCGAACGAGTTCGTGGGGTTGATCGAACGCGTCGCGGAATCTTTCCATGACCTCCTGGTAGAGGAGCTAGGGTCGCCCTCTGGCTCTAACTCCAGCAGGGGAAACCATCACCCCTCTCGTGAATGCTTCATGGCTGGTACCCTCGAGGGGCACGTCGAAAGCGTCCACGAGGGGGAGGCTACTCCAACGAACGACCTCGGCGACGAGGCCGAGAGGGAGACAGCGGCCTCGCCATGCATGCCGGTGGAGCAGCGGAAAGCCCGACATCGAGAGATCGAGGAAGCGCGACTCTAGCTCGAGCAGGAATGCGTGGAGCTCGACCAGGAGATAGAACACCGTGGAGACAATGGGCACACACGCGCCATGGCCCGCGACGTGAACCGGAGGATCATCGTAGACGATGAAGCCCTCCCTCGCTTTGCCCGAGCAAGCCAGAACATCGCCACCGCGGCGGCCTTGCTCCATGGCCTTCCAGAGGCCGCGACGCCCAAGGATCGTCAGGCCCACCGTGAGATTTGCACGCTGCTCGAGCGTGTGGCGGCGTAGCAGGCCGAGAGCTCGTTGTCCCGATGACGCGAGCTCGACACCAGCCAGCGCACGCTCTCAGAATGCCCCGGCAGGGACGCGTCGGTCCACTAGGAACCACAAGGAAGTAGGCAGCACACCGCGGTCCCGGTGCGTCAGCGTCTCGACCGCAACCGTGACACACGTAACACCCTCGATGCCCGCAAACGCGCCTACGATGACCCAAGAGAGGGAGCCAGACGTGGCTATCACCCTCATCGTGGCGGACGCTACGACAGCGGCGAGGACCGAAGCCTGAGCCTCGGCCTGCCGGGGCCTCAGGCCTTCGGCTGACACATCCTCAACGCTGCCTTCCCGCCAAGGTATCGGCCACCGACCAACATCCCGAAGTACTCTAGGGAGACAAACCCCAGACTATGGCTTGAAGACTATCGGCTTGCCTGCCAAGCCGGTGGTGCGAATAATGACGACTTCATTATCCGCAGCCTTCCACTGTTCTTAGCCGATTCGGCACGAGCATGGTTGGAACACCTGCCGTGCAACGCAATCCAAAGTTGGGCAGATCTAAAGGAGATCTTTGTGGAAAACTTCCAGGGCACATACAAGCGCCCTGGGAACCCGTGGGACCTCAAGAACTGCCAATAGAAGGCCGGTGAAACCCTTCGTGGGTACATCCGGCGCTTCTCCCGGCAGTGCAATGAGTCCCTAACGTCGCCGACGCCGACATTATAGGAGCTTTCCTGTCCGGGACCACCTGCGAGTCCCTAGTTCATAAGCTGGGACGCAAGGGCCCGTGAACCACCAAGGAACTCCTGGACATCGCCACCAGCCACGCCTCTAGAGAAGAAGCGATCGGAGCGATCTTCGATCATCTTGATGGCAAGGCGAGGCAGGACGAGGACGTCGGTGAAGGCGCCTCTAATCGTTCCGCCAAGAAGAAGAACAAGAAGCAATGGCGCGAGGGCTCGCTCGTGGCCGCTGCTGACCACAAAGGTGGTCGGAAGCCTGTGGAGGGCACTCCAAACCATTTCAAAAAATTACTCGAAGGACCATGCCTTCCCGGTTAAGCATCTGTACAAGGACTATAGTCTAATGAGGCGGTTCTTGTTCGGAGGCTCCAACAAAGCGGAGCACGAGAAGGACCTTGACCCCACCATGGACGACACCAAGGGGAAGGACGATGGCTTTCCGACACCAGACGGTTGCCTCATGATCTTCGGAGGATCGGCGGCCTATGACTCCAAACGCTGTCAGAAGGTTACGCGCCACGAGGTCTATACGACCAAACTGGCCACACCTGCCTTCCTCCGATCCGATGGTCAGAGTCCGCCATAACCTTCGATCGGATAGACCACCCAGAGAAAGTCCCACATCCGGGGAGATATCCGCTCGTGGTCGACCCGATCGTCGATACGAAGCGGCTCACCAAAATACTGATGGATGGAGGTAGTGGCCTCAACATCATGTATGCCAAGACGCTCGATGAAATGGGCATCGACCGGACATGTGTCCGCCCAACCGGAGCACCTTTCCACGGCATCGTGCCCGGAAAGCAGGCCATGCCACTTTGACAGATCGATCTGCCCATTACCTTCGGGGATCCATCCAATTATAGGACAGAAACCCTCAGCTTCGAGGTGGTCGGGTTCCCCAAAACCTACCATGCCATCCTGGGACGTCCATGCTACGCGAAGTTCATGGCAGTCCCCAACTATACCTACCTCAAACTAAAGATATCGGGCCCCAACGGGGTCATCACCGTCGGCACCTCCTTCTAGCACGCCTACGAGTGCGAGGTCGAGTGCTGCGATCATGCTGTAGCAATCGTCGCCTCCGGAGAGCTCGCCGCCATCAAGGAGGTCACCGAAGAAGCGCCTGACCCCAAGAAGTCGATTGGGTCTTTCGAGCCCGCGGAAGGCTCTAAAGAAGTCCTCATAGACCTCAGGAGCACCGAGGGGAAAACGGTGCGCATTGGTACCACGCTCTCCTCCGAGTAGGAAAGCGCGCTCGTCGGCTTCCTCCGCGCCAACAGAGACATCTTCGTGTGGAAACCCTCTGACATGCCAGGCATTCTGAGGGAAGTCGCCGAGCACACCTTGAAGATCCGCCCAGGCTCCAAGCCAGTGAAACAATGCCTGCGTCGCTTCGATGAGAGGAAACGTAGGACCATCGGCGAGGAGATCGCAAAGCTTTTGGCGGACGGATTCATCAAGGAAGTGTACCACCCAGAGTGGTTAGCCAATCCCGGTCTTGTACGAAAAGAGTGGGAAATGGAGGATGTGTGTTGACTATACGGGTCTCAACAAAGCATGCCTAAAGGATTCGTTTCCTTTGCCACGCATAGACCAGATAGTTGACTCTACCTCGGGGTGCAAAACCCTCTGCTTCCTTGAAGCGTACTCCGGGTACCATCAAATTGTGATGAAAGAGTCCGACCAGCTCGCGACATCGTTCATCACCCCCTTTGGATCGTTCTGCTATGTCACGGTGCCGTTCGGTCTGAAGAACACGGGGGCCACATACCAGCGCTGTATGCTCAAGTGCTTCGGGGACCTCATCGGGCGGACCGTTGAGGCCTACATTGATGACATTGTGGTCAAATCCAAACGGGCTGACCACCTCGTAGCCGATCTTGAGCAGACCTTTGTAAAACTCCAAGCGAACGACATCAAACTCAATCCCGAGAAGAGTGTTTTCAGGGTCCCAAGGGGCATGCTACTTGGTTTCATCGTCTTCGAGCGTGGCATCGAAGCCAACCTAGAGAAGATCTCAGCCATCACAAGGATGGACCCAATTCAGAACATAAAGGGGGTACAGCGGGTTACGGGGTGCCTCGCCGCACTCAGCCACTTCATCTCATGCCTCGATGAACGAGGTCTCCCCCTTTATCGACTTCTAAAGAAGGCCGATCAGTTCGAATGGACATCTGAGACCCAGGAGGCACTTGACATGGTCAAGCAACTCCTGACAAAGGCCCCGATCCTGGTTCCTCCTACCGAGGGATAACCCCTTCTTCTCTACATTGCGGCCACCACGCAAGTGGTCAGCGCCGCCCTGGTAGTGGAGCGGGAGGAAGAGGGACACGCGCTCAAAGTATAGCGCCTTGCGTACTTCATCAGTGAAGTCCTATCCGACTCAAAAACCGGCTACCCCCAAATCCAAAAGCTTCTATACGCTGTCCTCATCACCAAGAGAAAGCTATGCCACTACTTTGAGTCGCATCTAGTGAGCGTCGTGACGTCCTTCCCCCTCGATGAGGTCATCCAAAACCAGGACGCCACAGGAAGGACCGTGAAATGGGCACTCGAGCTGATGGGTCAGGGCATTGCGTATGCCTCCCGGACAACCATCAAGTCTCAGATGTTGGCTGATTTCGTCGCGGAATGGACCAAGGTCCAAATGCCACCAGTAGTCGTCGATAAAGAGTATTGGACAATGTACTTCAACGGATCGTTGATGAAAAAGGGTGCCGGCGTAGGGCTGGTCTTCGTGTCGCCCCTCGGGGTACGTATGAGGTACATGGTCCGTCTCCATTTCCCCTCTTCCAACAATGTGGCTGAATATGAGGCGCTCATCAACGGCTTACGCATCGCCATCGAGCTAGGCATCTGACGCCTCGACGTTCGAGGAGATTACCAGCTGGTCGTCGACCAGGTCATGAAGGAGTCAAACTGCCACGACATCAAGATGGCCATGTACTGCCAAGAAGTCGGTCGGTTGGAAGACAAGTTTGATGGCCTCGAACTTAATCACATCCCGAGGTGTCTCAATGAGGCAGCTAACGCACTTGCAAAAGGTGCATCCGGTCGAGAGCCGGTGCCAACGGGAGTCTTTGCCAGCAATTAGCACAAGCCCTCGGTTCGCTACGAGGAGTCAGAATAGGGCTATGACGGTCCATCCAATCCCGGCCCAGGGGCTAAACAACCATCAGCTACATTCGGCTCCGAAGTCATGGAGCTCGAAGAAGATCCAATGACAGAGTCTGACCCTCTGGTCGACTGGAGAACGCTCTACCTCGACTACCTCCTCCGTGACACACTGCCGACAGACAGGACGGAGGCCCGATAGCTCGCACGCCATGCTAAGTCCTTTGTTCTTGTGGAGAGCGAACTCTACAAGCGAGGCCACATTGGGATCCTGCAGCGCTGCATCCCCTTCTAACAGGGGAAGCGTTTGCTGAATGATATACACGGTGGGGTCTGCGGTCACCAAGCCACGCCCCGAACCCTGGTCGGAAACACATTCCGATAGGGCTTCTACTAGCCTACTGCGGTAGCCGATGCCGAGCAAATCGTACGCACCTATGAAGGGTGCCAATACTACGCTCGACAGACTCACCTACCGGCCCAAGCACTCCAGACAATCCCGATCACCTGGCCATTCGCAGTCTGGGGACTCGATCTGGTTGGACCACTCAAAAAGGCGCTCAGGGGCTACACCCACTTGCTTGTCACCATAGACAAGTTTACAAAGTGGATAGAAGCTCGGCCAATCTCCGCGATCAAATCCGAGTAGGCCGTGCTGTTCTTCCTCGACATCGTCCATCGTTTTGGAGTCCCAAACTCCATCATCACGGACAACGACATGCAATTCACCGAAAAGAAGTTCCTTCAATTCTGCGATGAATACCACATCCGGGTCGATTGGACCATCGTCGCGCATCCCCGAACGAACGGGCAGGTCGAGTGAGCAAACGACATGGTCCTACAGGGCCTTAAGCCCAGGATCTTCAACCGATTGAACAAATTCGGCGCGCGCTGGGTCACCGAATTCCCTTTAGTACTCTGGAGCCTAAGGACAACCCCCAGTCGAGCCATCGGCTACACGCCCTTCTTCATGGTCTATGGTTCCGAGGCCGTCCTCCCAACCGACCTCGACTATGGAGAGCCAAGGATCAGGGCATACGACGAACAAGGAGCCGAAGCATCCCACGAGGATGCCATGGACCAGCTAGACGAAGCGCGCGACGTCGCCCTCCTCCGTTTGGCCAAGTACCGACATGCGTTACGACGGTACCACAGTCGACGGGTGTGGGGCTGAGCCTTCAATGTTGGGGACCTGGTCCTCCGCCTCGTACAGAGCAACAAGGACCGCCACAAGGTCTCCCCGCCATGGGAGGGACCATACGTCATCACGGAGGTACTCCGGCCAGGTGCCTATAAGCTGAAAACCATCGACGGTGAGGTCTTCACCAATGCCTGGAACATCGAGCAGCTACGTCGCTTTTACCCCTAAATAAACGCATACTTGCTCTTATATGTTTTGTTATCGAAATCCCCTATCCTTTGTGACATCCGACCCCTGTAATGGCGAGGGGTCGAGTCTCACCCGGGGGCTAATATGAGTGTATTTACCTTGCAAACACTCTGTGCCAGCCTCCCTTTTTTACATTAATGCCTAGGAGCTAGGTTTTCGGCAAAAAGCTCTAAGTATAACTGGTCGAACTGCGAGAAACCTACGCCCCAGCGGCTACGACGCCTTTGCTCACTAGCCTGATCAGAACTGGCTCGCCCACACTCCGAGATTTTATGGCCTTAACAACGGAAAGGGTCGGAACACGCTAAACCCTTCTATAGAAAAAAGGGGAGAAGAGTTGAAAAGCTATTTGCTATAATGAAATTTGAGAACTTGTTCATTTTTGCACAAATTCGTTGCTTGGCTTATCTGCCCAACTAAATTCTTGTGCGGGATACTCTCATCCTCTACTTCCACAGGAAAATCCTATCTGAACAGGAAACACAAGTCGACCGGACGGCTTGTCTACTGTCGAGAAACGGGTCGTTCGAACGGCTCGAAACCACCATCGAGAGATAAGCACCCTTACTTACATTATATATTAAATTCGCTACCAAGCCTCCGACCCCAGCAACGGCAGGGGACCAGACATCGCTCGGGGGCTGGCAAGGGTGTCTACTCGCTAGACATTTCTCTTTGACCGACCCCTCCTTACGTTTAAAAATTGGAGGCACGGTGTGCGGGCATAAACTTTGAGTAAAACTGGTCGAACCGCTAGAACCCTACGCCCCGGCGGCTATGGCGTTTTTGTTCACCAGCATAATCGAAGTCTTTGTCTCCGCACTCCAAGCTTTGGCATCCACCTTCTCGAGAAGGGTTCGGAGGGGCCTACTTGCGGAATTTCCATCAAGAAGAAGCTGTCAGGTCGCCCAAACCGATCGAACGGCTCGGATCACTGCCGAGAGACAGAAACGGAAAATTGGGATGCTCGTGCAGGTTACACCGGCCCCATCACGAACGTCGGACCCGAACCCCGCACGGACATATTCGGTAAGAGCTCCCAGAACCCGCCACTCGTGGCATCGAGGTAACATTATTGACACCCATTTTTTCTTAAACTATGATCATTCATACATTCGTCAATTCAATCATCCCATACATCCAAGCATCGCACATGCGATTACCGCGTCACAACGCTTCACGTCGCGTCACAAAGTGGTAGTCGTCTCATTCAATATGAACGGCGATTGACTGAGGTTCGTAGGCTAGCCCGCGAAGGGCTCGAGGCCGCCTCGCGTCAAAAAGAGCCAGGGGAGAAAAATCGAGATGAGCCCCAGCGGCCTTGCCCGACCCCGCTCAGAAGTGGACAGGGACGTCTCGATCTTTCTCGTTCGATTCTAACCTCGAGCCAAACCCATAGAATCTCCGTCGAGGAGAGGCCAACGGGCCACTCGAACCTATCGAATGGCTCAGGCATCTGCTGGGGGGTGGACTAAGAAGTAATGGAATGCCACATGAGGGCTTTACCGACCCTGTCAGCGGATGATGGACCCGGATTCCACTCGAACATGCCCGTTAGCGAGCTCACCGAGCGCGACACTCGAGCCATCGAGGCAAGTGTCGTTAGCTCAGCCCCTCCGGTTGCGAAAATCGAGGATAGGGTGACGCACGAATCACAGCCAACCCCTTCCGAACCCCATGGGGCTCGGGGGCTCGAGCCGCCCGGTCCTAGATCAAAAGGCCAAGGTTCGAAGGCCGGCTCACGATGGCTCGGAGGCTGCCTCGTGTCGAACAAAGTGCCAGGGGGAAAACGCAGATGGGCCCCAGTGGCCTGTGCCCGTTCCGCTTAGAAGCGGACAAGGCCATCTCAACCTTCCCGTTCGATCCTAGCCTCTAGCCGAGCCCATAGAATCCCTAGGAATCTGTTGGAAGGCAGGTTAAGGAGCAACGGAATGGCCCCCGGCTGCTTTTCCGATCCCGTCACAAGTGACGAAACCAGATTCCGTTCGAACATGCCCGCTAGCGAGCTCACCGAGCACGTCACTTGAGCTATCAAGGTAAGTGGCATTAACTCAACCCCTACAGTTGCGAAAACCACGACAGTCACAAAAACAAGATGACCCTTGACTGAATCCCCACCACGCACGGGGGCTCGAGAAAGATTGAACTTACAAGGAGACCAAACGTACGGTCGTAGAATGATAGCTAAGATCCTTGGGGGAGGGTACGTGCGAATACAAGAGATGCATTCTCCTAAGCCTCGCCATCCTCCCCTCGATTTTCAGTGACATCCGACCCAGCAACGGCAAATGGTCGGATCTCACTCGGGGGCTGATAAGGATATAAATACACCTTTTCTGAAAATAGTCGATGCGTCAGACCTCTTTCTCACATTAAGCCTAGCGGCAAAGTTTGTGGAAACGAATAAACTAAGCATGCCTAGTTGAACTGCAAAAAAACCTACGCCTCGGCGGCTACGGTATCTTTGCTCACCAGCGTGATTCGAAGTTTTTTCCTCTTACACCTCGAGCCCTACGGTCTTAACAAACGGAGGGGTCGGAATACGTGAGCCTTTCTTTCGCACATAAAAAGGGAAGAAAACAAGTTTAGTCAAACAAATAAAATAAAACAAAGTTATGAAATTGTTTTCATGATATATAAGGATCGGCACTTGTTCACAGGTTACAAGAACGCTTATCCAGCCCATTTGACTAACTATCCCCTCCGGGGGAGAACTATGTCTTCAGCCTTGTCCGCCAGGTTCTGCGCGACAGGAGCCACCGCCTTCTCTATTTCATCCAGCTCGGAGGCTTCGTAGCCAGGCGCGAAGCCAAGGCTCATTGTCTCCAAGTCGATACTATCGGCGTAGTGGGAGCGGACGATGGCGAAGGTCAGGCCTGGGTAATCCCGGAGTGAAGAGCTTCCTTCTCGAGCTAGCACACCCGCACCGTGATATCTACGGCAGCACAGGCCGCAAGCAAGCTGGTTCCCTCCGGCCGCGCCACCTCTAGGTCATCGAAGACCACCCTAACGGTAGCGCATAGGAGATCATGCTCATCGCTCTCTGCCTGAAGGATCCCCCGCGCCTCGGCAAGCTCCATGACCAGCTCGGCGGAGACGCTCTTGGCCTCCAGCCTTTGGGCTACCCTGGTTCCGAGATTGGCCCAGAGGGAGCTGACCCCTTGTCGCGCCTCGTTGTGCTCTCGGATAGCCTGGTCGCGCTCCTCGTGGTTTGCACCACGCTCCAAGCGGAGCCGCTCTGTGGTCTAGCGCAGCTCGTCGTGCTCCTTGCGCAGTCGAGCAATCACCTCAGCATCCAGGTTCGCTTTCTACTGTAGGGCCACGGACCTCTCCTCAGCTCCTAGCTTGAGCTCCCGCTCTCTCTCCACCTCGGCTAGGAGGTCGAGGACCCACTGGCGGGCCTCAGCATCCGTCTGGAGCAGCTCATCCCGCTCCTTTCGGACTCTGGCGGCCTCCTCCTAGTCCTGCCCCGCCCTCGCCGATAGATCCTAGAGCGCCTTCTTGGCATCCTCTGCGCCCCGACGAGCCTTGACCTCCCATTGTCGGAGCCTAGCCGCCTCCTCAGCTCAGGGAGTCAGCTCGACTACCCGTTGTTGGGCGATAGCAAGCTAGGCGCTCACATCCCCATGCAGCCAGGCCTCTTCAGCGAGGCGGTCCCATTTCTCCTTCTGCTCATGGAGGAACCGGGATTTCTCCCAGCTATGAGCAATAAGGGACTGAAAGGAAGATCAATGTCAAAACACAAAAATGCATGAAGAAAGAAGAAAGCGAGAGGAAAGGTTAAGTGGATACCTGGCCAGTAGGAACAACGACATCGCGCAGGACGCCCTTGGCCAGGTTCTGGACTTCCAGCATGGCCGAGATCCCTTCAATGAGACTCTCTTGCTCTATGCTCTCGGTAGCATCATCGAGCGAGAAGAGTATCAATGTTGGGTCTTGCAGATCCATTCACTGGAGCAACGACTCACCCCACGTGGGCGAGTGGTTGCCCCCCGACGTCAGGGCCAAGGGAGACTCCTCGCTGGTCCTCTCCACCACCGCCACGATGCCCAAGGACCCTTTGGCCGTGTCCCCCTCTGTCTGGCCCACATTAGGCCCCGTCACCTGGGCCGCCGGTGGCACGGATTGCGCAGCTTCCTCGGGCACCACCACAGCTGCGTCCGACTGCACCTGGCTCATCACAATCGCTGCCACCGCCATCTACATCAGAGGGGCCTCGACCGGTGGCATCACGCCCATAGCAGTTGGCGCGACGAGTGCGAGCGGTAGCTCCGTTTACTCCGACGTCGGCAGTAGAATCGCTTTCGTCACCGTTTACTCGGCGACCTCCAAGGGCGTTCTCTCAGCCCCAGCGACTGTTTGTCCCACCGAGGGCATGGGCACCACCGCGGGTGGTGCCTGACCGACCAACGAGGCTGTGACACCAGCTCCGCTCCCGCCCAAAGCAAGAGCGACATCGGGCGACGCCCGACGTCTCGCCTAGATGGCGACACTCTTCTTGGGCGCCAGTGCCAAAGAGTGGCCCTGTCTCAGGACGCTGTAAGAAACAGAAGGCGTGACTCACGCTAAAAACAGAGAAAACAAAGAAGTCAATAACTTACATCAGCACCGTTGGGCACAGGATATATTTGGGGGACGAACCCCCAGGTCCTCGCTCTGCCTCCTCAGGACAGGGCCGTTTGGAGCCCGCCCCCTGCTCCCAAGCCGAGGGGCTCGCCTCCCTTGCACTCGAGCGTGGTGACAGATCTACCCGCTCCCGCTAGCACCTCGGGTGCGGTGGCAGATCCGCTCGCCCCCGCTGACTCTTGAGGCACGACGGTGGGGCCACTCCCGTCCACTGGCACCTCAGGCACGGCAGCTGATCTGCCCGCCCCTACTTGTGCTAAGGGCGGGCGATGGTTCGGCCCACCTCCACCGTCCTCATGGACTCACTTCCTCCCGCATGAAATGGAAAGGGTCCCTACATGGATGAGGGGATACCTATTAGTGTATCCTCGCTCTCCAGGTCACCCCACTCAGTGTCGGCAACTACCTCCTCCTCTTCTTCTTCTTCTTCCTCATCATCATCTTCATCACTGCTGGTTTCCTCCCTGTGCTCCCGCACGCGTAGCTTTTGCTGCTCTTCCTCCTCTCGTCCTCCTTCGCCTTCTGCTGTCGCTTGGCCGCGGCGCGATTGGTCGCTGTCACGGCCGGATCCTTCGGCAGCGGAGCCGAAAGATCCGTAAGAACAAGTTTCTTAGGCTGGTCCCCCTATCTCAATATCAGCATCAAGAGGTCGGGAGTTCGATTAAAAAAGAGGCACGAGGAAAGAAAACTTACGAAAACAATGTATCCCGGTTCCGGCTGCATTGGGGGATGCCCCGGCACCGGATATACAAAATCAAGAATAGCGCCGGCGTCGTCCCACGGTGGCTTCATCACCTCCTTGATATGCTACGCCACTTCGGAGGGGGAGAGTGCTCCCTCGGTGAGCGCCATCTCATCGAGTGACGCCTCGGGCGCCATCATGTGTAGGGGAAACGCGCGCCTCATCAGCGGCGTCACCCTCCGTGCGTGATAAGCACCGATGATCCCCGACCCCTTCATGCCCCTCTCCTTTAGAATTTGGACAGCGGTGAGATGGTCTTGGATTTTCTCCTTGTCTTTCTCCGGGACTCCCCACCTCCTCCATGATTTCGGGACCTCTTCGATGAGGCATCCGGTGAACTATGGCAAGGGGCGGTTGCGTCGTTCTTGACGTAGAACTAGTGCGAATGACACCCGTTGTTGGAGGTCGATAGACGCATCGGTGGATACTCATTGACGCGGTTGTTGCGAAGCTGGATGCCGGCACATCCCATCGGCACGTTTAGCTCCTACCTCTTCTCCTGTTTCTTCAGGAGGGTGACGGCGAAGAAGTACTGCCACAGGTCAAAGTGGGGACTAATCCCTAGGAACCCCTCACAAAGGGCGCCGAACGCCGCAATGTGCTGGATTCCATTGGGATTAAGGTGCTGCAGCTCCACCTTGTAGTAATGCAGCAACCCTCGAAGGAACTTGTGGGCAGGGGTGTCGAATCCCCGTTCATGGAAGTGAGCGAAGGAGATGACGTAGCCTTCAGGCGGTGACGACACGTCCTCATCGCCGGGTAGCCGCCACTCCTCGGCGGCAGTCCGTGCGCAAAGAAGGCCGCAACGAATGAGGCCCTCCATGTGCTAGAGGGCGATATCGGATCTACAACAAGGCTCCATTGAATGATTGGAGTGGGTGGATGCGAACTTGACGATGGCTGAGATACGGATGTAGGGAGATTAGGCGATTGGCGGCGGAGGTTGCAGATGCGAAGGCAAGGAGGCTAAGTACGGAACCCTGGGGGCGAACCCCTTGGTTTTATAGGGGTGACGGATGCGAGGAAGGCAACCATCCACCTAGATCACCGCGCCTGCCACAATCCACCACCATGTCATGTCGTGGGATATGCGCCCGCAATCCCTATCCTTTCCCTCCGAAGACGTGCCGGACGTTTCTTCTCCTCTAACGGACCAGGACTCTTTGCTAGCAAAGGGGATACGGGTCAAAAAGCGTTTTTCTCCGGCCCGCCTGGGCCCAAGAGTTCGAAGGGCTGGCCCGTCGATGGTTTTGACGGCCGTCCCAAGGCACCCTTATGACAAAGGATGGGCCCACAAGCGGCCAAAACTCAGATGTACGAGCTTCACATGAGTCTCGGTCCACGATCGAGTCTCAGCCGGGCTAACCCTGGATGGATCCCCGTGAATGGGATACCAGGATCCCATTTAAGCTATCTGGCTAACAAATCATCAAATCTCATAGCCATACCCACGAAGAGTCCGAATCACTCGGGGGCTCGGAGGCTACACCCGACGGGTGCGCTTGCGTGCACCCTCTGGCAAGTCAAATCACCCCCGGGCGATTCTATCTGAATCACCCAGGGGCTCAGAGGCTACACCCGTTGGGTGCGCTCGTGCGCACCCTCTAGCAAGTCGAATCACCCCCGGGCGATTCTATCCGAATCGCCCGGGGGCTACACCCGTCGGGTGCGCTCGCGTGCACCCTGTGGCAAGTCGAATCACCTCCCGGGCGATTCTATCCGAATCGCCTAGGGGCTCGAGGGCTACACCCGTCGGGTGTGCTCGCGCGCACCCTCTGGCAAGTCAAATCACCCCCCGAGCGATTCTATCCGAATCATCCAAGGGCTTAGGGGCTACTGTCGGGGACCAAATACTAGGGTACCCAAAGAGGAGGAGATAATAACCATCAAACGTTGATGCTTCCGAATAGGCAAGAACGCAACTACACCTATTGCCCAATGACCGAGGGTTAACTCCGTCTCGTCCAACCCCCAAAGGTTGGTTCTGCCTCGCCCGACGTCTGAGGGCAGACTCCGCCTCGCCCGACGTCTGAGGGCGGACTCCACTTCGCCCGACCCCTGGGGCTAGCTCCGCCTCGTCCGACGTCCAGGGGCAGGCTCCGCCTTGCTTGACGTCCGAGGGCTGTCTCCACCTCACCCGATGTCCGGGGGCTGGCTCCGCCTCGCCCGACGTCCGGGGCTGGCTTCGCCTCGCCCGAAGTTCGGGGGCAGGCTATGCCTCACCCGACCTCCAGGGGCTGGCTCCGCCTCACCCGACATCCGGGGCTGGCTCCGCCTCGCCCGAAGTCCGGGGGCAGGCTACGCCTCGCCCGACGTCCGTGACCCTCGGGGGATGGCTCCACCTCGCCTGGCGTCCGGGGGCAGGCTCCGCCTCTCCCGACGTCCGGGGGCTGGCTCCGCCTCACCCGACCCGTGGGGGGTGGCTCCGCCTTGCCCGACGACTACGCGTTGCTCCTTCATAACTATGCACACGGATAAGACAGGGCACTCAAGTCAACCGCAATACCGAGGACCATACCCTGCAAGCCTGCAGGAAAGTACCGTCAGGATATGACAAGATAGGCGCTTTAAGCCCTTCCGGGCATGTCAGAATCCCGAACAGTGTTGTGGGCGCCGATATTTGTCTTATAGTGTTATGTGCGTCGGCATTTGCCCTCGGGCATGGATCCTGACGGAAGCATACGACAACCACTACGGTACAGGAGGAAACTCACATCATCTACAGCAATAGGCGTGGGGTCACTGAGTCGTCTGCTCTCCGTAGGGTCACGGCTCAGCGCCCTGGTCCATCGCGCCGCCCGCCGGGGAGGGATGGGACGTGACCACTTGCTGACAAAGCCAGAGCATGGCCCTATCAGGATCAGTGGACATGCACCCAACATGGATCTGTCCCTAGCACCGTCTACCATGTTAGAAGGGCTCGCTCAGAGGAAAAAGAAGACCCGGCACCTTCAAAGGACCTTCGCCTCTAGTTTTCCTTCTTTCTCTCATCTGTAATCCCTGCTTCCCCTTGCTCTATAAAAGGGAAGGCATGGCACCCCTCTAAGCGGACCGATCGATTCAACACACCACGCATCACATAACACATAGCAGAGCATCAACCAAGCGCTCTGCACCCTTTGAACCTTTCAATCAGAGACTTGGGTCCTGTCCCTCTCTCGCTAGTTTGTACCCCCTACTACGAACTTTTCAGTGCTAATAACATGAGCGGCAGCCGCAAACTAGACGTAGGGACATTCTGTCCGAACCAGTATAAACCTTGTGTCTTTTTAGCACACCATCCAGGCCAAACGCGCAATAATACAAATTTACTTGTTGGTGTTTACTCGAAACACTGACAATATCTTCTGCATGGATGATTACACTGGTGACACTGATGGCTGGTCTTCGAAAACGACAACATATTGTAGTCTATATGACATGAAAGATGGGAAGGTCTATTCTCCCTTGTGGATGGTATCATGGAAGAGTGGACACCTCCCTGCAACCTGGCTTTTCTCCAAGGGTACTCATATTGGCCCTTTTTTATTGCAAGCTTTATCAATAGATAAAAGCAACAGTTTGACACTTTCTTAGCAAAATTGAAATATTTCTCCTTGATTTTGCATGATTATAGCTAGTTGTTAACCACATGTTTAGTTAGTTAGAAGAAAACTACATGTTTCTTTTACCTTAGCTTGGCCACGATTTTTGTTACTTTGGAGTCCAGGGAGCTGGTGTAGGTGTGCAATTAATAAATCATCAAACACACGTAAAAAACTTTTCTTACTTCAGTGTTACCTCTTATTGGGAGTTTTGTATATGAGAGTTGCGTTCTGTGTTTGCATTATATGGAAGGGAAGCACCTTTATTGTGATTTCTGCGGTCTTGTGATAGAATGCCCTATGAAAATGTGCCTTCTTTGAGACATCTCTCCTACCTTGGCTGTTTGAAGCATAAAGAATCACTTTACCTTGTGCATCGTGCGTCTTTATCATCTGATTCACACCTTTTCTGCTATTTTGGCTGATGCAGGTAAGATGGACAAGTTGCGAACAACAGAGGAACACCTTCAGGAGCTTGGGGAACCCCTACGACGCCTCTATGCTGATGGATCTGTGCTTCCCAGAACTCACCGCCAAAAAGAAAGAATCCCTGGTAAAACGCTGAAGGCCTGCTTGCTATCACTAGGACTTGCATGAAGTCAAGACTTGCCCTTGTTGCTTCTTGCTTCATTTTGGTGTCGTCGGTAGTGATACTTTTCAGACACCATTGTAATGGATTAATGGTGCTGCTTAAATTCTGCATATTACTGCTCTAGAAACATGTGATTTGTGAACCCTTTGATATGGACTGGGTCATTGACTCACTGGGATCATTCTTTGTATGAATCTATGAGTCAAGTAGTGAACGCAAGGCTGCAGGTCAGATTTAAATTCCATGAAGAAACATTATAATTCAAAAAAGATAGCATGCACACAAAGCTGCATGTCACAAATTTCTTTTTACCTATTCAAATACTGACCAGTTCCTCTCACAAGCTGACGAGCTGTAGGTCAAACTCAGAATCCTTGCTGCCAATTTCCTAAGATTTGGTGTGCCTGTGCCATGGTTCAGCCACCATTTTGCTGCATAAACATTAAACAAGTTACAACAAAAATATGATATTCAGCAATCAAATTAAGTTCATATATTCAGTTGTTCACCTGGATTGAAATTCTTGTTCTTTCGTTGCCTTGTGGCAATTTCATGTCCAAAACTCCCTTACTGAATTTGATACATGCCGAGTTCTTCAAATATCTTGTCTTGGGTTTCTTCATCATCAACCATCTTTGTAATACAGGAAATCACACTTGCTCTAAATGATCCATCTTTCTCGATCTCTGACTTATTTGGGTAATAGTAGTGGGGGTTCAAATAGTAACCAGCCATGTGTAGTGGAGTTTTAAGTTTGTTGTCCCATCTTTTATCAATGATTTCCCAAACCTCTTTGAAGCGGCTCTTATCATTGTCAAACCTCTCAGAAATTAACTGTAGTGTCAACATTTTTCCAAAAGGTTTCAGACCTGACCACTTTGTTGGCTTTGTTCCTCTTGGCCTGCTTCAAGTAACCCAATTCTTCCATCTCATCTTATTTAAACAGTTTTATCAACTCTTTTTTGCTGTCCAGCAAGCTTTTGAGATTCAAATAAGCAGTGGCAAATCGTGTAACCCCAGAGCGAACCAAGTCTTTCTTAACAAATTTTCTCATCAAATCCAACACCCTAGTATGAGCATACAAGAACACAATCACTTGTCTTGCACTAGCAATTGTTTCCTCAACTGGTCTAAGCTTCCCAATATCCTCTAGCATGAGATCCAAGCAATGAGCAGCACATCCATTCCAAAATATTGAAGGTCTTTTTGCTGTCAATAGACTTGCTGCAGTTGTATTGACACTAGCATTATCAGTCACCACTTAGACAACATGTTCTTCCCCTATCTCTTCTATGTATCTGTCCACAAGGTCAAAGATATATTGGCCATCTTTCCTATCACTTGAGCAGTCCACTGAATCTAAGAAGAGTACCCCATGAGCACTATGCACAACTAAATTCATCACTCCCCTACCCTTCCTATCTGTCCATGCATCTGTCATGATTGAACAACCTATGAGCTCCCATGCCTCCTTTTGCTCCTTGAATCCATCCAACACCTTTTCCTTCCTTTTCTGCAAGAATGGTCCACTCATCTCATAGGGACTGGGCCCTCTTAGACCTCTACCAAATTGTCCAATGGCCTCTAACATATTAGCAAAGCTAGGAAGGCTGATTGTGTTGTGTGGAATGCTAGCTTCTAGAACCACTGACATATGTACTCACAAGTTTTATCCCTCCTCTATTCTCTTTTCTGAGTTGTCAATGCTATTTGAACCTTGTTGCTTAGCTTGGTCTTAGCAGACTCCTCTATAGAAGGCGGCTTGTAATACTTCTCAATAGAACCACTACCTACTACAAATCTAGAGCTATTAGATCCATTTGTTTCCTTTGGCTTCACCACAAGAACAACATTGCCATGTTCTGAATCTTCACTGCCACTTCCACAGTCTGAGTGATCTATGTCAACTTCAGCTCTTTCCCTTTCCTTTTCTTTGGCTTTCTCTTCCTTTTCACTAGTCTTCTTTGTAATCAAAGCAAACATCTCTTGTTGCATTGGAGGTGGAACTTTCAAGCACTTAGTAGTATTGTTTCCTTTAATCCTAGCAAGATGGTACTTTATTCTGGTAATTCCACCACTGCAGAGCTTGTCATAGTATTTGCACTTCAGACTTTGCTTCTTAGTTATGCCTGGGCAGTAACAATGAGACCATGCAGGGTCATCTGAGTTAATAGCACGTTGTGCTCGTGCTTGTGCACCTGCTACTAGGGCAGAGGCGGTGCTAGATGGATTACCTATGCAAAGAGCAGACACAAAAAGGCAACAAAATTAATATGGTAGCTCGAGTTAAGTACAATGCTTGAGTTAACATGTGCACATACAGGATCAGTTAGAAGCCATAGCATGCAACAATAAACTACATAGTAGTACTAGGTTATGCCATAGTTCCTCGAAAAAGTATCATTACATTTCCAGATCTAAACTAGGCCCAAAATATTATACAACACATCAGGACACAGGTAGCAGTTCACGCAGGCTACAAAATACAGAGAACAAATTCAAAACTAGCAGATCATAAGAGAATAAAGTTACTTTGTTGATCTGCCATGGTGTCCGGTGACTTGTGTTGTTGCTGCTGCTTAGGGTTGGGGAAGGTGAAGAACTAAAGATGAAGGCGCTGCTTGGGGTTGGGAAGACGAAGAACTGCTCGTGCTGCCTCGCCCGTACTCGTGCTGCACACCGCCGCCGCCGCCGCCACTTGGATCTCCGGCTGGCCACACCGCTTGAAGCTCTGGCTAGATGCGCCTCTTGGGGGGGCCAGCTTTGAGTTGGACCTCCGACTGGCCCCGCCGCTTGGGGGCCCCTCGCCGGCGCGCCGCAGCCACCGCCGCCGAAGCAGAAGCCGCCTCCTCCTTTTCTATGGTAGATAGACCGAGAGAGTTGGGTCACGAGCATGGGAGTGAGCTAGGGGTGCTGGGTTACGATGGGGGTGGGGGGAAATTGGGATAAGATGGGCCGCTAACTCATTTTCTGGGCCCGCAAAAATTTTGGCTGCCGCTAAAATGAGCCCAGTGTAGCGGCAATCTCCGGAGATCTCCAACTATTAGTTGTTTTTGTTTCATAGCGCAAAAAGTTAAATGAAAACAGCTAATAGCCGGAGAGCTATAGCCAGAGATTTAAAACTTTGGCTGAGAAGGAGTCCGAGTGGAAAGCGAGTGAAAAGCAACATCTTGAAACCATCAAGATCCTTCGGGCGCAGATTGCCGAGCTGGATTGGCAAAAGCAGGTTGCCGAGAAGAAGACAGAAGACAGCCAAAAGGCAGCCGGTGCCCTAGACCAGAAGCTGCAAGGTAGGTACTCATAACTTTTGTTGTTATGCTTTGCTTGTATGCCCTTTGTTGAATATAGCCTACTGGTTCTCTTGTTCTGATTTCATTTGCGATTCAGAGGAGATAAAGAAGACCAAGAGGCTGGAAGGCAAAGCGGTGGAGCTGAAGAAAATCGTCCAGCAAAAGCATAATGAGCTTGAAGAGGTAACTGAGCGGTCCGTGGAAGGGCTTGCTCAAGCTAAATTGATCCGTCGAGGAGCTGACTGAGACCTGCTACAGGGATTGAAGACGACACGGCAACTCACCTGGCAGTTGAAGGAGGTGTGGACTGAGTTTGAAGCTCTCCGTGAAGCTGTAAAACCAGTTCTTGCCCTCTTTGCTGCCCCTAAAGATGACCAAGTCGCCTATAGTGGTGGTCAGGCGGGTATCCAGACGTGTGGAAGGTTATGTGCGTAATGCTACAAAACTCTACATCGCTCGGGTTCTTGGAGTAGTCCATTTGCTCTTCCATGAAGTCGACTTGTCTAGTTTGACAAGTAATGATGATGCAGACGACTTCCCTGTAGACCAAATAGGAGCTGCCAAAAAAGAATATGAGGAGATAGCTAGCTCCTATGTAAAACGACTAGATTTGTCTTAGGCCTGTGTGTGCCTGTAAACAGTTAATATGTGGAAAAGACTTGTTTGAATCTTATGGATCATTTTAGTCTGTAAGTGGCCAGGTATCGCGTAAGACTTGACTAATACTCTATGATAATCAATGCTTGTTATCGTATGAAGATCGTTAGTCGGTTGAGACTTAGTGTCGGGCCCCTAATTTAGGGTTCTCTGTGCATCGTGTATCAGTCCCTGGATCAGTAGCTAACACGCACGGTTGAACAAGATTGATATCAAAAACCATACTTTTATTGCTACTGGAGAAAACATATTACAATGTTTGTGTTTACATAGAGTGGGCCTTTGGCCCTATATTGAATATCGGAGTTCTATCATAGCAGTCCTAAGACGTCATGGCTCCATTCCTATAGGCAACTTAGAGTGCGAACGAAAACCCTATCCTTATGCTTAATCCTATATCTTAATCGTAGTAGTCCTAGCGTAGCTTTCTTGAGTAATCGTACGGCTTCCATTTCTGGACATCCCCATTGTCCTATCCTTGTGTAGTCCTCGGTAGCTCCAGCCTTATAGGTACTCCAGTAGCTTGTTTCCTAAAAATATAGAATGGAGGGGATTGAGTACAAAAGTACTCAGCAAGACCTAACTTTGGGGTAAGGCGGATAGTGGATGGTAGAGGCTTGATTGAGGTGGTTGATGGAGGTGGGAGGTGGATTGTGGTGGTGGAAGTTTATGACGGTGGAGGTGTATGTGTTGGAGGTGGAGTTGTATGTTCATCAAGGGGGGTTTGGGTCCTAAGACAGTATCAATCCTTCTCGCTAGTTCCTGAAGTTTATAAGTTATTACTTACCAGCTTAATTGATTACAACTTACGAGAGTAACACAGTTTCATTACACATAAAAGAGTCTAATCATAAGATCTCATCCCAGCATTTTCCCATTCCAAGGACGTGGCTATTCGAATAGATTCAATACGCTCTGCAGAGGTTGTACAAATTTCCACACATGATAGACACAGTCTGACACCATCGTCATGGCTTAGACAGGTCTAATGAGGTCCCATAACCAAAAGTACGCGACCTTAGATGTCCATATAATTCTACCATGACTTTTTAGGGGTTGGAAATACATGAAGTTTTGGATGATACCACATCATCCAATTCAATAACCTAGATAATACCATATCATCTGGTCAATAATATAAGGGGCTCTAACATGGCCAAATCAAGGGGCTTAACGTGGAGGATCACATAGCAACCACGCCAACTGGACCACAAAAGATCACTTAGCATCCATGTCGTCTCCTGATATTCCATTGCCACTCTGGCCTCCTAGTAGAATTTATACTTCTATCTAATAGGGTGTGGGATCCAACCTACCCATATAGGCATGTGGTTGTACAAAATATCTCACTAGTCGAGATGGCACATGAATCGGTCCTTATATGACCGAAGCGAGTATCTCCCAACAGAAACCCTTACTAGGTGAACCTGCCAAGGTAGACCACACCGTGTGGAATACCCCTCACTTGCTCCCATCAGAAAATAAGTTTTGGTTTACCAGGTCATTTTACCGTATGGTTTCATATTCTTAGCTTATCCATATTATACAGCTCACATCAGCTTTCATTATGTATATCACATATGCTCATCACATTGATTCACAATATGTTTAATATAAATTGTTGTTATCATGTAATTAATGAAAGGTAGGAGGGAGTAGGTCATATGGTGAAGGTGGTGAAGCATGGTGATGGTGGAAAGGTGGAGTTGGATGGTTGTGGTGTATTAGGTGAAAGGGGTGGTTTAAGGATGGTGGATTTATGTGGAGGGAAGGATAAGTGGGTGTTAGGACTTGCCTCCGCTCGCTGGCGAGCGTATCCTTACTCCAAAACTCTGATTCATGTACTTTGGATTCCTATGTATGCACTTCCGGATACGTCTCCGATCCTACGTTGTCTAACATCGACAAGCAAATAAATAACAAGCAAGGAGAATAATACATGCACGATCAAGTAATTTAGGAAGGGGCAGTCCTATGTAGGTGGTTCCTGACTATTGTAGGTTTATCTCTAAGCTTATCATTACTATGTCAATTTGAAGTAAGATTTAGGTAAAGAGGTTGCATCTATTAGGTTGTTGCTTTTTACTGTTTAAGTGGTTATGGTTTGGTCATTGTTGACGTTTCTAAACGTCGCTACCAGAAGTGGAGAATGTATTCCATTCCTGGCAACGGTGCCAGAAACGCCTTGGTGGTAGTTCTTTACGTTTATAGAACAAATCCGCAAGCGCACGGAATTACCGTTGTAGCATTTCACCCAAAAGTATTCAGGGTATCATTATTTATATTTTCCCAATGGAAGGCATGGTGTAAAAGTATCTAATTGGTGCATGAACAAGATAACATGACTGCATATTAGACCAAGGTTCATAGCATGGGTAAACATTGTATAGTTCAAGATAGTGTGACACACACACGAGCCTACCTCAAGGATAAAAGAAAGAAGAAAGAGTAAAGAATAAAAGAATGTTTCCCAATAGGAGCAGGCATATCCTAATAGAGCCATGCAAAGACTAGCAAGTATACATACACATACACATACATGGTTAAGACTTAGCTCTAAGTATGAAATGGACGGGGAGACCACTAAGAACTGGTCTCCCAGCAAGCTTGGGTGGCAATTTATGAACTCCTACATGAATACCCGAACGTGGGGGATTACAAGGGATAGAAAGGGCTGTCATCACCATCTGCCGCCTACCCCTCAATAGTGGAGCACCGTCATATTCAAAGGCTTTCGTATACCTAAGCACTATGCCTGTGTATAAAGAAACTACCCATATCCCCCCTGGGCTCCGACCCTATGGATCAATAAGCATAGGACTTGGGCAAACCTGAAGGAACGACAAACTGCCACTTCAACTTAGCTTGAATTCTAACCATGAATGTTGTATGATCAATTAAGCATAAAGTTCTATATGCAAAGTTCATAACATAAGAACTTTGCTCTAAATTATATGCATAACTATATTCATAATATGAGAACAAGAACATAAGAAGATTCTTCATATTGCTCATACCAAGATCACTTCTAGATGTTCAAACTCTCCAAGATAGCTTTGCCTAGCTCCAAATGACTAAAAATATAAAAGAGTACAAGAGTAGTGAGGTGTGTTGGCTCCAAGTGTGGTTTGTGTGAGAGAGGGGGCTGTCCCCCTCCTCTTATACTAGTGCCAAGGGCGGTTCCACGGAATATCTAGAGGGAATCCACTGCGCACCACCCTCCTGAGTCTTCAATGCACCGCCTAACCGAAGCTGGGCCTGAGATGAGGGTCTAGGGGGGCGACCACACCCTAGGTGCACCCGCACCCTTGGCAGCGCCTCCCCCCACCGCCTTTGCATGGCAGGCTGTTGGTTGGGCCTAGGCCTCGGTTACATTGGTGGTTGGCCCAAATTTATTCAGATGACTGGGCATCTTGCTTGTTTGTGCATGTATAGTCTGTTGTATGCTTTCTGGATTGCGCACTTTGATCACATTTCCCATGTATTTCATATGTTTATCCTGCAAAACACTAAATCTCCAATACATGTGGAATTGCATCAATAATAATAACATATGTGCATAAGTGATGCTAGTCTTCTCCTTTTTGTATCTTATTTGGCGGTCGAAATTGGTCGTTAAGGATTGCCAACAAGATCCCCCAAGCCTACCCTTTGCTCATCCTCGAGCAAAAGCTAAGACGTTGCTTGTTGATCAGGAGTTGCTACAATGTCGGTTACATTTCAAAAGTACCATGTCTATAACAAAGTATTCTTCCTTGGTTCAAATAAGTCGGTATTTTATACACTTTTTAACTTAATCCTTGTGGGACTTATTGCTTTTCCAAGTCTTGAGTGGTTGCAAGATAGAACGGTTTTACAGAACTGCTAGTCATTCATCCTTTGATCAACTTTCTTTCTAGAGGTTTTGAAAGTTTTGTAAATTAAAAGTAAGTTTCTCAAATGATTCACTCGATCACTCAATTGTATGATCCTCACCAAAGGCTTTTGATGTTGCCTTTCTTTTCATCCTACTTTCTAAAGGCTTTTTTTGGAGTTTTGGGTAGGTATGAAAGAGAGGCATACTTGCATCACATAATTTTCTAAGTCAAAAACTGGATCCAAGGAGATGCAAGTCATACACTTTGATCAAGAAGTGCAAGTGTGTGGAATTTTAAACTTTTTATTTGAACTCCTTTGTCATGCCTCTCTCTCCTTTGCTTTGGTTTTGAAAATATGGGCTATCTTTCTTTTCTCTCTTTTTTCCCTCAGGCTCTTTTAGCATGGTTATATTTTTTTGCTCATGCTCTTTAGCATGGATTTTTATTCTTCTCTTTTTGCATAGCCCATAATTTCTTTTTTGGCAAAAGAAGTTTTTGAGAGAGATGGCTATGACACAATGGTGGAGTTTATTTTATTTGGTGGACAGAAATGGCATGTTTTTGTGTAACTCCTAGTATAAGAGTCAGCATAATTATATATGGAGTGCACGTGAATCTTGATCATGGGTGCATGATAAGAATCTCAACAGGGGTCACAACAATTTGACAAAGCTCAACATGAATACAAGCAGCATATGACTAAGGTTCTTGCAGTGAATAGTATCATATGGCTTTGGTAGGATATATCATCATTGAGGAACTTTTGAGTTTTAGCATTTTGAAAATAAAACTCCGGATGACAAGTTTCTCTTAGAACAAATTCATAGCAAATTCCATTGTACCATATCATAACTTGCAACAACTTAGAAAAGGATCTTGCGTTTGCAACCCACAAGTTTCAAGTTTTAGGATGAGACATTTTTAGCCAACAAACTTAAATCTTAGGGAATGCTAAGTTATAAGCTAGGTACAGAAGAAATATAAGACAAAGCAACTATTCATCATTTCAACAAGGAGAGACTAAACATACTTACTACACATATGTGGAGTGGAATAAATATTTTTGTTCTTTTTATCATATTTCATTTTTTTAATTTTTGGTTCACTAAATAGGTCTTGATTTTATCTTCGTTTTCATCTTCAAGACTTACCCTTATGAATTTGATATATTTCCTGCAAGGGTTAATCCATATAATCGACCAATGTCTATACTTAACAGTTTTGATTCAATAATCAAACTAGACATCATGTTTAGTTTGATCAAGGTAGGCTAATTAACCAAAGCACCATGCTTAAATTAAAAACCTATGGAAGTATGATTGCATGATCATCATACCCCAAACCAAAACATACTCGTATAGAAAAAGGAAACATGGAGGGATAACCAAGATTCATCCAATAGAGGTGAAGGCATTTGAAAACTGAACTAGAGAACCAAAGTTTTTTTAAACCAATGCAAGATAAAAAAATGAATGCAAGATACAAGTTACTTTGGGGGTCCTCCCCCAAGCTAGCTCATGACTTACGGTACGGGGTTGTACCCCTGCGACCGCCAGTAGCCCATCATATGGTCGTGCTGTTAGGGGCTTGAGCGTGGAATTTTGGCAGACGCTCCTTGCACTAAAACTTTGGTGGAAAATTTGGAAGAAATTTTGGAGCATGTTTGAAAGAGTTTGAGAGAGTTGAGCGTGATTGAGGAGCTTCACACACCAGCTCGCCTTTTATGATCTCAGACTTGCTTAGAATTGATTTTCCATCAAAGTTTTATTGTATTTTGAAATTTTCATAGATATTTTCTAAAAAGATAATTGGTATTAGAAAATTTTTGTTATTCAAAAAATGAAATTTATTACTTTTTTAGCATGTTTATGCATATTCAAAAAGTTTGAATTTTGAAAATTTTGATGCACATGCAAGAAATTAAACATGCAGTGTGAAAATTTAAAATGCATTTAAAAATCAACATGAGATAACTACCGATTTACCATTGGCAAGGGCTCAACATTTATAGTCCGTTGGGCAAGACTATTCTTCCTCTTAATGATCTGTAGCTGCATGAACATTTTCGAGGGAATTCTCAGGTTGCCCTGGAATTTTCCCCGAATGATTGATAGGAATAGAGGCAGCTATTTGAGCAATTTGAGTTTCAATCATTTTATTAAAACTCAATTGATTTTTCACAGAGGAAGATAAACTTCCAATTTTAGTATTTATATTTTCAAGAATTTTATCATTAGAGACAAGCTTTTTAGTAAGATTTTCATTTATTTTAGCTTGCCCTAATACTAGATATTTCAAGGAAGGTTGATTTGAATTGAAATTTGAATTTGAATTTGAATTGAAATTCGAATTATAATTGTTACCTCCTTGAAATGATGGGCGCGACTGATTATTCCACCTGTTATTACATCCTTGTGGACGGAACCCATTGTTGATGAACACAGCATCTTCGCGGGTGTCGGGGGTAGTTGTTCCCCGAGTGTCCAACTTCTCCACAGACCTTGCATGTCATATGCGATTCCATGGCCTTGACGGTGCCTTGCATTTCCTTTTCAGCGGCATGCTCATCGAGTCTTTTCATTAAGAGGTCCAATTTTGCAGCAAGCATATCCGTCTCCTTCACGGTATGCATGCCTTTTTGTTATTTATTTTGGAGCCTCTCGTCGCTCCACCCTTGATTTGACACCATCTTTTCAATAAGAATCGTGGCTTCATTGATGGTGAGTGAGAGGAAGGCTCCTCCAGCAGTGGCATCGATGTGGCCCTTCGACATGGGGGTCAACCCATTGTAGAAATTCTATAGCACCATCACGTGGTGCGGACAAGCAAGTATGTATTCTTGCAGCCTCTCCCATGCCTCGGAGATGGACTCCATAGTATTCTGCTGGAAGTTGGAGAATCTGCCCCTCAGGGCATTGGTTTTTCCCATGGGGAAGAACCTCATGAGGAACGTCGTGGAGCATTTTGTGCACGTGTTGATAGCTTCCTGGTCCTTGTAAAACCACTGTTTCGCCTTCCCCACGAGGGAGAAGGGAAACAGACAGAGCCTGATGGTCTCCGTTGTGACATCCTTAATGACGATGGTGTCACACAGCTCCAGAAAATGCTGAAGGTGTGCGTTTGCATCCTCGCTAGGCAAACCATAGAATGAGTTTGCCTGCACCATCATGATCAGCCCGGTACAATGTTTAAAATTCACGTTACCCATGTCGACAGCGGGCCCAACGGGCACATTGGCAACAGAGGGAACGGAGAACTCGTGGAGTGTCTTCTAGGCCATCGAGTTGTTTGCAGATGGTGCGAGGGTGACTGTTTCGGTTGCCGGTGGGATGTCGGAAGGAAGGATGAGTCGGCATCTGGTCTTCCTTAGGAGCGACTCCAGATTGTCAATATAGTTGTTCGGCAGGGTGAAACCAGTCATACACTATTCTGTTTTCATCCACAACAAGGGAAAATAAGCAAAGTGAGCCTGTATGAGCAATGGCCACTATACATGCATATTATCATGAACATGTCCTATTAGATTCTTTTAACCAATGCCTTCCACGGCAAAGGCGCCAGAAATGATTGTTGGCGTTTCTAAACGTCGCTACCAGAAATGGAGAATGGATTCCATTCCTGGCAGCAGCGCCAGAAATGCCTTGGTGGTAGTTCTTTACGTTTACAGAATAAATACGCAAGCGCACAGAATTACCGTTATAGCATTTCACCCAGAAGTATTCAGTGTATCGTTATTTATATTTTTCCAAAGGAAGGCATGGTGTAAAAGTATCTAATTGGTGCATGAACAAGATAACATGACTGCATATTAGACCAAGGTTCATAGCAGGTGTAAACACTGTATAGTTCAAGATAGTGTGACACACACACGAGCCTACCTCAAGGATAAAAGAAAGAAGAAAGAGTAAAGAATAAAAGAATGTTTCCTAACAGGAGCAGGCATATCCTAATACAACCATGCAAAGAATAGCAAGTATACATACACATTCATGGTTAAGACTTAGCTCTAAGTATCAAATGGACGGGAAGACCACTAAGCACTGGTCTGCCAGCAAGCTTGGGTCGCAATTTATGAACTCCTACACGAATACCCGAACATGGGGAATTACAAGGGACGGACAGGGCTGTCACCACCTGCAGCCTACCCCTCAACCGTGGAGCACCATCATATTCGAAGACTTCCATATACCCGAGCACCACGCCCGTGTATAAAGAAACTACCCATATCCCCCCGAGACTCTAACCCTATGGATCGACAAGCATATGACATGGGCAAACCTGAAGGAACGACAAACCGCCACCTCAACTTAGCTCTAATTCTAACCATGAATGTTGTATGATCAATTTAGCGTAAAGTTCTATATGCTAAGTTCATAACATAGGAACTTTGCTCTAAATCATATGCATAACTATATTCATAATATGAGAACAAGAACATAAGAAGATTCTTCATATTGCTCATACCAAGATCACTTCTAGATGTTCAAGCTCTCCAAGGTAGCTTTGCCTAGCTCCAAATGACTAAAAATGTAAAAGAGTACAAGAGTAGTGAGGTGTGTTAGCTCCAAGTGTGGTGTGTGTCCCCCTCCTATTATACTAGTGCCAAGGGCGGTTCCAGGGAATATCCAGAGGGAATCCACCGCGCACCGCCCTCCTGGGTCTTCAATGCACCGCCTGACCGAAGCTGGGCCCGAGAGGCGGTTCTAGGGGGGGCGCACCCTAGGTGCGCCCGCATCCTAGGCAGCGCCTCCCCCCAACGCCTTCGCGTGGTAGGCTATTGGTTGGTCCTAGGACTCGGTTACGTCGGTGGTTGGCCCAGATTTATTCAGGTGACTAGGCTTCTTGTTTGTTTGTGCATGTAGAGTCTGCTTTACGCTTTCTATATTGCGCACTTTGATCACATTTCCCATGTATTTCATATGTTTATCCTGCAAAACACTAAATCTCTAATACATGTGGAATTGCGTCAATAATAATAACATATGTGCATACCGGATGCTAGTCTTCTCCTTTTTGTATCTTATTTGGCGGTCGAATTTGGTCATTAAGGACTGCCAACAGTCATTTGATGGAAAACCAGACGACATTATTAGGGTTTACTATTTAATAACTTGGTTCAGTGGCTATGTTAGGACGGCTAGGTTTCCTGATGGAAAACCAGACCACATTATTAGGTTCACTATTATGTGAACTTGAAGGAGAAACCCTGACCAAGTCATCATGGATGGCTTGTCTGGCTCCCTTCGGTCCACTGTGGTTCAGTGGGGTTAGTTTGGTGGGTTCCTATATAGGCTAAGTTGGTGGGTAGGGTAGTTATGGTGTAGGTTATGGTTAGGGTTAGTGGTATTATTTGCTCATGCATTTGTATTTATACTAGGGTTAATTAGGATGGGATGCAATATATATTGTCTGACCATATTTATGCATATACTTAGGTTTCTATGTGTCCTATATATACGGGGTATGACTATGTATGTATTTACCATATCATCTTATGTAGGGGTAACTAAGTGTGTAGAATTTATATTTATGCAAAAATACGTCGATGGTTATTATTATTATTATTATTATTATTGTTGTTTAAATAGGAAAGGAAAAACAAACAAACTAGAATTTAATTGGGCCCCAAATATTAGGGTGGAGGATATGAGTAGGTAGAGCTTGTTTTAAAAGGAAAAGATATTCAGAATAAACTTTGGGAATTATTTCTAGAAATTAGGGTGATGGATATGGGATGGAAATGCTTGGGTAGGTTCATGGGTGTACCTAGTTTATTTAGGAATTTTCTAGAAATTTTCCCATACTTGGAAAGTGGTTTTTGACCTCTCTGTGTACACTCCCGGGGTACGCTTAGCAATTCTCTCCTCTGGTCAGTGGCTGACGCGTGGGCCAGCACAGCGGGGCTCGGCTTGCTGACACTGTTTTATGAGCTGAGCTCTTACTATTCTGTAAACCGCTCGCTCCCTCTCATGGTCCTTGTGAACTATGTCCACGGGAGAAAGGGAGAGAGAGGGGAGTGGTACCCCGGCTGCCACGTGGGTCCCAAGAGCCAGGGTTTTGTGTCTCTGACACGTGGGCCACCTCCTGTCTCCACATTCTAACGGGTGGCGATGGCATTTGGCGTGGGCCCACATAACAGAGGAAGGGGGAGACGACGGAAGGAGGCGACGACGGGACAGCGACGTCCTCACGGCGACGGAAGCAGAGCCCGGCGGCTCGGCTCGCTGGAGTTGCTTATGCCGGTGGCATCGGTGCTCGAAACTCATCCCCATCTAGGTACCGGTGTCCTAGAGGTCCACCCGCAGTGGTTAGAGGTGCCCTTAGAGACAGCGGGGCCTAGAGCGGCGGAGGTGGATCGCCGGAGCGACGGCCGGCGGCGGTGCGGTGTCGAGTAGGGGTTCCCACAGAGCGTCTTAGCGGATGAAAAAAGGCGGCGCGTGGTCATGGTGCATCCCGCAGACTCATAGCGGGGGTTGCCTAGCTTCGGACATGCCTTGCCGGTGACACACAGTGGCTGTGGCGGCTCGGCGGCGGGTCCGTCCCGGTGGTAGGGCGACACAGAGGAGAAGAGCGGTCGAGCAGTGGCGGAGGATGTAAAGGAGGGGTCGGGAAGCTCGTTGGCTAACCCAATCGACCAATGGTGGATCAACTAAGGAGAGCCTGGAGTGCGACTCCCATGACATCCGCGGCGGTGGAGTTTTGGAGAACTGGGCTACCGCTCGGAAGAAGAGGGGAGAAGAGGAACCAAGAGGGGGATGGTGTGTCCTACGGCTAAGCAGAGCTCTCCGTGCTACCGGTTGCTCGAGACGCTCGTCGGTCGTCCAATTTATAGGCCTACGAGGTCGGTGCTGCAGCGGCAGATATTTTCTCACTAGTGCTCCTCGGATTCCTTTGGGCGGTGCACGTGCTTGAGCTTAAGGAGGTGCTCCGGCTAGAATTATCCAGGTGATCGTTGGGGTTGGGTGGTAGAGGTGGAAAATATCCCGAAGCTTCTGCCGGCGGCCATGGCAGGCGAAGTTGGTGGCAACGGTTCCTTGTCGCATGTCGAGAAGAGAGCAGAGAGAGCAGCGAGGTGACCAAAAGGTTCGAGAGCGGGACAGGTGGCGCCCATGGCCTTATCTCCTTCAACGTCGGGACGAGAGGGTGGCGGGCCTGAGGCAGCGCGTGACCCCGTGCAGTTGCCGTCGCTGTGCCTGGCCATTTTTGGGGAGAAGGAACTGATGGCTAGGTCCACGGTGTCAGTGAGAGAGGGAGGGACAGGTGTGGGCGTGCGCACGAATGGGCCAAGCAGTCGTGCCGGCCCAAGTGGAAGGGGAGAGGGGAGGGGACGCGTGGGCGCGGGCTAGGCCGGTGTTGGCCCAGTGCGGGAGGAAGTGGTGGGGAGTACGAGAGGGAGCTGGGCCGCAGCACGGTCCAGGAGGGAGAGGAAAGAGTTTGAGCCTGAGAACCATTTCCTATTATGACTAGTATAATGCCCGTGCTAACGCAACGGTTTTATCTAGAAAATGATCATAAAAACATCTAATTTATTATTTTGTAGTTTAACCTTTACCTAATTATTATATTGTAGCCTAAGTTATATTTGGCGTAAGTCCTTTATCATTTGTTGCACATCTTCAGGGATGTTGAAATATTCGTTTGCAGGACTCGTCAAAATGTCAGCCAAGAATTCCTTACTCAGTGTAGATGATAGCTGCGCATGGTATAGAATATACTATGTTAGTTGTATGTAGTGTACGGAATATAGTTGGAGACTATATATATGCTTACAGTGGTGATCCGTGGCAATCTTACGTCGTCCCACGACTTCATGAAATTATAGACAAGAAAGCCTCCCAATTTCCTAACGGAGAAGATCAGTTGTTTATTTGATGTACATAAATCAAATTACTGTTTTTTATAGAAAAGTTGAACCAAATTTTGCGACACTTACCAGTATTTATGACCCGAAACCTATGTTACATATTTAGGGTATTTTCGCTTCCAGTAATAAATATTTTCACTCCACCTAGAATTTGATAGTGCCATGGCGAGATTGAACATTCTAGCATTAGTGTGGAATGTAGGTATATATGCCATTTTTTGATGATAACCCTTCAAACATGCATTATCTGGTAGCGGTTCAAGCAGATCCATAATGTGCACAGTTTTGTTTTGCATGTCCAATATGAATAAAATGTATAGTCCATTCTGATAATATGGTAGTAGAATCTAAAAACAAACACACAGACTGTAAGTGGTTCATAAATAAAATAAATAAATTCTTATAAAGCAGTACACTGACCATAACGTACCTGGCTACAATCTTGGATTTTGTAGTGCATGTCTGGCCAGCACTAAGTACCTTTTTCAATTTGTTGTGGTATACCTTATCAATGCCACCAGTACATCGTGGATCTCTTCCAAACCCAGTTATTTCCTGATGATGATTGTAATTGTCAGTATATAATTTTTTAATCACATATATTACAAGTTTTTGATGAATTATAGAATTTCAGAACTTACAGCAAATTTAAGATCCATGAAGTGGTATTTTTGTTTATGCAGCATCATTTCTTTGTTGCACGCAACCATCCGAATAGCCATATTAAAGCTTTCATGTTCCATCTCTGTATCTTCACGTAAAATATTTATAATTTTCATAAGACTTAAAGTAATTGGATATGGTCGTGTACTTCGTACCCACTCTTTGCTGCAAAAAAAGAAGAACAAGAAACTAATTACTTAATGCACAAACAATTCTGTTCTGAACTATTCAGAAAGAAGAAAGACTTACTCTAAAGTTCCATCATCCGCGGTGCACCGAATGGTTGAGCAAATCCATGACAATAGTTCTTCCTTGCTGGTCCACTTTATTGTACTTATCAACTTGGCGCTACCCGACATTAAAATATCCATTTCATCTAGCTCTACGATATCATCAACCAGATAAACTGGGGTCTGATTCTGTTGCTCGTTATCTGGTAATCCTCTTGCTTCATTTAACGGGGAGTTGTACAGGATGGCAGGTAGCTTAAACCTGAAGTTACTTATATCTTCCTGAAAACATAATGAAGTCATGATATATTAATCAATACATAAAAAAAAACTTATTACAGCTAGAAATTAATTCATAAGGAATTACCTGCGTGACATGGTCAGATAAATTAGTTCTAGTCCAATACTCCATATAATTGATCATCCATAATTCACAACTACATCTGTGCATAATACAAAAAAAGTGAGATATATAGATATTGTTCATTACTCGTGTGGCCTATACACAAGATGGAAAGTTAACTTATACATCTTTTTGCATTTATTCAGTGATCATATGTCTAGGTTTCCAGGATGACACTTCGATACCGTGTACCCATTTACTTGTGTCGAGTTGAATCTTCTCTGCTACATGTTTTATTAGTCGTTCCATTCCTATTAACTATTAAGAGCGAGACACCAAAATTAATTATGAACTTCTTATTTGAAGAATTTTAAAGAAGTATGCGTACATTATATATATTATGTTGTACCATATATCAGAGATCTTGCCAGTTTGTCATCTTTTCTCCAAAAGAATCCAATACTTGTATCTCACCTTTTGAAGCACACACAACTGCCAAGTACCAGTGGCACTTTGTAATATTGATAGGAAGGAAGACCCGTGGACATAGAGATTTATGTATATAATTTCTTCATATTTTGAAGTGATAAAATTTATCATATGGCAAATGTCATAGTAAAGCTTACCATATCAGCTTTTAAATAAGTGTTCACCCTTGATTCAGCCATGTCATATTTATTATACGTCAATTTTTTAGATCTTGCTCTCCGTTACCTCGTAGTATTTGAGAAAACTATGAATTTTCTAAATATACATTTGCACCTCCTCTATGATGGCCTTGTTCTTCGTGCCACATTAATTGGATATACGGACTTATGACCTGCAAGTTTTTAATTTGTCATTAAATTATGGACATATATTTGTCATGGATATTAGTTAATGCAGAAGACGTGTTGACCATCCTTATAGAGCCATTGACATGCTCACTCCCATAAAAAAGACAATCCATGTCTTGTCGCTCTCCCCAACAATCATCGATTCTGACGAGTACATGTTTTTCACTTTTTCTTTGCATGTATTCAATTACCCCCTTGTCTTCTTTCGTAGACACATAATCTATAGAGGTTTTATTTATATAATATATATATATATCAGTAATAAAAAATTAATTCACAAAATATGTACTATTAAGTCCCAATTGTTGAGGTCTCACCTTGAGGCATGATTTGTGCATTGTTTGTTTTCTTTGGTTTATTGTACTCCGGTAACACTATCACATCAGCATCAGCACCAGCACGCATCAGATGTAAGTCCTTTTCTTGCCGTGGAGTCTGTACATCATCATATTTGACCTGTTCCTTTGTTGCATCTACCATAATGATCTGCATATGCAATATGTAATATTAGTTTGAGATGCAATCTCTAGATATTTTATATGCAATGACCCACACGGGCAATTTATGAAAGGAATATTTGAGAAGTATAAGATATAGTTATGTACATCATCTTCCTCATGAGCATGTTTTCGCTTCTTGGCTACGTCTCTTTCTTCATGCCCTTTTATTTCGGCATCATCATTGTGTTGAACATCTACATCAATATTGCCCCGCACTGGTATGTGTACATCTACAAATATTTGTGAGATAAGTACCATAGCTTACATGTAAATGCCTTTCTTTAAAAAAATTGCATGAGGTGGTTGTGCTAACTTGACTCACCCGAAGTGTGCAGTGGATCAGTAAGCACCGTACGTGGGCCTCTACGCTCTGGAACATACTTATCATTTCTACGAAGCCAGTCCATAGGTTCTATGGGCTCATCAGTTTCCAGTTTAGATGACAATCCATCTTCCAAATTAGCTTTTTGACATATAAAAATGTTTCGAGGTTCATGAGATATTAGGCGATGGGTGAAAAGTTTTAAGTCTTGGTTCTTTCTCACCTGCGGCCGAGGATGCCGGAACTATTATTTCGTTATTGTCTTCATTCCGTATTTCTTGGCCAGAGGCTTCCATTTGTGCCTCACTCTCTATATTCATCTTAATTTCTTCTGTATCCAGATGAACAAATCATTATTAAATATAAAATTTTAACAAGTAGAGTGCAGTTACGTACCGGGATTTGGATCAGATCCTTCTGGTTCATGGGAATCCGGTTCTTTTGACATCATCGCCTGACTGTTGCCACTTGCGATTTGCTGTAGGAAAGGTCGCACAGATACACAAATAGATTAGATTAAATCAGGGCACCATTTTGCACAGGCGGAAGGCGAGAGAAGGGCGACCATACCTTTCGTGGAGGACGTCCGTCGGGCTGACAACTCTTTGACCGCGGCGGGTGGCAAGGACTTGAAGTTCTCGGCGCGATGTACGACCTAGCGATGACTCGAGGTGGGGGTGGTCGCGGCTAGGGTGTACGAGGGCTCAGCGTCCCCAGTGGCGGCGGCTAGGGCCGACGAGGACTAAGGGCGGGGCTCCCTTGATTCGAAGTCGCGCGTTGATCGCGAGTGTCGGTGGTTGTGCTGATCGTTGCACACATCTTATATATCTACGTCGGGCCTGGAACAAATGCCAATGGCCCAATAGAGAAGAGCCCATCAGGCATTGAGCCTCCTCATTGCAACATCCCCCGTCCTTCGCTCTGGCGCTGCTCCACGCTGCTTGACGCAGAGCTGCCAGACAAAGTGCCGCGCGATGCTAGCGAGCAGCGATCCCATCTGCTCCTCGCTGGCAATGTGAAGGCTAGAGCCACTCGCCTCCTCGGTCAAAGCATGCAGGCATGCAGCGGCCAGCAGACACTGGGTGCCATCTTGAAGTGTTTTGAGATAGGGTAGGAAATGCCACGACGCACACCCAAAAAGAGAAAATAGAGGACCATGGTCAAGGGACCTCACCTAGCGCAACAGTTCCATTTACGTGACTCACATAAAAATAAACAAACAAGAAAATTTTTCCAATAGTCTCAGTCATAAACTTATATTTAATCATACATTCTCTGTACAGGTGGTGTTCCCAGCTGACTTGTTGACGGCGTTCCTTGTACGGGTGGTGTCGCACCTCCACACAGGTTAATATCGGCAATTATTTTTGCTGACAAGTCCAGCTGGGTCATCCGTAGCTCCTCGGCCTTGTCTGGATCTACCTCCTTCGGGCATCCAGCCTCCAGGCGCTTGAGATCGATCAGTGGGTAGTGAGCACGTACCATGCTTAGCACATGTGTGCCTACGTACTCTCCCGCTTCCTTCACGAACTCCTGGAACCATCCCCATGCCCTTTGGCATCTCTCGATCAATCCCAGCTGCGGCGTCCTTGGCACATCTTCTGCTAGCACCGGATCGATGAGGTTAAGGACCGGCAAAATGCCCTTTGCCACCTCCTGGCACCGGCTTTTCCAGGTGTCATGGTCCTTGGTGATATCTTGGCATTGCGCCTTCCATCCGTCACGGTCTTTCATGATGGCCCCCAGATGCTTCTTTGCATTGATTTTTATAACTACAAACCGCACACGTTGTTAAGACGGTAGACCACGCCAAACTACGGTAGGCAACAAAAATGAGCAAAGGCGGTTGGACAACTTACCTTTCAGCTCCTCTGTCATCTTGGTCGTGTGGTCCCGGAGCTGCGACTGGTCTTGCACCAGTTTTCTGTTGTCCTTGTTTAGGCGATCACACTCCCCGACCACACGACTGTTCTCCTCTCGGAGACAGATCACTTCAGCTTCTAAGCCTGCACTACAGCTGTTACTACCAACAACGCAACATCACTTGTCAGTAGTTGGTATGATAAAATGGCTACTTACTTGTTCTTTCCCGCTCTTTCTTACTGAGCTGGACGACCAGGTTCTGGTTTTGGGAATCTTGCACTGTCTTTTCATGATCGGCGGCTTCAAGTCACTGGCGCAAGCGGCCCACCTCCGCCGTCAGCTCCTTGTTGTTTGCAACGATTCCCTCGATCTGGTCGAAGCATTTCTTGCGGTACCTTGCGGTCTTCATTAAGTCCTGTGTGTAGATAGCTAAGTAAGACAACTACGATTAGACCGCAAGACCAGGGGGTGAAGCGAAGCTTACCTACACTTCCGTAACAAGCCGCTTCGCCGCCTGTTCAACTTTCTTGGTTTCTTCGACCTCCAGGATTTCCTCATGGTTAACCCATTGGTCGTTCTGCCAATGCGACACATAAACATGTTGTCGCTTGTCTTGCGGATGGCCCAGGACCTCCTCCACCTCATCCTCTTTGGGATCTTCTTCGGGTCTTGGTGCTGGCCTGGCGTCAGCAGCATCTGTGGTCACCACAGCCTTCCCACGAGCTGCAGCGTCGGTAAATGTGGTCTGTGCTCTCACCTCCGACCGCTGCTCCTCGGTCTGCTCTGTTACCCTCGACGCTGAGGTGTTGCCCTCAGCAGGTTTAGCGCTCGGAGCACTCGTGCCTAGCTCGGCTGGTCCCTCGACCACCTGCTCGGGGACTGTTGTCTGACTGCTCGCTTGCTAAGGCACCGATGGATCTTCTACTATGGCTTCCTCGGTGGTCGGCTACTGGGTAGTCTGCTTTGTACTTATTGGCGGCGCCATGCCACTTCCGGCTAGCTGGTCTAGACTTTCTGTGGACGCCGAGCTAATACATCTGAGATAAGTTCAGAAAGCAATCATATTAAATGCAAATTGATAACTTATATCAAGGTTACAAATACTTACATGTTGGAAGCATGGAATGATGTGGAGAAGGCGCGTCTCTTCGGCTGTACTTGCTCCACGTGCTGTGCGAATGACCCCTGGTCTCCCTCTACATCCAGCACTGTCGCTGGGCCTTGGTGCTCGACCCCTCTGCCACTTGTCCTTCGCATTGCAGTGGTCGGTGGCATGCACAGTTGAGTTGTCGCTCCCATCACCGATCGCGTTCCTTGCCCAGGTACTCCCGAGGTCGACCCGGCTGCATCCTTCACCGCCGTCAGATATGTGGGTCCCACAGGTGCGGAGGATCCACGTTGCTCCATTGACTCCAGTTGCTTCCTCCTTTTTTGAGGGACAAGTTGAAAGGTGTCTACATCTTCTCCCTCCTCTGCGTCATCGTCCGGCCAAGCAAAAATCTCCTGCCGACGCTTGCTGGCCGAGTTTTCCTCCGGGTCCTCCTCGGGCTCATTGATACTTAGCACTCCTCCGGTGAGCAGGGTGGTTACTGATCTCTTCTTCGACTGTTTGGGGGCAGCCGACCGCTTACCAGCAGCTTTAGCCGCTGCCTCCTCTCCAGCTCCGAGCTCCGCCCAGTTGACATCCTCGTCCTCGATCTCGACGCTGGTCTGGGTGGTGGGATCAGCTCCTTATGGCCACTCTAATCCAGGGGGTGGCAACACAAACACTGTCGCTCTATCCTGACCATTAACATGGGTAACAAAAGGGAGTGAACACAGTAAGTTTCCACTTACCCTACCACAATATAAGACTACGGGTACGCGGCAAGACGAGTTACCTTTGGGGGAGGTTGGGCAAGCTTGAAAGCATGCTCGATGTCGCTCAATCTGGCATAATTTGGATCAGCTAAGTTAAATAGCTCGCCAATTCTAGCTTTGACTTCGATTTTGTCAAGCGCCCTTTGCATCATCCTCGTCGGGTCTGTGCTCTCTTGATACTCATAGCCAGGATGTACCCTCCTCTGGCAGGGTTGGACCCGTCGGCTGATGAAACTCCCAACTATGCTCGGACCATCCAGTTTTTTCCACGGGATCATTCCAAATATTTCTGGGATCTGTCCCAGGTGCTCGGGCTTCTCCGACCAGCTCGTCTTCTTCTCCGGAATGTAGCCCGCGTCGCACAGCGTGATCGTGTTCGGCTCTTCGCGGATGTAGAACCATTTTTTGTACCAGTCGTCGAGCGACGTGTTCCATGGGCAGTGTAGGTACTGGGCTTTCATGCCATCACGGAGGTTGAGGTATACACCCCCGGCTATCTTCGAACCACCGCTTCCTTTCTTCCGCAGATAGAAAAGATGGCGAAAAAATCGAAATGGGGCTGGAAGCCGCCATACGCTTCGCACAGGTGAATAAAAGTGGCGACAAGGAGGATCGAGTTGGGATGCAGATTGCAAATCCCAATCTCGTAGTAAAGACAGAGCCCCTGAAGAAACGGATGTATCGGAACTCCAAATCCCCGTTTAAAGAAACCCTCGAACACCATGATCTCACCTGGTTGTGGATCGGGGTACCTCTCGCCCTCTGGCGCATGCCTTCCTACGAGCTCCTTGTTGTGGAGTACCCCCATGGTGACGAGGTCTTCAATGGTCAGCTCGTTGCTTTTCGACTTCCACCATTCCTTCGCCATGACCCCTGTTTTCTTCTGCGCATCACTTTTCACTATTTCCTTTCATTTTCCACCTTTGACTCCGGTCTTGCTGGTGAACGGGGAGTGTGCTGATCTTCAACAGTAGCGGGGGATTAGCAGGGGCGGCAGTCGAAGCGGCGACGGATTGATTGGTGGTGATTTCGGATCTGTGTAGGGTTGGTTGGTGAGAGGAAGACGAAGGCCGCGGTTACGAATGGAAGTGGGTTTAGTAAATAGTAACTTACCTATCATATGACGTATTTAACCCAAGAGTTATGCCGTTTCGTCTGCCAGGGATTCTTGGGGGACGGGCGCACGCGCCGCAGACTGCACCTACTGATAGGTGCCACGCAACTATTTGTAGTATTACTCCGCTCTGAGATCTATGCCAATAAATGCGCCTCTTCGTTGCCAGTGTGGGAGGGCCCACGCTGACGCACCTACTGACAGGTGCCACGCAACTGTTTGCTTGATAAGACAAAAAGGCAGTATGACGTGCTATACCCGTCTACTTGTTTGACCACCCTCGTGCTCGGGGACTGTAGCGACTATCCTTGTGCTCGGGGACTGTCCCGACCACTATCATGCTCGGGGACTGTTCCGACCACTCTCGTGCTCGGGACTGTCTCGATCGCCCTTGTCCTTGTGCTCGGGGACTGTCCTAACCACTATCATGCTCGGGGACTGTTCCAACCACTCTCGTGCTCAGGACTGTCTCGATCGGCCTCGTGCTCGGGGACTGTCCCGACTACCTTTGTGCTCGGGGACTGTCCCGACTATGGTTATTTCTTGGGGATTCATCATTTTCCCCATGCTGCGCTCTGGGACTGCCCCGACCACTCTCCGACCATTGCTCGGGGACCGCTCTCCTCGGCTACATGTGATTTGTACTCACATACAGTTGAGAGGCATTATAAATTAACAACGATATAAGGTCGTATGTCCCATGGAGTAAGCAAAGGTTGAGAAGGCATCAATCCTGGAAAGAGTGCGACGTCACAAATTATTTGTGGTTTAAAAAAATTCAATACTAAATAAAAATAGAAAATGAATGAGTACACCCACCATTAGTCAATAGTTTAGGACGTCTTTATAAACAATATTTTTGGTGAAGTTGCAATCTAATTCCTGATTTGGTTTCACCAAAACTCTTGTCGTTGATCTTGACACACCCCTCGACAATGCAACATAAAGTTGTCCATGTGAGAACATAGGTTCTGGAAGATATATTCCAACATTTGGAATGGTTTGCCCTTGCGCTTTATTGATGGTCATTGCAAAACTCAACCGAATTGGGAATTGTTTCCTCTTCAACTTAAATGGGAGTGAAATATCATCGGATGGAGACATAGGGATCCTAGTTATGAACACTCTCTTTCCTTGATGTTGCCCAGCAACAATTTCTGCGTTAATTGCATTGTCTTGGAATGCTCTAACCATTAGTCTTGTTCCATTGCACAATCCATTATTAGGATCAAGATTGCGGAGTAGAATAACAGGGCAGTTGGTCTTTACTTTCAACACATGTGGAGGGAGACCGTTTGGAGTAATAGAGTTTAGAAATTCAATTGGGTAGTTGTTAACTGAATCATCATCAACATAGTCGAAGCTATGATAAACCTTCTCCTCACCTGGAAACATGGCAATCATCTTTGAGTTTAGTTGATCAACATGCTCATTTTTTGTTGAAAGGATGGCACGTGTGCTCATATATTGTGCTAATCTCGCATTTTGCACAAGTGATGGGAAAACATTCTGAATGAGCATGTTTATAGAATCTTCATTATCATGTGTATAACCAATCACAATATCTTCTGGCAGGCGAACACAATCATCTCTGATGGTTTCTTCAGTTCCATTACCAATTCTAAGGAGGTAACTTGAAAACCATGGGTCAGTTTGAGCCCTCATGTTACGTGTCAATCTTATCTTGTGCATATTGTCCCACAAATAAGATCTTTGTAATGACACATCAGTTACCTGTGCTCTATTTCCACATGGAACTACCGGAAGAACCTGCCTAAAATCTCCTCCAAACACCATAACCTTACCCCCAAATGGCAAGGTGCAGCCCATAATATCTTGGAGAGACCTATCAAGACACTCCACTGCTTGACGCCTTATCATAGCAGCTTCATCCCATATAATCAAGGACGCCATACGGAGTAACTTAGCGGTGCCATCTTGCTTTGAAAAGGTGCATGTGCTATTCTCTTTAAGTGTAATGGGGACTTTGAATCTTGAGTGTGCTGTGCGTCCTCCAGGCAATATTGATGCTGCTATGCTAGATGTTGCAGTAGCAATTCCTATTAATCCCTCCGAGCGCACTCTGGCAAGAATCGCCTTGTATAGGAATGTTTTTCTTGTTCCTCCTGGACCATCAACGAAGAACACTCGGCTCTTGTTATTGAATACATGATGTATAATTTCATCAAATCCTGCTCGCTGGTCGATGTTAAGTGACTTATATAAATCCAGATCTTCTTGGTCCACTTGTGTGGAAAGCTCCTCTCTGACCTCTCTCATGGTGTCATTGGAAAATTCAACTGTTGATTCGATAGAAAGTAATACAAGTCGGTTATGATGGAATGAGGAAAATGTAATCAGGCTAAAAAATGTCCAATTATTTATCAAAAGAAGAAGAAGAAATAAAGAAAGGGATGGAATTAGTTTGTATGAAACTTACCGGCATCATTGAGCTCAGGAAGGTCATAACTTCTAAACTCCTTCCCCATCGATTGAATCATCTCTCTAATGTCTCTCAGTGCCATTTGCTCGACCATAGCTGTGTTAGAATTGTCTCTTTTATAATCCTCGGACATTTATTCTTTGTATTTTTCCCATAGCTCGCGCACGTTGGTGGCCTCACAAAATACAACTATAGTTGCAAATAATCTGCGTAGTGCGGCTGACATTTGAAAAGTTTCAGCATCACTCAAGGCGTCATCAAGGGACTTATCTATCTCAATGAGCCCTCTCTTTTCACATGTTTCTCTGAATGTAGAGTATGTGATGCCAGACACTGTTCTTAAATCCTCAAATGAGGTTGCACCTCTTACATGGTTTAGGAGCACTCTTAAGAAATATCTCTCCCCCTCTGCTGGGTGCGCATACACAACCCTACCAATCTGTCCTAGCTGTTTCTTTCTTCTCTGCCACACCTTGCGACCACTGATCCACCGGTAGTGTTCTGGGAACTCCCTATATAATAATGTCCTTGCGAAACTATCAGCACGATTCATGTTGAAGTATTCCGTGAGTGTAGTCCTAGTGGCAGATGGCCTATGGATAACATCTTCTAGGTTTTCAGACTCTTCAATAATGACAGACTGCATGTTTGGTAGATGTAACTAGAGCTGCAAAACTGAGGGATATACACCAAAAAGATGAAAACCAAAAATCCTGTATATAGCTTCGGGGGGTGATATGTATCGTGCATCACGGTACCGATGGATTTCATTGATAACTCTAGCAGGTTCAACTGAGAATGAAGCACGGTCATGGCCTTTGTATACATATTTGAACAGGTACTTACAAGCTTTGATGCTTGAGCATGCTTCAACGTTCATGTGGCAATTATACCTCATAAGAAGTCCTGGATTGTATGGCACCACCCACCTATTGTCTAACTCAGCCCCTCTAATTTTCACTCGACGTCCATCATCTCTCCTCCTATACAAAGGATACGAATCTTTGCCCTGTTGTGTTGCATCACAAAATTGCTGTGGATACTAAAACCGACATGCTCCATCAATCATACAAGGACACTTTCTATTCAAGGCTCCACACGGACCATGCAGCATATGCTTAATCACAAGTCCATGCAACACTGGGTACTTGTCCTTGTCTGGTATCTCTGCACAAATAACCTTGTCATATGCATCAGGGTTTGTCAATTTACTTGCTGGTTTCATAATTAACATGATATGCTCATGCGGCAAAACCCCTTTTTGGAACTCTGTGACATGCACATAGGCTGCAACATCTCCAAAGTACTTTTGCTTGGTCAACAAATCCATCAATGATCGTAACTTGGCCCTATATACTCTTGCCACCAAGTCAGGTCTATCTTGTGGTTCCTGGCGAGGCTTTAGATTTTCTGTGATCTCCTACCATTGCGGATTGCATGTCATAGTGATGAAATAATCTGGTTTGCCAAAACGCTGCACAATGGCCATTGCGTTAAGGTACCATCGCATCATGTCACGATCATCGCCCGGGAAAGAACGTGGAAACACGATTCTCTTGCCAACTTCAGAAGCCCTGGTTTCTCCATTTGAAACAACGTCAACCAGACCCTACATGAACACAATTATCAATGATCGACTTTTATAATTATAATAATAAAAAAGTCATTTTTTAGTTGTAGTGTATGACATATTTTGCAAAGAAAACATTTGCCTCACCTGATATAGTTCCGCCCATATGAGTTTCTGGTTTGCTGGGTTAGCATACCAATCAAGCCTCATAGACTCAATCTTTATATACATGTCAACAGCCCACTGTTGGAATAGTTGTCCTCCAAACAACAGGATGTTAAAAAGACCCCGCCGAACTTGCATTAAGAAACAATAGTATTCTCGAGCAGTGACATATTTTCTAGATTGATTTTCCTCCATCAGGCTACCCAAGTTTTAACCTTGTTGTATGTCAGCGACATTTTCAGCATCATCTATGTAGCAAGAAAAATTATTAGGGAAACTCTGTAGCACATGAGTTAGTTAGATATAAATTTCAATTAATATAAGGATTTGTCTAAACCTGTGGGGTCATGTTCTAATGTTTGCACAGAAGTTGGTGTGTCCGCCATTGTGCCACGTGGAGTAGTAGCAGGGATGATAGGTGCGTCGGTATAGGGCATAAACTTGTTCCAACCAGTCTGTCCTCCAGGGTTATATAAAGGATATGACAATGGATCATAACAACCATGGTATGGTTTAATATACAGTGCCCGATCTCCTGTTGCATACACAAGCACACTTCTATCAAAGCATCTCTGTGGGTCATTTCCTTTGGTCCAGATAGCAGCAACCTGTGATGTCGTCGGTGCATTGTACCTTTGTAAACATAGCGAAACACGGGTGAACATATAATCTACAAAATTATATAATCTTAGGTAGTAACTACAACAGAAACTCATGTAGTGTGGTAGAGAAGGTACCTCCTTTGGTCAGGCGTGACATTGGTGTTTAGCTCAATTACATAGTCATCAAGATTTGGTATGGCCCCAACCCTCTTGAATGTTTGAACATAAGGATTGTCCGCTAATATCCTAAGAATATTTCTTATGAGGTTGATATCCAGGTCAGGAGATCTCCGTGTCCTATGTGCTAAGGTATCATCTGTATCGTAAAAATACAGTTGCATGTGGCATGGCCCTTTGGAACCTGGCACCAAGTGGTCAAGTCGGTGGTACAAGGAACCTTGCACCCGAAATGTATAGATACCAGTGCATGCTGCGGTGGCAACACGACGATCCACACTAACCCCAAGGGTCGTGAAAGAGAAATGAGAGTTGAAGTAACGTATGTGTTTTCTGAAATACTTTGCATCAGCATCTACCTGGCTAGTAAATAACCTTTTTAAATCAGCCGGCACTTCAGGAATACGCACTTTAACCTTTCCACTTCTGTAGCAAAACCCTCGCGGTTCATATTCAAACCGTATGGCCCCACAGTGTCTGCAATTAGGCACCTTTTTCAAAACATGGTGCTGGTCTGGTATATCATGGTAGACGTAGTCGTACGGATCATCAGCGTCAGTACTAGCAACACCATTGGCATATATACGGTATGACTCATATTGGTCATCTGCATGAGAGTTATGAAGTGGTTACGAACGCACGTGGTAAAATTAATATTATATATATATATTTAAAAACACAATGATTTATGGTCGACGTGAGGTGATACCTTCCCTGTGGAATTGCCTAGCTTCGTCGTCATCGCTCTTATGTTCCATGTCTTCCCGGGGATCTGTTGCATGGGCAACACGTGGTATGTTAAAAACTAACTCTTATGCAGTCATGTTTGTGTCATTAAAAAGCAACCCACCTCCTTCGTCATCAGATTCTTGTATCTCGTTGTTTGCCGGCTGGAACAAGGTAGTGTCATATTCATCTACCCGATCGATGTTTGCATGTAACATGCGAAGAGCTGGTGTCCCATCTATATAGTAGTTATTATAGGTTAAAGTTATATAATTAACATCAGAAATTTACATATATGAAACTATGGATTGGAAGAAAAATGAATCAAGCAACCTGTGGGCTAGGCATTGCTGCTTGGAGTATGCTGAATGGACTGATGTGCAATATTTCTCCTGTGCCTTGTATAGCCTCACATTTTATCCAATAATTCTTGTTTTATCGATTCTTCAAGATTGTTGTACCTTTCTCTATTTCTCCGCAATTGATTGGCACTTGAACTGGATTCTGTTTAATCATTTGGTTGATATGGTGAGATATAAATAAATCGTAAAAATGGAAAAAAGCATCATTAGTAGGTACTATAAAATTCCAGTTATTGTTTCACCTGGATCCTAAACCATCTGAGCAGACGGCTCCATAGCGATATCCCCACATACTTGTTGCCTTGGTCTGATGTAGTTATCATTTCGACGCAACCATTCCAAAGCATCGCATGGGGTTTGATTTTCTTTATCCTGAACCGAGGTTGGGCCAATAAAAATTCCGGAATTCCCCATCTGAAATGGTGATTCCTGCACTCCTTGAATTGACGTACATAGGGTCATATTAACGTCAATAGAAATCATGTTTGGGGCGGAAAAATATCCTTCGTTAATTGGTTGTAGAACGGCTGATGTCGTTGTCCCATAAGTTGGATATTGCGCTGCTGTTGAAGTAATAAGACAAGGTCAGTAAGTAATATTAATAATAAAAAGATAGCAATCAGATGACCTGCAAAGAGCATTCTTTAGCACCTGGCTGATCTGGTGCATTAGGAGGTGCTGTTGTTTGTGCATTTCGCCGAGCACGGTAGACCCGTTGGTACTCCCGCTGCCTCTTATTTCTCTCCTCCCTTTGCTCGCTTGTTTCTTGAGCCCTAATCCTAGCGCGGTACTCATGTTGTTTTCTATTCCTTTCCTCTCTCCTGCGTTGTTCTTCGCTGCAAGCTGTTGACATGGCCTTGTTTATTTATATACTTTTATAGATGATGGCTTATATAAAAAATATGAGTGTATGAAAATACCTGGAGTAGGTATGTTTGTTACATCACTGAGCGCAGTGCGGCCTTCTCCTGGTGTCCCCATTTTGCCGTCAAGGGCTAGTAATAATAATATAATAGACATGTCCATTAGAACCATGATATATCTTGCCGCCAATGGTTATTTGAATACTGACATCTGAACCGCCTAAATGCTAATCTGAACCTCTAAATGCTAATCTGAACCTCTGAATTTGAAGATGAAAAATTTTCCTACCGTACTTGCTACATCTCTGAACATCTGAACCGTACTTGCTACATCTCTGATCAAAAGTAAAGATAAAAAAATTCATGTACCCTATACGCATCTATACGTATATACGCAGTTAGGTGTATGCATGTGTTCAGATGCGATCTCAGAACAAAGACAGGAGCTGGGCATGGAACATATATACGGTGGCATGGATCCATCTCGGCGGCAACATGTTTGACGATCAAAGTATACAGGCATACCTGATCTCCTCGCTCGCGACCACCTCATCGACCACCCGTCCTCCTCGCGCGCGCGATCGTAGCGGCTGCGGGAGACGACGATCGCGGCAGGAGCGAGACGTATGCGACGGCGCCGGTGCACCTTGATCCTCGCTTGCGACAACCTCGGTGGCAGCGCGCGTGATCACCGCCTACTCGCCTCCTCCGTCGACCGCGGCAGGAGTACCAGCGCCTCCTCCGCCTCCGTGCGTGTCCGGGAAGTTCCGTGATTTTTGGCGGCATGGCGTTCGTAATACTCGGTGGGGGCTGCATGATGTGGGTGTGGGGGAGAATGAGGAGATTTGATACACTCAATCCAGACCCTCGATTGTGTAATGAGTAAGGAGAGAGAAGGCTTAGAGTGCATCTGGACGGTTCGTTTGAAATGTGTTGTTTTCCTGGGTACACTTTTTGGGGTGGACATAGAGGGGACATCTCAGCGGGGGTCGTTTTCTTGTGTGGACGTAGGAAAGAAAAGATGGTGCATTAGTAGGGTAGAAATGTCTTTTTATTTTCCCAGAATGGATTCCAAGTTATTTGAATTGGTTTTTGACTTTGAAATTCAAGGGTTTGAACAAGGGATGGTTTGTAGGAATCAGGGATGGTTCAAGGATAGTTTCCAAGGGGTTGACCGAGGAGGGTTCAAGGCAAGTGATCAAGGAGTTTTTGGGAAAAGTTAAGGGGGATTATTTGGTGCCAAAATAAATCATAGGGTAGCAAACATACAAGCATTCAAATCAACAAGCATTTCATCATTCCAAACATTTTAACATAAATGCATATGATGTGTTTTTTATGCAAAGCTTTTGAAATAGATTTTTCAAAAGGGTTTGTATAAATATGCTAATCAAGTTTTAATTTATTGTGAAGTTTTTAAAAAGTTCAAATTTTATGATGATGCAAAACACAGGGTGTTACATTTAGTCTATATTTTATGTTTCGCGATCTCCCACGGGGAAGGTACAAGAAACCCCTTACAATCACCGATCGGAGCCAGAAACAATCACCTTTTTCCTCTCAATGATCACCGCTGCTCCAAGCCATCTAGGTGGTGGCAACCACCAAGAGTAACAAAAGAAATCCATAGCAACACAATCACTAGTGCCACTAGATGCCCAACTCTAAGCAAATGCAACTAGGATCACTCCCAATCTCACAAATGATGATCAACACATGAACAAATGAGTGGGAGAGGCTAGTCTTAGCTCACAAGCATGTATCAACAATGAAAGTGTACAAGAATGTTAGCTATGGCCGGCCAACACACTTATATAGAGAGCCAACCAAACAACTAGCCGTTTCTCGCTTTTCCTTTGCTGCAGACCGACCGTTGGACAGCTTTCATGGGCCGTTGGACCTATCCGATGGTGCAGCCCAAGCAATGCCACGCCGCCATGTGTCCCAGTCAAACTCAGCCAATCATTGCCCCGCGCAACGGCTCCCTGCCGTGTGCCACGTGCAACCGTTGGAATGGAACGGGCCTGGCATCGGACTTGTCCCCGTTAAATATTTCACCCGAGAGCGCGCACGCCGTCGGAAAGTGTTCCGATGACCCACCATCGGACTTGTTTCTGGTCCAACTCTCTGAAAGGTCCTAAATGGCTAGAGGAGGTGAATAGCCTAATTAAAATTTCTACAAAACACTAGAGCATAGTGTTAGACAACAATAAGGCGATAAAGCGATTTTGCTCTAGCTCTACAAAAGATTATGCAAGCCACCTACTAATTCTGGTTGCTATGATCTCTAGGTTGATATTTCACTCAAATAAGCAAGATGACTACTCAACAATTAAGCTAATGAACAAGCTAGAGAACTAATACAACAAGATACAACTAATAAGGCAAGCTAGATACTACACATGGTATGTATGTATGAAAATCTCGTGTAGTAAAGAGAGTTACCGAACCGGGCAAGTGTCAATAATCAATATCAAGAGACAATTTTGGGACACAAGATTTATCCCTGAGGTTTGGTTGCTTGCCAACAACTGACGTCCTCGTTGTAGCGATACACTCACTTGGAGGTTCACGAGCTAATAGGCATAACACGCCTAACCCAACACTTGGGTGCCGCACAACCAACACAAATGAGGATCCACAAGCTATGAGAGATCCACTAAAGTTACCTTTCACGATCTCCCTCGGGGAAGGTACAAGAAACCCCTTACAATCACCACGATCGGAGCCCAAAACAATCACCTTCTTCGGCTCAATTATCACCACTGCTCCAAGCCATCTAGGTGGCGGCAACCACCAAGAGTAACAAGAGAAATACGCAGCAACACGATCACTAGTGCCACTAGATGCTCAAACACTAAGCAAATGAAACTAGAATGACTCCCAATCTCACAAAAGATGATCAAAACATGAACCAAATGAGTGGGAGAGGTTTGGCTTAGCTCACAAGGATGTATCACCAATGAAATTGTGCAAGAGAGTGAGCTATGGCCGGCCAACACACTTATATAGAGGCCCAAGCCAACAACTAGCCATTCCCCCAAGTCCTTGCTGCAGACCTACCATCGGACCACATTGTTAGGACCGCCAGACCGGTCCAACGGTGTGGCCCGACCACTGCCAAGCTGCCACATGTCCCTGTTGAATCAAACCGACTGTTGCCGCGTGCAATGGCTTTGAGCCCGCGCGATCACATGATCATTGGACTGCTATAGCGCGTGCGTCGGACTTGTCCGACTCGCCATCCAACACAATAATTATTTCAACTCGAGGGCTTAAAAAATGGCTCATGTTGTCAAAAACCGGTCTGACGACCTACCGTCGGACTAGTTACTGGTCCGACCCTGATAGCCGCTCTGAATGAATAGTGTTCCTATCCGGTCTGACACCCTGCTACAGACTAGTCCAACGCGTAACCCTAGCTCTCTGTCTCCTCACGCGCAAAACTAGGGACCGTCGGACTAGTCCGATGCCTTGAGTCAAACTGGTCCGACGCCACAGTTATTTCTATTTCAAGCGCTATCTTTTCACCCTTTCTCTCATGTGCCAACACGAAAGTGTCTCAAACACTTGTGCACATGTGCTAGCATTTTCCAAAGCATTTTCAAGGGTATGTTAGCTCACACTAGGTCCTAATGCATATGCGAAGAATTAGATCACCTAGTGGCACTTGATAACTGCATTAACCATGAATTCTCCCCTCTTCAGAGTACGGCTATCTATCTTAAACTCAATCACACACTCTATTGCATCTTGATTGGTGAAACAAAAATGGCCCTATCAATTATACCTTTGCCTTGAGCCCATTTTTTTTCTCTTTCTTCTTTTCCAAGTTGGAGCACTTGATCACCATCTTTTGGCCATCTCCATCACTTGAGTGCCATCTAGCTCCATCACTTGGACTTTGACCAACCTATCTCTTAGTCACACTTAGACATAGCGTTAGTCCAATAAGTTTCATCAATTAGCCAAAACCAAACTAGGGTTTTCAATATTCCCCTTTTTGGTAATTGATGACAACCTTCACAAAGATATGAATTGAATTCATTTTTGAATTTAAGTTGCTTGTCCAAGCAATTTGAATCATGAGTAGGATTTGGACAATCACCACAAATTCAATTTCGGTAGTATTAGCTCCCCCTACATACATGCTTTTGAGTTTGGTTCAGAGCAAGCATGTATGCATAGATATGAGTTTTGGGAGAGCTACTACCACCAAATGATGCTAAGGTATAAAGAATGGACCTTTGAAGCGTGATACCAATCTGAGTACATACTTAACACCATCCTTAGCACTATGGTTAGCTAGATGCATCAAAAACACTAGATACCTCATGAGATCAACATTATATGTAAGGCTCTAGTACCATTTGTGAAATCACATATCTAGCTACCACCTATGCATGCTAGTATTCAAATCATCATTCAAGGTCTATAACTAGCATACACCAAACAAGCATGGATATCAAATTTTAAAATTTGTGCAAATGAAACTATCAAGTTTATGAGCTTGCTCCCCCTACTTGTTGTTGGCGGTCCTTAACTCCTATTTCTAACCGCCAACTCTCACATAAAATTTGCTCAAATGAGCACCAAACTTAGAATTAGGGCTTACAACTAACGAATTTCATGAGTTTTGGTGATTTACCATTTGCAGGAGGACATGTCGGGATAACACAAGAAATGTGCTAAAAATATACATGAAACACAACAAAACACACACCCAAGATGAGCCTAAAGTGGAGCAGGCCCATTACCAGACAAATCAGGGCCCAAACAAGTGGAGAACAAGCCCAAAACCGAAGCATAACATCTCCACTCGGCGCCAAACCCATACAGGCCCTAACAAGAAGTCCAAAGGAGAGCACCGATCAAAGATCGGCTCATTTTGGCCCAGATGAGGTGTGGCTACAACCAGGGAGGCGGCCGCCCCCCACTGGCTCACCTCGGCCCAATTCTTCGTGGGCTGCCTCTTACCGCCTTACCTATGTCGGTTGTCGAGGTTTGGTCCACATTCAGTGCACCTAGGAGGTCAGTTTGGACACTTTATGAAGGGATCAAAGGCATATTCCATGGAACATCCGCTCCTTTCCATCCTATAAAAGGAGGCCACCTCCCCCTCACACAACAACACACCAAGGAAGCAAGAGCAAGAGAAATGAGCATCGCTCCAAGGGCATAGACCCTAGTTAGCTAGCTAGAGTAGTAAGGGAGAGATGTGAGGAAGATCTCAAGGAAGCATCGGGCTTGTCGGTAGTCTTCCTCAACTTGTACCTCGACAAACACCTGCGCTATACTTCATTGGAATCTTCCGCTAAGTAAGTATTCGTGTTTCTTATGGTAGAAAGTCTTTTGATTAGTTAAGCTTTACTCTTATTTGCTTGCGGGTTCGTCGTCTGTTCTCATAATGGATACTCTAGTAGAGGGCTCCTGATAGAGCTAGATAACCCTGTACGACGCTAGAGTAGTAGTCGATAGCGTAGAAGTGGTGTCTAGGCTAGAGGCTACCTTCGTTTGCCTTGTTCCCCATGGTTGAGGGGTAGGCAGCAGGTGGTGATAGCCCTATCCGTCCCTTGTAATCCCCCACGTTCGGGTTCGGCGTAGAGCTACAGGCTGGCAACACTTGGCAGACTAGTTGTTCTTCGGTGCCTGAAGTAAGCAAGTAGATGTAGAGTTTATCTATCCATAGACCCTAAAACCATAAGAATCCATCTCTACCCTCGCCAACTCTATCCTTGTGTTGTCCTTGGACGAACTAGCTAGAAGAGTACATTTGTTCTCTATGGAAAATACGATACCCTGAATATTTCTGGGTGAAGTGCTCCAACAGTAATTCCGTGTGCTTGCGGATTATTTCTATTTGCGTTAAGAAATACCAACAATAATTTCTGGCGCCGTTGCCGGGGAACGGTTGCAGTATTTTCTTTGAACCTAGTTCATCCTCGTATCTTTTATCTTAAAAAAAGAGTTATTTCTTTTATCTTTTTCACCATGAAGCCAACTTCAACTCCTGTCCAAAACCTATCTGCTTTAAAGGGGGAGTTCCCTGAGCCACCTTCAAAACCAAACCTTTCATCTCCCTATGAACTCCACCCTGGATTGATAGCCATGGTTCAGGCACAATCCTTCCCTAGGCTTGATAGCGAAAACCCATTTCATCACCTGCACGAGTTTGAGGAAATGTGTTCATGCCTAGTCATCTCTGGCATGACATAGGGAACTCTAAAGTGGAAACTATTTACCTTCTCTCTCATAGGGATGGTGACTCTTTTGTTCGGGTCTTGACATGAAGTTTGACCTATGCCTTGACATGACCACTGGAGGACATTTCACTCACAAACCTATGATGGAACAAGTGACATTACTTGAGCACTTCATAGACAAACACACTTCCTTCATCATAAGAACCAAGTCCCTCCAGGTGAAAGCCATGTCAAGCTTTGAGGAGCCCTCATCAACCGAATCTAGACCCGTAGCATCCTTAGATTCGACTCATGAGCCCTCACCCAAACCACGAACACTGAAGGAAAGAATAATTCATTCTTTGGAGTTCCCTATCAAATTCGAGGATTATGGCAATACCTCAAATCACTCTTGACAAGAAAAGCACACAACACTTCTTTCTATGGAAGCTTCACCCAAGATAGAACCATCAAAGGAATGGTTAATGGAAGTGAAATGTTCTTCCAAAGCAATTCAGATTCTTTCACCTTCTATGACCATGCATTGTTCGTTTAGGGGAACAATCATAGAAGCCCTTCACAACCCCATGGTCGAGACTAATATCATGTCAGAATTCCTTGCGGAAACCCTTTTGGGCAACATGTCGCTAGTATCGACCAATAAGCTCTTCAAAAGTCCATGAGGACTCATTTTCGAGTGTTGTGGGATTGCCAGGGTCGTGCCAATCATAATAGACAAAACCAAGGTCCACTTAGATTTCCACATCTTTGCCATCCTCGATTTTGATCTTCTTATAGGATACCCATTTGAAAACTTTTCAAGAAAAACCTTCCCATGGGAGCGTTAATGAAAAGTTTTGGAAAACTGCTTCCGCCACTCCTATCTCTCGCCTAGAGATCCCAATGGCGAAGCATCATCCCAAACATGACTCATTCGAGGAGGTGAAGTTCGTATCCCCGTTCATTTCACCTGAGCTTTCTTCTCATCCTTGTGAAGTAGAACATCCATCATCAGCCTCACTCAAACTTAAGCCATGTCCCTCTGGCCATCAAAACATTGTTCTCGATAGTGGTCGAGATTCAACGTTGATCCTACATGATATATCTTTTGACAACGAAAACTTGTGTGCCTTGGACACCTTTCTTAGTACCACGTGCTACTACGAGGATCCCAACCATCTCTTGATCCTCATTTTTAAACTTTTTAGGAGGATGGTCGTGGATGTTATCATCTATCATAAATATTGCAAATCTCGTAGTTGCACTATGGACTAACCTTGCAGCTTAAACGATAAACGCTAAATGCTTGGTGGTGAAGCTAGGAACTACACCACACTAATAGTTGTAGGATGAAGTTCCCACGGTCGAGCTTATGACCATGAACAAAGCACTACCGGGAGATAGCCTGAATTATCAAAGAAAAAAGAGAGAAAAATAAAGAAAGAAGAAGAGAGAGAAGGAGCAGGGCAGCCCCACATTCCCACCATAAAATGCCAATGTGCTGCCTGACTCCAACCAGCATTGCTTCCTCGCGCATGCAAGCCTTGGCCCACTTTTCACCCATTACCAGCTTCGCATAAATTCACTCTAGAAAATCCTGCGCACATATAAGCAAGAAGGGCTCTCCTCTTCTAGACCTTTGCTACCACCAAGGCCCATGGTCCATACACACTAGCCATGTGTATGGTCTAGCCTTGTTGCTCACCTGAGATGGACCACACACAATCAAGCCACCGCTACAGCAGCCTCAAAAGCTCCATCCACATGCACTGCCGATAAAAACACTCAAGTAAGCAAAGGTAATTCAATGTTCACCAACACCTTTACTCATGTTTGTCTCCATGAAAATATAACCTACTCATACAAGTTCATGCTTCCCATGTGAAAGCATCTAGGCCCCTAGTTGGGTTTCGGTGATTAATGACAATACAAGATTACTATGACTAACGTGTGTTTTGCAGAGGCAATTAAGTTAGGTCATGGTAATGGAGATAGATTGGGCAAACAAGGTGGTCATGCCCCTATGATGGAAATCATTTCAATTTTCAAAGGATGGACGACAAGGTTAAGGATGGACTAGTTCTAAGTGTCGATTGGAGTTGGAGAGACACTTAGAGTCGTTTAGGACTTTGTTTTTCCTTTGGCTGTACTATTAAGGGGGGTATGGACGGGTAGCTTGACCTAGGTGAGTCTAGTGAGTTAGGTGTGGTGCACACTTGTTAAAACTAGTGCTAGGTAGCTCCTACATATGCCTAAGATCCATTGGAGCAAACTTCATTCACATATGATCGAGAGTTGGAAGTGAATGGAGGGTCAAATACTGACCGGACACTGGCTTCGGTGCGACCGGATGCTGGCATAGAGTTCGGTCAGTTCTTTTGACCGAGGAGATTGCGTCTGGTTTGACCGGACGCTGGAAGGTCAATTGATCGGACGCTGAGAGCCAGCGTCCGGTCGTTTACAGTAAGGTTCCAGAGAGGGAAAATCTCGACCGGACGCTGCCAGTGTCCGGTCACTCTGTAAACACTAGAACTCGAGGAGAACTGACCGGAGCCTCCGGTCAACATGACCGGAGCGTCCGGTCACCCCATAGAGGCACATAACGGTTCATGTTTCAGCTGATGTTATAAATACCACCTCCACTCGTGTGTGGGGGTACTTTTGCTCATTCCAACTGTTGAAACACACCTTAGAGAGTGCCAAGAAGAGCAAGGTCCTAGTGAGGTGATTGAGATTTGAGAATCCTAAAGAGAGCCCTCATTAGCAAGATCAAGAGTAGCAAAGTGTGCATCCACCCTTCTCCCTAGGCTTGTCTGGGTCAAGTGAGAGTTCGTGCATGTTACTCTTGGTGATCGCCATCACCTAGACGGCTTGGTGGTGATTGGGAGCTTGGTGATCATCTGGAGAGCTTGTGGATGATCCAACTCACATTGTGAGCGGTTGTGGGTGATTCACCGCGACGGAGTGTCGAAGAATCAACCCGTAGAGAGCACTTGATCCTTGCACAGATCAAGGGGGAGCTACACCCTTGCGCGGGTGCTCCAACGAGGACTAGTGGGGAGTGGCGACTCTCCGATACCTCAGCAAAACATCACCGCGTTTCCTCTCCTCTCTATTTACTTTGAGCAATTCAATTCTTGTTCTTACATTCATAGAATTGCCATGCTAGAGTAGGATTGGAACTTAGGTTGTAAGTCTTTTGTGCGGTAGAACAACTAGGAACACTTTCTAGGCACAAGGGGTTAATTGGGCTAACCATAGGACTTAATTATTGCAAAGAAAATTTTAATTAGCCCAATTCACCCCCCTCTTGGGCATCTTGATCCTTTCACCATTTTTATGTCGTATGCTCTGGTTTGGGTGTATTCACATGTGCACATGTAGTACATCCATAGGCTTTTTAAATTAAGCATGGTGCTTAGGTTAAAACAACCTTCTTTAATCCAAATTTAACATGGTGTTGAATCTTGGTTAATGAACTTTGAGTCACTACTTTCTTAAGCAATGGAAGTAACCTATGATGGGGATAAACCAAGGTTAGGAATATACTGCAAACTTTACTTTTAGCCTTGCTTGAGTTTTATTCAAAGATAAAAAGTTGGGTGAACACTTAAAAAAATATAATAATAATAATAATAATAAGATTTACGCTCCCCTGTATTTTAGCTGGCAGAGCCCTTATTTGTTTTCACTTTTTGTTTCTTTGCCAAATAAAGCAGGTACAAGAACAAGTGTGGGGGAGATCTCTCAAATATAACAGACACACATTCGAGATCCCCCACCAACATGTTGCACAACATCACCCGATCCAACATGCAGAAGGACATGACAGATAGATCCAGAGAGGATTGGCTGAACCTCCGGTTTAGCCAAACCACCTCTAACTCCCCTCAAATCCTTCTTCTTCAACAATGGTTTGTGCAACATTACCCTCAACTCCCTACATTTAAATAAAGGTTAAAACTGAACAAATTAAAAATTTAGATCAAAATGACGTTCTGTCTCCATGCTATCCTTTGATTAAGTTCGCATACTCTTTATTCCTCGCCAATATTCCTATAACTTGTGAACAACTTATCATAGGGACCCCATGTTATCTAGGTAATTGGAATATGAGATATAGTAGGATGAAAATGAACCTTGCTCTCTCTTGCAAAAGAGCTTGGGATTTGTTTTTCAAAATTCAAAATTCAATTAGAAGCTCCTCAATGATATTTAAGTTCCTACCAAAGCCATATCTAGTGATTTGAGCTTGAAACCTTCAAATATATGCTACTTATTCCTGCATTGAGTTTTGTCAAGTCTTGTTGACCCTTGTTGAGAAAGTTATCATGCCTCAAAGATTAAGATCATGTACACATGACATATATAAGCTATTCCTACACTGGGAATACGCTAAAACATGCTCCCATCCACCAAAAAATATTCAACTCCTACACTAGGAGTAGACAAAAACATGTCTTAGAATAAATACTCCATGTTCTACAAAATAGTGATCTCTCTCTCAATATGTGGTTCAAGAGACATGTGATATGCAAAAGTATGAAAAAAGAAAAAAAATATGGACACATGAAGGTCCAAGTATATATATAAAAAAAGATGAGCACATGAAGGCTCATGTAAAAAAACATAGCCATGTTCTCAAAATAAAACTTATGAGAGAGATCATTCATATCAAGGAGTATAGTATAGGATTTGCATTGTTTTATCCACACACATGCACTTCTTGACCTAAGGGTATGACATCTTTCTCCTTGGATCCGAGATTTAACTTCACAAAATATGTAGGGTGAGTATGCCTTTACATCTCCCCCTACCCAAAACTCCATATAAGCTTTTTAGAAGTAGGGAGAAGGAAGGCAACACTACGATATGCCTTGGTGAGGAACCAACCACAAATATGAGCGAATTGAGAGAATCATTTGAGGAGCAAAGCTATATTTACGTTTTCAAAATCTAACAAAAACCCAAGTTTCTGAGCAGATTGAAGTAAGAGGATTTGAATCCATGTTGTTTCATTATTCAATTACCCAAGACAACATGGTAGACACTAAAAAGTTCACAAGTGCAGGAGAAGCTTGGAATAACTTGTATGCAGATTTCATATCAAGGAGATGAACCATCTTAGTCCTTAAACTTTACTCGAGGATTAGCAAAGGGCTAAGTGTGGGGGAGCCTGTTGGCGGTCCTTAACTCCAATTTCTAACCACTAACTCTCACACAAAATCTGCTCAAATGAACACCAAACTTAGAATTAGGGCTTACAACTAACGAATTCCATGAGTTTTAGTGATTTACCATTTGTAGGAGGACATGTCAGGATAACACAAGAAATGTGGTGAAAGTATGCAAGAAACACAACAAAACACAGACATGACATGAGCCTAAAGGGGAGCAAGCCCATTACCACACAAATCAGGGCCCAGATAAGTGGAGAACAAGCCCAAAACCAAAGCATAACATCTCCGCTCGGCGCCAAACCCATACAGACCCTAACAAGAAGTCCATAGGAGAGCACCGATCGAAGATGGGCTCATTTTTGCCTAGCTGAGGTGCGGCCACAACCAGGGGGGGCGGCTGCCCCCCCACTGGCTCACCTCGGCCCAATTCTTCGTGGGCTACCTCTTACCACCTTACCTATGTCGGTTGTTGAGGTTTGGTCCAGATTCAATGCACCTAGGATGTCGGTTTGGACACTTTATGAAGGGATCAAAGGCATATTCCATGGAACATCCCCTCCTCTCCACCTATATAAGGAGGCCACCTCCCCCCTCACACAACAACACACCAAGGAAGCAAAAGGAAGAGCCAAGAGCATCGCTCCAAGGGCATAGGCCCTAGTTAGCTAGCTAGAGTAGTAAGGGAGAGATGTGAGGAAGAGCTCGAGGAAGCACTAGATTTGTCGGTAGTCTTCCCCAACTTGTACCTCGACAAACACCTACGCTATACTTTGTTGGAATCTTCTGCTAAGTGAATACTTTCGGGTGAAGTGCTCCAATTGTAATTCCATGCGCTTGCTGATTATTTTTGTTTGCATTAAGAAATACCAACAAGAATTTTTAGCGCCGTTGCCGGGGAACGGTTGCTGTATTTTCTTTGAACCTAGTCCGTCCTCGTATCTTTTATCTTTAAAAAAGAGTTATGTCTTTTATCTTTTTTGCCATGAAGCCAATTTCAATTCCTATCCAAAACCTGCTCGCTTCAAAGGGGGAATTCCCTGAGCCACCTTCAAAACCAAACCTTTCATCTGGCTGTGAACTCCACCCTGGCTTGATAGTCATGGATCATGCACAATCCTTCTCTGGGCTTGATAGCGAAATCCCTTTTCATCACCTGCACAAGTTCGAGGAAATGTCACTACACCACAACCCACCTTTCCCTACAATTATGTGTTGGTAAATCAAGATTTTGGCAACACATAATGTGTTAGCAATTCTTTACTTTTTTAGCGTCACTTAAACTGTCGGTAATAGTAATGTAAGGCTACAACTTATATGTCGGCGTTTCTCCTTCCAACACATAAAGTGTCGGCGAAAGTTTTTAGACAAAAAAAGTGTCGCTATAGCCTACCTAAACCACTGTCCAAGTGTCGGCGAAAGGGCTAAGCCACTAAAACAGGAGGCCCACCCTTCATTCCTTACTCCCTTTCCACTCACGTAGACTTTAGAAAAAAAAAGAAAAACCTCGCTAGTAGGGCTCCGCTGCCGGGCGCCCAGAGCCAGTGCTGAAGGCTAGCAATTTGGGTTGTTCATTGAGCATGCCGCCCCCTTCCGATTAATCCTCTCTTGATCAACAAATCCCTTCCCTCTCTCCATCTCGCTCCCTGAAATCGAGGAGCGCGGGAGGACGCCGTAGAGCGCGTTGGCTCCTAGGGTTTGCCGGTCGGATTGGGGCTCCGATCCGAGCGTGCGGGCATGAGGATTTGGGAACTCCGGGATGGGCTGGAGGTGGAGGACGATGAGCAGGAGGAGGAGGGATCGTGGGGTGGTGGCGACGACGGGAGGTGGTCGCAGCCAGCGATTGTGGGCGGTGCTGGCTTCGTCAGTGCTTGGCGTGAGGGTCCTGTTCTATCTGACGCTTCTCTACAACGTGCTCCACAACTGTTTCGATGGCGAGTTCCGCTAGTGGGATTGCGTCAACAAGGTGATGATCTTTTGCCTGTCTCCAAGTTTATGTTCTGGTTTCGTTATTAGTGTTTAGGGGGTGCGATTTTGAGACATGTTTTTGGGGACAGCTAGCGGCCTAGCGTTATGTGCCCGGTTAAATTTCAACAAATATACGTGCAGTCTTATTATTATTGAGGTGTAAGAGCTGATCGAGTTAAATTGGTGATGGAATAATAATAATCATTCCTTCTTAATGTACAATAGACATTTTAGCTTTGATATATCCTTAACCCCTCTATCTTGAGATGTTTTGCTAGGTGTCGTTACGTTTCTCTAGCGATGTTCCGCGCCTAAAGCAACTTGGTGTAAGAGGTGTTGTTACCATTGAATGAAGCCTATGAAACTCTGGTTCCAACATCCCTATACAGGTAGATGTTCATTTACCTCTCGAATGTAGGAGTAACTTTATTTGTCTCGAACTTATAATGTTATTACTTGACCAAGAGAACTACTGGGTTATATTCTAACCTAATAAGTATGTACATCGTGAACTTATCGACACTTAAGTTGGGAAGCTGTAGATCTAGCTTCAGGAGGCACTTATTTTTTAAGCCATTGTAAAAGTAGGCAAAAAAAATCCTCGTCTTTGCATTCTGATGATGTACATCATTTCATTGCCTCCTTATGAATTGTGCAATCAACAAAATCACTTGGTTAGGTTGGCACTTTGGTGCACATGAGATAGAGAGAGGCGGGTAGCAAGCAAGATAGTGTTATGGTACCATACCATATCTCATGAGTTTTACAACTTATGTCCGAATAATCATATAATTCTATTTTTGGGGCTCATGGAATCAATCATCTCGAAATTCCCACAAGGGACTACTGTTTTTGCCCCTCCACGGAGCATATTTGTCGGGCGGTGGATTTTATCCATTGTAAGTATGTTTTGAACCATGTTTTCATTTTCTTTTTTGCTTCTTAGGGTTTTTGGAATTTTTGTGTGCTCCATTAATCCATCATCGTGCAACTTGTCTTGATGATGTCATCTCGATTTTAGGTTGCTAATTTAGTGGTGCCAGTTCAGATCGGCAAGTAGTTGTAGTGGTCACTACGGTTTATGCAATGAGTCATCTCGTGTTACTTTGATATTATCTTTGGCTGTTGTTGGACATTTTGTCAGCTTGAATGTAAAGGCTTATTCTTCAATTGAATTATGATTGCTATTATAAAGTTGTACTCCCTTCCAAATTATAGGTCACTTCAGCGTTGTAGGAAAATGCACCAACATCATTTCATTAAATCCACCATGAAATATTTCTTGATAGTTTTCTTTTTTTGTGCTGCATATATCAATGTATTTTTCTATAACCTGGTCGAAGTTAGAGAATTTTGAATTAGGACAAAGCTAAAGTGATCTATAATCTATAATTTGGAACAGGGGGAGTCTTTTTTCAGTTATCATGATGCATGTCAGATGTGACAATGCTATGAACTAATCCGTATGGTGTGATTAAAAGTTGTAGTTCTTTAATTAGTCAAGGAGCAGGAAAGATAGCTTATAAGCTGTGCTAACCATTGTTGTCAATTGTCATTGGTATTAGTTTATAAGATTTGTACTATGCATTTCTATTTGACATTAATGCTATCCCATTGATGTTATCTAGTAAAAATATAGTAGTATGTAGTAAAACAGTGTCATTATGTCCATATGGTGTGATTAGAAGAGGTAGTTCTTTAATCAGTTAAGGGGCAGGAAAGATAGCTTATAAATTGTGCTAACCACTGTTGTCATTGGCATTATTTTATAACAATTGTACTATGCATTTCTATTTGAATTAATGCTATCCCAGTGATGTTATATGGTGATAATCCTTAGAAACAAATGCCCTTGGTTGGATCAAATAACAAGATGTTAAAAGACAGTGCTTGTTCACAGTATGAAATAGTAACGGACCTTCAGTTTTTTTTTGGCTGTTGCCTCGTTTGGTATGATAGGGTTTATAAATAGTAGATAGATAGAAACATTGTACCAGAAGACCAATGCTCCATGGCCGTTGCCTCGTTTGGTATGATAGGGTTTATAAATATCAGCTCTTTCTGTTCTCTCTTTTAAAGACAACTGACTCACCTCATTCTTGTATGTTTATATTGTCTACTCCTGTGCCTTGTAGATTCTTAGAGAACTCTTCTTTTCTTATCCACGTTTCTGTATATTTGTCCATGAACCGTATGCGCTTGCCAATCATTAAACAAGTATACACTAGGTTCACAATTGTCGCAATAACAGAACAACAGTCCACAGTTTCCAACTTGGTTTGGTAATTGTGGTCCGTGGATCACATAATTTCTTGTGAACTATATCATTTTGATCTTAGTCAGCAATAAGAATTGTATATCGTTGAGTTTATAGTGTAACAATCTTTGTTTCTCTTCATGTCTTTAGCTTTATTTACATGCAGTGTCAGCTTAGTTTCAAGTCTTGTAATGCATGCCTTGAAACAAGTTCATTAGATTCATGTGATCTATCGTAAAAGTGGTTTGCTCTTTTTTTTCCCTGCAGCGTTTATTACAGCTTTTATATTAATCTAATTGATACTGTCACCATCGGGAGTTTGAGGAACTGCAGCTTGGAAGGATCTCATTTCGACGCCGATTGGAATACCCCAACTTGGCTATGTGTAAAGTTCTATCTTGCATAATCACCTTTTAGGAAAAGAAATTACCCTTTTTTGTTATTAGGAGAAAAGGTATTAGTTTTTTGGCTTTTTGCACATGGTGTTTATGAGAATTTGGCAAGTTATCTTTTGTTCTCATCTTTGCCCAATGTGTTTTGTGGATCTTAGTGGAATCATTTTTGGGAGAGTTTACTTGAACGTATTTTCTTAGTTCAAAGGCAACTACAAGGCTGCAGTTAAAAGAGAAGATACTATTTCTGTGGTGTAGATTGATGCTTTTCTTTACATAGTTATTAAATTGTAAGTATATATATTGATCTTTGGACACCAATCTATTGGTCGGTGCACTTGTGTTGCATGGGTTCCAGAGCGTGAAGGAATCTTTTGTTGTTAGTCATCTTGATGGGAATCAGATGCGTGTATGACAAAGTGAGCCCTTAATGCTCATGGAACTTTGTATGAAGTAATCAAACTTTGTTAAGTTTACTTTGCTGATAAATTTCCTTTTTACATTCAGTCCAAGGATGGAAATACTGATTGGACATTTCCAACCTGTGAAGGATCAAAGCCAGGTGCTGATTTCACATGCAAAGTCGAGTAAGGTATCTCAAGCCACATGATATCTCTTTTACTAAAAATTGCATTGAGATGGCTGTGTATGTTCCATAATTTACTTCAGGGTATTAGTAAAATGTTTTTTCTGGAAATTTATTATGGAGACAAGTGCCTGGACTTCCTGCAACACTCTATTGCCCTTTCTTCGTAGCTGACATGTACCAAAATATCTATCATAAGTACCTAACGCAATTACAAGTGTGTGCTGGTGTTGGCTGCATTCTTGCCTCTTAGTAGCTGACATTAAAGCATAAACTTATGTATCCTTGGCCTGACCTTTCTATCAGTGGTCTTTACTTCTATGATATCAGTTAATACCAACTACCAGATAGTACTGAAACCATTCCAGCAGGTCATACTTGCTGTCATTATGACAAAATTTGCAAAATACCTATGTGAAATTGTACGTGTTACTTTCACTTGATGTTAATTATAACAGAATATTCATATTATTCATCATTGAATACTATGCTGTTCATACTTTTGGCTGCACTCACATCTTGATTATTTTTATATACATGGAAATAATACTTGAGATGATCTACAAGCCTCAATGGCTCAATGGAACAGCTAAGTAAGAACATATCAATTTTAGAATTTAGGGATGGCGATGTTGTGCTTCTAGGGTGATAATTTGTAGTTTTCCACATGTTCTGGGCCATGTGTTTTTTGTTTGGTCCTGTACCATTTCCTTCTCTGAAAATGGGAGAATATTGGTCAGGGACTCAGGGTATTAGCAAATGGGAGAAGGTAGTGCATCTATTCTAGTATTATACCTTCCCAATTTTATAAGCCTCACTACCAAAATTTGTTAGCTAGTTAATTTTCATTAGTGCTGGAATATGAGTGCAACAACTCTGAATCACGCTATGTGCACTTTATTTGCCAAGATAAATAGTTTTCTTTTTATCAGTATGTGCTAGAAAAGAATCATTAAGTAATATTTTGTTGTAATTATTTAGTAATCAGCATGAACTGTTGATTCCAAATATTGTTGGCTTAACAATGATTAACGAAAATGATTCTTAGTTTGTTCTGGTAGGATACAACTACAATGTAGCTGAACTCTTCTCTTGAAGGTATGAGCTTGGGCGCCAGCCGGCCAACACCAAGTTGTCAAGCAACAAGACAGTGAGGAGGGTTCGTGTTCATGGAGGTAATGTGAAGTGGAGGGCTCTTCGCCTGGATACGAGGTCTACAATGCATCAAACAATGAGCTTGTGAGGACTCAAACCCTTGTGAAGAGTGCCATTGTGCAAGTTGACGCTGCCCCATTCAAGCAGTGGTACCTCACTCACTATGGAGTTGACATCTGTAGGAAGAAAAAGGCTCCTGCTGCAAAGAAGGAATCTGCTGAGGTATTATTTCTTGCAACACAGCGTCTCACTATTTCTTGCAACACAGCGTCTCACTATTTATACTCTTTATGTTACAATCACTGTGAGTCTAGACATTTTAGATATGTTGGGAGCTGTCACAAATTTATCCTTCTAGGCTTCAAGTAGAATGGAAGTTGTCCCCTTATTTTCACTTATATCTTATATTGCTGGCAGCTCCTTACAATACACTTTTCTTTTTTGTATAACAGGTACATCCTTGAGGGTGAAGAGCTTGAGTTCTACATGAAGAAGCTTCAGCGCAAGAAGGGCAAGGGCGCTGTAGCTTAGAGCATTCTCATGGATGGTCCTCCACGAAAATGTGTGGCCTATTAAATATTACTCTGGCTTTTTTTGTTAGTCGTCTCAAGTTCAGAACGTCTATGACATGTTTTGCAGATCTGATGAGAACACTGTTTTCCAAAAATGAATCAACTCTATCTAGCTCCTAAGAATTGAGATTTTCCTTCTATATGAATAACAGTGGATTTGCCAAATTATTCAAATTGTATTTATATCTATATCTACAGTACAGTTTTGCCGATAGTTTAGTTGTTGGACAGGGCATGATTCACAAAATACCTTGAAAATGGTTTCGCCAACACACAAACTGTCGGGAAAGGTTTAAACTATCGGCGTAGGTCTTAACTGTCGGTAAAGGGTTAACTGTCGGCAAAGGTTTCAACTGTCGGCGTAGGTCCACCATTTGGCAACACAAAAAGTGTCGGCGATTCCTTTAACTGTCGACGAAACTTTCACCCACGGCTTATAGCGCGACTGTTTCTAAACTGTCGGGAGAGGTTGTCTGTCGGGAAAGGTACCCTTTGTCCACTATAAAAAGTGTCGGCAAAGGTATGTTGTGTTATAGTGTGTGTTCATGCCTGGGCATCTCTGGCAGACACAGGGAACTCTAAAGTGGAAACTATTTCCCTTCTCTCTCATGGGGAAGGCAAAGCAATGGTACACTCAAGCTGTAGAAAGTATGAATGGGGACTAGGATGAACTTAAAGACAAGTTTTATCTTGCATTCTTCCCTATGTCCGGTATCGTCTCTCTACCAAGGGTGATCCTTAACTTTGAGCAGTATGAGAAGGAGTCTGTAGGTGCAGCCTGGGCCAGGTTTTCAACGTTAATACACTCCGGCCTAGACTTGTCTTTACCCAATAGCGTGTTGCTGTGACTCTTCTGTTCGGGTCTTGCCATGGATTATTTCTGTTTGCGTTAAAAAATACCAACACTTGTGTGCTTCAAAATTTTATTTATCCCCTTCTATTTTTCAAAGTCTCCCTCTTTGTGACTTTCTCTCACCCTATATCTCCCTATCTTTGTGCATGTTTCTCCCCCTTTGGGCGTGTTTCTCTCCCTTTGGCATCTCACCTTTTATCTCTCCCCCTATATCTTATATTTCTCCCTGTGGGGGTACGACCCCGAATACCCACGACATACTATATGGGCTGTGCCTCCAGGGGTGGTCCAGCCCACAAGACGAAGACGTACGGTGCACGGTACTGCTCGGCGTGTACCGCAGGACATCAAGGGCGATATCCTGAAGATGCTACGAGATCTGTTAGGATATGTTCGATCCCATGATTCCTGTAATATGTTATTACTTACCGGTTATCTCCTAGATCCAACCGACTTGTAACCCTACCCCCAGCTATATAAGGCAGGTAGGAGACCCCCTCAAAACACACGCAATATCATATGATAGCCAATACAAACCAACAGACCACAGGAGTAGGGTATTACATCACGCAAACGGCCCAAACCTGTCTAACTCTTATGTCTCTGTTGCCTTCTTGTTCTTGATTATGCGCACCTCTGCCGATCAATCTACCTTCATGGGATACCCCTTGGAGGACTGCCGATGATATTCTGTCGATAGTTGGCGCGCTAGGTAGGGGTGTGCGTGTTGTTTCCATGATGAACAAGATGGTACATTTTGTAGGCTCTTTGTCCTCGCCAAAGCTCGGCCAGATCTTTACAGTCGAATCGATCTCCTGGGTCATCAATGCTGACGGAGATGGAGAGATCATCAAGTTGGCGCAGATCAATTCTGCGCCAACCACACCAACGCCTGTGACAGCAGATCCAATCTTGGAACCACCTCCGAGGTTGTCTTCACCAACAACTCGCCGTCTGCCGCCCCGCTACTCGAGGAAGCAGGTCGGCAACAACGATCGCCCCGATGAACGATGCCATAGTGACTGCAGCCACAACGATAGGCCATGGAAAGCTCGAGGGCCGAGCAATTTCATCGACATCGACCAGACATTCTGTCTAAAGCTAAGTCACGCTTTAATATTCTTCTAAATATTCTCTAATCTTCATATATCGCCATGATGTTTCTTTGAGCTGTTTTCTCCATGTTTGTCCTCCAAACAATTTTTTTTCATGTATACCATCTTAAAGATGACATACAGCTAAGCCTAAGGCAAATTCCCAAATAGTCATGTTGATGCTCGGATGTTCCTAGAGACGGCCCTATCTCTGGTTTCTCCTTACACGTGCACGAGTGCCTGCCCTCTTTGTTAGGGATGGTCGGCAGCGGCTCCTTAGTGACGCCCTACTCTTCCTACACGCACATGGGCTCCGCGCTCTGTGTTATGGTTAACAGGCTAGCTAGGGCTAGAGACTCAGCTACACACTAACTGGTTGGGTGGTTTATATTAAATATAAACACATCTTCAGAATAACACTAAGTGTTCACACCAACTAATCGCCGAGCTGCATACGCTATTTCATCACCATTGCTGATTCTTCTCCGGAGTTCATATATTTTATTTTTACATCATATACTACCTATTCTACACATTTGTTTCGTAGGGGCATGGCTCGGTCAATGAGCTTACGCTTAGGGACTGGACAAGATGATCATCGTCTGGATGGTCGAACTACTCGGCACTCACTCCTGCTCGGCGTTGACTTCGCCGCCGACCAATTGATTGGACTATTCACCGGTCACTTCTACGCAATGCTCACTTCATCACCGACCAGTTGATTAGACTACTCAGCACTCACTCCTGCTCGGCATTCACTTCATCGCCGACCAGTTGATTGGACTGTTCGATAGTCACTTCTACTCAATGCTCACTTTGCCCCCGACCGGTTGATTGGACTGCTCGAGACTCACTCCTGCTCAGCGTTCACTTCACTGCTGACCAGTTGGTTGGACTGCTCATCGCATGGGCTTCATCGTCAGCTATGTTGTGAAGGATGTCAATTTTTCGCTAAGCAAATACATGTACTAGTGCAGGAATTGTAGATCATCCCAGCTTCTTGGCCTTTTGCATGCTGGGGACTAGACATGATTGGGCCTTTCAAGCCTGCGCCGGGCGGTTTTCAGTACATGTATGTCGCCATTGACAAGTTCTTCAAGTGGATCAAATACAAGCCGCTTGTTTCGGCTACTGCAAAGAAGGCAGTCGAGTTCTTCGAAGATATCATCCATAGATTCAGTCTCCCGAATAGCATTATCACCGACCTCAGAACTACATTCACCGATCACCATTTTTGGGACTTCTACGAAGACTGATGCATCTTTGTCAAATACATCTTTGTTGCCCATCCTAGAGCCAATGGCCAGGTCGAACGGGCGATCGGCATGATCCTCGATGCCCTCAAAAAGAGACTATACCAGAAAGAGGAAAAACACCATGGCAGATGGCTCAAAGAGCTCCTAGCTGTGGTCTAGGGACTGCGCACTCAAGCTAGTCGCAACACTGGTGTGTCTCCATATTTTTTGGTCTATGGCTCAGAAGCCATACTTCCTGCGGACATTGCCTTCCGAGCACCCAGGGTAGAGCATTATAATGAAGAGCAAGCCGCAGCTGTTCAGAAAAAGGACATCGACAGAGCCGAAGAAGAACACTTGATCACTTACGTCCGCATGGCCAAATACCTAGAAGGCCTACGAAGATACTTCAATCGCAATATCAAAGGTCATTCATTTCTGGTCGGCAACCTCGTTCTCCGTAGAAAGCAGAGAACCGAAGGGATGCACAAGCTCTCCTCCCCGTGGGAAGGGCCTTACATGGTCAAAGAGGTTACCCGACCAGGGTCTTACCGGCTATGCGACATGGAGGGAATCAATATCCCCAACTCATGGCACATCGAGTAGCTTATACGTTTCTATCCTTAAAACGCTCTAGATATGTACTCTTCACTCCATAATGAATAAAGTTTTCATCGCCATAAATTGTCTTCGTTATTTTTCCACTCCAATTTAATCTCCGTTTATGATCACCAGCTCCAAGCTACACCCCAATAAACTCCAGCAATTATACATGATCTCCATAAATGCTTCGGCCCATTTCTCCATACTAAAATATCTCTAAGATATTCCGCCAACCATCGAGCAGCACATGTTCCGCTCTGTGTTCTTTGGAGAAAACCCTATCTCCGATCTCTCCCTACACGTGCTACGGGCTCCAGCGCTTTGCTTTATGGGTGGTCGGCTGTGGTTCCTTGGTCATGTCCGTTCCACCTACACGTGCACGGGCTCTAGCACTCGACATTATGGAATATGGGCTAGCCAAGGCCAAGAGACTAGTTACGAACTAACTGCTCGGACGCTATTTATACCACATATAAATGCGTTAGGGTTAACAACACGTCTCTTTTTCACCGCAAGCACTAGCAAGCCACCTAAACACGCACATGTCATCTACTTACAACATTTATACAAAGCACAAATGTTTGCCTAGGCCCTCAGGCATTTAACTCCCCTTTTTAGTTGTCCCATATAGGTTCCTCTCCACTCAGGTTATTGAGCTTGGCCCTCATCGTCTACCTTGCCGAACAGATCGACATCGCCAACCAACCTCTTCACCACCTTGGTGGTGTCCTCCACTTCCATAACCACAACTTCCTCCCCTTGCTTGTGGAAGATGCGGACGGTTTGAGATCATGATCCTTCATGCTCAATCTCCTCGACCTCGTCCTCTTCCTCCACAGCTGGTGGTGCTCCCTAGGGGCTCGGTGGCCGCACAGAGCGACCAACCATGCCCTACGACATCTCAGGGCGCACCGCTTCCTCCTTCGATGCTGTCGGCCTCTACACCCTAGATTCTGGCATGGCATTGGCAGCTCCTGCCTTCGCCCTCTAAGACTCAATGGCTCTCGCTGTTGCTCGTAGTGTCTCCAATGAATCACCTGCCGTTGTCACCAACCGCTCTCCACATCCAACTCCATCAGCAGCGGTGGTCGGATCCTCCGCAAACCAATGAGTGCCCAGGGACTCTAGGACAGAGTCTGTCCGCAATGTCTCCATGCTGTGAACAGCCCCTATCTACTCGCTAGTCTGGCCTGAAGGATTCAGATCCTCCGTGCGCCCCGTTCTACATTAGATTAGCTCATCAATCACCACAACTATAAAGATCAGACAACAACCGATCCCAAAGCAAAGATACTTACACATTAGCTTCCTAATAAATGGTTCTGAACCGATGCTGCCTCCCCGAGCACCCAGGCACTGCTCTGGGGTCAACCCGTGTGTCCTGTGCTAGAGGTCTTGTGGCCCCCGCCATCGACGTCTTCTCCGCCTTGCTGCTCGGGGAGGAATAGTGGTACCATATAAACATCTTTGTGACTAATACTTCTCCCCCTTTGGCATCAACTATCACAAAAGTTTATGCACCAAAAGAGTTAATTAACTTGAAATCAATGGGGATGATTACTTAAGGATGATGATCACATGTTCATATGATTCAATCTAGACAACTTGCATAAGATATTTAACTCGGTTTGAACCAATGATAAGCTTCTTCACACATCTTTCAATGGTTATCTTGCCAATGTTGAGTTAAACACTTGATAGCTCATTTTCTAGATCAAACACTAGGTTCACAAGCTCAGAAACATGTCATATGCTACCACTAGATCATATCAATCATAGAAGCAATAGTGGTACCATATAAACATCAAATCCATTTGATTTTCATGAATGCTCATAGTTATTATATGTTGTGAAGTCCTAAAAGGCTAGATGCACTTAGCAAGTCCTTAACAACATACGAATGCATATGCTAAACAATTTTACCTTGCTTTGTTGGAGGAGAGTCATGTTATATAATGTGGGGATGCATTCAACTCATGTTGGAGAAATCAAGGATGTTCAATTCATTCCTTAGCTTGCAAAACCTCTTCTCATCAAGTGGTTTGGTAAATATATCAGCAAGTTGACCATCGATGCCCACACTCTCAATCTTGATATCCCCTTTTGATTGATGATCTCTAATGAAGTGATGAAAAATATCATTGTGCTTTGTTATTGAATGTTGAACCAGATTGGTGGTTGTTGATGGTCGCTACAACAAAAATAAACTATCAATTTTACCTGCTAGAATCTTTAAAATCAAACATCACTATAGTATTTGCATGCAGGTGAATTTAGCCATTCTACGGGACAAATTGGGCCATAATACATCAAGTAATTTTGATGATCCACGATGAACTCAGCTAAAAAGGGCCTCAACACCATTATCCAAGACTTACCGCCAAAGACCAGGATGAGACGCTGACAAGGGGGTCGGCCAACCCCACTGACAGGTCAGCCAACCTATGGGTCCCCCATGTTAGGCCCTCCTTCGACGTGAAGCCTCAACCACTTTTGAGGATCAATCTCCATTGTGCTTTCATGTCGGTTTCAATCAAGGGACGAGATGAAGCCATGAGCCCGTGACACGAATCGAGGACGTGGCAATGACTTGCCCCCTACTCCATCTCCCCTATAAAAGGCCCCCTAGACCTCCTCTAGAAAGGCATCCTTTAGGATCAGAGATAGCAATTGAAGAGAAGAGTAGTCCTCTAGTAGTATCTATCTTTTGTACATAATAGTGTGCTGTAGAGTGAGGGAAGAGTTTGGAGGAAGTGGCAGCTTGTCAGTGCTACTTCTACGACTTGTACCTTAGCAGATCTGGGTTCTCTTCGAGCCTGCATTCGAGATAACTTTGGTAATTGATTTTTGATTTAAAGTAGTTTTGTGCTTTGGTGTTTATCAGGATCACAACTCGTTTGAGTGCTTTAACCCTGCTAGCGGAGTTAAAGTAGTAATTGATAGTGTAAGAGTGGTGCTTAGGCTTTTGGTTGCTTGTGGATGCACCCTGCATTCCGGAACATGTGTTAGACCATGGGTGTGATAGCCTCATTGGTTCTCTGTAATCCACCTCCCATTTGTAGGACTAGTAGGACCTAGTTGTAAGGGAAGAGGCATATTTAGCTATACTCTTCTCTAGCAATGTCCCTTGGTGAACACTAGAATACAACACTAATTAGGTTGGAAGTTGAAAGCCGTAGAAGTCCTCTCTACACTCCTATTTATCCTAACCTTGTTGCTACCCATAGTTAAGTTAGACTGTAGTTAATCTCACACGTTTCCCTATGGATACGATACTTCGAATACTCTAGGTGAAAAGCTACTATGATATCCGTGCGCTTATGGATTTTTTTGCGTGCACCCATAGGTGTCAACAAGCTTTTCTGGCGCCGTTGCCGGAGAAACGGTTGCTGTGTTAACTATGAACCTAGCTTAATCTTGTTTTAATTCTTTTTATCATGGATAAAATCATGCCTATCTATCAATACATTGCACCTACGAGCGTAAGCCTAGAGCCACCAAAGTCTGCAAAGCCTATCCTAACATCTGGCTATGAGCTGCGCCCATGTTTAATAAACATGGTTCGGGGGAGAAGGCGATGAAAACCCATACTTTCACCTACGAGAGTTTGAACAGACCTGTGCATGCTTGCATATTGCTAGCATGTCTGTTGAGACCTTAAGATGGAAGTTATTTCTGTTCTCTTTGATAGAAGTAGCTAAACAATGGTATAATCAAACCGTAGGGAGTATGCAAGGAGATTGGGAAACGTTATGTTCTAGCTTTTGCTTATCTTTCTGTCCCATCACTAGAGTAGTCAGCCTTTGAATAGAGGTTCTAACCTTTAAACAAAAGGAAAAAGAATCTCTTGGCATGTCGTGGGCACATTTTAATAATTTAATAACCACTGGCCCTGACCTTGCTATTCAAGACCCTGTTCTTCTTCAATATTTTTATATGGGTCTTAGTAAGGAAACTGCGTAGTTTCTTGACAATGCTTCAGGAGGTTTGTTTTTGCATGTCTCTGCTAGTAATAGGAGGAACGTTCTTAATAAAATTTTAGAGAATACCACGTACATTGGTATACACGATGAATTCCCTAAAGAAGTAGAAGAGACTTTACCCAAGATAGAACCCATGATAGTTGAGCATGAACCTGAACATATACAAAAACCAATGCTAAATTCAGGTATCCTATATCCTGAACCAATGAAGGAGGAAGAAATTCCAAATTTGGATTTCATGTTAGATTTTGAGGATGATCTTATTACTGACTATGGAAACACCTCGAAATACCATACCACTAGGAAACCTCAAGAGTCATCAACACATGAAGAAACCTTTGACTCCTCTAAAAAGCTTTCCTTAAGGAGACAATGAGGGAGTTAACATCAATCATAAGCAATGAGTGGTTAGTAGAATCCAAGCTTTCTTCTGATATTCTCAACCATAAGTGCGGCATCACAAGTGAAACCATCACTCATAGATGATGTAGTGGTGGTGGATGAGCTACATGAAGCATTAGTAGGAGCAACAACAATAGGCAAGTAGAATGATTCATTAAGAATATCACAAGTTATGCCTACGTTGCATGTTTCAATAGACTCCATCTCTTTATGGGCAATAAGAGAAGAGTGCTCCTTTTCAAGCTTCTCATGTGCTTCCACTATCCTCTCATGAGTAGTATTGAGCTTATCAAAGGATTGCAAAAGAGCCTCATGCTTCTTGCACAATTCTTTGAACTCCTTTCTCTTTTTGTCCATGTAGGATTGAGCCTCTTGCAACATGTCCATGAGTTCCCCCTAGAGGGCTCATCCTCATCCTCACTCTCACTACCGCTCTCATCATCGGATTATACCTTAGTGGCTTAGCCATGAAGCATATCAATGGAGTATCCAATAGAGAAGGCTTGTTGTTGATGGTGATGCTTGCAAGACCCTTCTTCTTGGTTGCTTTCTTCTCATCATCGCTATCATCATCATCACTTGAGGAGTCATTACTATCCCAAGTGACACAATATGAGTGACCCTTCTTCTTCTTCTTGAAGGTCATCTTCTTCTCCTTCTTCTCCTTCTTTTCTTCATCATCATTAAACACTATTGTAGGGATAATACGCAATGAGATGATCCTTGATCTTGCACTTGAAGCATCTCCTTGGTTCTTTCTTGTTCTTGTATGATGCCTTCTTTCTTTTTGCTCTATAGCCTTTCTTCTTCATGAATTTGCAGAATCTCTTGACAAAGAGAGCCATTTCTTCATCATCATCATCATCATCGTAAGCATTTGAACTATCCTCTTCACTTGATTCTTCCTTCTTTGCTTTGCCCTTGCTCTTGGATGATGAGGTAGTGGCTTTGAATGCCACACTCTTCTTATTCTTCTCATCCTCTTGGCTTACCCCATCCTGTTCCACATGGTATGTCTTGTGTGACAACATCACCTAGTACTTGGTTTGGGGTCATTGTATCCAAGCCGCTTCTCACTAGTATTGTGACCAAAGTATCAAACCTTGGTGGAAAGCATCTCAAGAACTTGTGTGAGAAGTCCTTGTCCTTCGCTTTCTCTCCTAGTCATTTGAGATCAATGACAATTACTTGGAGCCTATAGAACATCTCCGCCATGGTTTCTCCTTCTTGCATCTTGAAGCTTATAAACTTCTCTTTGAGAATATATGACTTGGCACTTTTTGACCGCTTGAGTGCTCTCAAATGATTCTTCTAATCTCTTCAAAGCATCATGTGCACTCTCTAAATCTTTGATTTGCTCAAACACCTTGGGATCAATAGCATCATGAATGGCACTAAGAACAATATCATTGTTTTGTAGCTTTTCTTCTTCGGCCGCTGTGGGACGCTCTGGATTGGCTACCACAAACTTCTTGTCCACCACTTCCCATATCTTTCTATTCATTGATTTCAAGTGAGTGGTCATCTTCGCCTTCCAATAGCCATAGTTCTCTCCATCAAATTAGGGTGGCCTTTGAGATTGTTGATTTGAGCCATATTGACACCGAAGGATGTTAAGCCTCAAAAACCGATGACCACCACTCTGATACCACTTGAAAGGTCCTAAATGGCCAGAGGGGGTGAATAGCCTAATAAAAATTTCAACAAAAATACTAGAGCAAAGTGTTAGACAATAGTAAGGCAATAAAAGCGGTTTTGCTCTAGCTCTACAAAAGACTATGCAAGCCACCTACCAATTCTAGTTTCTATGATCTATATGAAGATGTCTCACTCAATTGAACAAGATAGCTACTCAACAATTAAACTAGTGAACTAATACAACTAGTAAGGCAAGCTAGATACTACACAAGATATGTTTGTATGAAGAGCAAGTGTAGTAGATGATGTTACCGAACCGAGCAAGTGTCAAAGATCAATATCAAGAGACAACTGGGACACAAGATTTATCCCGGAGGTTCGATTGCTTGCCAGCAACTTACGTCCTCGTTGTAGCAATGCATGTTGACGGTCATTAACGTCAACTATAAATTATTAATATGACATATATTTATCCTTAAAACCAATCGCCAATATAGGTCTAGTGGTTTAAACTAATTATTTTCACAAGTTTTGGTGATTTTGTGAATGCAAGGAGAAAACAAGTTAAAGTAGGCCATATTATCACAGGGGATCAGATCCAATCGCAACGAAACCAACTCTACTGGGCTTTAATCCATCAATCATGGGTTGAGAGATAAATCAGACATCTGTCTCATCCAGATCAAGAATCACCTCAAGAGAGAAAAGCTCCACACAAACATATATTCATAGCATAGTTAGCATAGTTTAGTTTAGTTAGATCAAGTAGAGTCGAGCTACTGCTCGGATTCCGGATCTAGTCGCCAGAGGCTTGGTATAGCCTTTGTATCCTTCATATTTATCTACTTGATGACATTAATCTTTATTATTCTTATGTTTTTAGTTATTATGTTTTTAGTTTACATTGAGTTTATGCTTAGTATAGTTAGAGTTATCACTGTATCTATGCATAGGATCACAGAGCGCTCAATTAAGTGTTCGAACTGGTTGAGTAGCCGAACCTTGTGTAAGCGTGGTGCTTATACATTGTTTTGCCTATGGATGCACCCTGCATTCTGGATTGTGGTAGATTTACTTGGGGTGACAACCTTGTAGATCCTCTGTATTCCACATCCCATTTGTAGGACTAGTAGGACCTAATTCTTATGAAGAAGTATATTTACTATTCTACTTCATAGAGATGTCCCCTTGTATAAGTATAGAGTTAATCTTTTGCTATTGCTAGTATATACAATGACATGTTTTGCTTTGACTTCTAATTAAGAATAACTTAGGAATTAATCTCACTTGTATTCTAATTAGACTAGCTATTGCTATATTTGGAGTCTCTCTGAGTGTTATGCTTATCATATACATACATTATTATTTGATTTATCTTATGCTTATCATATACATACTTTACTATTTGACTTACCCCTGTATTAGAGTAAGTGTTTAGTTCATTGATTCATCATAAGTATAAGTTATTAATCTCTTTAATGCCACCTTCCTCCTAGTGGTAAAATTTAAATAACGATACATGGAATACTCCCGGTGAAATGCTACAATGGTATATATGTGCGCTTGTAAAATTCTTATTTTCTAACTCACACTAATAAATACCAACAATGCACTCACTTGGAGGTTCACGGGCTAATAGGCATCACATGCCTAACCTAACACTCGAGTGCTGCACAACCAACACAAATGAGGATCCACAATCTACGAGCAATTCACTAGAGTTACCTTTCGCGATCTCCCACAGGGAAGGTACAAGAAACCCCTTACAATCAACGATCGGAGCTGGAAACAATCACCTTCTTCTGCTCAATGATCACCGCTGCTCCAAGAGGTCTAGGTGGCGGCAACCACCAAGAGTAACAAGAGAAATCCATAGAAACACGATCACTAGTGCCACTAGATGCTCAAACTCTAAGCAAATGCAACTAGGATCACTCCCAATCTCACAAATGATGATCAACACATGAACAAATGAGTGGGAGAGGCTTGGCGTAGCTCACAAGGATGTATCAATAATGAAAGTGTGCAAGAATGTGAGCTACAGCCGGCCAACACACATATATAGAGGGCCAACCAAACAACTAGTCGTTTCTCCCTTTTCCTTTGTTGCAGACCGACCGTTGGACTGCTTTTGCGGACCATCAGATCTGTTCGACGGTGCAGCCTAAGCAATGCCATGTCGCCACATGTCCTAGTAAAACTCAATCGACCGTTGACACGCGCAATGGCTCCCTACCACAAGCCGCGCGTAATTGTCAGACTGGAACGGGCCTGGCGTCGGACTTGTCCGATGCTCGTTAAATATTTCACCCAAGAGCACCTGAGACCGCGCACGTCATCGAAAAGTGGTCCGATGACCCACCATCAGAGTTGTTTCTGGTCTGACCCTCATAGTTGAGCCAGATGAACAGTGTTCGCATGTGGTTCGATGCCGCCCATGAACTGGTTTGACACCAACCTTTGCTAGTTAGGGTTAGCCGTCGGACTAGTCCGACACCTGGCATCAGTACTAGTCCAACATGAAACCGTTGCTCTCTGTCTCTGCGCGCGCCAAACTGAGGACCGTCGGACTGGTCTGACCCACTTCCAAACTGGTCCGACACCCCTATCTCTTCCCCTTTTGATATCTAACTTCAACCCTAGCTTTCATGTGCCAACACCAAAGTGTCCCAAACACTTGTGCATGTGTGTTAGCATTTTCCAAAGCATTTTACAAGGGTATGTTAGCACACACTAGGTCCTAATGCATATGCAAAGAATTGGATCACCCAGTGGTACTTGATAACCGTATCGACCATTAATTCTCCACTCTTTATAGTATGACTATCTATCCTAAACCCAATCACACACTCTATTACGTCTTGATTGGTAAAACAAAATGGCCCTATGAATGATACCTTTGCCTTGAGCCCATTTTGTTCTTCTCTTTCTTCTTTTCTAAGTTGGAGCACTTGATAAACATCTTTTGGCCATCTCCATCACTTGAGTGCCATCTAGCTCCATCACTTGGACTTGGACCAACCGTTGGTGGTCCTTAACTCTCATTTTCAACCACCAAATAACACATAAAATAAACTCATATGAACACCAAACTTAGAATTAGGGCTTATACATAACAAGCTCCACAAGTTTTGGTGATTCATCATTTGTAGGAGGCCATGTCTGAATAACACAGAAAATGTGCCTAAAGTATACGAGAAACACAACAATACAAACATCTGACATGAGCCCAAGGGACAAGGCCCACTTACCAGGCAAATCAGGGCCCAGTCAGGAGGAGAAAAAAGCCCAAAACCCAAAGCTAGCCTTCTCCAAAATGCGTCAAACTTTACAAGACCCATCTAGAAGCCCAAAGAAGGCTACCCACCAAAGTTGGGCTCATTTGGGCCCACTTGGGGTGCGGCCGCACCCCAGGTGCGCCCGCACCACCACTAGCTCACCTTGGGCCCAGGTTTGGCATGGCGGTGCAATCAAAGTGAAGGAGGGCGGTACGGGGTGGATCCTAGGAATATTCCTCGTGGAAACCACCTTTAGGTACTATAAAAGGAGAGGGAAGGCTCCCATTCTCACAACAACATTCCAAGGAAGAGCACTCCACTTTTGAGCTTCACTCCAAGGGCTTGGGCCCTAGCTAGCTTGTAGAGTTAGTAGGGAGAGATATGAGGGAGAGTACGGGGAAATGCTAGTCCTGTCGGCAGTCTCCCTGAGCTTGTACCTCGATGAACACATGTACCTCAATGGAGCCTTTCGCTAAGTGAGTGTTCATGTTTCTTATGGAATTAAGTCTTTAATATAGCTAAGTTTTACTCTCACTTGCTTGCGGGTTCTTCATCCGCTCTCATAGTGGATACTCTAGTAGAGGGCCCTGATAGAGACGGATAACCCTGATCAACGCTAGAGTAGTACTCGATAGCATAGACGTGGTGTCTAGGCTAGAGGCTACCTTCATTTGCGTCATGCCCCATGGTTAAGGGGTAGGCAGTAGGTGGTGACAGCCCTGTCCGTCCCTTGTAATCCCCCATGTTCGGGTTTGACATAAAGCTATAGGCTGGCAATGCTTAGCAGACCATGTGTTCTCTGGTGCCCGAAGTAAGCAAGTAGAAGTAGAGTTTATCTATCCATAGACCCTAAAACCATAGGAATCCATCTCTACCCTCACCAACTCTATCCTTGTGTTGTTCTTGGATGAACTAGCTAGAAGAATACCTCTGTTCCTTGTGGAAAATACGATACCCTAGATACTTCTAGGTGAAGTGCTATAATGGTAATTCCGTACACTTGCGGATTATTTCTGTTTGCGTTAAGAAATACCAACACCAACCTATCTCATAATTACACTTAGACATAGGGTTAGTCCAATAGGTTTCATCAATTAGCCAAAACCAAACTAGGGCTTTCAGTCAGTTCGTAGTGCATGTATCTGCACCGTAGAGCAAGAGACTTGGTGACTGCTTCCCTTATTAGCATATACGCCGAGAAGGACGGATCAGTCTTCTTGATATCGGAGTTCATCAATCCGGGGTGACATGTATTAGCTCATGGCTATATGTCGAGGTTCGGTGGACATTAGTCATGGAGATGTGAGCCAGGATGGTAGCCTGTGTATCTCTTAGTGGATGTAAAGCAGCAGCATGGCCACAAGTCCGTGGCGTAAACAACTCTTGGTTGTGTGTCGGGTTACGACAAACATAGGTCGTAGAGATGTGTGGTAGCGTGGTTAGCCGACCTATCTCATAATGGACATAGAGTAGCAGCGTGGCTACCCATCCAAGGCGTGAACAAAACTTGGTTGTGTGCCTTGTGGTTGAATCAAAAGAGTAGATAGTATCTAGCGACCAACAAATTCTTTATTAATGACCAAAAACTTTGGTATTTACAAATACAAAGCCGACTCTACTGATGTCTTGGTTTGAGAAGCTTAAGCATAAAATCTACTTAGATGCTCGATGTTCCAAGGACTAGGTACTGGGTCGCCATCTACGGTGATTAGCTCGAAGGAACCTAGTCGAGTGACCTTGGAGATGATGAACAGACCCTCCCAAGGGATTAGGAGTTTGTGACATCCTGAGGTGTTCTGAATATAGCGTAACACTAGGTCGCTGACTTGAAAAGTGCGACGATGCACGTTCTTGTCATAGTGGCGCCGGACGCGTTATAGGTACCGAGCCGACTAGAAGAGAGCTCCGAGCCTAGCTTCTTCTGCACTGTTGATTTTGAGCCATCTGGTGTCTATTGACACCAGTGGTGGCACGCAGAAAAGATCCGTAGGCGCACGGATATCGTTTGTAGCTTTTCACCAGAAGTATTCCAGGATATCGAACTCAGGGAAACGTGTGAGTTTAACTAAGTGTAACTTAACTAGGGGTAGCAACAAGGCTAAGGATAAACAGGAGCGTAGAGAGTATTACTAAGGTTCTCTATTTCTAACTTAGGCAAGCTATGTATTCTAGTGTTCACCTAGGGACATTAATAAGGAAAAGCACAAACAGAGTATGTTATTTCTGTCGCAACCGGGTCCTACTTGGCCAATAGACGGGAGGTGGACTAAAGAGGCCTCAATGAGGCTGTCACCCTCATGATCTACCACCGATCCGAAATGCAGGGTGCATCCACAAGTAGCTGAAAGTCTAAGCACCAAGCTTATACTAACGATTACCACTTTAACCCTTCGTCAAGAATTAAAGCACTCAACGAGTCGTGATCCAGATGAACAATATATATACAATACTTACTTGAATCAAAAATTAATTACTAGAGATGTCTCAGAAGCAAGTTTAGGTAGAACCTAGATCTACCAAGGTACAAGCCATAGAGAGAGCACCGACAGTCCGGCACTTCCTCCAAACTCTTCCCTTACTCTCTATCTCAGTATTTTCTATTTACAAAGGATAGATCCTAATGTGGAGGACTATTCCTCTCTTGATTGTGATCCCTTTCTAGAGGAGGTATTGAGGTCCTTTCATAGGGGTCACTAGGCAGCCTATGGGCCCATGAATCCATGGCAACTCATCATCTCGACCCTTGAATCGAACCGACCTTGATACATGGCGAAGATGGACTCTAAAAGGCGGTGGAGAATAGACATTCAAAGCGGAGACCGGCAGGTGGGCCTCATTGGTCGGGCGGCCTACAGGTGGGGCCAGCTGGCCCCACCCCATGCCCATTTAGGTTGTTTTGTAGCAGTTTGTCTTGGACGGTTTTGTCGTGGATGATCGTGATTTCCTCTGACGATATGGTTCACATGGTCTATTTTCTGAACAAATTCTCCTGCATTCATAGATTCACCAAAACTCATGGAAATACTTAGTATAAACCTCTATACCTTTGTTGGTGATTAAGATCAAGGATAAATGTAGGTTAAGTTGATGGTTTATGTTTGCAATAATGACCGTCAACAGTGTCATCTGCTTTGCCTTCATCGTACTGTTCGATCCTTGGAGAGTTCCATATAAGATCCGCTGGAAGGTTGGCTTTAGAGCCATAGACTAAGAAGAAAGGCGAGTAGCCTATGGCTTGACTCTACTGAGTACACAGCCCCCATACTACCTTGGGTAGCTCATCTATCCACTTTCCACCATAGTCTTTAAGCTCATCGTATAGGCGGGGTTTGAGTCTGGCTAGCAACAAGCCGCTAGCCCATTCAACTTGTCCATTGGCCTTGGGGTGTGCATCTGATGCGTAGTCAATACTGATGCCACAGTTTTGTGCCTAGGTTTTGAACTCAATAGTTGTGAATGGAGAACCCAGATCTATGATGATTCGATTAGGCATGCCAAACCGATACATATTACTTTGCATAAACCTGACTGCCTTGGCTGATGTGTACTTCACGAGTGGCATGTACTCAATCCACTTTGTGAACTTGTCAATAGCCACGTAGATGTACTCAAAACCACCCGGGGCCCGTTTGAGGGGTTCGACCATGTCTAGCCCCCAACAGGAGAAGGGCCATGAAGGTGGAATGTAGATGAGGTTGTGAGGTGGTACGTGAGCCTTCCTGGCAAAGAACTGACAACCCTTGCAGTGTTTAACCAAATCTTTCGCATCTTTTAACGCTGTAGGCCAGTAAAACCCAGACCAGAAAGCCTTGTCGACTAAAGTTCTGGAAGCCGCATGATTACCACAACACCCTGCTTGGATTTCTTCATGGATTTCTTAGCCTTCTTATGCACTAATGCACTTCAGGATGACACTAGAGGATGCTCCTCTATGATACAAGGTGTCACCGACTAAGACATATGTCTTGCTTCATCAAGAGACTTGCTCGGCTTCTGTCTTGTTGGCTGGTAACTTGTGCTCTCGGACGTAGTCGATAGACATGAGTCCACCCTAGAGTGATAGTTAGAACCTGTCTGTCGAGCATTAGAGTATCAACTGGAGTTTCGGTTGTTTGCTTGATTGATGGCTCACTTAATTCTTGCACAAAAACTCCACTCGGGACTTTTGCTCGATCTGAACCGAGTTTGGCTAAGACGTCTGCTACGACATTAAGATCTCGTACCACATGATGGATTTCTAGCCCAAGAAAGTGCTTCTCGAGCTTGCAAACTTTAGCGCAGTAAGCGTCCATCGTTTCTGTTGGCGTTTCTTAGCGTCACTACCAGAAATGGAGAATGGATTCCATACTCGGCAAGAAATGGAGTATGGATTCCATCCCCGGCAACGGCGCCAGAAACGCCTTGGTGGTAGTTCTTTATGTTTACAGAACAACTCTGCAAGCGTTCGGAATTACCGTTGTAGCATTTCAATCGGAAGTATTCATGGTATCGTTATTTATATTTTCCCGAAGGAAGGCATGGCGTAAAAGTATTTATTTGGTGCATGAACAAGATAACATGACTGCATATTAGACCAAGGTTCATAGTAGGGGTAAACTTGGTATAGTTCAAGGTAGTGTGACACACACACGAGCCTACCTCAAGGATAAATGGTAGAAGAAAGAATAAAGAATAAAAGAATGTTTCCTTATAGGAGTAGGCATATTCTAATACAGTCATGCAAAGAATAGCAAGTATACATACACATACATGGTTAAGACTTAGCTCTAAGTATGAAATGGATGGGGAGACCACTAAGCATTGGTCTGCCAGCAAGCTTGGGTGGCAATTTACGAACTCCTACACGAATACCCGAATGTGGGGGATTACAAGGGACGGATAGGTCTATCATCACCTGCCGCCTACCCCTCAACCGTGGAGCACCGTCATATCCGGAGGTTCCTGTATACCGGAGCACCACGCCCGTGTATAGAGAAACTACCCATATCCCCCTGGGACTCCAACCCTATGGATCGACAAGCATAGGACATGGGCAAACCCGAAGGAACGATGAACTACCACCTCAACTTAGCTCTAATTCTAACCATGAATGTTGTATGATCAATTAAGCATAAAGTTCTATATGCTAAGTTCATAACATAAGAACTTTGCTCTAAATCATATGCATAACTATATTGATAACATGAGAACAAGAACAAAAGAAGATTCTTCATATTGCTCATACCAAGATCACTTCTAGATGTTCAAGCTCTCCAAGGTAGCTTTGCCTAGCTCCAAATGACTAAAAAGTATAAATACAAGAGAGGTAGAGAGGTGATTTGCTCCAAGTGTGGTGTGTCTGTGTGTAGAGGGAGCTCTCCCCCTCTATTTATACTAGCCCTATGGTCGGTTTGGGGGAATATTCCCGGGGATCCCAACCGCACCGTCCTTCTGGGCCATCAATGCACCGACTAACCGAAGCTGGGCCCGAGAGGCGGTTCTGGGGGGCGGCCGCACCCCAGGTGCACCCGCACTCTGGGCAGCGCCTCCCCCCACTGCCTTCGAGTGGCAGGCTGCTGGTTGGGCCTAGGCCTCGGTTACGTCGGTGGTTGGCCCAGATTTCTTCAGGTGAATGGGCTTCTTGCTTATTTGTGCATGTAGAGTCTATTTTACGCTTTCTGGATTGCGCACTTTGATCACAATTCCCATGTATTTCATATGTTTATCCTGCAAAACACTAAATCTCCAATACATGTGGAATTGCGTCAATATGGATGACATATGTGTGCAAGATGTATTAGTTCTCCTATTTTCGTATCTTATTTGGCGGTCAAATTTGGTCAATAGTGACTGCCAATAGTTTCCTTAGCACAGTCCCGATCTTTGTTGACTTGATTGATGACCACAGAGGAGTCGCCGTAGACGAGTAGACGCTTGATGCTGCTAGTCGGAGGCCATGAAGGAGTGCTTCATACTTAGCTTCATTGTTGGTAGCTGGCTAGAGTATCTATAGCACGCATTTGAGCTGCTCTCCAGAAGGCGAGATAAAGAGGATACCGGCTCCAGCGCCACCAAGCTTTATTGAACCATCGAAGTACATCTTCTAATGCTCGAATACGAGCTCGGATGCTGGTTGCTGGATCTCAGTCCACTCGGCTATGAAATCAGCCAATGTCGGACATTTGATAGCTTTACGAGGAGTGAAATCAATGTGATGTGCTCCCAACTCAACTGCCCATTCGGAGATGCGTCCCGTAGCATCACAGTTGCATAAGATGTCACCCAACAGGTAGTCGGTTACCACCAAGACCTCGTGTTCATCAAAGTAGTGGCGGAGCTTGCGTGACGTGATCAAGAGGGCGTAGAGTAGCTTCTGTACATGTGGGTAATGGACCTTGAAGTCTGATAAGACTTCGTTGATGCAGTAGACAGGTCATTGTATCTTGTACGTATGGCCTTCCTTTTCCCTTTCGACCATGATCACTGTACTGACTATGTTAGTAGTCGCTGCGATGTATAATAGTAGGAGTTCTTGCTTGTCTAGAGGAGTGAGGACCGTGGAGGTTGTGAGGTGGATCTTCAACTTCTCAAAAGCCTCGTTTGCCTCAATAGTCCACTCGAATTTCCCTGATTTCTTCAGCAGCTTGAAAAAGGGCAGACCTCTCTCATCAAGCCGTGAAATAAATCAATTGAGGGCAGCCATGCACCCTGTTAACTTCTGGACATCCTTGATGGAGTGTGGGGAGGCCATCCGAGTGATTACTTGAATTTGCTTCGTATTGGCTTCAATCCCGCGGTGGCTGACAAGGAATCCAAGAAGTTGTCCTGAGGGAACGCCGAATACACATTTAGTCGGGTTAAGCTTCCACTTGTATGCCCTGAGATTTGTGAAGGTCTCGGTTAGATCATCAATTAATGTCAACGGTTCCCGAGTTTTGACAACCACATCATCCACGTAAGCCTTAGCATTGCATCCAATTTGCTCACTTAGACATGCTTGGATGGCTCTTTGATATGTGGCACCGGAATTCTTCAACCCGAACGGCATAGTAGTGTAGCAATAGGCGCCGAACGGTGTTATAAATGAAGTCTTGCTTTGGTCTTCTTCCCTGAGAGCGATCTAATGATAACCTGAGTAGCAATCAAGGAAGGATAAGAGGGCGGAGCCGGTTGTGGCATCCACGATCTGATCAATGCGAGGCAGACCAAAGGGGTCCTTCGGGCAATGCTTGTTGAGATCTGTGTAGTCGACGCACATGCGCCACTCGGCCGAGTTCTTCTTCTTGACTCGCACCGGGTTAGCCAACCAATCGGGATAGAGGATTTCTCTAATGAACCCGGCTGCTAGCAGCTTGGAGATCTCTTTTTTGATTGCTTCCGTCTTGTCTGGTGTGAAGTGTCGTAATCTCTGCTTCACCGGCTTGGAGCTAGGCTTTAACTCCAATTTGTGCTTAGCCAACTCTCTTGGGACACCTGGCATATCGGTCAGCTTCCAAGCGAAGATATCTTTGTTGTCCTGGAGAAAGTTGGTGAGCACGCGTTCCTATTCCTGAGAGAGGTGGGCGCTGAAGACCGCCATCTTGGAAGGATCACCAGTGCCCAAGTTGACCTTCTTGTTAGATGCATCCTCGGGGGTTTTGATAACTCTTGACTTCTTAGTTGGGATTTCCATGTCGTCGGGCATCGTCTGATGTGCAAGCCTGGCGATCTCCTGTACTTTAGAGTGTGAGTTGAGCCTTGGCAGCGATCTGGATAGCTTCCGTGTCACAGTCGTAAGAACACTTCAAATCACCCCAGAAGGAGAGTATGCCATTGGGACCCGGCATCTTGAGTAGCAGATACGGGTAGTGGGGAACTGCCATGAACCTGGCGAGGGCTGGGTGCCCAAATATGGCGTGATATGATGAATCAAAATATGATGAATCACAATTGGCCACTTCGAACTTGATGAACTCGGTTCTGTAGTTGGTCGGTGTTCCGAATGTAACCTGGAGGGTGATTTGTCCGAGTGGCATAGCAGCTTTGCTGGGTACTATCCCGTAAAATGGGATGTCTGTGGGGGTGAGAAGGCCAGCGAAGTCGAGTCCCATCTTCTTCAATGTGTCAGCAAAGATGACATTCAATCCTGCACTGCCATCAATCAGGACCTTTGTAATCTGCAAGCCGGCGATTGTAGGATCCAAGACTAGAGGATAGTGTCCGGCGTTGGATACGCTGGTCCACTGATCCTTTCTGGAGAATTGGATAGGGTACTCGGACCAGCTTAGATACTTGGGGGTAGCGGGCTCAGCAGCCATGATATCTCGTAGAGTAAGTTTCTCTTGTCTCTTGGATGAAGAAGCTGACACTCCTCCAAAGATGAGGTGAACTACTCCCTTGGGATGCTGAAAATTGCCACCGCCGCCTTGATCTTCCTCAGGATGCTGAAAATTGCCACCGCCGCCTTGATCTTCCTCATCCTTCTTGTCATTTTCTTTAGCCTTGCCCTTGTCATTCCTCGTGTTAAAGCCTAGCTCCTTGAGTTGTCTGCACTCGGCTGCCGCGTGCTTAGCGTTTTTGCGGAAAGGGCAAGGAAGGCTGATCAAATCTTCGAAATTTCTGGGCTTGCCAGCCTTCTTGGGCTTCTCCATGGAAGCAAGGGTGTGGTCTGGGCCACGCTTTCTGCCGGGCTGTCCACCTGATTGCTCCTGGGATCATTGCCACGGTTGTCTTGTCGTCCCCCCTGGTTGTGATTAGGAAATCTCTCGCGCGTCCGTTCTCCCGAAGCGATCATCTTCTGAACGGTATGATGGAATTGATCTGCGGTTTCAGGGTAGTCCTTGCAGAAATTTTGGAATTGCCATCGCTCCCTGATGCCATGGGAAAATAATTCGATCACCTCCCTTTCGTAGACGTCGGAGACTGTTGACCATATCTCAGCGAAGCGATGGTAATACTCCCGTAGACTTTCATTGGGTTTCTGCTTGCAGCTTTGGAGTTCATGCCGAGTGCTTGGCTCAGTGAGTACTCCGAAAAAAATTCTCAGCAAACATTCTCTGGACATTCTCACAACTGTCCACGGAATCGGGTTTTAGGCTTTTAGCTTGTCGAACCAGGCAAGAGGAACAGGCTCAAGTGCTATTGGAAGAAAAAGAGCCTTGAGATCATTGTCGCCTCCTGCGAGTTCCACAGCCTGTGAATAAATACGGAGCCATTTTCCGCCTTCCCGTCGTACTTTGCATAGTTGGACGGTTTGAACTTGTGGGGAAAGCGAATTGCTCGAAGCCGACTAGAGAAGCATGGGAACCGATCGGAGACATCTGTTGCTCTGTAGGCGGACTCGGCACCACCGTTTCGGTGGCTAAGGCGGTTGCGCAGATCACCAGGGGCTGGGTTGGCAGTCTGCTTGTCTCTGCTGCCCTGGCCTTGACTAGCACGATCTCCGAATCGTTCGAGAACGGACCTTCTCGGTTTTGGGTGAGCAGAGCCCCCTCGAGAAGGATTGATGATGGAGGCTAAGTTCCTGCCGTTTAGTTGCAATGCTGTGAACTGCAAAATCACCTTGAGGCGCTGCTGTTCTTCAGTAGGATTCAGAATATTTTCCAATTCAGTCGCCAGGGCGAAAACATTGGCATATGGGGTGTTGAAAACCCAGTGGCCAGCGACTTCCATGAAATCAGCATCGAGGTTACGTGAGGCGGATGCCAACCTTCCATCACGTTTCCTACGTTGACGGTTCGTCATCTCATCTTCCAAGCGCTGTTGGTGTTCTGCCTCAATCGCCAAGCGTTGGCGTTCAATTTCACGGCAGGCTGCGTTATACCGTTCCATCTCCTCCTTACGATGCTGAGCCCGGTTGCGTCGAGCTTGCTTCTGTTTGTTTTTCTTTTCTCTAGCCGCCTTCTGTTCATCTGACTCATTGGGAGGTCCGGCCGCATCGGCAGAGATATTTGATAAGCTTTCATCACCCGAGTTGACATCAGGAGCCTGCGGCATGGCAGGCAATTGTGGTTGCCGGAGCATGAAAACTTCTCGGGTATGAGCACGGCAAACAGTATTGTTGGTCCCTGATTCCGCTGTGGTTGCGCTGGAGAGAATTTCAGTAGAGCCCTCTTCTTCAACAGGGAGCAGATACTTGGAACGACAATTGCCCCATCATGCCAACAAGCGCCGTGAGGAATCTGACAAAAAACCGAGTGGCCTGATGCCTGGCTAGTGCACTACGTTGCCATCTGTTGTGGAGGAGAAGACCAAGCCCTCCTGAGCACCCGTCAGAGGGATCTCCTGATCTGATTGCATAAGACTCGAGATTGACGCCCGGTACACCGAAGCCGCGTTGTTGAGCCCGAATTGGAATCGAATTGGCTTGTTGGTGAGGCCATCTAGAATCTTGGACTCTGAGTCGGACAGGGCGAGCGTGCCCGAGTGGGAGTCGAGGTGCTTCCGCTGTTTCCGAGTCCGACTAGGACTAGAAATCAAAAGTTTGTCGAATTTTCTGGCTAGATCTCCCTGCGTATCGCCGAGGTTTTCCAGAGAGTCCCGGGCCTTGGGGATCTTCATGAGTTCCAGAGAGTCCTGGGCCTTGGGGATCTTCATGAGGCAACTTTGAAGCTTGCCGTCGGCATCTGCGGTGCAGATCCAAGATCTAAAGACAAAGGTTGATCCCGCCAAAAAAATCATTTCGACGTCGAGGTCCGCCGAGCTCTCGACTGCGTTTTCGCCGAAAGCCCCTACCTGGCACGCCAGCTGTCGCTGTTTAACGACCGGCAATACGTCACGGGGCTACCAGGGACAATGATTGACGGGCTTTAGCATATGTAGAACTCGACGGTGAACACAAATGACAGTGATTTATACTGGTTCAAGCCGCTGAATAGTGTAATACTTTAGTCTAGTCAAGCGTGGTGCCTTTGCATTGGGGTGTTGTATATGATTGATTGTGTACTAGGGTTGCGCACCCACCTCTCTTTATATAGTCCAGAGGGCATGGCGTATTATTCTAGTCCTAGTCGACTACGATACGAGATTTCTAGCTCTATTACAGAAGCTGGCTTTCCTTGTAGTCTGACTAGCACTACGGGACACAGTAGCTTTGCTAAGTGCCAGGGGCACTCGGCAAAGGCCCAAAAACACTTGGCAAGAGCTTAAAAACACTCGGCCAACGCTTTACCGAGTGTAACACTCGGCATAAAACTCACGGCATCTACAGTGTCGGCAAACAGTAGTTTGCCGAGTGTTTTTTATCGCGCACTCGACAAATGGTTTGCCGAGTGTCGATAAACACTCGGCAAAAATAAACTCTCGGCAAAAAAATGTTAACGGGATGGCTCGGTGACGGCGCTTTTGCCGAGTGCACGACGGAAAAACACTCGGCAAAGTTTGTCGAGTGCCCGATGAAATGCACTCGGCAAACCCTCAGGCACTCGGCAATTTTACTGTTTCTGGTAGTGTAGGTCGGTCCTTCATAGCTTGGAGTGAACGCCACCTTGTCTCGCGTTCTCAAGCAGACCGTGGGCCAGCCCAAGCCCCTGTTAGGGAGTTGTCCTCATGGGGAATCCCTAGGGTCCTGGACTGTCATAAATCTTTGCTCTCTATAATTTTGGTCAAACTAAAGATGTTTTGGCTCTTTAAAAAAATTATAATAACTTATAATTAGGAACGAAGTGAGTACTTTATTTTGTTAGATTGATCTCCAATCCCAAACTGGGCCCAATGGCCCAGTTGGGCCTTTGATCCGTGCCCTGATCGGGGGCGCCCAGCCCACTATGGCTAGAGGGCCCTGTCACACTGCGTTATATATAGAGGTGGGGGCCGGCGGCTCTGTGTACGAGGTTTACCGTGAGCCGAGCTCCCCACCGAAACCTAAACCCTAATCCCGATCAGAGAGGGGCGCGGCCAGTGACGGGAAGCCACCACCCGCGCCACCCCGCTCTACCGACATCGACGACTTCATTGACCTCTTCCACGAACGTCGCTGCCAGTGCGCAGACTTCACCGACAAACGAGATGGCGACTTCTGGACCATCTCCCTCTGCGGTGTCAAGTTCGACACGTTCTTCTTCTATTCCTCTATGTCTCTCTACTCTCGATATCGCGTTCACAGTAAAGAGAACCCGCTAGACCTAACCCTAGATGATCATTTCAATCTCAACAATGGTACCAGAGCCAGGTCTTCTAGGGCTTTTATATCTAGATCGGGTGAACGAAAAACACAGTGAAATCGAATCCCTAACCATAGTTTTGATCCGAAATTTCTAACTGTCGACACAGAACTTCGTCCTATGCCGAGGACATACACAGCAAGCCGAAAGGGTCCGCTCGATGGAGCAGATCCGCCTAGTTTCAGCGCAAGGGTGGTCGATCCTACGCAATCCTCTCGAGACATGTCAGTCAATTTAAACCTGCAATTGATAAGGAGAAAAAGCTTATCGGTAATTAAGGGCGGAACGTGCCGATGTTGCCAGACAGTCCCGAATGTGCGGCTCTAAAAACCGATATAAGAGGAGATCGACTAAATAGTCGATTCCAGCATATTCATAAGAATAAATCGGTTAAAGCACATGGGGTTGTGTAAGAAGAATCAGTTATCATCCAGGATAAATATAAATTCAAGCAAAAATTAATCAATGGCAATAAGATATCCAAGATGATCGGTTTAAACTGAGCCAATGATTACAAGTAATCGAACCCCTTTTTATATAAAGAAACAATTCAACACTACTTAACCATTTAATAAAGATAAATCTAATGAACATGTTAGATCTTATCTATAGCCATGACCAGTGGGGCATGAGGCAGAATCATGCAGGCCGTAGAAACAACAATAGACTCGACGACCCTAACTCATTACTAATATCAGTGGGGCATGAGGCAGAATCATGCAGGCCGTAATACAATAATAAGATTATAGGGCTAATATGTCTTTTAACTTATCTCTACTTCAATGGTCTCGTAATGTGAACTGTTCGTGAAAGCGCTCAATATCGGCTAAACAACCGATTCAGGCATAGCGCACAGTTAAGGTCATGCCTTCTCAGGAACGGATCTACCAACTAACGATCCCCACTCCACGGTGCTAACAGTGGGGTGAGAGGCAGAATCCCACAGGCCGTGATAACGGGCCATGAAATGGTTCTCGCTAACCAATAGATCTACTCAAGATCGAACATGCCTTAACCGCACGCTATGCACGATTAAGATTGATATAAAACAACCGATAAAAACATAACTCATCGTTTAAGATGTAGATTAGATCAGTTTTAGATTAGCAAACGATGGGTTAAATAAGATATAAGGCCGATCCAGATCAATCTCAATCGAGCAGATTTATATTGCTATAATTAGATAAACAATGAAAACAATAAGCAATATCGGTAACTTAATGAATCTACCAAAGACTGCCATTCAAAGGTAGAGCCGATAACTTGACCTTGATCTAGTTCAAGCAGTGGGGTGTGAGGTAGAATCACACAGGCCATACTTGAACTAGGCAAGAGTCGATAACTAGCCTATACCAGAGTCGCAGTGGGGGTCGACTGGATCGATGCAGCCATACGAACAGAGGTATAAACCATGACGGTACTTACAGACAAGCAGTGGAGGTCGATCGGATCGATGCAGCCGTACTTGCTGAAGAACTCGCTGAGATCTACTCTACTCCTACTCCTAAGGGGTGGCCGGAGCCAAAAAAGTAAATTGACTTGTATTTGATTGATTGATGTCTTTTACAATGACCGGGGTTTGGTATTTATACCCGGAGCCTAAAAACGAACCCTACTCGAGTACGACTTAATACAATCTCTGATATGAAGGAAATATTCCTATCTTAAGATAACTTGGACTCTAATCTTTCCCCTTTTGTAGAGTCCAATATGTATCTTCTTGATGCCAATCATATCCCGTCATCATCGTTATCTGCTGACGTCATTCGGAAAGAATCGATCCAGTGTCACATTCGATCCAAGATATATCAATCTTTACTCCATCGACTCCTTGATTGGCATAATTCTAGAGGCCTACGAGTTCCCGCATTCTTCTCCCAAATTTTGGTGTAAACACATGCCCCCAATTTTCGGATAAAATGATTTTATCTCGAAACTCCAGTTCACTGGTTTACTACGCCGCAACTGCACTATCTGAGATATACGCGCGACTCCTGACTCCATGGCCTGAGTTCTATATAACATCCCAACAGTATCTTTTGCAATTCACACGTCCTGTTCGCTTTCTCCTTCTTTCTTAAGCCAACTTCCAACAGCCGACGCCATCATCGCCGAGGCTCCAAACCCTAGCAGGTCATCTGTTCCAATGAGCCGTCGTCCAAGCGATCCTTGCCAGATCCAAACCAATTTTTGACCGCGATGGCGACCATCGACCACGTTCCTGAGGTATGCCTTTTCTTGAATTTATTTTATCTGATTTCTAGGAAATGAGGAACAAGATCTTGATTCCATCAGCTGCCGTCCCTAATGCTTATTTTCTCGGGCCTATGGGTGATTCTGACCCATCCGATTTTATCCGCCAAGAAACCAATCAGATCCCTTTTAAACAGTCTGTAGTGGATTCATCCTCCTGGAACAAAACTTCCTTCAGAAATTGGCCCAACGCGCCTAAGGGATGGAGAGATTGGTTCTGCAGGGTATCTACGAAAAAGGGCAGAGACTGGGAGCTTTATGATCTGAACCAATGCTTGACACTTTTGCTGTCTGAAATGGAGAGGAATGATTCACTCTTGATCTCTGCCTCTTATTTCTGGTCTAGTGCCCTGAATGCTTTCATTTTTTGTCATGGCCCAATGACCATTACTCTGGCCGACGTATACATGTTGACTGGCCTTAGGGTCACCGGATCAGTGCAACCTTATGAGTATTTGAGTGCCGGTCCCAAGAGATTGGCCAAGATAGCAGACTATACCGGATGAGCAAGTTACATTCTGAATCATATTGAAGATGGACCAGCCGTCAGTGAAAGGGAATATGTAGCCTTTCTGAACATGTGGTTGGAAAGATTCATTTTCTGTGGGTCATCTTGTGGTCCAAACTATAATCACAAACTCATGGTAGAGCACCTAGCATTAGGCAAGGATATCCCTCTTGGAAAATATCTGCTAGGAGCTGCTTATCATCTGATATACCAGGTGGCTGCCCAATTGCTGAAGAATGAACCGATGCAGACTATCAGCGGTCCTTGGTGGCTGATACAATTGTGGCTCAATTTGTACATGCACAAAATTATGAAGCCTGACCTCAGAGACCTAAGCTTTCCTTCCTCTAATTTTGGCAAGGAATATAGGTGCAAAGAAGGAAGAACCCGACGGTGTACGAACTACGGTGAGGCTGCATCAGCCATAATAATCGACTTCGGTGCGGGCCACCTCTTCAAAAGATTTTACAGAGGGTTTGATGTGGCCATCCTAACCTGGCTACCTTATAATGAGGAGGATGAACTGACTTTTCCTTTTAGATTCTGATTTGAATCCGGCTGTTCGGACGAGACAGCGGTTGTGATCTTCAATTCTTTTATTAAGCCATGTGTTCTCCCAGCCGAATTTCATCACGGTCGTGGCAAAATGATTAAAGGCTCCTCCATCCCAGGCAATCCTCCAACCTATGAGTTTTATAACCCTTCGTTTGTGGCCCATCAGTTTGGTCTCGGTCAACTTCCTCCTTGTCTGTTTTTCAAGAGCATCCTAAAGCCGAGGGAAGATATCAGTGATGTGCTAGAAGCTTCCAGAGTCTTCTAATTGGGATCAGACCTTCCATCCTTTTCTTTGCACGACTAGGTCAGGGCCAGCTTTTCCTCCAACCTCTTCGACTCCTGGTGGCAAGAATGGCATTCCTATCTTTTCTGTGGGCCAGTCCATCCTCTGTGCATAGCTCTGGATGGGGAATTTGTTTCTGATAGTGAGGTAATCCCTTCATTCTCTTTTCGGAGAGATTACTTGGTGAATATTCTTGCCAACTATTCTGACCGACCCTTTCAGGACATTGAATTCGATCCTCCAAGCCAGGATAGGAGAGGGCATCCTATACATTATTAGCCGTCATGCCTAGTTTCAAGGATGGGATCAACCGCACCTTCCTTGAAGAAGCTGATGAGAACCCATGCTGCTCCCATGATCGTGACATGCCAATCTCCAAAGCACAAAGTGGTTCTAGGGGCAACTCAAAAAGCCACTACCGGAAAAAGGCTCCGTAGGACAAGACCATCGGCTGCTCAGGTGAACGATTCACACTTTCCTCAAACTGATGTTCAATTTTCTGATCTCATTTTCTCACAGTTATCGAGCATCACGTCTTAGTCTGCTTTGGGTGCGGGACAGTTATCTCAAGTACTTGATCCACCATCAACCGAACCTTCCTCTCAGGAGAAGCCGATTTCAGTGGAGGCAACCGATGCTTTCACAACGGCAGAAAATATGAGTTTTATCCTTGATACTCGTTGGAGTATTTTCCTTTGACATCTTAATTCACTCGGCTTTCCAACCTTTATTTGATCATTTATCATGCTAGACATCTTCTAAGGAAATACCCGTGCAAGAGCAGGGATCTAGCAGTTCGCCTATTAACAACGATCTCATTGACACCAAGGGCAGCCCCGTTGTTGATACTCATACTACCGATTCCTCAATTCGGCATACACCTGATGGTGAGGATATCATATGCTTGGTCTATCTCTCTACAATAAACATGAATAAAAATCTCTCTTTGCCATTACAGATATCAGCGCCGGACATCTAGAGCCAATTTGGCCAGATGCTATTGGTGTATCACCAGCTGCTCCCCCTCTTCTGATAGAGGCCATTACAGAGAAGGTATTGTACCTTTTCACCATTCATTTTGTGATAAGCCGATTCAAACCTCTTAACCAAGATTTCCCCTATATATAGGCACTCGATCCTCCGGCCCAGAGTTATTCTTTCAATCTTGAGGAGTATTTTGATGAAGACGAAATCAGATCATCAGCCACTTCCTCTGTTGAATCTTTGTCAGAGGATACTAGAAATCGGCTAAAAGATATACTGCCCATATTTGAGAAGAACATAGCCGATTTGGTCCAAGACACTGAATCAATACAGAGAGTCTTCTTGACCATTAAGGGTGATCCATCTCCAGCTCTCTCCAAGGTCTTGTCGTATTTGCCCATTTTCGAAGATCAGGCCTTGAAGGCGAAAACGATCCAAAGGAACTTGTCCAATCGTGAAGCCTTGCTGTCCAGAAGGGACTCCAACAGGCGATAAATTAAAGAGCTGACGTAGTCGATCGATGCCTTGAAGAACTCCTCCCTCAGGACCGATCTAGAGTTGTCCCAACTGGAAGTCAAGCGTGCAGAGCTTGAGAGGGAGCTGAACAATGTGAAGGCTGCCATAGATCGTCGCAAGTCCACTCTGGCCCAAATACCCGATGCCATCAGACAGAAGAAACAGGAACTATTGGCCAAAGTAAAAGAGAGCAAAACCATCCGTGGTAGCCTTGAGAACACTTCTGGAACAGCCAAAGAATACGAGCACAAGGTTGCAGACGCTAATGCTATTCGACTTGCAATTTTAAAAGTCATTTAGGATATTCTGGGCTTGTAATTCGTAGGTTAACATACATGTCTTGTGTATGATAACCGCACTTGTCTCATTGTATCTTCTCTTTTCGAATGAAGAGCCGATTGAAAACAGCCGATTTTAGACTTGCGATCCAATTGATCTCGAAAAACGTGGCTTAAGAGAACCCCTTGATCTTCTGTCTTTAACCACCCAACGCCACATTCTCTTTGGTATTAGCAAAGTGGCGCTCCGCCTTCTATTAATTGCGGTTACCCTTTGCACTTTCCCGAGGCGTCCATCTCTTTGCTTCGTGACTTCAAATACAGGCCGAGGGCTCTGGCCTCGAACACATCTATACCTTTGCACTTCTCCGCCTTCAAGCCCCTGTAGCAGTTTTCTCCCCTTCCTGTAGATCCAATCGATTCCATGGCCGGCGAGGATAACCGCGGCAAGCGTGCGGCGGGGGAGACCCTGGAGGAGAACATGCCGGTGAGCCAGCGCCTCCGATGCATGAGGTGAGATTGATGTCTTATGCTCATGGTGACAATCCGTAACTTTCTGTTCATAGGGATGAACTTCTGTTTCTAGGTTTGTTGTGAACGACAGACTTTGTCCTCTTCCTAGGGCTGGCGAACCCTTCGATGCTGTGTCTTCCGCGCCAACCTCATCGTTGGATTCCTCCGATTCGTATAATGGCGATGATGTCCGGTGCTTCCTCCAGGAGTGGAGGGTGGCCCAGAACCGCTACTCCGAGGCGATCCGAGAGAACGGCCAGCTCGAGATTCGTCTCGGGGCTTCCTAGGCCGCTCTTCATGCGGCTGAAGAGGAGGCCATCGCTGTTCGAGCGCGACTGGTTGAGTCTGACGCCATGGTGACAGGAAAGACGGGCTTCAGGGATATCTTTATTCTGATTCCAACAGTCTTTATCTTGATAGTTCCCCCATTTCTGTGATCATCAACCTTAACGATGCAGTTGGAGTCTCTCCAACTTGCGGCAAACGTGGTTGTGGATGTCGTTAATGCCTACGGCTCCCTCATTGATGCTCGCCTCCATGACATTTCGGCCCACGTTCAGGAGATCGCCCTCCACGGCGTCCGTCATGGCGTGGCGGTGGCGCTGACCACGGTGCAAGTTTAGACCAGGCACGAGCTCCACGCCATGGAAACCGGTTTTCCAATGGGCGATGGCCTTGAAGAACATGAAGACTTGCTCAAAGAGTTTGTCATGGCAACGGAGGCCATTGTGGACATCACATCTGCCCAAGATGTGGTGAACAAGGTCTTCGATTAGTTTGTATTTAGGATAAACCAATGAATGAAGACTCCTGTTCTTTTATGATTATGTTTCAATGCAATGCCTTCGTGTATGACTGTGAATGTTTCTTGCTCTTGTTTTTTTTGCTCTATAGGCGATACACATCATATCAGCTTTTACGTCTTCGAAGATCTTTACTTTTTGAACTAGAGGCGATACCCTCCTAGTATCGGCTATTGGAGTCGAGAACGAATCGGCTATCAAATTCAGATGTTAGGATAACATCTCTTCATGCATTTTTTCATTCCAAAGATCAAACGATCGATCAATCCAAGTCAAGCATTCTATTAAGTGAAACAGAACTTCTCTTAAGCAATCCATTAACTCTGAATCGCACTTATACTTTAACTCAGCATTCACATACGTCGGCCTAAACCCATCTCCAAGACTCAATACTTATTTTTCCTTAACTCAACGGCCGATGTGAAGCTGTGACTTTTCTACTAAAACAAACTCTTAGAGCCGATTGCTTGCATCAGTTGTTGGCTTTCATTGCTAATTTTAATGAAGCCTCCTTCCCATGTCTTGCTAGAGAAACATTTGAAATCTCCTAGTTCCCAAAAGACTGGATCGGCTGTTGCAATACTTATAGACTCATCAGCGCGAACCACCTCGACATCATCTCCATGCCATTGAATCAAACACTGATGCATGGTCGATGGTACACAACAGTTTGCGTGAATCCAGTCATGACCGAGGAGTAAACTGTATGATCATTTTCCATCGATGACAAAGAACGTGGTGAGAAGAGTTTTACTCCCGATTGTCAATTCGACGTTCATTGCCCCCGGGTCTTAGATGTATTACCTCCGAAGTCTCTAAGCATCATGTCGGTTTCAAGCAAATCTCCTAGTCCCTTGCCAAGCTTACGGAAAGTGGTGTATGGTATAAGGTTGACAGAAGCACCTCCATCTACTAACATCTTGTTCATCGGATTCCCATCAACAAAACCTTTCATGTATAAAGCCTTCAAGTGTCGATGCTTGACTGGTCTATCAAATATTGCTTGCTGCACGACCGTTAACTTGGCAACTATCTCTTCATACTTTGATTCATCAAAATCCGAACAAACTTCTTGATTTGCCAGAGCTCTGAACTCAGATGGCAACAGAAAAGCCATTTGGATATTAGCTGATGGTTGCTTTCTATCAGCTATTTGCTTGGCACGCCATACTTGTGGTTTACCGGATACTTGAGCCTGTTCCAATTCTTTATTCCTTAGGCGCTGCACCCTTCTCTTCTGGCTTCTTGTCAATCCTCTGGGGCACCATTGGCCTTCCTGCCAGACATGCTCCCTTTGGTTGCTTCCTTCTTCATGATCAGCCTAGTCTTGGTCAACAACTCTTTTTCCTAGCCGATCATGAATACTTTTATTTTTTAATCGCCGATCCATGTTATTATGATGATATGCATCCTAGGCGTGGATAGACCGGTGGTTGATCTGAGATTGCCTAAACTCCTAATATTGATTGCTGCATTCTGGATAGTTATGTCTGGTAGGCAACTTCAAACCTTCATTCCAGCAGTATCTGAAGAAAGGACAATTCCAGTGCGATTCGGCTTGCCTCCTTTCATACCTCTCTTCTTCTAGTTGATGTTGGTATTCTTGATCCTCTAACCATCGTTGATAATCCTTTTCCTTCTGCTGCTGCCACTTATTCAACAAGATTTGAGATGTAACTCGCGGCTTTGTCGCTCCATCCTTTGATGTTTCCCCCTGTTCATATCGGCTCTTTTGCTGATCATGACGTTTTCTAATATCTCTGTATCCATCAGCCGATATTTGCATCTTGGGGTCAACTGTTCCAGCTTCTCTTGATTTGGCCGATGTTAGAACCTTAGTTTTTCCTTTGAATAGCCCAACATCAACCATATTTTGATCTCCTGGGAAAGGATTATCATCAACTTTCATCTTCCGAGGCGTATCGAACTTGAGCCTCCCTTGCTGAATGGCTCTCTGTATATGCTGCCGAAAAATTCTTCATTCATTGGTGGAATGAGAAGTAGCATTATGAAACTTGCAGAACTTCTTATTCTTCAATTGTTCAGGGGGCAACATAACATGGTTGTCCAGCAATTTGATCTGGCCCTTCTCAAGTAAGAAGTCAAAGAGTTTGTTCGATTTTGTGACATCAAAGTCATAGCTCTCCTCGACTCCTCTTCCCCAAGGATTTGGCACCATCATTGTCTTCTTGCCCCAATTCTATTCAGCTGTAGCAACCTCTTCTTCCTCATCCTCATGGCCGTCATCGACTGAGTATGGATCATAAGCTTTGGCTACGGTGGTACTCTTCTGGAATTGGGTATCTCTTCACATACTCTGGAATTGGCTATTGAGCGCTGCTACTCGTTGAGCCAACTGACCCAAGTTATCAAACTCTTACCCAAACAACTTTTCTTTCCACATTGGCAGCATTCCCTAGATGGCTAAAGCAACTAACTGATCATCTGCCAAGCTCAATGAGAAGCACAAGTTCCTAGTCTCTCAAAATCTCTAAAGAAACTCAGTGCCTGATTCGTTAGTCCTCTGTCTCATGGTTGTCAAATTGGTTATCTTCTTTTCCCTAGTCCTAGTGTAGAAATATGTATGAAACTTCTTCTCTAGGTCAGCCCAATTGGCAATGGAGTTGACTGGTAGTGACGAAAACCAAGTGAAGGCTGGCCTTGATAGGGATAAGGAGAAGAAACATGTTCTATCGTGCTTGTACTGTCTTGACCAGTGAACTTGGCAAACTCTGGGAGCCTGTAATTTGTTGGAAGAGCGACCAAATCATACCATTCTGGATATGGACGTTTGTACGAAAAAGTTATTCCTTTTGGCTTTAGACCAAACTGATTCTTCATCATCTCGGTCACCTTCAGCAGCAACTCGTCAGCTTGCGGATTCGGATTTCTCGGCACTTGCTGACCCATCTGTGGATTGAAATCTCGTGTGTCTTGATATCCTAGATTTGGTATCATGTGGAGGGTGCTATAACCCGTGCCATAGTGATAGCCTTGTGGAATCTCAATCTGTTGGGTCCTTTGCTAGCTTGCTGCTTGTAGTCTCTGATTATAGACATAAGGATCTATATCTCTATGGATTCTTTGAATTGATGGTGCTATCTTCTAAGCCGACGACGATATATGGCCTGTTGTGCCAAAATTGATCATCTGGTTTTGACTTTTCCCCACCGGCTGTTGCACATGCTGTATCGATGGTCCAGGATTGTACTGTATCTGATTCGTAGTAGTACCTAGAGTTTGTTCAGATGAACCTTGAAGTGCATGGACGTCACCATTACTAGCTGGTGCTGCTTCTTGATGGCTGGTGCCGACTTGATTAGTCCCTTGGGTCAACGGATCTAGAATGTTGTAACAAGTCGATCCAACCTGACTAACTGGAATTCCATGAATCGCATCTTTCGTGGCATTGTGAAATGCGTCAATGAAAGCTTCATTGTGTCTTGATAGAGCATCCCAAATAGATTTGTCTATGGCTTCCGTAAAGAAACGCCTTTCTTCAGCTTCGACTGTATCTGTCTACCCGTGTAGTAGAACTCTTGGTAGTGGAAATTTCTGAATAATGGTGCTGTCACGTGTTTTGGTATAGGACAACAAAGACTTCTTCTGAAATTCTTCTGTAGCTTTGTTGATGGTATCCCAATCTTCATTAGGTAGGTCTTCATAATGTACCATAAGGATGCTGTCGTTGTTGTGAACCTCCATGACGATTGTGGTGTCCCACTGGGCGTGCCAGAAATGTGTGTCGACATAGAACTTTGTCCCATGCCGAGGACACACGCAGCAAGCCGGAAGGGTTCGCTCGATGGAGCAAATCCGCCTAGCTTCAGCGCAAGGGTGGTCGATCCTGCGTAATCCTCCTGAGACGTGTCAGTCAATTTGAACCTGCAATTGATAAGGAGAGAAAGCTTATCAGTAATTAAGGACAGAACGTGCTAGTGTTGCTAGACAATCCCGAATGTGCGGCTCTGAGAGCCGATATGAGAGGAGATCGACTAAACAGTCGATTCCAGCATATTCACAAGAATAAATCGGTTAAAGCTCATGGGGTTGTGTAAGAAGAATCGGTTATCATCTAGGATAAATATAAATTCGAGCAAAAATTAATCAATGACAATAAGATATCCATGATGATCGGTTTAAACTGAGCCAATGATTACAAGTAACCGAACCCCTTTTTATATAAAGAAACAATTCAACACCACTTAACCATTTAATAAAGATAAATCTACTAAACATGTTAGATCTTATCTATCGCCATGACCAGTGGGGCATGAGGCAAAATCATGCAGGCCGTAGAAACAACAATAGACTCGACGACCCTAACTCATTACTAATATCAGTGGGGCATGAGGCAGAATCATGCAGACCATAATACAATAATAAGATCATGGGGCTAACATGTCTTTCAACTTATCTCTACTTCAATGGTCTCGTAATGTGAACTGTTCGTGAAAGCGCTCGATATCGGCTAAACAGCCGATTCAGGCATAGCGCACAATTAAGGTCATGCCTTCTCAGGAATGGATCTACCAACTAACGATCCCCACTCCACGGTGCTAATAGTGGGGTGAGAGGTAGAATCCCACAGGCCGTGATAACGGGCCATGAAACGGTTCTCGCTAACCAATAGATCTACTCAAGATCGAACATGCCTTAACCGCACGCTATGCACGATTAAGATTGATATAAAACAGCCGATAAAAACATAACTCATCGTTTAAGATGTAGATTAGATTAGTTTTAGATTAGCAAACGATGGGTTAAATAAGATATAAGGCCAATCCAGATCAATCTCAGTCGGGCAGAGTGATATTGCTGTAATTAGATAAACAATGAAAGCAATAAGCAATATCGGTAACTTAATGAATCTACAAAAGACTGTCATTCAAAGGTAGAGCCAATAACTTGACCTTGATCTAGGTCAAGCAGTGGGGTGTGAGGCAGAATCACACAGGCCATACTTGAACTAGGCAAGAGTCGATAACTAGCCACCAGAGTCGCAGTGGGGGTCGACCGGATCGATGCAGCCATATGAACAGAGGTATAAACCATGACGGTACTTACAGACAAGCAGTGGAGGTCGACCAGATCGATGCAGCTATACTTGCTGAAGAACTCGCCGAGATCTACTCTACTCCTACTCCTAAGGGGTGGCCGGAGCCAAAAAAGTAAATTGACTTGTATTTGATTGATTGATGTCTTTTACAATGAGTGGGGTTTGGTATTTATACCCGGAGCCTAAAAACGAACCCTACTCGAGTACGACTTAATACAATCTCTAGTATGAAGGAAACATTCCTATTTTAAGATAACTTGGACTCTAATCTTTCCCCTTTTGTAGAGTCCGATATGTATCTTCTCGATGCCAATCATATCCCGTCATCGTTATCTGCTGATGTCATTTGGAAAGAATCGATCCAGTGTCACATTCAATCCAACAGATATCAATCTTTACTCCATCGACTCCTTGATTGGCATAATTCTGGAGGCCTATGAGTTCCCGCGTTCTTCTCCCAAATTTTGGTGTAAACACTAAGCTTAACTGGGTAAAAGAAAATGAAAAGAGACCGGGGGGTGGCGGGCATCACTCAACTACCGGTCACCACCGCCACCGCACGGGGAAAGGTGCCGCACCACCATCTTCGCCGGCACGCAGCAAGAAAAGAACAGAAAACCCTAACCTTAATCCCCAATCGGATGAAATCCGAGAAGAAAATCAAAAAGCAAATGAAGAAAAGGAGAAAGGGGAAGAGGGGAAGGGGCCCACCTTGTCGTGCACCGCGCTGCCGCCTCACCGGCGCGCGGGAAGACGGCCAAGCCGTGCGAGATGCGGCCAAGAGCACCGCCGCTAGTCCGCTCGACGGCGGCGTGGTCACCCGCGTGGGGAGCGCGCGCACTGGTGAAGGGGCCGGCAACGGCGCCACGTTCTTTCCTTTTTTTCGCTTGATCGTCGCTCGCTGCTGCTGCGCTGAGGAAGAAGGAGAGCGATGCGGCACCGTTTTGATCGGCCGAGATCGCTGCGCGACCATTGGATCTGATCCAATGGCAACCAGTGAATGGGCTGCCTTTTGGCCTAGGCGAGCGAGGGCGCGAGGCCGTTTTCCTGGCCCAGGCCCTGGTTGCGGCCTAGGCGCGGGGGAGCACGCGGGAGCGCACGGCACAGGGCTCGCACGGCCATGGGCCGTGGGCCAGTTTCACGTTTGGGCTGAATTGCCAGTAAAGGATGAAGCTATTTTTTCCAGTAAAAGTTTTATTTCATGGAAATTGGATAAATGGCTTAAAGAAAATAGAAAAGAGAATTTTCCTGTGGGTAAAATTCATTAAATTGAATTATTTTTCTGCTGCAATGTTAAAGTTAATGATCTTCTAATTAAATTTGAACCAACGGGAGAATTTAATTTGAAGAGTAGTCAATTTTAATCAGTAAATTATAATATTGTTATTTTTCTGACCAACATTGATAATAGCAATATTATAAGGTTTAATCATAAGTTTTCCATGCATTAATTCTATTTCTGCCCAATGGTGATGTAGAATTAGTGTATAAGAACAGTTGTATGTTTTAATTTTGACCAACGTTGGAATTAAGGCATGCAATTGTTGTTATTATTTATGTTCTCACTCTATATGAATTGTGTTTTTAGGCGGATACAACTTGATGGGTTGTATCAAAGAGATCCCCACTCTCAAAGGTGACAACTACACAGAGTGGAAGAAAAAGATTGACCTAGCCTTCATCTTGGCTGAGGTGGACTGGGTAGTCACCTCACCGTGTCCCACTGAGCCTGTGGCACCGGTGAGGGAGACAAACAAGGCTGATGCCGCTTGGGCAACTAGAGAGAGGGATTTTGAATCCCAAAAGATGTCCTATGACCTTGAGCATAGGAAGTAGGTCACTGCCAACAAGAAATGTTTGGCTATGATAAAGAACATGATTAAGCCTGCAATTGTGGGGCTCAATCCCAGAGTGTGACACGGTCATCGAGTACCTCGATAGAATAAAGAGTCAGTTCACTAGCTCTTCAAAGACATATGCTACCCAGCTGATAAAGCAGCTGGTGACAGAGAGGTACTCTGGAAATGGTGGCATAAGAGAGCACATACTAAGGATGAGCAATTTGGCATCCAAGCTAAAACCAATGGATCTGGCTCTCAAGGAAGAGTTCCTTATCCATCTGATTTTTGCTTCCTTACCAAAGGAATTTGACACTTTTGTTGTCAACTACAACATATAGCCCGAGAAGTGGGACTTAGAGAGGTTCATGGCTATGTGTGTGCAAGAGGAGGAGAGAATGAAAGCTATCAATGGTGGCACTATCAATTATGTGAAACACAACAATAAAAAGAATACAAATGCTAACTCCTCCTCAAAGTCAAAGGGAAAGGGTCCCATGCTGCATCAGCCTCAGCAGAACAAGTTCACAGTAGAGAAAGACCAGTGTCTCTATTGCAAGAAGACGGGACATTATAAGAAAGATTGTCCCAATTACTTAAAGATGATCATGGCAAAGAAAGGTGAGAACATTATTACGTTCATAAATAAATCCCTGTATGTACAGTATTCGAAATCTACTTGGTGGATTGACTCAGGTGCAACTATTCATGTTGCTAATTCCTTATAGGGATTCCGTTTGATGAGGACTACGCAAAGAAGAGAAAGACACGTTAAAGTTGCAAATGGAGTCTGAGCAGATGTCGAAGCCGTTGGCGATCTTTCTCTAGAGCTTGCTGATGGCTTCACGCTTTTACTTAGAGATGTACTTTATGTTCCCTCTTTACAGAGAAACTTGATTAGTGTTTCATGCTTGGACAATGATGGATATGATTGCCATTTTGGAAATGGCAAATGTAAGATAACATTTAATAATGCATGTGTTGGTCTTGCTATCTTACAAAATGAGCTTTATTTGTTATCACTACGTGATGATGTGAATGTTGTATGCGATGATGGGAACATTGCGTGCGACAATGAGAATGTATCCTCATCTGCGGATGTAAACAGAAAACGAAAGAGAGCTCACGATGCATCGTCAAAATTATGGCACTGTCGTTTAGGCCATATTTCGAGGGGGAGAATAGAAAGACTAGTTAAGAATGATATTCTTCCTCCATTAGAGTTCTCAGATTTAAAACAATGCAGAGAATGCATAAAAGGAAAGTATGTAAAGAAAATTAAGAAAGATGCCAAACGAAGCGCATGAATTTTATAGATTATTCACACAGACATCTGTGGTCTGTTTCCTATAAAGAGTGTGGATGGTTATGATTCGTTCATAACATTCACAGATGATTACTCCTATTATGGCTACATTTATCCAATCAAAGAAAGAACAGAAGCATTGGATAAATTTAAGATATTTAAGGCAGAAGTTGAAAACCAACACAATTTAAAGATTAAGATAGTCAGGTTTGACCATGGGGGGAGTACTATGGTCGGCATACCCCATATGGCCAAGTTCCTAGACCTTTTGCAAGGTTCTTACAGGAGAATGGCATAGTAGCGTAGTATTCTACACCGGGCAAACCTCAGCAGAATGGAGTAGCTGAAAGACGCAATCGTACTCTGATAGATATGGTGCGCAGTATGTTAAGTTACTCCACCTTACCGTTGAGCCTATGGATGGAGGCGTTAAAAACCGCCATTCATATTCTCAATAGAGTACCAAGTAAGTCGGTACCCAAAACACTGTATGAGTTGTGGACAGGAAGAGTACCCTCACTAAACCACTTACGTGTGTGGGGGAGTCCTACTGAGGCTAAAGTATTTAACCCAAATATTGGGAATCTAGATCACAAAATTGTAAGTTGCCATTTCATTGGCTACCCAGAAAAGTCAAAAGGTTTTCGTTTCTACTGTCCAGACAGACATACAAAGTTTGTGGAAATGAGACACGCTGTCTTCCTAGAGGATAAAATGATGATGGGGAGCATGGTAGCTCAAGAAATTGACCTTGAAGAGAAGCGGGTGTATGCGCCCACTCCGATGATTCATGAGCCATTTTTTCACTACCTGTTGTACGCTGCACCAACAGTGCAAGATACTGTGGTGCCAGCACCTGTTGTTATTCTGCCTATGGCAACAATGAATGACGATGGGGAACCTATTCTTTAGGATCTTGTAGAACCTATTGCCACACATGAGGGGGAGCAACAACAGCCTCAAACAGAAGATGTGCCAAATGTAGAGGCCCCTAGAAGGTCTCAAAGAGTTAGAAAATCAACTATTCCTGCTGACTATGAAGTATACAACACTGAGGAATTTCAAATGGAGGATGATCCAACCTCATTTGAAGAAGCCATGATAAGTGATCATTCATCAAAGTGGCTTGAGGCCATGGAAGATGAAATGAAATCTATGAATGCTAATAAAGTTTGGGACTTGGAAATAATTCCTAAAAGAGCCAAAATAGTAGACTGTAAATGGGTCTACAGAACAAAACTTAACTCTCAAGGGAATATAGAGAGATATAAAGCATGACTTGTGGCAAAAGGCTACGCAAAGAGAAGGCATTGATTACAATGAGACATTTTCTCCAGTCTCATGTAAGGATTCCTTCAGAATCATAATGGCATTAATGTCACATTACGATTTAGAATTACATCAAATGGATGTAAAGACAACATTTCTCAACGAGGACTTGGAGGAAAATGTTTACATGGCACAACCGAAAGGTTTTGTCATGGAAGGAAAAGGACGAATGGGATGCCGCCTAAAGAAATCCATTTATGGATTAAAACAAGCTTCAAGACAGTGGTACTTGAAGTTTTATCAGACAATAAGAAATTTTGGGTTTAAAGAAAATGTAGAGGACAATTGTGTCTATGCAAAGTTTAAGAATGGGAAGTTTATCTTTCTTGTCCTGTATGTGGATGATATCTTACTTGCTAGTAGTGATGTCAATCTACTACTGGAGACAAAGAAGTTTTTGTCCTCAAAATTTGATATGAAAAATCTTGGTGAAGCTTCGTTCGTTCTAGGAATCGAGATTCACCGAGATAGAAGTAAAGGGGTATTAGGACTGTCACAAAAGACATACATAGAAAAGATCTTAAAGAAATTCAATATGCACAAATGTAGTCTCTCACCTGCTCCTATAGTCAAGGGCGACAGATATGGGGATTTTCAATGCCCCAGGAATCAGTATGAGATCGATCAAATGAAAACGGTTCCACATGCTTCAGCTGTCGGAAGCTTGCAATATGCTCAAGTATGTACATGCCCTGACTTGGCATTTGCTACCGGGTTACTTGGTAGATTCTAGAGTAATCCTAGAACAGAACACTGGAAATTAGTAAAGAAAGTCTTGCGTTATTTGCAAGGAATGAAAAGCCTCATGCTGACGTATAGAAGATCAGATTCACTCCATATAGTGGGATATTCAGATTCTGACTATGCGGGAGATGATAGAAAATCCACGTCTGGATAAGTATTCACTCTCGCAAGGGGAGCTATTTCATGGAAAATTTCAAAGCAAACCGTCACTACATCGTCCACAATGTATGTCGAGTTTGTAGCGTATTATGAGGCAACGGGGCAGGTGAACTGGCTAAAGAAGTTCATACCCGGTTTGAAGGTGGTTGACGACATCTATAGACCACTTAAGTTATACTACGATAATAATCCGGCAGTACAGTATGCTCACAACAATAAGTCAAGTGGTGCTGCCAAACACATTGACATAAAGTATTATGTTGTGAAAGATAAAGTCCAGGATCATGTAATAAGTCTTGAGCATGTAAGTACCGAAAAGATGCTCGCGGATCCACTTACAAAAGGCTTACCACCCAACGTGTTCAGAGAACATGTAGCCGGCATGGGTTTAAAGGAAAACCTATAATTCCTAGACAAAATAAGGCTCAAAGTTAAGTATCTATTTTAGAACAGAGTGGTGTGTTATAGTTGTTAAATCTATCGGCAATTGACTGTGACGATGAAACATGCTCTATGCGCTAATCTGTAATGGAATGAACAAAAGTAAATGATATGAAATTGAAAGATGGTAGGAGATCAAGGGGGAGATTGTTAGATTGATCTCTAATCCCAAACTGGGCCCAACGACCCAGTTGGGCCTTTGATCCATGCCCTGATCGGGGGCGCCCAGCCCACTATGGCTGGAGGGCCCCTGTCACACTGCGCTATATATAGAGGTGGGGGCCGACGGCTCTGTGTACGAGGTTTACTGTGAGCCGAGCTTCCCACCGAAACCTAAACCCTAATCTCGATCAGAGAGGGGCGCAGCCAGTGACGGGAAGCCACCACCCGTGCCGCCCCGCTCCACCGACGTCGATGACTTCATTGACCTCTTCCCCGAACGTCGCTGCCCGTGTGCATACTTCACCGACGAACGAGATGGCGGCTTCTGGATCATCTCCCTCTGCAGTTTCAGGTTCGACACGTTCTTCTTCTATTCCTCTCCATCTCTCTACTCTCGATATCGTGTTCACAGTAAAGAGAACCCGCAAGACCTAACCCTAGACGATCTTTTCGATATCTCGATTGTACAATGATGAATGAAGTCCTATCATTGGCTTGACCACTTGAGTGCTTCACTACTAAAAACGATTTGTAGCAACGCTCCCTTTGTTTATAAGGGTGGTTCTATATTGAGCCGCCCCTACAAATGGTTGCCAAATAAGCCGCCCTTACAAATAGATTTGTAGGGGCGGCCGGTGTTATCAGCCGCCCCTACAAATGGCCCGATTTGTAAGGGCGGCTCAATATTGAAGTGCCCCTACAAATAGACGCCGAGTATTAAAAATTAAGCACTAAAATTCAAATTTTATAAACGACCTCGGATGGAGAAACAACCAAAATAAAAGTTATAGATCTCGAAAAGTTATGAAACTTTGTAGTTGACAACTTTTTGATTTGAAATCATCTTGTCTAGGAAAACTACATTTGAATTTCTAAAAATTTGAAATTTGAATTTTTTAAACGACCTCGGATGGACAAACAGTAAAAATGAAAGTTGTAGGTCTTGAAAAGTTATGAAACTTTGTAATTGATAACTTTCTCATTTGAAGTCATCTTATCATGGAAAACTACGTTCGAATTTCTCAAATTTAAAATTCAAATTTTATAAGTAACTTTGGATGGAGAAACTACCAAAATGAAAGTTATAGATCTCGAAAAGTTATAAAACTAAATAGTTGATAACTTTTTCATTTGAATTAGTTTAGGGCCTCAAATAATCAATTTATGTTCAATTTTGTATAATATGTGGCGAACCAAAATGGACTGTAGACATAAGTGATCGTGAGGTGCAGTGGTAGAGGAGTTAACACGTGAGCGAAAGGTTGCAGGTTCGAAACCTGGCCGACGCAAAGTGTGCAAAAATTGTGAAAAAATGCTGCAACGATAGAGTGGGTGTGTGTGGCTGCCGGTCCTCCTTGGAATAAAAAAAATTGCTATTTTTTTGTCCTTTTTCGTGATTTCTGTAAATTGATTTGTATGGACAGTCTAGAAACCGTCCCTATAAATCAGCGATTTGTAGCCACCCCTTCATAGGGGCAGCTGGTAAAACAGGCCCTGAAAAGGGTTACAAGCCGCCCCTAAAAAACGATTCTGTAGTAGTGCTTGACAGCTTGACTATGTATTGTGTAATGTAAATTAATAATACACATGGCCATTGTGCAATGCAACCGCACACACATGGTCATTATCAGCTAGCTGATCGATCAGACTATGGCCGGTCGACCCACAACGACAGCTGAGACTACATTTTCTCCGTGCCATCGATCTGCCAACTGCCATGGATACATGCATATATATTCGTCGATGTCCATTCGCCGTCGTCTTCGTCAGAGCCACCATCAGCCCGTCCGTCCACTATACTGGGGCACTGGCAAGGCATATATCGTCATTGTCATCGTCGTCGTCGTCGTCGTCGTCTGCATCATCATGCTCTATATATACTGTACAGTACGTCCTAGGACGCATGCCATATGACACATTTCAGGACTTTTGCATGGCTGCACCTGTATATCTGTATGGGTAGGTGGTATGGCGGCATTGAAAAACTATGCCTGCAGCATATCTTATCTTTTCACCTAGCAAAAGATCTTTCAACTGGAAATTTCCCATTGGGGTGATATGCATACTTACTGGCATGGCCAACACCATGTATTGATGTATTATGTATACTAGCTAGTACAAGTCTAGAACGACCCATCAAGGAAGAACTAGCTAGTTAGCAGATCATCATCAGTACCTGAAGTGCGAACCTTAGAACCTATCCTCAAGAAGGTACTACAACGTGTAAACCCTGTCACACCATGTATTGATGTGCACATACAGAGAGGATTCGTTGCTGAAAAAGTGCAACCATAGCATGCATCCAGTCAGCATTGAAAAAAGATGGTGCTGCTGCTGCGTATTCGTTGTGTGACCACGTTTTCTTTTCTGGTCATGAACGTCGTCGTCGTCGTCGTAGCTGACTTGGCATCGATCGGCAGAGCACATTTCTTGGCATGCACTTTTTCTACTTGCACGTACAAACATGCATGGTGGTAGGGTAGAAATCAACACATCACATTCCCATCACAAACATAGTACTGAATGAATTCGGGCCTCAGCTTGTACAAGTAGATAAACAGAGAGAGAGAGAGAGAGAGAGAGAGAACACAAGTCAGTTTTCTTGAACTTTTCTACAATTTCGGGTAGAAAAAGTGCAAAAGTGCACCAGAGAATTTGTCGCACTAGCTGCATGTCTTTTGCGTCCACATATATGGTTAAGCTACTATTGCTAACCAGTTACTCCGTACTAGGAAGGAGACCACAAAATTGAATTTGCACCATCTACATCATGCATATGCTGCTAGAGTGGGATTGTTTGGTCAAACAAATTAACTATTGTGAAAAAGGAAGTCTGCATCATAAGAGTGGCATTTTTTGGTCAAACAAATTAACTATTGTGAAAAAGGAAGTCTGCACCATAAGTCATTTGTCAACAGCTATATATATATATAATAGCATCATTCGGTCACAGGAACCGTTTGTGGTAAAACAATATCATGGGCAAGTTTTTAGTCCCTAGTTTAGCACACATGGTCACCGGCCCATCACAATCAGGTGTGCTATCAAATTTAGGATCGACATGGTGCACGTAAAAGTAAAAAAAAAATCAACCTCCAAGTTGCATGCCGGTCTGTTTTTCAATCTTGAACTAGGACGAAATCGGGACAGACACTCTTCGAATATTGAAAGTGGACAAATTTGGTCATATAAAATTCATAACTAATTTATTTTAATTAAATCATACATATATGAAGCTAGTAACATTATTCTTCTAAAACTGTTATCTATCTGTTGTGCTATATTTAGAGTAATTTGGACCTTATTCATTTTAAATAAATAATAAGCATGACTACGAGCAATAAAACAAAAGGAACATAAATAAATTATTTACAAATAACTATACATAGATGATATTGATAACATTTTTTTAAAAAAATATGCTAGTTTCATAACTTTCCTGATTTAAAATGAACTATTTATTAATTTTTAGATAGGAAACTAGATTTTTATTGTAGATGATATTGATAACTACAAAACTATAAATGAATTCAAATAAAATGAATATTTATGAACTTAAAATGAATTCAAATAAAAAATTTCTAACTAAAAAACTATAGACAATATTGACAACTACAAATTGTGTAGATCATGTCAATATCTAAGATTGTTTAATAATTTTAAATTTCAAAATTTTAGAGCATAAAATGAATTTTTGGAACTCTAGAACTTTTAAAAAAAACTTTGTCAACTACAAAGTTGTATATCGCGTCGAGTTCTACAATTTTGGTATAAAGTTTGTCTTCATCTGAGTTCATATAAAAAATTTATAAATTTCTTTTTTAGACAATTATTTCTAGAGGCGAACCTGCCTCTAGACGTGACCACCTTAGGACACTCTCTGTCTCTGTTAGTAGTCAATTAACATAGGCATTCACCTCTGAAAACTCTAGTTTGATTTTGGTTAATTGATAAAACCCTAAGTGCTAACCTAGTTTATCAAAGTGATTGTGAGATAGATAGCACTACTCCAAGTGATGAAGCAATGGTGAAGATCATGACGATGGTGATGATCAAATGCTTGAACTTGGAAAAGAAGAAAGAGAAAAATAAAAGGCTCAAGGCAAAGATATAAATAGTAGGAGCCATTTTGTTTCGGTGATCAAGACACTTAGCGAGTGTGATTACATTTAGGTTAGATAGCCGTACTATTAAGAGGGGTGAAACTCGTATTGAAATGCGGTTATCAAAGTGCCACTAGATGCTCTAAGTTATTGCATATGCATTTAGGATCTAGTGGAGTGCTAACACCCTTGAAAATGTTTGTGAAAATAAGCTAACACATGTGCACAAGGTGATACACTTGGTGGTTAGCACATTTAAGCAAGGGTAGGAAACTTCACCGGCGGAGTGTCTGCCCGTAGAGTGTGGACAGTCCGACGGTGCCACCGACGCCCTAGAAAGAAAAGACGAAGGTCATTGAAAGTGACCGTACGCTGGTCTCAGTTGGACCGGCGCGTCCGGTCAGTAGCAGCAGTGAGCGCGTGGTCTCGGTCTTCGACCAGACGTTGGCGCTAAAAGTGACCAGACACGGGCAGGGTGTGTCCGGTCAGTGCTGACGTACGCTGACGTGGGGCGCACAGAGGAGACGTTGAGTGACCGAACGCTGAGTGAGTCCGGTCGAGCATGACCGGACGCGTCCGGTCGTGAAATGTCGCGTTTGGAACCTTACTAGAAACGACCGGACGCTGAGATCCAGCGTCCGGTCACTTTCTAATTGACGCGTCCGGTCATCACTTGACCGTTGAAATCAGGTGATCGGCGTTTGAAGCCAATGACACGTGGCGCACATCGCACGACCGGACGCTGAGGTCCAGCGTCCGGTCAATATGACCGGAACGTCTGGTCGGCCCGTGTTCAGTGCAGTGAGGAGCCCAACGGCTCTATTTCATGGGGGCTTCTATTTAAGCCCCATGGCCGGCTCAAGCTCACTCTCTTGGCCATTTGCATTGACATAGCAACCTTGTGAGCTTAGCCAAAGTCCTCCCACTCATCTCTATCATTGATTCATCATCATTGTGAGATTGGGAGAGAATCCAAGTGCATTGCTTGAGTGATTGAATCTAGAGGCACTTGGTATTCGTGTTTCGCTGCGGGATTCGCTTGTTGCTCTTGGTGGTTGCCACCACCTAGATAGCTTGGTGCAGCGGTGGAGGATTGGCACGAGTTGGTGATTGTTCATGGCCATCTCCGGTGATTGTGAGGGGATTTGTACCTTCCCCGGCGGAGCGCCGAAAGGTAACTCTAGTGGATTGCTCGTGTCATTGAGTTACCTCACTTGTGGGTAGGTTTTTGCGGTATCCAATCGTGTGGACGAGGTTTGTACAACACCTCTTAGTCATCAAACCACCAAGTGTTGGTCGACACAACGGGGACGTAGCGTGTTGGCAAGCACGTGAACCTCGAGAGAAAATCAGTTGTCTCTTGCCATTTGGCATTCCCTCGGTGATGGATTTCATATTCATCTTGTGATTGGTTCATCCCTCTACACGGCGGTATAATCACCCTACTCACTCTTTTATATTCTTGCAAACTAGTTGTGGCAAGCTCTTTAGTGTAATTAGAATTGAGAGCTTGATTTGTTATTTAAGTTCATCTAGTGGAGCTCTTTAGTGTAGCAAGATTGAGAGCTCTTAGTGAGTAGTATCATAACAAGTTGTGTGTCTAGTAATCATTGCAACTAGAATTGTTGATAGGTGGCTTGCAACCCACGTAGAGCTAGAGCAAGCTTGCAATTCGCTATTTGTCTTACTAATCAAATTGCTCTAGTTGATTTGTAGAATTTTAAATAGGCTATTCACCCCTCTAATCATATTAGGATCTTTCAGCCTTGAATGCACGCCTCTAAAAATGAGTTTTTAAAGCGAACGGGAGGGGCGTGCCCCTACGGAATTTAATAATAAAAGCAAAAGAGAACAAAACGCCTCTGAATAGCTGCACGCTGCAAAAAAAATACAACTTTGAATATACAGGTTGGAGACTGCCGTGTCATAAGCATGTGGAAATTATATTGGAATATAGCTGTTATCAACAGTGAGAACAGCACGCATCATATATATATTCATAATTTTTTTTTTTGGATTATGCAGATGGTTAGAATGGTATGCAAGCAGTCTGCAACGCAGAAAACGTCAATACAACTTAATAACACACGTACAGATGCTGCTCCTGGAATGACCATATGGGCTAGCTAGCTTGCATTGTTTGGATGTTGTGCTGGCCGTGAGTCAAACTGTGGCAGCATGCATGTCGATCGCAGTGGCTAGCTCGGCCCGTTCTGCTGTTCCCTGCCGAACTTACATGCTTTGTGCCTTCGTCTCTGTCTGATGCTTAATTAGCTTGTCTTACATGGTCACATGGATTATATATATATTGATCCTCGATCTCGTTTTACAGGAGTACATGGTTACATTACAGTTTGCGAACAATATGTGCCCTTATGGTTTGATTTATGATGACTGATTGTCAACGTGAGTTGCGCTTCGGGTTGAGTCGTTGAACTAACCGTGGCCTGAGTTGGTGTTGTGCAACATGTCTCTTGGCTTGTGGTGAGCAAGTGTGGAGCTCGGAGGTGGTGGTCGACGGCGAAGGTGAAGGTCAGGCGTGTTCATGCTGACGGACCGGGAGCGGTGAAGGACGGATGCCGGGGCTTGGACCGAGGGATCGGAGAAGCCGGGTGACCAACCATGGGTGGCTGACACCTAGGGTCATCGACAAGTGCAAGAGTACATGGGAGTGACCGTACGTGTTGACCAAGTCAAGACAGCGGTCGAGCAAGTCAAGCGGAGGCTTTGGAGGACTCGACGTCCGGGCGGTTGAGGACGACGGTGACACATGTCGAGCGGTTTGATGGGTTGAGCCTCAAAACCACCGGTGGACAGTTTTCGGGTTTGGGCCTTAAAACCCGGGTGCAGTTCCGGCGGAATCGTGGGCGGCATGTGGCGTCATGGTGAGGCTTGCGGCGAGGCAAAGCTAAGTCATAAAGGGCGCGTGGCCGTTGGATCGGTAGAATTTGAGTTGGACCATAATACCCTCGGGTTAGGTGGTTCGCTCTAATTACCTAGGGGCACTTTAGGAATGTGTAATAGCATCAATAAATATGAGGAGGGCTGCCCCAAACAGCTCTCACCTCTCCGGTTTTCATTTTATCCTTTAGGTTTTCCCCTCCCCTATCTGTTTTTTTTATCAATTCAGTAGGGAAAGCCCCTACCTGATATTTTTTTGGATTTCAATTAAAAGAAAGAATGTTCTGTACACAAGAGCAACAGAAGAAGAAAAAGTACAAGGCCATAATGCCCAAGGGAGAAAAGAAAAGAAAAAACTAAGTGAAATTCTCCTTCCAGTTAATTAGCGCAGTCTGTCTACTTGGGTTGGCCTTTGTGCAAACAAGGTCAAGCTCCTCCTTGAACTGTCTTTTCCAATTGCTGAGGTTGGCCTGCACATTATCAAAGATGACTGCATTTCTTTTTACCCAAATGATCCAGCATGCCGTGATGAAGATTTCTCTGAAAATTGGGCTTCCAAAGGATGTTCTGGCATCAGTAATCATATTTAAAGGTGGCAAATTTTGGTTCCAACATATAGGGATGCTGTTCCAACATGCTGTACTGAAGTGGCATTCAAAAAACAAATGCATACTAGTTTCCTCACAGTCAGTGTTACATAGAACACAATTGTAATTTTCAAGAACCATGTTCTTCCTCCTTAAAAGGTTCCTTGTGTTGATTCTATCCCTGAGCAAGAGCCAAAAGAAAAACTTATGTTTACCAAGGTTGCTGGAGGCCCACATGCAATTGAAGAGAGGAGAAGTTTCTATGTGGCAATTCATAATTTTGTAAGCCTTCTTACTACTGTACTTGCAAGATCCCCAAGAATAGCACCATATGTCCTTTGTATCTGCATTCCAAGTTCTCTGCTGGATGAGAGTTTGCAGTTCTTCTAGCTGATTTGCAGCTTGTGTCGACAAGGGCAGGCTAAACATTCTGCTTACATCTTGAGCCAGAAAGAAACGGATGGAACATTTCTTCTTTCTGGTAAAAGGAGAATAGTTGGGGGAACATGTCTTGGAGCTTTTGATCTGACCAATTATCAGCCCAGAAAAGAATAGTCCTTCCATTGCTTGGATTGCACTTGGCAAAATCTCTGAATTTATGAAAAAGAGTCATAATGTCTTTCCACCAAAAGGATCCAATTGGACTTCTAGCATGTGGTGGTGTCTGAGAATTAGAGTAAAATTTGGACCATGTCATGGATACCCAGGGTATGTCTACCTCATTGTAGAATTTGTCCAAAAATTTCATGAGTAAAGCATTGTTCTGACTCTTGATGTCAATGACACCTAGCCCACCCTGATTCTTTGGTTTACAGGCTGTTTCTAGGCAGCAAGACAAGTTCCTCTCCTGTTGATGTCACCCTTGCTCCATAAGCAGTGCCTTCTATAGATATCAATTTGCTTAATAACTTGAACTGGAATTTTAAGACTGCACATGTAAAATGTAGGAAGAGCTAAAAACATAGAGTTTACTAGAATGAGCCTTCCATCATAAGATAAGTGTTTACTGACTCCACAAAGTCTTTTCTCAATCTTTGTCAAAAGAGGTGTGAATTCTTGCAGTGTAGGCTTGGTTAGTCCAAGTGGGAGCCCCAGATATGTGAAAGGCATAGTTCCTATGCTACAACCAAAAGTTCTAGCTAAATGAATGACCTTTTCATCTGCTAAGTTGATGGGCACCAAGAAAGATTTCCTGAAGTTCACATGTAAACCACTGGAGTCAGAGAAGGATCTCAATAAGCACTTGAGGTTAAAAAGGGTTCTAGCATCTCTAGGCAAGATGAGAAGAGTGTCATCAGCATACTGTACAATTGGGAAGTCACCTCCAAAGGAGTCACTAAGCAGGTGCTTGAGGATGCCCATCTGCCAAGCTTTGTTGACAACAGATTGAAGAAGATCAGCTGCTAAAACAAACAACAGGGGTGAGAGTGGGTCACCCTGCCTGACCCCTCTTTTACACTCAAATCCTTTTCCAGGAATACCATTCAGTAGCACAGAGGAAGTACCTGACCCCAAAATGTTTTGAATCCAACTTATCCATCTTGAAGAAAATCCTTTGTATTTAAGGATTTGCAAAATGACCTCATGCTCTAGTTTATCAAAGGACTTTTCAAAGTCTAGTTTGAGAATAATGACTTCCTTTTTTGAGTGATGACAGAGATGAAGGAATTGGAATGCCCATGCTAAACAATCTTGGATTGTTCTTCCTTTGATGAATCCATATTGATTGGTGTGTACTAGTTGCAGGATAACATATTGCATCCTAATTGAAAGTAGCTTTGTGAAGCACTTAAGACTGAAATTCAGGAGAGAAATAGGCCTATAATCATCAATTGTTTTAGGGTTGTTCTTTTTAGGGATAAGGGTAATGAAGGAGTTCACACTCTTTAAGTCTGTATTCCGATGATAAAAATCTCTGAACAATCTTATGAAGTCACCTTTGATTATATCCCAACTCTTTTTAATGAACAAACCATTGAAACCATCTGGTCCAGGAGCATGGTCGTTTGGTAGAGATTTGATGACAGCCTCAATTTCAGTTTGACTGAACTCACTGTCTAGAAAATCAAGATTATGCTCTGTCAATAGGGAGCTGAGATCATAGTGTATGTTAGAGAATTCACAGATTCCTAACCTTTGCTTATAAGATTCCAACAACAAATTTTCGTTTTACCCATGCTCTGTGACAACAGTACCATCAGGCTTTATAAGAGATAAAATGAAATTTCTCTTATGTGCTATAGTAGCCATAGTGTGAAAAAAGCTACTATTTTCATCCCCAAATTTCACCCATATAACTGTGTTTCTCTATTTCCAATATATCCTCTTAGATTCCAGTAGAGACGCAAGGTGCTCCTTGACCAGCCTTTTGAGGGCCTTTTCTAGATATGAGAGTTGTCTTTGCTCCTCAAGACCATCCATGAGCAGTAGAACCCAATTGCAGTTATAAATTAGCTTGCTTAGCTTTACTCCATTTTCTTAGACCAGCTCTGACATGTTTGAACTTTGAAGACAGGTTTTTGGATGCATTGGTATATACTGGTGAATTATTCCAATGAAGATCCACAATGTTTAGAAAATTAGCATGATCCATCCAATAATTTTCAAACCTAAAAATATTTGATCTGGGGATTGAGCTTCCAATGTGCAGTACATAAGGGATGTGATCTGAAATTGGTCTTGACAAAGGTTGTACATGTGTAGCAGGATAGGAGAGGGTCCAGCCAGAAGATGTGAAAGCCCAATCCAACTTGACAAGAAGAGGGTCAGATTGCATGTTGGTCCAAGTGTAGCTTCTTCCATTGAAAGGTATTTCAAGTAAGTCCAAGTCAGAAATAATTTCATTAAACAAGTTCATTTCTGACAGATCACCTCCTGGTTTGTTCCTATTTTTAGGTTGCCTGATCAGATTGAAATCCCCAGCAAGTAACCAGTCATCAAACTCACTGGTATCCAGGTTCATCAGCCAAGTGGCAAAAGCTTGCTTCTGGTTGGACTATGAAGGGCCATATATGTTTGTAATATGAAAACTCTTGTTATCCAGCTTGTTTCTCATCTTAATAGTGATGGCATAAGAATTTGTCTAGATTATAGAGCCCTCAAACACACTGCTGTTCCATGTTGTTAAGAGACCACCTGCAGCTCCAACTGTGGGAGAAAAAGCAAACTGATCGGAATTTCTGGGGCAGAATTTTTTAATGTAAAAGATATCAAAATTCTCTCTTTTTGTCTTTTTGACAAGCACTCTCTGTAATTTTCCCTCTTAAAGCATCCCACTTTTCCTGAGAATTAATGCCTCTGATATTCCAAAACAAAATTTTATTGTATCTTCTACTATCCATAGACACAATGTATGTAAAAAAGACATAGTTTGTTCATGCAAATGACAAACTGGATCAGCGAACTTCTGTATCTGTGGGGATGTGAATGAAGCATATGTAGGTATGTGTTATAAACCATGCACCCAACTCTGTCATTTCGACAACTATTAACATGATTACAGAGGATTAGAGTAGAGGGCATTGTATTTGTATAGAGACTCACATAACCAAGCTCAGAGATGGGAGTCAAGACCACAAAGAAATGAAAAGCAACATTAGCATTAACAAGGAACACAAGCATTAGAGACAGGTAACCCAAACACTTCCCAGGTTTATTAAAGCAACAAAGGATGCAATAGTACATTATCTTATTTTTGTAGTACACAGACTGGGACCTGGGACTAGATAGGTGACCGACATCTAAACATAGGTAACTCTGGAGCAACAAAAGTAGCACCTTTGCAGGTGCACACAGAGACAAATCTGTGGTACTACTCATCTATATTGTCTTTCTCAAGAAGAGCAGCAGAAGCAACCTCAGGCTGGATCTGTAGAAAACCAGTTGCAATTCCTTACAGAATCTCTTTGGAGAGATGTGGTGCAGCTCCATAGGTTGAAGGCCTAGGAATGATAGCCAGAGGGGTGGGATCAGCAACAGCTTCCTCTACAGTGAATGTCTCCTTAACTTGATTGGCTGCCTTGGCACTTGCAGCATCCTTGTAACCTCCAAGCTTGTTTGCAATTCTTCTGCTACGCCTCAGAAAGCTATCATCCAACTTCTCCTTAACCTTCAAGCTCTTTCTCTTGCATGGGGTCTGGAAAATAGCAGGAGCTTCATCCAGGATCTCTACTTCTTCATCCTCATTTTTAGTTTCTACTTCTGCTTGTCCAAACTCTGCATCAGCATCCCCCATTACTGTATCAACCTCTTCTTCATCAGAGGAGACATAGTCCAAGACAATCTTTTCAAGAGATGATCCCCCAATCTGTGGAGATAGAAGAAAGGCAAGATGTATGAGGAGACGTTGATCATTAAAATATGTAGGAATCAAAGTGCCATGATCAATAACTAACAGATTGAGGAAGGAAAGGAAGTTAGATGCAGGTGTGATAGATATGAAATTTAGTACCTCTTTTAGAATGGATGGAACCACTGCAATGAGGGGATCAGAGGGCACACTGGGACCATAGATCTCTGATCTAATTCTTGGAGCCGGGAACTGCACAATTACATTAGCTAGAGTGGGGCTTGGTAGGTTCTAAAAGCTTCTCACTTGAACTGACCCAATGTGGACACTGATGGCATCAGTTTGTTGCTACACAGCCTAGGCATTAAGCACACTATGTATTTCTGAATCTCTTGGTGCAACCTGCTCTTGCCATCGGCTTGGCCCTCCTGCTTCAAGATTCATAGCAGAAACTCCATTGGAGGCAGTTGGGGTGGCATCAGACAGTACAAGTGGGGCAAAGCCCATCCAGTGTGGTGGCTGCGCTGGACGAGGGTGCAGAGGACCAAAGGAAATGAACGCTTCTTCATCTTGTGGCTCAATGAGGCGCTGTTTTTTCAGAACAAAGCACGGGACCATCTAGGAACGTCCCTTCTGTGGTAGACCTCCATTCACTTTGACAGAATATAGAATTTTAGCTTCATCAGTGAGATACACCTTGACAACCACCCTAGCTAGAGTTTTAGGTTCATGCCAGTGCACCATGATTCCAAAACCAGAAACAGCTCTAGCTATCATCGGAGCATTGCGCAAATCCTCTGGAAAACCAACAAGCATGATCCAGGCCTCACGATCCAAATCAAAAGTACGGGCATTATCACTTTCATCATGCTTCACAACATTCATGGTGTAGTTGCCTAGACTGAACTCAGGGCCAAGAAAACGCTCTCTCTCTAGTGGGGAGATAAAACGAACATAAGCATCCCCAAGGGCACAGGGTTGTACCTCGATGATTCTAGCCTGATGAACATCCTAGAAGAAGTAGCGGAGTGCAGACTCCACGCTGGCGAAATCCTCCTTGTGGACTTGGGGCTGGAGCTTCACTATCGCAAGATCTTCATTGGATAGGGTGTAGCACCCAGTCACATACGCCTCGAGACGGAGCGGCGGATGTGGCACGGGTTCCACCAGCGCGAACCCCTTGGGGACATGCGGAAGCGGATCGCAAGCCCAGTTGGCCATGGGAGGCGAGGAGCTGGGTTTCTGCACAGTAGGCAGGGGAACAGAGGAGACGGAGGCTTCGAGGGTGGGAGAAGGAGTCAAGTTTATAGGGGATTTCTCAATACCATCGCCCAGCCGAGATATGGGCCGAAAACACCACTGTTTCCGGGCCTTCGAAAGACAGACAGAAGATATGTGTCCATAGTTGAAGCAGGAATTGCATCTTACCATGTTAGTGCAATCTTTCCTCAAGTGATTCGGGCCCAAGCATCTGTAATAGTGACGGTCATTCGAAGGCAGGTGACGGGCCTTATTCGATGACGGGATTTGCGGCATAGATTGAGTATGCAATAAAGTAACAGGTTCAAAATTCGAAACCATCGAAGCTTTGGGCTTGGGCTTAGGCGTGAAATGCGCCAGAGAGGCCGGATACGGATGAGCTTCCATCTGCGGCTTTGGGATCCAGCGAGGAATAGATTTTGGCCACGGAAAAAACTTTGAATCAGAGTGGTGGCTAGAATGCGCATGAACAGAACTCTTCTGAAAATTAGATGGATAAGTGAGACGTTGAAACACAGATTTTTTTCACAATGGGAGTGGGACGGACAATTTTAGCATAGCTTTTTTTTTATTTATGATTTACCAATGTCCATTCAGCCTCTTGTTCTAAGCACCAGAGTTCATACTCTTTTTGCCAATTCGCTCCTCCATCCCTCCACAGGAAGAAGAAGATGGCAAAGGATTTGCAAGAAAAGCTTTTCATCTTGTGAGCCATAATTCCAACTTTTTTTACAAGAAACCGAGAAACCAAACATCCAACCAGAGAGATATAAGACATTGAAATCCTTAGCTACACCACCCACACAAGCTTGTAGGATCAAACCGACAGAATCTTCATTCAAACGAATCACAGAACGGCCAAAACTCACAACTAGATGGAATGCCGTTGAAGGAGGCGATGTGGAAGGACTCACCGAGCAACCAAAGCGCGTTGAAACCACCTTGGCAAACTCAATGCCTGGGTCATAGCACAAATCCGAGAGTCCACCCATGATCGAAGAGGTAGAACACCAGAGAGATCACCAGGGGGCGCCATGGATGGAGGGAGCACCGGGGAAGATGGTGGGAGAGGGAGCACCGGGGAGGATGGTGGGAGAGGGAGCACTCATCGCCAGTTGTGTATGTATATATGACGCAAAATTGTGACGCAAAATTGGAAGAGCAGTAGTTTGTAGTTTAGTGATCTTAGCATGTAGGTTGTCAAGTGCTACTACTAATTTCTATCTGTGCAACTGTCCTCCCCTATTTGTTGTAGAGGTCCACGGATGAATTGACTCCACCGTCTGTGTAATCGAATCCTTCTAAGTGGGAAGAGAGGCCTTTACCTCTTGTTGTCCTCTGGGATTCATCACTGTAGTTCGTGATATTGGTTTTCACGTTCTATGTTCTTCGTTATTGTTTTTCCCTCTCCCGTTTTTGCTTCGTTTTGTCAATTTGAGGTGGTTTTAGTTCGTTCCAATTGATCAGAGATGAGCTAGGACATGTGTTGATCACTTCCACCCAGTGGCGGAGAGTGAGGTGAAATTAAGGGGGGCATTTTCAGTGTTACACAACACAAACTGGTCATTAAAAGGATCTTCACAATTGCTATCTTTTGTAAAGCTACACTGAACAACTGATTGTAATGGGCATAGGAAAATTGAATAGCTTGTATCAACAGGCTAGCTTGCGCATGGCTATTTGTGAACATTTCCTAGGCCGGTGCACACTTGCATGTCTGAGCGTGTGTAGCACGCGGTTTTAAAAACAAAACCAGATACACACCATATATGAGCCCAGGAAGTCAAATCTCACATATAGCTACAAATAAGGCTAATATCAAAAGACAATGCTTAAATACATAGCGTATTAGTATAAGATTATAACCTCAGAGCATAGATAGCAGAAAGACAACTTCGATCTTTAGGTGAAGACTCTAATTTCATAGGGACAACTGACTGGTTGATCACAAGCCTAATTCCTCCAAACTCTAGCAATCTGGTACCCATCCGGGATTTTTCCAAAGATTTAAAAAGTAAAGCAAACGTAAGTACATGTCGTACTCAATAAATATAACATGGGGTTCAAGAGGCTCAAAAGGCTGACACTGGTTCAACTGCGATTAGCTTTTATTTGTCACAATTTTAGCAAAGGAGTAGCAACAAGTTTATCACAAGCCCATATAAACAAATGATCAGGTAAACATAAATAATAAATAGCATAAATAGTAATCATTAGTGAGCATCTTCATCATCAATATCTTTAGTGTTCATCATCTATTTCATAAGGGTTCCTAGGCCGCTCGTGACCGTGAGCACGGCTGATATACCAGTTTTACACTCTACAGAGGTTGTACATTTTCATTGTGAGTCGTGATTTACCCTTTCGCCCGAGGTCGCGAGCCTCTTAACCCACTACCAAGGAAGGTCGGCAGGGTTCACTATGAAGCCTTTCAAAGGTTCGTCTAACAAGTTAGGGCCATTAAATTCACTCGGCAAACAGATATAGAGCCCCCCTTCCCGATGGCACAATGACGCGCAGCCTATACTCAAAGGGACAGATGTCGCACTATACCTGATTCGTCAAGCCATTCTTACGCCAATAAAGGTAACCACTAACAAGCTAGAAAAGATCCTCATACTGAGCTAAAGCTAGAGCCATATAGACCACACAACTGTACTGTAAGTCCCGAATGATCACTTATAAATAAGTCCTTAGGGAGAGGAATCTAGAGCACCATAAAACAGCCCAATGCTCTAGCCACCTTGTTCCATGTTGCTAAAAAGCATCTTTTAACGTTTATTGCATATACCATTAGTAAAGTTACAAGATCATGACTTTAGTTGAGCACTAGCATCGTACTACCCAATGCAATACCCCAAAGGTGTCAAGGTACAAGGTACAAAGTACTAGAAAATCGTTAGTGGTAGTCAAAGTAGACACATGCATTATGAATTAAATGATTAAAGGTGAATAGGACAACAAGGAAGATCCCATGCTATACTTGCCTTATATTTTGATCACTCTTCAAGTCCAAAACTTCAAAGATCTGCTTCTTGTTTCACCACGTAAAACTCACCGACTGGACACGATCATAAAGGACCACACAAACATCAATGCAATCATACACGAAGCAGACAGTAGATCTAAATTAGAACATAACAGTACACCAATCATAAAAAAATAAATAAAAGAGCTTGAAACACGATTCTACGCATCGCTACGAACACGCAGTCGCGAGAGCTTTATTAATTTTATCTGTAAAGAAGGGTGTATAAAATATTTCAGAGAAATACCTAAGTTGTATTAAGTCAAAATTCACATTTGAATTTAGAAGACAAAAATATAATTAATCATATTTTATTTATAAATCTAGTTGTATAATTATTAATCAAATTAGAGTTTAAACTGTAAAATTCTAGAAATAGTGACATGATAAACATCGTTACTAATGCGTAGTTCTCGTCGCTACGAATCTAACGCAACTTGAATGGATCAAATCGAAGTTAAAACGGAGATTTTATGGCTAAAACAAATCTAGTGGCAAAACTGTAAATAGTTGAAAACGTATTTTCAATCTAACCGAACCAAAGTACGCTTTCAGAAGAAGAAGACGAAATCTAGAAAGGCGCTAGGGACTGCGGGTTCTATAATTAAAAACCCGAGGGACCTTTTTGCATAACGGTCGGCCGAATCGGTATCGTTGAATACCGGCCATTGGATCCCGATCTAACGAGCCAAAACAGATCAGACGGGAAAGATGACACCGGCGGCGAGGTGAATGGCGGTGGTGCCATGGCCGGACAAAATAGATGATATTTTTATGCATGGATAAATAAAGTGACAATGTGAGCTATCAACTTGTTATACTTTAGTTCTAATGTAAATTGTTTTGTGTTATTCGTATGAGCATGAATGATCGAATTATGAATCTATGTTGTAGTATGTCTTGTGAGATACTGTATATTGTCCTAATAAACTCCATATAAGTGAGATTGACATATTTGCGTGCCGTTTGTCTATGAATTTATTATTTCATACTACTATGATTTTATTATTTGATCTCTCTTGAATATACCCAACGGGAACTTGATACCCACTGGGTACCCGCCGGGCGTGGGTGCGGGTATGAAATCTTACCCGCGGGTATTCTCGGGGGCGGATAAAAATTAGGGTCGCGGGTATGATCACGCACGGGTAAATGCTCTAGCCACACCTTATCCGACCCGCTGCCATCCCGGCCTACATGCATCTAATCAAGTAATCATGCACGCATGGTCGGAAGTTAAGAGCATCTTCATCATATTTCATATTTTTCTCTTCTATAACCGGTTATAAAAGATCTCTTAAAAATAATTTAGAATATAAAAAAATTTATTCCAGCAGATTGCCAAATAAAACCTCATTCTAATTTAGGAGAGGAAAAGGTCTCCCTTTTTCAGAGAGATGGTGGTAGATTTAAGAGAGCTCCTAAAGAATATAGGGATAGGAGATCTAGTGCGGCTGTTACATTTCCTATTTAAGAGATAGAGCAGAGTATAAAAAATCTGATGGAGATGCTATGGTGGAACGGAGAGGGGAGAATATTAGGCTGCAGCAAATAAAAATGCAGAAAGTTTTGTGGAAAAGTTCTCCCATTTCAGCTAGAAAAGTGCAAAAGTTCATCGCCTGAGAATGATGGTTCAGCTACCTTATTGCATTACTGTTACGCATATCATCCGATCCTTGTATATACACTACGCCAGAACACGCAATTATTATCGGGTCGGAACACCTATCACTGCCAGAATTGCTAAGGGTAATTCACAGTGAATGGGTGGTCTATCACTGCCAGTTTGCCGATCGGGCTGTGATAATACACTATCACTACCTGTTTGTTCGGTTGGCTTGTGATTGTCATAAACGATCGTAAATTTTCATCCGAAATAGTATTTTTCTCTCACACCAAACCAGTCAACAATACTTCTTCACGGACAAGCCCAGTCAAACGAACAGGCTACGTGTTGAAACATAAACCAACAGTGATATCATGAGCATCACTGCTGAGTTATTCTCTGAATAGCTAGTGACACTCATGACACCACTGTTGGTTCATGCTTTACACGGCAATGATACTCATCAGAGCACTGCAGGATCTGTGCCACACCCGACAGGTTCGATTTTTACACACCCTCAACTCTTCAAACCGTACGATTTATCTCCCTAAGAAGTTTTGAAAGCAGTTTTGATTGACGTGATGCCAAATCAGTCATCCTACATGACACCACATGAGCAATGAGGGAGCTAAACCAGGCTTTTGTGATAGTTTAGAGAGGATAATTAGACTTTATAAAAAATTATAAAAATAATCTTAACAAAATTATCCAAATATCTGTCTAGATTAAATAAATATTAAAATATAATTTAATATTAAAAATCATAGAAAATTTGTTTTAACTCAGGAAAATATGATATTTCCCCAAAATCATGCTCCACCTTATTTTCTCTTGTACAGAATTATTTGAATCTTATATGGTCTCGAAAATTTAAACACCACTAAAAAAATAATTTTACAAGACACTACTCAAACATTAACGCAGGCGGTCACAAAATGCAACCGTCTCCTAAAATACCTGAGGATTTTCGGAGACGGTCATTTTATTTACGGAGGTGATCACAATTGCCCATCTTGCAAAATGGATTTACGGAGGCGGACGTTTTATTTACGCATGTGGTCAGATTTTGACTGCCTCCTAAAATTAATTTACGGAAGAAGCTTGCCTCCGAAAATGGAGGTCATTTCCGCAGGCGGACCTCTTAAAAGGCCCGCCTCCTAAAATACCCCTGAGGCCCAACCAAAGCCCAAATCAAACCTTCTACCGGGCTTATATAAATACAGGGAGTTATGGTTTCTTCCTCGATCTCACATTCTCTGTCTCTTAGCTCTCTCTTCTCTCTCCGTCGGCGGCAAAGGCGGCCCAAACGGACCTCCTTTTGCTCCTTCGGCGGCGCGTTGGCCTCCTCCTTCTCCAACGGCGGCACACGGGCCTCCTCCGGCGGTGCGTGGGCCTCCTTTTGCTCCTCCGGCGGCGGCCTCGATCTAGATCTGCACAAATGGCGGTGGGGCGTGAGGCCTCCTACTCCGATGGTGGCGCGCGCCGCCCCTACTACGGCGGTGGGGCGCGGGGGTCCTCCTCCTGCTGTGCGCGGGGCCCCTCCTCTGGCGACATGCGATCTTCTCCTCCTCTGGCGGCCTCTAGATCTACTCCAGCGGCGGCACGTGCAACACCTCCTCCGGTGACGGATCCGGCTTGGAGCACCTACTGCTCGCGCAGATCTGAGAGCGGGCTCGGCGGCAGCGGCGTGGTTCAGGAGCGGCTCGGCGGCGGCGTTCCCGGTAGCGGGCTCGGCGTTGGGCCTGTGCCCTTTTTTTTTAAACCTATTTTCGCACACGGGCATTGTGCCCGCCTGGAGAAAAGCCTATTTTTGTAGACGGCCACTGCGACCACCTCGGAAAAAGCTGATTAACGCAGTCCATTTCATCCAGGCGGACGTGTCGCTTGCCTAGGAAAACCAGAAACGCCCGCCTGTAGAAAAGCTCTGTGTAGTAGTGAAAATTAGACCAAATATGAAATGCAGGATACAGACAAGATAAATCTGTAGCGTAGATCACCGTGGAAACTACAAAAAAAAACATTTCCTCAGCAGCAATATCTTGATTAACCATCGAGACATGCACGAGAAATTCCAAATAAAACATATAATTAGAACTTTAATTACGCATTAGCAACATGTATCATGTGGTTTAATAACTTTATAGTAGCATTGTCTTCTTTAGGAGACATCACAACGACAACGTGTGCAAACTCATTGGACAATCACCGGCTGTTGGCACGCGACTTCTCAGACTCACCAACCGACTTCTATGACCGCTTCCTCATTCGTTGTCTCTGTCGTAGGTTTATGCATACACCGGGAGCACACGATCAAGCAGGAAGGCAGTTTAGACGGTCTCAAGATGCCGGAGTTCATGTGTTTCCTAAAATCATGCTCTAGATTATGGTTCCTAGCTCAGGAAAATATAGAACATGATTCAGTTAAAAAATTTGTATGAGTTTGCTAATATTAAATCAGATTTTAATATTTTTGAATGCATATTTATTATAGAAAGAATATTTGGATTTCTTTAAAAATAGTTCTATAATTTTTTTTAGTCTAATTGACCTCTCTAAGCTATCGTGAAAGTCCGATTTGTCTCTCTCGTGGCCGACGCGGCACCATGTAAGATGACTGACGTGATGCGACGTCAGCCAAAACAATTTTAGAAACCACCTGGGAAGGTAAATTGGATAGTTTCAAGAGTTAGAGTGCAGAAATTTGGTTTTCTAATTGAGCGAGGTAAGTCTAACTGACCTCTATAAACTACCACGAAAGATCATCTACTCGTGACCTCTATAACTGACGTCTAACTGATCTTCTTCGTGACCGACGTGGCACAACGTCAGTCAAAACCACTTTCAAAACTGCACGCAAGGTAAATCGAACGTTTTCAAGAGTTAGAAGAGTCTAAAAATCTGATTTTCTAATTAATGGAGCTCAGATGAAGTTTTTTGAAAGGGAAAGGGCATTACATGCACAGGGCCACACATGGGCCCGCAGGAGCAGTGTACGCGTGCGTTGCTCTGTGTTGACCTGATGAGCCCAGGGGTAACGTGCGCCTTGTCTCGTCCGCCCAACACAGCGTCAACGATCCTATATAAATTGCCATCTCCTCTTCTACCTCTGCAATCCGGTCGGCAAGCCAATCACTCGACCCCAAGCTCCGCCACACACAACAAGCACGCAGAGGCCTCTGTGTCCAGGGAGGTACCCTACGTCCCTACCCTACCAGGCCAGGCTACCGCAAGATCGAGCGAGTCCAGCCGGGGGACAAGAAAAATGCCCAAGACGAAGGTGCACCCCAACGCCGCCGCCGACCCAGTCCCGGTCAGCACCAGCGGCGCGTGCACAGGCTGCGCGGCGGCGCCCGACGAGGCGGAGCCGCCCACGGTGCTGACGGTGTGGCGCAAGTCGCTGCTCTTCAACTGCGACGGCTTCACCGTCTACGACGCCAGCGGCGACCTCGCCTTCCGCGTCGACTCCTACGACGCCTCCGGCCGCCGGCGCGCCGAGGTCGTGCTCATGGACGCCACGGGAACCCCGCTCCTGACCGTCCGCCGCAAGAGGAGGCTCGGCATGATGGCGGAGCGCTGGGTCATCTACGACGGCGACGCCGCCTCGGATGCCGAGGCGGAGCGCCGCAACAGCAAGCCGCTCCTCTCCGTGCGCCGCCACAGAAGGGCGTCGTCGAAGGAGAAGGCGCTGGCCTACGTGACGCCCCTTGTGCCAGCCTCCTCCTCGTCAGGCCGCCGCACCACCGCCGAGGCCAAGGCATCGTACGTGGTGGAGGGCTCGTACGGGCTGCGCGCCTGCGCCGTGCGGGACACGCTCGGGGACGCCGTGTTGGCCGAGGTCCGCCGGAAGGAGGCCGTGGTGGGGGACGACGTGTTCCGCCTGGTGGCGGACCCACGCCTCGGCGCGACGCTTGCCATGGGCCTCGTCATCGCCCTCGATGAGATGTTCGCCGTTGGCCGGTCCGCGCGGTCGTCGTCCCTACTGCGCAGCAGGACATGGTCGGTGTAGCCGGCAGCTGCAACGTTAACGTCGCAGCCATGGCCCATGGGTTGGGAGTGGGATGGGACCCGACATGCATGTAGAGACAACACAACATCCCTGCGGTGGAGATCGTCCAATCCAACAAACTGAAGTAGCAGTGGCCGCCGCCGCCGCCGCCGTCGTCTTTGTCCAGGATTTTGCCCAACGATGGATGCTGTTTTCAGTTGAGCTTCCTTCAGTTTGTTCACTCAACTCACTTTTAAATTCACAATTGACTGTAGTTATAAAGAACAAACAATACGGACTCCAACAGTAGGAACTTGGAAGCTCTATGCCTTTGTACTGTATACCCAAAACAGTCTAGCTAGTACTACTGAAACGCGCCATCTAGTTCTACACTTCTATATTTCATTCATCATGTGCCTGAATTTTTTTTCGTTGGTGTTCAGGTGATTTGTAATTTTGCCGTTGTTTGGCTGTAGAAAAAAGTTGTGAAAATATCTCTTGTGAGTTGTCTTTTCAATTGTATTATATTAGTTGGTTGCATAAGATTATTATTGCTAAAAAGTCAAATGTAGCAACTCTCCTAGTTGAGTAGAGATTGAAACTGTAACGACTAGCGAGCAAATACATACGGAGTATACACAGTGGACTTTGTTGTAATTTGCCGCGGCTTATGGCAGCTGGGGCGGCTGGCAGCATAGCTACCACTGTGTGTTATTGTATCGTCTCTGTCAGTCTGGCCCAGGGGCCAATCATAGAGCCACATTTTAATCGCCTCTGTTTTGGCTCCAAGAAATTTATAAAAAAAGAAAGAATGAAAATGGCAATGAGGAATGCATGCGAATTTGTGTATGTATGGATGAACTCCGCGTTGTATTTTCCGCTGTGTTTATTTCTCTCATGCTGCTTGCTTTATTTGGGAAGCCGGTTTTAGAAAGATGATGCATACACGCTACTCTCTCCGTTTCAAAATGTAAGTTGTTCTCGTTTTTTTATATATATAGTTTTTACTAATATAAATATGGATATATAAGAAATTTTATATTAGGAAAAGCTATGTATATAGAAAAAACAGAACGGCACGATTTGGGAGTGGGGAGTAGACAGGATTGGACCTATGTTACTTACATGCCATATATGTAGTAGGCAGTTTATTTCATCTTAGTAGACAATGATCATGCCGAATGGAATATAATGTTAGGTTAGCCGTGTTCATCACAGTAAAGCTGAATTGAAGTAGTTTTTCGTTGCTCAGCCGTTTCTCCATCTATCACTTTTAGACGGTGAACTTTTGCGCTTCTTTTTCATGACGAAATGGTTGAAGTTGCACATGAAAGTTTGTGCACTTTTCTTGCCTAATAACATTAATTAAATTGCATGTCTGGATCTCAATAGGAGTTTCATTGAAGTTTCATCTACATTAAATAGATTGTCATATAGTCATTTTTTATGACATGGTAGTGTATTTAAGAAGAGATAGAAGAAATGAGTTTCATCTAGACGAAACTCTTTTGATACGATTACCAACTCTTTGAGTCATAAAATTAAATGCCTATGAAACTTTGGAATAAAACTTTGCATTTAAAGTGGGTGTTTGATCCAAGTTTCATTTCATTCTACTATGACATGACAGTCTTGAAAACATCGCCACGAAGCTATCCAGTGAGACTGTCGTGCATGCATTGTGTGAAAGCCTGCTGCAAGGAGACGTTAACTTGTGGCCCTCTATTTTATTTGTAGCCACAGTTTCTCTATACGTCAATCGGTATTGTACCCCTTTTTTGCATTTTTTTATCTACTAGCAAATATGCCCGTGCGTTATAACGGGACTACAATTTATTATGTGTCGACAGCACGAGCATGGCTGCACGGCAGAGCCGCGCACGGGCACAACGGCTATTGCAAGCTCATTACAGGAACTGCTGGCTTCCCCGAGTGCCAGTTGCACTCGGGGAAGGCCCAGTTGCACTCGGGAAAGCCTTCCCCGAGTGCAACACTCGGGGAAGAGCCTCCGGCTAATCCTCTCACGGGAAAGTCGTCTTTCCGAGTGTCAAAAATCGTGCACTCGAGGAAGGCTTTGCCGAGTGCCGTGTTGACACTCGAGGAAGACTTAACGCCGTTGGCCGACGGCTGACGTCGTTTTTTTTTATTTTCTTCCTCGAGTGCAACACTCGGAAAAGATTTTTGATTTTTTTTAAATACTCTTCCCCGAGTGCCACAGCTCAGGCACTCAGGGAAGAAATTTGTTTTTTTTAAAAAAAAATCCCTCTTTCCCGAGTGCCACAGCACAGGCACTCGGGGAAGCCACCTCTAAAATTCTTTTTTTTTTGTTTTTTGCTTTTCCATGTAAACAACAAAGCATATATATATATATCACAAACCACAAATCAACACCAATATGTCACAAACCACATTTATATATCACAAACGACCAAATTTGTCCGAAATCCACAATATATTACAAACCACACGTTCAAAAGTACACACTATTCCAAGTTCACAAGTTCAATACATAAAAACGACTCCGAAGGCGGCTCACGGCGACTGTGAGGGGTGGGACGCCCCAGCGTGCGATCCCGGCGACGGTCCAGGTGGGGATGGCCCGACGTGCGATGCCGGCGACCCTTCGACATGGTTCGACGCCGCCCCCGATTGATGCTGCAAAAAAGAGAGGAGATTGCACGTGAGTGACAAGATAAAAATGTAAGGAGTTTAAAGAAAAGTTGAAAATTTCGGCAGCACCTCCCCTGCACGGGGAGGTTCCAAAAACCTGCAAGAAAAGCGTCGGCACGAAGGCCGACAACCACATTTCCGGCACGAAGGCCGACACATCAACAAATCCGGCACGAAGGCCATCACTAGGTTTGACACTAAGCATGAGCAAAGAAAGTAAAACATCCGTACTCATACTCACCGGAGTAGACTCTAGACGATGTGGTGGTGGTGGTATGATCAGGCAACAAGAAATAAATTGAAGTGAAATAAGCACAAAACATCAAAATGCTCTGGTTAACTGAAGAAAAAACATACCCACTGATATGCAATCAGCATTGCCCATAGCACTACAGATGGAATTCCCTAGCCTGCTAAACAACTATTACGTGTCTTCAGGTCACATGTGGTACTGGAAGGAGGAATGAAAACTCAAAATAAATGCTCACCCCATGTTTCTCCATCAATGAAGCAGGGTGGAAAAAATCAGGAGATTGATCATAAAGAACTGTCGCCCTGGAATTGCAGACTAGAGAATGTGAACAGCAGTCCTTCATATATATGGAGAAAACTATGTTTAAGTTTGATCAGTCTACCTGATTCCCCAATTTTGAGCAAGCTCATGCTGCATTGCTTTTGTAACACAAAAGGCACCATCAGTCATCTGCCCAAAGTGCTTCTCAAACCTATAGAATACAGAACAAGTTACTATATTAACAGATATTTTCAAGTAAAGGAACAAAATTCTGGAACACCAAGTTATATATGTTATGTTAATCTTAACAGAAGATAAACGATCAGGGTAAAATGGATTACCAGAAATATATTTTGACTATAATGTGACTTCTTCCATGTCAATCAAGCGATACATGCTACCTTGGATTCTCTCCCTCCTTTCTATGATTTCTATATTTACACAGAGTTGTTGATTTTCAGGTATATGCTAATTCATAAGCAGTACTTTATTCCTATATATGTACTCTCTCTTTCCTTGATTAATCTCTCTCACTAATGAAATTATCATATGACTATCTTTATTTTTTTTTCAGAAAAATATACCTCTGATGAATGTAAAAAATAATAATGTATGGAGGTCTATTTGGATTACTGTATGCTCAAAATTATCTTTACTAAATAAGAGATTTGTGATGTCTGGAACTCTACAAGATCTTTGCACTCAAAGAAAAGAAATGTGTTGTATAATTTGTATCAATGATTTAGACATCTCTGCTCCTCAAACTTCTTGGCATTAGTTGCCGTGTCATTCATGGCTATCTCTTTCCCCTCCTGTATTGCATGCTTGGTGTTCTGAACATCGGATAGGTAACTGTAAGGACTATTCCTTCCTTCACGTCACTCCAAAATCTTTCCATGGCCAATAGATAATTTTTTGCTACTGCGGAAGCAATCAACTGCGCGCAGCAAGCTGGAGAGACGGTTCGAGTGCAGCCCTGCCCAATTTAACCGAAACACTGCTAAAACAAGATGGTGGATTTAGGAGGAGCGGACCTGGTTATCGAGCGAGAGGGAGTGGTACTGCATCCGCGGGCTGCGACCGATGTCGCCCAGTACCACGACTGCCGCGCGCTTCCTCCTCTCCGTCGCCTCCGCCATCGCCGTCGCCGTCAGCCTACGGACAGGGATGGAACCGGTGAAGGACATGGGTGTACACATGCACAGCCGATTAAGTTAGGTTTTGGGTGCTCGGTTTAGCACATCAGGAAGAGAAGGGAAATGGTGCGAGCGGGAAAACCTGGCGGACGCTCGTCGTGGGCGAAGGGTCCAACGAAGACCTCCGGCTCCTGACGCAGGGCGGCGGCGTAGCCCAGTCGTCGCAGGCAGAGAGAGAGAGAGCGCCGGCAGGGCCTGCGGGGGCGCGCGGCGCGGGGGCTGCGGGGGCGCGCGGCGCGGGGGCCTAGCTGCGGCAGCAGCGGGGGCTGCGGGGGCGCGCGGCCCGGGGGGCAAGCTGCGGCGAGCGGCAGCGGCGGCGGGTGTGGGTGTGGGGTGGCCGGTTAGGTTTAGATAAGGCCTGCTGGGTTTTTTATTTTTTAAGTCTTCCCCGAGTGCCCGTTCTTGACACTTGGGAAAGGGTCTCTTCTCCGAGTGGTAGGAAAGGCAGTCGGGGAAGAATTTTTGTTTTTTTTATTTTTTGTGCATAATTTTTTTTGTGAGGCCTTTCCACATTATTTAAAACTCCCTATTTAAATTTGGGACAATTTTGATTTTTTTTTGGTTATATTTCGTTAGTTTTTTTCGTTTCGTTGAATTTTTTTGCATACTTCAAATTTGAACTGCAGGTGCATAAAATAATGGAATTTGGTGATTCAAAAAATTATATTAATGATATTTGGTGTATGTTGAGGCCTTATCCAGGAACTCGCATGAAATGTCGAGCATCTTGTTGACGTAACATGCGAACAACTTGCGAGAAAAGTGTTTTAAATTATATAAAATCGACGAAGTCCGAAAATCACTTTTGAAACTTATGGTTTTTTATCATGCTAAAACTTGCGAAAACACGACGCGAGAGGCATCGCATAGTTTCATGATTTCGACGATCAAGTTTCTCGATTTTTTATATAATTTAAATACACTTTCCCCGCAAGTTGTTCGTCATGTTACGTCAACAAGATGCTCGACATTTCATGCGAGTTTTCGGATAATTCATCAACATACACCAAATATCATTAATATAATTTTTGAATCACCAAATTCTATTATTTCATGCACCGCAGCTCAAATTCAAGTATGCAAAAAATTCAACTAAACGAAAAAAACTAACGAAATATAACAAAAAAGTCAAAATTGTCCCAAATTTGAATGACAATTTCAAATAATGTGGGAAGGCCTCACAAAAAAATGAAGTAAAAAACAAAAAACAAAAATTCTTCCCCAGTGCCTTCCTCGCCACTGGGAAGAGGTCCTTCCCAGTACCGTGACAGGCACTGGGAAGGCAGCCTCTTCCCCGAGTGTCCTGTTCTGACACTCAGGAAAGGGCCTCTTCCCCGAGTGCCTTCCCTGGCGCTCGGGGAAGAATTTTTGTTTTTTTAAGTTTTAACGGCGTGGGCGGGGTGAACCGTCGAGTACCATGTTTCTTTCTTTGAGTGCCGATCTTCCCGAGTGTTGCACTCGGGAAGAGGGCCTTTGCCGAAAGTGTTGATCTTTACCGAAAGTGCCGAATCTCTGCGGCACTCGGAAAGCCTCTTCCTCGAGTGCAATTCTTCCCCGAGTGCAACACTCGGGGAAGATTCTCTTTCCTGAGTGCCCGATTTTTGGCACTCGGGGAAGCCAGCGACACTCGGGGAATTTTGTCTCTTCCGTAGAGGCAGCTTGAACCGGCGGCATGACGACCATGGTAGCACACGCGCGCGGTGTCACCAACTATGGCCAGGCAGTCTGAGCGAGCGGTGCGGCGGCCACCATGTTTACCTCAATGCAAGGTTGCACGGTGGGGCAGCACAACGCCAGGTAGTTACTCCCTCCGTCCCTAAATAATTGTCGTTCTCGTTTCTCGAGGAGCTAGTCAAATACTTTTAACTTTGACCACATACATATAAGAAAACGTTAATATTTATAGTACATGATTAGTATCATTAGATAGATCATTGAATCTATTTTCATAATTAACTTATTTGGAGACACAAATGTTGCTAATATTTTTTATAAATATAGTTAAACTTAAGAAAGTTTGACCGGTACGAGTATCATAACGACACTTATTTTGGGACGGAGGGGGTACTCTATTAGTCTCATAAATTAGTATAGTAGTTATGATAACTCAAATGATCAAAGAATAAATTATTTTGTGGCCAGTTACAAAACAGACTTAGGGACAGATTAGACTATATAACATACAATATACGTTAGACATCTTTGAATTTCATTGCAAAGTTTGATTTTTTATTGCCTCAATCTTTGAGTACACGCGGTAGCATGTGACATTTGATTTAAACAAATAATTATCACCATTAATGGAAGCAAAGTAGCTGCTCATTTTCTGATGACCACTTGGAAAGCAGCGCATTACGAAACGCACCAATCGCCCATGGCCGGTAAAACAACACAGCAAAGCACCAAACTCTCGTCCTCCAATGCTGCCAGTGCCAGGCCCGGATCCCGGGCTCACGGTCATAATCAATCAGAGTGCATGAATCCATGCTGGTGATCCACGCAAAGAAACACACCAAGCTCTGGTCGTCCGATCTACCATAAAGGAATACGTCCCCATCTATCTATACCGTCCATCCGTCCTTCACATACATATATACGCCCACGCACGGCCTTTGTTTCTCGTTTTTCCACCTCCATCCATCTTTTGAGTCCTCCTAGGCCTCCTTGCTATCCTCTTTCCTTCCCCACATCGTGCAGCGCCGCCGCTTTCTCCTCCGGCTTTCCCCACATCGCACCCACGTCGCCATCCGGCGGGAATAACTCACGAAGTGCTTGCATGTTACCGAGGTCACCGCCACCGCCGTAGATTTCTTCGTACGCCTTCATGGCTGATGTGGACGGAGATGACATCTCGCTAGTTAGTCCTAGGCGCTTCAAGACAAGGTGCTGACCTCGCTTAGATGTCGGGATATGCGACATGTTCTGCGCCGCTATCCGCTTGCTCCTCTTGGGTAGCGCGGGCAGTGCACGTCCGTCGTGGGCCGTGTCATCTCCGGGCAGCTCCAAGAGAGGCGGCTGCCTCGCCTTTGTGACTCGCTCGATGAAGCATGTGAGGCGTCCGTCGGCGGAGGTCGTCTGAGGAGATGCAGTGCGGTTGACGGTGTCCGTGGCATCCACGACCGTCGCGTCTCCCGGGGTGGCAGCCCTAACCAGCGCTTGGTCAAGGCACGCCTCGGCATCCACGAAGCCGGGATGTCCCCCTTGTGGTGGCATGACCAAAGGTGGCCCCTGCACATGCGACGACGGAGGCGAGTCCGTCCTCAACTGTTTAGTCTTCGCCGGAGGACAGGTGTCCACCAACCATGCGTCAACTTCCTGAGAGGCAGCCGCCAGAGCAGTCAAGCACCAAGGCTCTGGTTCTCCTGCTGGGGGGCTCACGATGAGCGAGGCGGTGAGCTCCTCCAGCATTGGGTCGACCCATGCGGGGAGGCCCCGAGCATGCGCATAGCTCCAATGCCAGCGGATCAGGCTTGGTAGCGGCGAAGCAGAGTGCAACAACAGCGGCTGCGGTAGCGGCGTTGTCGTCATAGTCAGCTGGCGCACCCAAGCTGACGTCCCTAGCCGCCTTACTCCGGCATCGCCACCGGTGTCATCGGGTTCCACTGGCGCCCTCCGTGCCACCCTGCACGGCCCCATCTGAGCCGCCACGGGGCGCATACTGGGAGGCAGGCGGGTTGTCGCCACGAGCGGGGTGCCGCGGTCGGTCGCCACCCTTCGCCGCAGATGCTGTAGCATGCCTAGGCCACTTGTAGTCCCTGGCGAGGTGGCGGAAGCTGTGGCAACGCAGGCAACGCCATGGCAACCGGCAAGTCGCTACCCGGTGCGAGTAGGAAAGGCAGTTGAAGCATCTATCATGAAGCTCTGTGGGTACCTTCCGGGTCTGCAGAGGTTGCTTTGTGTCGCGGAGAGGGTGAGCCGAGGTGGTCGCAGGTCTCGCCTCCTGCCGGAGGAGGATCTCCCGCCACCCATCGGGGTTGGGGGCAGACATTCGTCCGCGGCGGCCGAGGCGTTGGTGGGCCGGGATGCGGCCATCCACTGGCTGAGCATGCAGGCCACACACCAGCTGTGGGCACGGCCGGCTGCATTGCCCCCGCCTTCGCCCAGGACCCTGTCGGCCCGCCTCCGCTTTGCCACGGCCCACGACCATGGTTGAACGAGTCTGGGTGCGTGGCGGGGACGCAGCGATTGGCTTCACCGGGCATCGAGCGGCGTCGAGGTAGCTGGCGAGCTGGTCATCGTTAGATTCCTCACCGTTGGCGTCCACCCACCGGCGGCGCTTCGTGCGCCCTCCCGTGGGGCCACCCGGGTAGAACGGGGTCGCGTCCGAAGAGAGGGTGGGCGAGCTGGGGGCACCGACAGCGGAGGTAGCCTCCTGGCCGCAGCGCGGAGACGCAGGTGGCGGTGGCTGTGGCCGTGCGTTGCGCTCCACTGCACCGCATCCCGCACGAGGGAGAGGAGGGGAGGGGGCAAACGAGCTCGGAGCGGAGCCACCCTTGGCAGACTGCCGCGCCGGACTGACCTCCGGGCAGGGGTCACCTACCCCAACAAGATCTGGACGAACCCGGAAGGCGTCCAGTGAATCAGGGCCAGTGGAGCAGCAGGACGCCGCGTCTTCCCCTGCCCCGGCCGTCACCGTCGCCGGTAGGCGAGCCCCAGGCCTAGCCCCGGCGACCGGCGGGGCCATCCCGCACTCCAGCCCTGGCTCCCGCGGCAGGTGGCCGCCAGGGTGCGACATCGGCCCCAGCACCGCAGGTCCCGGCGTGGGGCGCGCGCAGGGGGAAGGAGGTGGGGGAGGGGAGGCGGAGGTGCTTGTCACTGCCAGAGCGGCAGCCTTTGCCGGCGGCGGCTGCAGTGGTGACGTCGACGGGGATTGATGTCAAGATGCCGCGTCTGGTTCACTGGAGGTGGCTCGCGGTGGGGAGGTGGGAGGGGGAAGGGGAGGGGGAGGGGAGGGGGAGGCAGGTGCCGAAGCCGGTAAGGCAGCCCGTGCCGGCGCCGGCGGCAGAGGCGGCGGCGAGGTGGGGCCCGCTAGGGGCTAGGGTTAGGGAGGAGTCGCCCTCACCATAGCGCTCTCGCTGTTTGAACCCGGCTTGGGTATAATATAATATAATATAAAGTATGTAGGCGAAATTTGGTAATCCTTGTTGAGAAAAAAGTTGTGATGCTGACGTAGCTCGAAAGCCGCTGCTTTGCCCGTCAACTTTGAGTGCGTTGTGTAGGTGCAATAGTAGACTGTTTGGTGGCTTGTATCCTATATATTGGCCTAGCTAGGAAGATACAGTGTTTAGTTACCAATACAAAAATGTGTTGCATGAGATAGAAATTAATAATATACAAAATTTTCACCCATGTTTTTATTTTATACAAGCCCACTTCCTTATTTTATCTTATTATATATGTTTGTCTTCAGTAAGTGCATTAATAACATTATTAGTAGGGTAAGTGCTTGCATTCCAAAATGAGCCGCCAAGAAGACAATATAATACCGGCAACCAACAAGCACGCGTACGGTACGGAATTGTATCTCCAGAGAGTCCAGTTATTCGAGTAGGGCATAAATATACAACAAACGAATCCCACGCACCCATAGTTTCTCTGGGCGTCCATCCCTGCCCATCTATATTGTACCTCCAGTGGTGTGCTTTTACACTTTTTCTAGGTATATAGGCGAAATTTGATAGACTTTTCGTAAGAAAAAGCTGTGATGATGACCGAAGGTCGTCGATAGCGAGCGAAGAGCTGGTTGAGTGCGTTGCGCCAAGTCAGCTCTGTTCACAAGGTACGTGGACATCCAAGACAAACGTGTCCAAGGACCATGCACGTATTCGAACAGTTCACCTACAGTGAAGTGAAGAGAGAACAGCGCAAAGTTATCCGTGCATCCAAGAAAGTCATGCCATGCGTAGTAGTAGTAGTAAGAGGAAACGTATGATTCAGATAAGCATGCCTCCTGATAATGGCACTGCAGATGGAGGAAGAGACGGCGACGGGAGCGAAGATAATGACGAATAATTTGTGTATGTGCCTGGCAGAAAAAAAAGGCAATGATGTTAATTACGACAGGTACCTGTCATGTCACACGCATGACAGTTTAGTCGCGCAACTAATATAATTATTAATCAAGCTGCCCGTGCGATGACGACGACTAATCCCTGCTGAATGGAATGTGCGTGAACGATTAGGTTAGCTGAATCCACTGATTATAGCAAAGAAATACGAGGAAATATATATGCTGGGCCATCATTTTCTTGGCGATGAACTTTTGCACTTTTCTAGCCGAAATGGGAGAACTTTTCCAGGAAATTTGTGCACTTTTGCCGCCTAATGTTCTCCCCTCCGTCCCATCGTCCCGAAGAGCTCGCGGGCAGCTGCCTTTCCGTCGTCAACTCCCAGTGCGTGCTGCTAGGCTGCATGCGTGTTCGCAAGGTACGTGCACAGCAGCTAAAACCAAACGTGGTCAGTGCAGGAGCACCACACGGAGAATTTGACTGCATGCATGCTCACGTTCCGGAAGGTGGCAAGCGACAATATCTAGACCGAGCTCTCATTGGCAATTAATTAATACATGCATATATACAGGCAAAATATATTATAATTGGTAGCTATTGGATAGATGTCTTGCATGGTTGGATACTTGGATGGCCACAAGTCAACACCGATCAGCGCATGAATAACGCATGTCAACGCAACAGTAGCCTGTGGGCAGGCTCAACTCAACAGCTTCTTGTATATCAAGCATGCATATACCACTACCACAGCAGCGGTAGTACTGTCCGTCCTTTTTCAATATATTGATTGATTGTCTCTGCTGATGACTGGATGCATGCGAAGAAGGGTGCATGCACTTTTAAGAATACTTTTTGTGCACTTTTTTCCTGAATGGAAAGAGTGATTTATACGTTAAAACCCTTCTGATTGGAACGAAAACAAGATTGTACGCAGATGACAGTTGTGTTCTCCATTCCCTTCCGCTGTGTCGCCCATGCATGCCACATCCAAAGTTAAAAGGTCCTGGCCGGAAACGTGGTCATCGGTACGACCAAGCCACAATGAGCTACAACATGGATCACGCAAAGAAAAAAAACCCGGAGAAATTCTTGTCAAAAGTCAACGTCCGCTGCCTCCACCATGGATCGAAGCTTATCTCGCCGGAGTCATCGACGTCCGCTGCCTCCACCATGGATGCGTGACATGGATCCGCCTGCCATGGGCGACACACACATCAAGTTGTTGAAGCCGCCTCTATCACGATACAGAGGGACAGAGTGAGGGGAGGCATATAAAGGCGGCCATCGGTAGAAGACACCGATCTAGAAGGAGACTAGGGTGAGATAGGGAAGGCAAGTGCAATGAGTGTCGTTGAGAGCTGTTGCTGCCACTAGATCTAAGGTGGTGGCAAAAGAGGAGGAGCGCTGGTGGGGCCGGGGACTCCGTGATGGCATGACGATGTATACAAAACTACCTATATTATGAAAAATAGACATGGCAGCTCGCCGTCTGTGTTTTTTTTACTACTTCTCCCATTTCATCCGGAAATGTGCAAAAGTGCAACGCCTGAGAATGATGGTTCGTTGCTCAAAGTCATGCATCATCCTCGTATATTTGTTTGGCAAATGGAACCATCTAACCTATATATATACTAATCGTTTCACCCACAATTCCATTTGTCATGATAATTAGTCATCGCACGGGCAGCTAGATTAATTTACTTGACTAAATTGCCATTGTATTGTATGTGACAACCCACTGTCTGTCCTACTTAATTCTCCATGATGTAACGCGTACCAGCCTATGTCCTCCTCCAAGGCACTGAAATCGGCACGATCTCCCTTATATATATCCTCCATTCTAAATTATAGTTCACTCTATCTCTCATAAGTTAAGTTTTTCTAATTGTAACCAAAGTTTTACAAAAACATATATTAATATCTATAAGTCGCTGAACCAAATCTTCATTGAGAATTAAGGAAGTAATATGATGCTCTAGATGTTAACATCAATATTAGGCTGTGTTTGGTTGAGTTTCTGAAAAGTGCTTCAGCTATCAAAAAACAGAACGCGTTCGTCAACCAAACAGCTGAAACACAAAGTTGCTTTTTCAGAAGCAACTGCTTTCGTGCAGTACAGTTTTGAAAGCTCCTCGAAAATGGGTGAAAATAAAGAGCTATTGAGAGAGAGAGAGTAGGTCTTATACTTGTTTAAACTAGACAACTTACAGTTTTCTATAGCACATATAGCTCACAATAATATTTTTATAGCTCACAACAACTTTTTTACAGCTCACAACTAAACCAAATAGACCCTGCTTAGTGTATTTTCCCATAAACAAGATCAAAATAGAAGAGATGTCACTTAGAACCAAGCCAAAGTAATATGTATTTTAGATTGGAAGATTGGAGAGAATAAAAGTTACATGACTTACACATCCGTGTCAAAAAAAATATATTTCAGTGGCAGTCAGGCTACGATCATTCCTCTGATTGCAACATGCGCGAATGGTGCAGAATTGCAGATGCCAGGCCTCTTCATGCTTATCTGCTGCTGCTATTTTTTTTAACCTAAACATATATCTGCTGCTGGTTACATATGCATGCATGGTGAACAAGCAACTCGAGACACATTCATTTTGTCCATGCCAAGCTGCCATGCACACGCACACAGAGATATCATCTTTCCATCTACGTCTCGACCTTGATCAGTGCCTGGCATAATAATCAGGAGGCACAGTCATCTTGAAAATGGAAAATCCATATATCAGGATCATGCATGCGTTGTTCCTCCTACTACGCATGGCATGACACACATTGCACGACTTTGGATGCACATAATCAGCACACGGGAAACAACAGCATCTATTCACTTCACTGTACGTACGAATTGTTGGGATGTTGACCGCATGGACCATCATCTGTTGTCCTTGGACGTGAACTAATAACCACCAGATGTGTGATTCTTATGTAGGTGGTCCTTGTTGACACGTTTGTTTCGTTTTAGGTGCCCACACATAACATGTGTGTATACCTTGTGAACAGAGCTGACACTTGGCACAACGACGTACACGCACTCAAAATTGACAGACAATATGCAAGCAGCTTCTTTCGAGCTTCGTTCCGTCCGCATCACAGGACAGCTTTAATTTTGTCAAGAAAAAAGTTATCAAATTTGACCCACAAACTTAGAAAAAGTGCAAAAGAGTACACAATCCGAGGTACTGTACGGATGGACGTGCTGAGAAAGTGAGAAACTGTGGCTACAAGAGAACCAAGGCCACGGGTTAACAACTAACGTCTCCTTCCTTGCGCACAGAGCACTGGCAATGTGTCTGAGGATCACGGAGAATGTTAGGCAACAAAAGTGCGCACGCACTTTCCTGTACAATGCAAGCTCATCCATTTATTTAGTAGGCTAGAAAAAAGTGCAAAAGTTCACCACCTGAAAACGATGGGCCAACTGGCCGATCGAGAGAAAGAGAAACTACACTAGCTCTCGCACATATGTTGGTTCAACATTTACCGCTTCATCATCGTTGCATTTTTTTTCTTTTTTACCACAAACATAGACGCCCATGAATACGTATGTGCACTCATTCTCTATGAACGCACACACACGTAGACTATGTCTCCACTCCATGCGACTGAGCCAATAGAGCTTGAGATTGACAAAGTCATCACAGATGTCTCATCGTTGATGGATAAGTTGTCTATCACTTGGCAGTGGTGTTGCTGCTACGCCTACGCCGACCACACTACTAGAGCCAGAGTTTGTAGGGGCGGCTCCAGGGCATTTGTAAGGGCTGTTTGCCCAGCCACCCCTACCAAACCGTGGTTACAAATCCTCGATTTGTAGGGGCGGTTCGCCAGCCGCCCCTACAAATTTTCAAAATTTCTCAAATCTGGGCATTTTTCGCGCTTGATCAGTTTAGTTATACAACTTTTATGTTCACAACTTTTTCATTTAAAATCATTTACTCTTTCAAAATATTGATTCAAATTGCCATCTTTTGAAATTCAAATATTGAATTGATAAAATAAAGTCACATGAAAAGATGACCAAAATAATAGCTATAACAACACAACAAATTGATAGAGCATGAGTTTAGAAAATTTTAGAAAAAAAATCATTAAATTTGAAGTTTGTACGAGGAAGAAAGACTAGTTACAAGTTTGAGCCAAGATTAAAAAGAAAAATTAGAGTTTTTCAATAATTTAAAAATTAAATTTCTAACAGCATTTTGAAACAGTAAATGATTTGAAATTGAATAGTTATAAACATCAAAGTACTTTTTGAGATCTATAACTTTTATTTTGATCATTTCTCCATTCGAGATCATTTGAAAAAATTCAAATTTTAGTACTTAATCTTTACTGTTCGGCGTCATCCAGCCGCCCCTACAAATAGGTGCAGCTCAATATAGGGCCGCCCCTTAAAAAAAAAAGAGGCGTTGCTATGTATCGTTTATGTAGTAGTGCCATGTCCTACCCAGCAGGGATAGGGCCCTGGTGGCCGAGCACCCACCGGCGAACCTCTAGTCGAGGGCGATGACAAGGCCCATGGCCAGCGTCGCGCCGAAGCGTGGGCCCTCCACGAGCCGGAACACGTCGTCCCCCACCATGGCCTCCTAGCTTCTGGCGGACCTCGGCCACCACGACGTCCCCGCACGCGTCACGCGCGGTGCAGGCCCGCTGCCCGTACGAGCCGTCCACCACATACGTTGCCGCCTCGGCCCCGGCGGTGGCACGGCGGCCTGAGATGACGAGGAAGAAGCTAGCAGGGGCATCACATAGGCTAGCGCCTTCATCTTGGACGATGCCTTGTGGCTGCGCACGGAGAGGAGCGGCTTGCTGGTGGTGGTGCTCGTCTCCTCCGCATCCGCGGCAGCATCGCCATCGTAGATGACCCAGCGCTCCGCCAGCACGCCGAGGCTCCTCTTGCGGCGCATGGTCAGGAGCGGGGTGTCCTTGGCATCCATGAGCACCACCTCGGCGCGCCAGTGGATATTAAACGTAAAAACATAAATTGATGGTGTCCTCAAACTTTTATTCCCTTCTCATATGGTCATGTGGATGAATGTTCAAGCTAACAATAGGGTGGATCCAACTCTATCAGGGACCCCCTGGTAGGGGGCTCACGCCCGGCTCACGCCCCCTACCCATTAGTCGAGGGGGGTTGGAGGAGGGGAGATGAGCTCAACATTGAGGGTATCAAGCAGTTCAATTTGTGCCTTGTTAGCATGTCCTGCATGGGCGAGCAAGCTCCACTACTGTAAGATATAGCTAGGACCCTAGCTCATTTTACAGGAGTTACACGTAGGTCTCGATCAATCGAGATCGAGTTGCCACTAAATCTCTGCTGATATAGCATGAAAAGCTAGCTTTTTTTTCCTTGGTGTATAATGCTACTGGTATATGTGCGTTGGCTCCATTGTGGATTTGGAACAGCCGCATGTTGTTGCATTGCTACTGGTGATCGATATACCATATACTTCGTATATCACTAGCTACAAAGATCGCGTGCATGCATATGAACTGGCCGGGCCGCATGCTTAGATGACAAGATCCGCGTGCATATCAACGACTTGTTCTGCCGTCCTCCAGATCACTTGAGTACTCCGCCTCATCATATGATGGGTTACGGGGACTTTGATCTCCTTCTCTGGATCTCCTCGTTCTCCTCCGGGTAGTCCTCCCCCTTTGAGGCTTCCTTCCCTCAAATAGCATTGGTGGGCGTCGGTTGGAGCCCAGATGTGCTCTTAGGTGATGCTACTTATGGCTACCGCCTGCTGGCTCCGACTCAATGCCTTTTAGCTTTCTGGCTATCATCTGTTGGATCCAACTCAATACCTTACAGCTACATGTGGGCTAGAGTTCTTCAGAATATGTCATTGGTGGTGGCACAGGTTAGGAAGCATTGCTTGCACTTGCTTCGGTTAGTAGGCAGAGCTGGTAGCTAAATCATGTTGTTGTTTTGTTAAGTATTGTAATCCTTCTCTCTCCCACATCTCATGTACTTCATTAACCTTCAAGGGTCGCCCTATATTAGGTGCTCAGCACCCTCTATTCCTGGCTTGGCGGTATCGATTGGTGGGACTCCCCCCAAACACCCCCCGTGTTTGGGAATGTGATACATGGCAACGAGGATAAGGCACAACTAGGAATAATTCAGATTCGTATCATGGAACAGCCGATTACAATATTAATTATCCCTTAAACCAACTTAATTTTCTCTAGAAATATCCAGGGTCTTATAATCAATGTGTTAGAGTGTAAACCGGCCCGTGGGCCTGCCGACCCAGGCTCCCCACCGTGCCTATATGTACGCACTGATTTCCTCTTAGTAATACATTGAGTATTTCCCAATTCATATGTTCTCATGGTATCATCGAGACGGTTCGCTCCTGCGACCTCTCCGCGCTTCCGCAAACCCTAGATCGCGCCGCCGCTGAACCCCACGTTCGTCGGGCCGTTCCACCGTGCCGCCGTAGAGCCTCCCCGCTCGCCAGCCCCTTCCCTCATTGTGCGCCGCCGCGGAGCCCTCGCTCGCCGGCCCGATCTCACCTGTCGCCATTGATCTCGCCGATCGCGCCTAGCGCCGTCGTTGTCATGATGTCGCCAGGTCCCCGCTCCCATGGCTGAAACCGAGGCCGAGCGCCAGGCATGAGAGCAACGTGAGTAGCTCGAGCGCGATGCCGCGGAGGCCCGTCTCCGTGTCGCGTGGGAAGTTGCGGAGAAAGCCACTGTCGATCACGCCATCGCCCTTGACGCCTACGAGGCCAAGCACACCGCCATCCACGCCCAAGCCTTCGCTATCCTCAACATCGAGGTTCTTGTGCCCATGGTGTTGGATCGTGCCACCAATAAATACAACCATTGGCGCGCCACCCTCTTCCTCGTTGTCTTGGGCAAGTATGCCCTAACCGATCACGTTCTCACTGACGTGGTCAACGCTAATTGCTCAACATGGATGCAGATGGACTGCACCGTCCTCACCTGGATCTACGGCACCATCCATGGTGACCTCTAGCAATCGGCGATGCTACGCAACCCTAACGCACGCGTCGCCTGGACCTTCCTCGAGAACGATTTTCTTGGCCAACGGGAGTCACGCGCCGTGCTGCTCTCCGTCGAATTTCGCACGGCTAAGTAGGGGGCGTCATCGATCACCGACTTCTGCCGCCGCCTCGAGACAATGGCCGCGGCCCTCACCGATTTCGGTGACCCATCGGCTACTGTACTCTCGTCCTCACACTTCTCCGTAGACTCAGCGGCAAGTTCTGGCCCATGGTCTCCAACCTGAAGATGCGTCAACCCTTTCCCACCTTTGAGGAGGCCCGCACGCTGCTCCACCTCGAGGAGATCGACATCGACGGCGTCGCCGCCGAGACCGATGCCGCCCCACCACCACCGTCCGCCCTCGTTGCTGCTCCCAACGCCGCCCCATGACCTCCTACCAGTGGTGGCGGTTCAGGTGGCACCAACAACGGGCAGGGCGGGCAGGGCGGCCAGTCCTCCTAGCGCTCTAGCCATCATCGTGGCCATGGCGGCAAGTAGCGGAATGCCTCCGGCCCCACACCCGGGGTCCTTGTCCACCGGCGTCATTCACCAACCCCTGGGCTGGTATAGTGTAGTTCTGACCGCACCCGTATAGCCTCGGCAGCACACCGGGGGCGCCCCATCGCCCTCCGCGAGCTGCCTTCACTGCCATGCCCCAGCAGCAGTAGTTCTTGGCACAGCAGCAGTAGCCAGCGCCATACCTCTACCCCGTGCCACCACCGTCGCCATACGGAATCGGCGCCCCTCTAGGTTTTAACTATGGGGGTGTCCCGCCCGCTCCCTATGCCACACTACCACCGCAGCAGAAATAGCCTTCCCCTTGGACATTGATGCAAGGGGGTCCTGGGATGCGCCGTCACTCATCAGGAACTTTAGCACCATGTCATTGACCCCACCGCCATTGACCGAGTGGTACGCTAATTCCGGCACTGGCTCTCACATGGTCAACACCGCTGGTATTCTATCTTCCTCTCACCCTCCCCCATCATCTGGTCCTTCATCTATAGTTGTCGGTAATGGAGCTTTGCTTGCTATTACCTCTGCTAGGTCACACTCGTTTTCCACCCCACGACGTCCTCTTTTTCTTTCTAATTTTTTGGCTTCCCCTAACATTATTAAGAACTTGATTTCTGTTCCACATTTCACCACTGATAATAACTGTTCCATCGAGTTTGATCCCTTTGGCCTTTCTGTGAAGGACCTACAGACTCGGAGCGTGATCGCCAGTGCAATAGCATGGGTGACCTCTACCGTTCTTCCCCTACTAGCACCAGCTAGCACTCCCACCCTCCTCGCAGCAAAGCATCCTCCACCACCCTCTTGCATCACCGCCTTGGTCACATCGGTCATGAGGCACTGTCCAAGCTCATCAGTTCCAATGTTATTTCATGTAATAAGCGCCATACTGATCATATTTGTCATGCCAGCCAGTTAGGCCGCCATGCGCGTCTTCCTTTTAGCATGTCAAACTCTCGAGCGCTTCAACCTTTTGATTGAATACATTGTGATCTTTGGACATCCCCAGTTGTTAGTGTGTCTGGTTATAAATATTACCTCATCATTCTTGATGATTGCACCCACTACACCTGGACTTTTCCACTATGCCTCAAGTCTAACACATTCCGCGTCCTTTCTCACTTTTTCTCGTACGTGAGCACACAGTTTGACTCCCCTATCAAGGCAGTTTAGTGTGACAATGGCCGTGAGTTCTTCCTTACCCACGGTGTAGTCCTCCGGATGTCGTGCCCATACACCTCACAGCAGAACAGGCGCACCGAGTGCACTCTTCGCACAGTCAACAACATCGTGCGCTCCCTTTTATTTCAGGCCAGTCTTCCCCCGGTTTATTGGGCTGACTCCCATCACACCGCCACCTACCTCCTCAATCGTCACCCCACCAAAACCCTAGACGACCTTACTGTGGTAGAACCGACCGAAATAACATGCTTTCGGAGGCGCTCGTCTTCCACTAGACACTAAGCACCCCAAAAGTTAGCTACATTGGACAGTTTCATCGAGCACACCCCATGGGAGAACTCGAATCAATCCACGTTTTACCTCTAGAATTCAATAATGAGTACGAGCTTACAATACTTAGTCCATTTCATACAACGAGAGTTCTTAAAAATTATTTATTACAATAGTAGGGTTCAGAGTGCGATAATTAAACAGCGGAATAAAAATAAACATCTAGCTGAAACGATTCAAAGATCTTTCTATGCCCACTAAAAGAATCCTCCACACAAGAGTTACTCCTCAAGCTGCACCTGCAACAGGGTAAAATAAACCCTGAGTACACAATGTACTCGCAAGACTTACCCGACTAGTGCAAATAGTTTTTTGACTCCAAGGGGTATGATAGGCAATATGGGTTCTTTGTTTTTTTTTTTCATGAAAAACATTACTAGAAGTACGTCCTTAAGATCAAGTTTAATTAGCAGTCATGATTACTTTATTAGCTAACCATTCCAGGTAAGCACATGTACTACCTTCAAGCTAGGGTTGAGCAATGAGAACCATTTTACCATCTTTCATATTACAGTTCTTACTACGGTGCTAGACCATATCCAAGTCGTACCATCTCACACAAACAATGATTCGTGAACCAATGTATCCCAACTAGGTACCCAAAACACACGCCCCGTTTATACCCTAGGAACAAACAAGACCAACCCATTCCACTCATGTCATGGGGTCTAGGTCCCCGTCCAAACTTGGACTCCAAGCACCCACACTTGAGACCCACGACAAGAGTGTAACGAGCCTTCTCTCTCCCATAAGCAAGTATGTGCTCAGGATAAAAAGTCTATGACCTGACTACCATCCACAGCAACGGATGGTCCTCAGTCGACATGGACAGAGAAAATAGTGTAACCAAGCTAAGCCCCGTTGGCCGCGGGACACAACTCGTCACACCCACCATAACCCATACCATATCCCTGCCCGGTCTCAATTTTCCTTTCATCATTTTTATCATGAGAGTAATTACAATAATCACCTATTGTGAGTAACGGCAGGTTACTCACGCTACCGAAAACCTAAGCATAGCAGCTACTTGATCCTACACTAGTAAGACTCATAGGACAGATATATCTATGCATGTGGTTTCCATAAAATTCCTGTAACATAAATGAACATAACATATATATACAGTGATTATAAAAAATAAGGGTTGTGTATCGGAGCTTGCCTTGGGTAGGCGCGGTGTCAGCTGAGTCAGTTGTCGGTGGCTCCGGGACCTCCTCCTACACGAGAATCTCCTCCTCGTACTCCTCGACGATCACCTCAAACTCACGATCGTCTGTGGTCTCTATCTCCACCAACTCGTTCTCTACATGCATGCGATGATGATGTAACACTTAGTATTTAGACAATAGCAACTCTTAAAATAAGAATACGCATACTAAGCTACTAAGCTAGCTCTAATGACTAAGATACTAAGCTAACTATCATTTTCATCAAGCAAAGTGTTGTGTGTAACTAACAAACACTTGGCTTTGCAAATTAAAGGTACATCATTATTCCTACTAAGGATTTAATGCATATTGAAACAAAGAGTATTTAACTACCCTACTGCTTAGTCTATTCTAAGGCTACAAAAATTACAGTGAGCACATAATAATACAATGAAGCTACTATAAAAATTTCAGGATTAAAGCTATCACCAATTTACCACAAAAATTTCTACAATGATTAACTTAATAATATTAAGTGCACTCAAATGATTTAATAGCTCCTAGTGTCAACACATACAAACATGAACTAAATACACCAACAGATAGATCACAATTTGAGGAACCTAACAAAATTTGTTTCACAATTTTTGGACACCTACATAATTTTATATTAATTACCAAAGATGATCTCAGAATTTAAATTAGAAAACCATTTACTAATTCCTTATGAAAAAGAAAACTAAATCTCCCGTGCGGCCCACACGCGTGGCCCAGGCAACGCAGCGCGCACACATGCGAGCACGCGGCGGCCCGCAGATGCGGCCCACGCAAGGTCGGCCTGCAGCGCGAGACGGCCCACGCAAGGTCGGCCTGCAACATGTATCATGTGGTTTAATAACTTTATAGTAGCATTGTCTTCTTTAGGAGACATCACAACGACAACGTGTGCAAACTCATTGGACAATCACCAACAGTCCGCATGCGACTTCTCAGACTTACCAACCGACGTCTATGACCGCTTCCTCAATCGTTGTCGCTGTCGTAGGTTTATGCATATACCGGGAGCACATGATCAAGGCAGTTTAGACGGGCTCAAGATGCCGGAGTTCATGCGTTTCCTAAAATCATGCTCTAGATTATGGTTCCTAGCTCAGGAAAATATAGAACATGATTCAGTTAAAAATTTTGTATGAATTTTCTAATATTAAATCAGATTTTGATATTTTTGAATGCATATTTATTATAGAAAGAATATTTGGATTTCTTTAAAAATAGTTCTATAATTTTTTTATAGTCTAATTGATCTCTCTAAACTATCGTGAAAGTCTGATTTGTAAGATGACTGACTAACATGATGCGACGTCAGCCAAAACAATTTTAGGAACCACCAGGGAAGGTAAAATCGGACAGTTTCAAGAGTTAGAGTGCAGAAATTTGGTTTTCGAATTGAGCGAGGTAAGTCTAACTGACCTCTGTAAACTACCACGAAAGATCATCTACTCATGACCTCTATAACTGACCTCTAACTGATCTTCTTCGTGACCGACGTGGCACAACGTCAGTCAAAACCACTTTCAGAACTGCACGCAAGGTAAATCGAACGTTTTCAAGAGTTAGAAGAGTCTAAAAATCTGATTTTCTAATTAATGGAGCTCAGATGAAGTTTTTTGAAAGGGAAAGGGCATTACATGCACAGGGCCACACATGGGCCCGCAGGAGCAGTGTACGCGTGCGTTGCTCTGTGTTGACCTGATGAGCCCAGGGGTAACGTGCGCCTTGTCTCGTCCGCCCAACACAGCGTCAACGATCCTATATAAATTGCCATCTCCTCTTCTACCTCTGCAATCCGGTCGGCAAGCCAATCACTCGACCCCAAGCTCCGCCACACACAACAAGCACGCAGAGGCCTCTGTGTCCAGGGAGGTACCCTACGTCCCTACCCTACCAGGCCAGGCTACCGCAAGATCGAGCGAGTCCAGCCGGGGACAAGAAAATGCCCAAGACGAAGGTGCACCCCAACGCCGCCGCCGACCCAGTCCCGGTCAGCACCAGCGGCGCGTGCACAGGCTGCGCGGCGGCGCCCGACGAGGCGGAGCCGCCCACGGTGCTGACGGTGTGGCGCAAGTCGCTGCTCTTCAACTGCGACGGCTTCACCGTCTACGACGCCAGCGGCGACCTCGCCTTCCGCGTCGACTCCTACGACGCCTCCGGCCGCCGGCGCGCCGAGGTCGTGCTCATGGACGCCACGGGAACCCCGCTCCTGACCGTCCGCCGCAAGAGGAGGCTCGGCATGATGGCGGAGCGCTGGGTCATCTACGACGGCGACGCCGCCTCGGATGCCGAGGCGGAGCGCCGCAACAGCAAGCCGCTCCTCTCCGTGCGCCGCCACAGAAGGGCGTCGTCGAAGGAGAAGGCGCTGGCCTACGTGACGCCCCTTGTGCCAGCCTCCTCCTCGTCAGGCCGCCGCACCACCGCCGAGGCCAAGGCATCGTACGTGGTGGAGGGCTCGTACGGGCTGCGCGCCTGCGCCGTGCGGGACACGCTCGGGGACGCCGTGTTGGCCGAGGTCCGCCGGAAGGAGGCCGTGGTGGGGACGACGTGTTCCGCCTGGTGGCGGACCCACGCCTCGGCGCGACGCTTGCCATGGGCCTCGTCATCGCCCTCGATGAGATGTTCGCCGTTGGCCGGTCCGCGCGGTCGTCGTCCCTGCTGCGCAGCAGGACATGGTCGGTGTAGCCGGCAGCTGCAACGTTAACGTCGCAGCCATGGCCCATGGGTTGGGAGTGGGATGGGACCCGACATGCATGTAGAGACAACACAACATCCCTGCGGCGGAGATCGTCCAATCCAACAAACTGAAGTAGCAGTGGCCGCCGCCGCCGCCGCCGCCGTCGTCTTCGTCCAGGATTTTGCCCAACGATGGATGCTGTTTTCAGTTGAGCTTCCTTCAGTTTGTTCACTCAACTCACTTTTAAATTCACAATTGACTGTAGTTATAAAGAACAAACAATACGGACTCCAACAGTAGGAACTTGGAAGCTCTATGCCTTTGTACTGTATACCCAAAACAGTCTAGCTAGTACTACTGAAACGCGCCATCTTCTATATTTCATTCATCATGTGCCTGAATTTTTTTTCGTTGGTGTTCAGGTGATTTGTAATTTTGCCGTTGTTTGGCTGTAGAAAAAAGTTGTGAAAATATCTCTTGTGAGTTGTCTTTTCAATTGTATTATATTAGTTGGTTGCATAAGATTATTATTGCTAAAAAGTCAAATGTAGCAACTCTCCTAGTTGAGTAGAGATTGAAACTGTAACGACTAGCGAGCAAATACATACGGAGTATACACAGTGGACTTTGTTGTAATTTGCCGCGGCTTATGGCAGCTGGGGCGGCTGGCAGCATAGCTACCACTGTGTGTTATTGTATCGTCTCTGTCAGTCTGGCCCAGGGGCCAATCATAGAGCCACATTTTAATCGCCTCTGTTTTGGCTCCAAGAAATTTATAAAAAAAGAAAGAATGAAAATGGCAATGAGGAATGCATGCGAATTTGTGTATGTATGGATGAACTCCGCGTTGTATTTTCCGCTGTGTTTATTTCTCTCATGCTGCTTGCTTTATTTGGGAAGCCGGTTTTAGAAAGATGATGCATACACGCTACTTCCTCCGTTTCAAAATGTAAGTTGTTCTCGTTTTTTTATATATATAGTTTTTACTAATATAAATATAGATATATAAGAAATTTTATATTAGGAAAAGCTATGTATGTAGAAAAAACAGAACGGCACGATTTGGGAGTGGGGAGTAGACAGGATTGGACCTATGTTACTTACATGCCATATATGTAGTAGGCAGTTTATTTCATCTTAGTAGACAATGATCATGCCGAATGGAATATAATGTTAGGTTAGCCGTGTTCATCACAGTAAAGCTGAATTGAAGTAGTTTTTCGTTGCTCAGCCGTTTCTCCATCTATCACTTTTAGACGGTGAACTTTTGCGCTTCTTTTTCATGACGAAATGGTTGAAGTTGCACATGAAAGTTTGTGCACTTTTCTTGCCTAATAACATTAATTAAATTGCATGTCTGGATCTCAGTAGGAGTTTCATTGAAGTTTCATCTACATTAAATAGATTGTCATATAGTCATTTTTTATGACATGGTAGTGTATTTAAGAAGAGATAGAAGAAATGAGTTTCATCTAGACGAAACTCTTTTGATACGATTACCAACTCTTTGAGTCATGAAATTAAATGCCTATGAAACTTTGGAATAAAACTTTGCATTTAAAGTGGGTGTTTGATCCAAGTTTCATTTCATTCTACTATGACATGACAGTCTTGAAAACATCGCCACGAAGCTATCCAGTGAGACTGTCGTGCATGCATTGTGTGAAAGCCTGCTGCAAGGAGACGTTAACTTGTGGCCCTCTATTTTATTTGTAGCCACAGTTTCTCTATACGTCAATCGGTATTGTACCCTTTTTTTGCATTTTTTTATCTACTAGTAAACATGCCCGTGCGTTATAACGGGACTACAATTTATTATGTGTCGACAGCACGAGCATGGCTGCACGGCAGAGCCGCGCACGGGCACAACGGCTATTGCAAAGGCAGCTTGAACCGGCGGCATGACGACCATGGTAGCACACGCGCGCGGTGTCACCAACTATGGCCAGGCAGTCTGAGCGAGCGGTGCGGCGGCCACCATGTTTACCTCAATGCAAGGTTGCACGGTGGGGCAGCACAACGCCAGGTAGTTACTCCCTCCGTCCCTAAATAATTGTCGTTCTCGTTTCTCGAGGAGCTAGTCAAATACTTTTAACTTTGACCACATACATATAAGAAAACGTTAATATTTATAGTACATGATTAGTATCATTAGATAGATCATTGAATCTATTTTCATAATTAACTTATTTGGAGACACAAATGTTGCTAATATTTTTTATAAACATAGTTAAACTTAAGAAAGTTTGACCGGTACAAGCCCACTTCCTTATTTTATACAAACCCACTTCCTTATTTTATCTTATTATATATGTTTGTCTTCAGTAAGTGCATTAATAACATTATTAGTAGGGTAAGTGCTTGCATTCCAAAATGAGCCGCCAAGAAGACAATATAATACCGGCAACCAACAAGCACGCGTACGGTACGGAATTGTATCTCCAGAGAGTCCAGTTATTCGAGTAGGGCATAAATATACAACAAACGAATCCCACGCACCCATAGTTTCTCTGGGCGTCCATCCCTGCCCATCTATATTGTACCTCCAGTGGTGTGCTTTTACACTTTTTCTAGGTATATAGGCGAAATTTGATAGACTTTTCGTAAGAAAAAGCTGTGATGATGACCGAAGGTCGTCGATAGCGAGCGAAGAGCTGGTTGAGTGCGTTGCGCCAAGTCAGCTCTGTTCACAAGGTACGTGGACATCCAAGACAAACGTGTCCAAGGACCATGCACGTATTCGAACAGTTCACCTACAGTGAAGTGAAGAGAGAACAGCGCAAAGTTATCCGTGCATCCAAGAAAGTCATGCCATGCGTAGTAGTAGTAGTAAGAGGAAACGTATGATTCAGATAAGCATGCCTCCTGATAATGGCACTGCAGATGGAGGAAGAGACGGCGACGGGAGCGAAGATAATGACGAATAATTTGTGTATGTGCCTGGCAGAAAAAAAAAGGCAATGATGTTAATTACGACAGGTACCTGTCATGTCACACGCATGACAGTTTAGTCGCGCAACTAATATAATTATTAATCAAGCTGCCCGTGCGATGACGACGACTAATCCCTGCTGAATGGAATGTGTGCGTGAACGATTAGGTTAGCTGAATCCACTGATTATAGCAAAGAAATACGAGGAAATATATATGCTGGGCCATCATTTTCTTGGCGATGAACTTTTGCACTTTTCTAGCCGAAATGGGAGAACTTTTCCAGGAAATTTGTGCACTTTTGCCGCCTAATGTTCTCCCCTCCGTCCCATCGTCCCGAAGAGCTCGCGGGCAGCTGCCTTTCCGTCGTCAACTCCCAGTGCGTGCTGCTAGGCTGCATGCGTGTTCGCAAGGTACGTGCACAGCAGCTAAAACCAAACGTGGTCAGTGCAGGAGCACCACACGGAGAATTTGACTGCATGCATGCTCACGTTCCGGAAGGTGGCAAGCGACAATATCTAGACCGAGCTCTCATTGGCAATTAATTAATACATGCATATATACAGGCAAAATATATTATAATTGGTAGCTATTGGATAGATGTCTTGCATGGTTGGATACTTGGATGGCCACAAGTCAACACCGATCAGCGCATGAATAACGCATGTCAACGCAACAGTAGCCTGTGGGCAGGCTCAACTCAACAGCTTCTTGTATATCAAGCATGCATATACCACTACCACAGCAGCGGTAGTACTGTCCGTCCTTTTTCAATATATTGATTGATTGTCTCTGCTGATGACTGGATGCATGCGAAGAAGGGTGCATGCACTTTTAAGAATACTTTTGTGCACTTTTTTCCTGAATGGAAAGAGTGATTTATACGTTAAAACCCTTCTGATTGGAACGAAAACAAGATTGTACGCAGATGACAGTTGTGTTCTCCATTCCCTTCCGCTGTGTCGCCCATGCATGCCACATCCAAAGTTAAAAGGTCCTGGCCGGAAACGTGGTCATCGGTACGACCAAGCCACAATGAGCTACAACATGGATCACGCAAAAAAAAAAAACCGGAGAAATTCTTGTCAAAAGTCAACGTCCGCTGCCTCCACCATGGATCGAAGCTTATCTCGCGGAGTCATCGACGTCCGCTGCCTCCACCATGGATGCGTGACATGGATCCGCCTGCCATGGGCGACACACACATCAAGTTGTTGAAGCCGCCTATCACGATACAGAGGGACAGAGTGAGGGGAGGCATATAGAGGCGGCCATCGGTAGAAGACACCGATCTAGAAGGAGACTAGGGTGAGATAGGGAAGGCAAGTGCAATGAGTGTCGTTGAGAGCTGTTGCCGCCACTAGATCTAAGGTGGTGGCAAAAGAGGAGGAGCGCTGGTGGGGCCGGGGACTCCGTGATGGCATGACGATGTATACAAAACTACCTATATTATGAAAAATAGACATGGCAGCTCGCTGTCTGTGTTTTTTTTTACTACTTCTCCCATTTCATCTGGAAATGTGCAAAAGTGCAACGCCTGAGAATGATGGTTCGTTGCTCAAAGTCATGCATCATCCTCGTATATTTGTTTGGCAAATGGAATCATCTAACCTATATACTAATCGTTTCACCCACAATTCCATTTGTCATGATTAGTCATCGCACGGGCAGCTAGATTAATTTACTTGACTAAATTGCCATTGTATTGTATGTGACAACCCACTGTCTGTCCTACTTAATTCTCCATGATGTAACGCGTACCAGCCTACGTCCTCCTCCAAGGCACTGGAATCGGCACAATCTCCCTTATATGTATCCTCCATTCTAAATTATAGTTCACACTATCTCTCATAAGTTAAGTTTTTCTAATTTTAACCAAAGTTTTAGAAAAACATATATTAATATCTATAAGTCGTTGAACCAAATCTTCATTGAGAATTAGGGAAAGTAATATGATGCTCTAGATGTTAACATCAATATTAGGCTGTGTAAAGTGCTTCAGCTATCAAAAAACAGAACGCGTTCATCAACCAAACAGAAGCACAAAGTTGCTTTTTCAGAAGCAACTGCTTTCGTGCAGTACAATTTTGAAAGCTCCTTGAAAATGGGTGAAAATAAATAGCTATTGAGAGAGAGAAGGTAGGTCTTATACTTGTTTAAACTAGACAACTTACAGTTTTCTATAGCACGCATAGCTCACAATAACATTTTTATAGCTCACAACAGTTTTTTTACAGCTCACAACTAAACCAAATTGACCCTTAGTGTATTTTCCCATAAACAAGATCAAAATAGAAGAGATGTCACTTAGAACCAAGCCAAAGTAATATGTATTTTAGATTGGAAGATTGGAGAGAATAAAAGTTACATGACTTACACATCCGTGTCAAAAAAAAATATTTCAGTGGCAGTCAGGCTACGATCATTCCTCTGATTGCAACATGCGCGAATGGTGCAGAATTGCAGATGCAAGGCCTCTTCATGCTTATCTGCTGCTGCTAATTTTTTTTAACCTAAACATATATCTGCTGCTGGTTACATATGCATGCATGGTGAACAAGCAACTCGAGACACATTCATTTTGTCCATACCATGCCTGCCATGCACACGCACACAGAGATATCATCTTTTCATCTACGTCTCGACCTTGATCAGTGCCTGGCATAATAATCAGGAGGCACAGTGATCATCTTGAAAATGGAAAATCCATATATCAGGATCATGCATGCGTTGTTCCTGCTACTACGCATGGCATGACACACATTGCACGACTTTGGATGCACATAATCAGCACACGGGAAACAACAGCATCTATTCACTTCACTGTACGTACGAATTGTTGGCATGTTGACCGCATGGACCATCATCTGTTGTCCTTGGACGTGAACTAATAACCACCAGATGTGTGATTCGTATGTAGGTGGTCCTTGTTGACACGTTTGTTTCGTTTTAGGTGTCCACACATAACATGTGTGTATACCTTGTGAACAGAGCTGACACTTGGCACAACGACGTACACGCACTCAAAATTGACAGACAATATGCAAGCAGCTTCGTTCGAGCTTCGTTCCGTCCGCATCACAGGACAGCTTTAATTTTCTCAATAAAAAAGTTATCAAATTTGACCCACAAACTTAGAAAAAGTGCAAAAGATTACACAATCCGAGGTACTGTACGGATGGACGTGCTGAGAAAGTGAGAAACTGTGGCTACAAGAGAACCAAAGGCCGCGGGTTAACAACTAACGTCTCCTTCCTTGCGCACAGAGCACTGGACATGTGTCTAAGGATCACGGAGAATGTTAGGCAACAAAAGTGCACGCACTTTCCTGTACAATGCAAGCTCATCCATTTATTTAGTAGGCTAGAAAAAAGTGCAAAAGTTCACCTGAAAACGATGGACCAACTGGCCGATCGAGAGAAAGAGAAACTACACTAGCTCTCGCACATATGTTGGTTCAACATTTACCGCGTCATCATCATTGCATTTTTTTTTCTTTTTTACCACAAACATTGACACCCATGAATACGTATGTGCACTCATTCTCTATGAACGCGCGCACACACACGTAGACTATGTCTCCACTCCATGCGACTGAGCCAATAGAGCTTGAGGTTGATAAAGTCACCATAGATGTCTCATCATTGATGGATAAGTTGTCTATCACTTGGCAGTGGCGTTGCTGCTACGCCTACACCGACCACACTACTAGAGCCAGCCACCCCTACCAAATCATGGCTACAAATCCTCGATTTGTAGGGGCGGTTCCAGGGCATTTGTAGGGGCGGTTTGCTCAACCACCCCTACCAAACCGTGGCTACAAATCCTCGATTTGTAGGGGCGGTTCGCCAGCCGCATCTACAAATTTTCAAAATTTCTCAAATCTGGGCATTTTTCGCGCGAAAATCACACGCATCACTGCCGGCGGGATTCGAACCCTTGACCTCCCCCTCATGCGGTACTCTTCTAACCACTGCACCTCACACCCACTTGTGTCTATCATGGATTTTCTTTCTCCTCGTATTATCCTCAACCGAATTTAAATTGATTATTGGAGACCCCAAATGAATTCAAATGAAAAAGTTATCAACTACAAAGTTGTATAACTTTTCAAGATCTACAACTTTCGTTTTTGCTGTTTCTCCATCTGAGGTCGTTTTCAAAATTTGAATTTCAAATATGAGAAATTCGAACATAGTTTTCTTTGATAAGATGATTTCAAATCAAAAAGTTGTCAACTACAAAGTTGTATAACTTTTCGAGATCTACAACTTTCATTTTGGTTGTTTCACCATCCGAGGTCGTTTGAAAAATTTAAATTTCAAATTTGAGAAATTCAAACGTAGTTTTCCTTAATAAAATGATTTCAAATGAAAAGTTGTCAACTATAAAGTTCTATAACTTTTCCAGATCTACAACTTTCATTTTGGTTGTTTCTCCATCCGAGGTCATTTGAAAAATTCAAATTTCAAATTTTAGAAATTCAAACATAGTTTTCCTTAACAAAATGATTTCGAATGAAAAAGTTGTCAAACACAAAGTTCTATAACTTTTCGAGATCTATAACTTTTATTTTGGTCATCTTTTCATGTGAATTTATTTGAACAATTCAAAATTTGAATTTCAAAAAATGACTACTTCAAACAATATTTTGAAACAGTAAATGATTTCATTTGAAAAAAGTCATGAAAATAAAAGTTGTAGCACTCATCAAGATCCACAACTTTTATTTTGGTCATTTATTCATCCGACAAAGTAGTAATATACATTGTTCATAAATTTACATCTCTTATAGTTAATGAAACTATACGAGAGATACGTAAATTTATGAACAATATTTACCATCACTTGCTCGGATAAAGAATGACAAAATAAAAGTTGTAGAACTTGATCAGTTCTACAACTTTTATGTTCACAACTTTTTCATTTGAAATCATTTACTCTTTCAAAATATTGTTTCAAGTTATCATTTTTTGAAATTCAAATATTGAATTGATAAAATAAAGTCACATGAAAAGATGACCAAAATAATAGCCATAGCAACACAATAAATTGATACAGCATGAGTTTAGAAAATTTTAGGAAAAAATCATCAAATTTGAAGTTTGTATGAGGGAGAAAGAATAATTACAAGTTTTAGCGAGTAGATTAAAAAGAGAAATCAGAGTTTTTCAATAATTTAAAAATTAAATTTCTAACAGCATTTTGAAACAGTAAATGATTTGAAATGGAAAGTTATAAATATCAAAGTACTTTTCGAGATCTATAACTTTTATTTTGGTCATTTCTTCATACGTGGTCATTTGAAAAAAAATTTAATACTTAATTTTTACTATTCGGCATCATCCAGCCGCCCCTACAAATAGGGACAGCTCAATATAGAGCTGCCCCTTAAAAAAAAAGAGGCATCGCTACATATCGGTTATGTAGTAGTGCCATGTCCTGCCCAGCAGGGATAGGGCCCTGGCGGCCGAGCACCCACCGGCGAACATCTAGTCGAGGCCGATGACAAGGCCCATGGCCAGCGTCGCGCCGAAGCGTGGGCCCTCCACGAGCCGGAACACGTCGTCCCCCACCATGGCCTCCTAGCTTCCGGCGAACCTCGGCCACCACGACGTCCCCGCACGCGTCCCGCACGGCGAAGGCCCGCTGCCCGTACGAGCCGTCCACCACATATGATGCCTCGGCCCCGGCGGTGGCACGGCGGCCTGAGATGACGAGGAAGAAGCTAGCAGGGGCGTCACATAGGCTAGCGCCTTCATCTTGGACGATGCCCTGTGGCTGCGCACGGAGAGGAGCGGCTTGCTGGTGGTGGTTCTCGTCTCCTCCGCATCAGCGGCAACATCGCCGTCGTAGATGACCCAGCACTCCACCAGCACGCCGAGCCTCCTCTTGCGACGCATGGTCAGGAGCGGGGTGTCCGTGGCATCCATGAGCACCACCTCGGTGCGCTGGTGGATATTAAACGTAAAAACATAAATTGATGGTGTCCTCAAACTTTTATTCCCTTCTCATATGGTCATGTGGATGAATGTTCAAGCTAACAATAGGGTGGATCCAACTCTATCGGGACCCCCTGGTAGGGGGGCTCATGCCCCCTACCCATTAGTCGAGAGGGGTTGGAGGAGGGAGATGATGTAACTCTTGCACCGGTGCACGTTGTCACTTGAGCACATATTGGTGTTGCACGGGCAAAATTGGTGTTGCATGGGCAAAGCCCGGTCCATATAGTCCAGAGGCAGTCGACGTTTGTGTGGTGGGCGAAGAAGATTCGATCTCATGTTACCGAATACAACACCCACATATCTTCTCCGTTGGGGTGCCTGGAGCACCGCTACAATTATGAACTAGGTTGTGTGAGGCATATTCTATGATGTCCACTCCTGGATCTGGTTAATGTAGCTCTCTCACGGTGTGCCTGGCCAAAAGAAGAGTTCCTCCCTTTTTTGTGCTAGAAACCATCTAATGGCAAAATAAAGCATATAGTCAATTCCACATGTACGAGGGTTTATTAGGATTAAGTTTTCTCATTCCGCTATAGTAGTGCTTTCCTCGAATCGAAAAGCATTTTGGGGCTCCCCGAGTAACTTCTTTTGGGGCAGAGTACTCTTATTTTGCTGGAGATGCTCTTAACGTATTATTTTATTTGCATGGGCATTTAGTAATTTCATCTTTGCACTTAAAATCTTCGGAATTAAAGTAAGGCTGTCACGAGTGGAATTCCTAAATCCGTCAATAAAGACTTTCTAGTTCATGGCCAAGCATGCATGCGTGCGTTGGCTAGGACAGTTTCATACTACTGCGTATTGACGCTAAAACATGCCTACACGTGCATGTTCTTTTTTTCGATCAATTACACGTGCATGTTCTGCATGATGTTCCCTTCCCTGCCGAACTTACAAGCTTCAATTTGTGCCTTGTTAGCCTGTCCTGCATGCGCGAGCAAGCTCCACTACTGTAAGATATAGCAAGGACCCTAGCTCATTTTACAGGAGTTACACGTAGGTCTCGATCAATCGAGATCGAGTTGCCAATAAATCTCTGCTGATATAGCATCAAAAGCTAGCTTTTTCCCCCTTGGTGTATAATGCTGCTGGTATATGTGCGTTGGCTCCATTGTGGATTTGGACACTAGTAGAGAAATGACCTTTGATCTAGCTCGAAATTTGGCTTTAGTCCTGGTATTTTTCACGTCCGGGACTAGAGAGACCTTTAGTCCCGGTTTGTAGATCCAACCGGGACTAAAGGTCCCTGCCCAACGGCTACTACGCCAGGCTTTTGCTGGAGGGGACCTTTAGTCTCGGTTGAAGCTACCAACCGGGACTAAAGGTTAACTTTTACTCCTGGTTGGTGCCTCCAACAGAGAGTAAAAGTTTACTCCCGGCTGGAGGCTCCGTCCGGAACTAGAAAGGGACCTTTAGTCCCGGTTTCTGTCTCCAACCGAGACTAAAGGTACCCTCCTATATAGCCCTTGTTCCTCCCCGAGCCCGAGCCACTTCGAGCTCAGTGTTCTCTTGCTATCACCGGCCTCTCTTCTTCCTCATCACCGGTGTATCACAAGATTTCTTCCATTCCTCCATCGGTTCTAAAGGTTACTAACTTTATACTCTCGTGTTTCATCTGTAGCTTATTTCATTTTATGGACTAGATATATGTGGTTTTTTATGGTAGATTTTTTTATTTGTAAGCCATTTAACCTCAAAATCACTTTAAAGTTTGCGTATTTGGATGAAGGAAGGTTATAGTAGTTATTCAAAACTAGTATTGAGCTTTCATTTCTAGCATGCATAGCACACTTCATGCTTTAGAGATATAGAGAATTTTAGAGTTTTTTTAATTTTATTTATTTATAAAATGAGAAATTTATATTATATTAAAAATGAGTATAGAGAGTAGATGGCAATTGCTTCTGGGTCCTCGGCCTCTCATCGGGTTACAAAGCGACTGAGGCCGGACCTTCCTCTCATTGCATGCGGCAAGTGTGAGGAGAAGATTGTGATGGAGTACCGGGTGAGGAAGGAGTGTCCCAACAAGGGCCGTATCTTCTACAAGTGTCCGGATCGTAATGTGAGTTATTTTGTCGCATTTGATGATTATGGTTAATTTATACTTATTTTTATGATGATTGTAATTAAAGTTCTAATTTTTTATTTTAATTTCAGTGGGATGGCACTGGATGTTCAGGCTGGTACTAGGAGGAAGAGTATGTTGAACATGTGCAAAACTCTCTTGCACAAAGTGGCTCGACGACGGTGATCGGTGATGATCCTGCGGAAGAAGCCCATAAATGCTTGAACAAACGCATGATCTTACATTTTAGTTGGGATTGGTCGCATGAAACCCTTATCTTCTTTGAAGTGCATTTTAGCTTTAGTTTTTTAGTGGTAGTTGGGATTGTCTACATTGTAGCGAGACTTTCATAAATTAATACCTTGTGTGGTTGCATGCATGTCGTATAATTAACTAATTATGTTCTAGGTTTTAATATAGTGTGTATGTCATGTAATGCAGATGAGCTGGCATTGGATATACAATGCTGATCGCCGCTCCCAAGAGTTTATTGAGGGCGTGCATTCTTTCTTACGTGTGGCCGAGGCAAACAAACGCGATGGTTTCATGTGCTGCCCATGTGTCATATGTAAGAATTTGAAGGAATATGCTAGCTCAAGGAGTCTTCATTCACACTTGTTGAAGTCGGGTTTCATGCCAAACTATATTTGTTGGACGAAGCACGGAGAAACCGGGGTTGTAATGGAAGAAGGTGAAGAAGAACAATGTGACGATGATGACATTATTGCTGAACATGGTGCCTTCAATGATACTGCATGGGGGAAGCTGAAGAAGAGGTAGTGGCAGAAGATGAGCCCGCTGATGATTTTGGTCAGGCCATTCGTGACGCACAAGAGTAGTGGACCAACAAAACAAGGACATACTCTTCCCCTACAACTTCAAGTGAGTGTTAAATAATTAATATCGATCATATAGACATTTGTTCAATTATTTGCTTACTAGCTAAGCTATCTCCCATATATATACATATATGTTGACTCTAGTTAATGTCGATCATATTTGTGTATAAAAACATATGCATCAATCACTGGATATTGATGGTCATCGATATGGCCAACAGTCGGTTGAGAATCTTAGACTCGTTAAAAAAAGAGCAAACAGAGTACCAAGACATGATAGATATTATCCAAGGGTAATATGGTCTCTCTAGCAACTATATATACCCCGATCTCTTAACTGCAACAATTATTAAAGACCAAATTAATGTTTTATTTTATTAGACACAGTGTTTGGAAAAGTTTCATTGAGAATCACCACATGAAACATTGCAAAGCGTCACTAGATGTAATCGCACACAAAGTAAGTACTATCTATATTTATATATATATAATTCAATTAACACCATGCATGCTTTCAATTCACCGGATCTTTTTTCTCGTAAAAGTGGGTTCTGAGGCAAGAACAGGGGAACAACTACTGCAGATACTATGTTTGCGAGTTTATCGGGGCATACACAAAAAGAACTCCTAAAGAGATCCTCAAAGTATGTTATATAAATATATTCATATATTCACAATTTCTTTTGTTGCTCATATATATAAGTAATCAAGTGACCAACACACACACACACACATATATATATATATATATTAATACGTTTCCTTTAACTTTTATTGAAGACTCTATGGTTGAAGGAAAAAGTCATACGACGTGACCAACTGAAAGCAATTCAAGAGACCATAGCAGGATTTCTTAATGACCAGGTCCTCAACCTCGCCGGCGAGTTCTACAATGACGTTAATGAAACATGGAAGCCAAACTAGATGGAGTGACACTACTACAGAAATGAACTTGCGCAGCGTTGCATAATTGGCCTCTGTGGCGGGCACTGTTTTTGCCCGCCACGGTAATTCGGTGGCCGGCAGCCACTGAGACGCCCGCTGCGGTAAATGATTTACTGCAGCGGGCAACCCTACGGTAAATCCCCATTTACCGCAGAGGACATCTTAACGCGTCCGCCACGGTAAATCGATATGTATATCTTACAGTAGTGACCGCACCCGTATAGCCTCGGCAGCACACCGGGGGCGCCCCATCGCCCTCCGCGAGCTGCCTTCACTGCCATGCCCCAGCAGCAGTAGTTCTTGGCGCAGCAGCAGTAGCCAGCGCCATACCTCTACCCCGTGCCACCACCGTCGCCATACGGAATCGGCGCCCCTCTAGGTTTTAACTATGGGGGTGTCCCGCCCGCTCCCTACGCCACACTACCACCGCAGCAGAAATAGCCTTCCCCTTGGACATTGATGCAAGGGGGTCCTGGGATGCGCCGTCGCTCATCAGGAACTTTAGCACCATGTCATTGACCCCACCGCCATTGACCGAGTGGTACGCTAATTCCGGCACTGGCTCTCACATGGTCAACACCGCTGGTATTCTATCTTCCTCTCACCCTCCCCCATCATCTGGTCCTTCATCTATAGTTGTCGGTAATGGAGCTTTGCTTGCTATTACCTCTGCTAGGTCACACTCGTTTTCCACCCCACGACGTCCTCTTTTTCTTTCTAATTTTTTGGCTTCCCCTAACATTATTAAGAACTTGATTTTTGTTCCACATTTCACCACTGATAATAACTGTTCCATCGAGTTTGATCCCTTTGGCCTTTCTGTGAAGGACCTACAGACTCAGAGCGTGATCGCCAGGTGCAATAGCATGGGTGACCTCTACCCGTTCTTCCCACTAGCACCAGCTAGCACTCCCACCCACGCTGCTGCAGCATCCTCCACCACCCTCTTGCATCACCGCCTTGGTCACATCGGTCATGAGGCACTGTCCAAGCTCATCAGTTCCAATGTTATTTCATGTAATAAGCGCCATACTGATCATATTTGTCATGCCAGCCAGTTAGGCCGCCATGCGCGTCTTCCTTTTAGCATGTCAAACTCTCGAGCGCTTCAACCTTTTGATTGAATACATTGTGATCTTTGGACATCCCCAGTTGTTAGTGTGTCTGGTTATAAATATTACCTCATCATTCTTGATGATTGCACCCACTACACCTGGACTTTTCCACTATGCCTCAAGTCTAACACATTCCGCGTCCTTTCTCACTTTTTCTCGTACGTGAGCACACAGTTTGACTCCCCTATCAAGGCAGTTTAGTGTGACAATGGCCGTGAGTTCTTCCTTACCCACGGTGTAGTCCTCCGGATGTCGTGCCCATACACCTCACAGCAGAACAGGCGCACCGAGTGCACTCTTCGCACAGTCAACAACATCGTGCGCTCCCTTTTATTTCAGGCCAGTCTTCCCCCAGTTTATTGGGCTGACTCCCATCACACCGCCACCTACCTCCTCAATCGTCACCCCACCAAAACCCTAGACGACCTTACTGTGGCAGAACCGACCGAAATAACATGCTTTCGGAGGCGCTCGTCTTCCACTAGACACTAAGCACCCCAAAAGTTAGCTACATTGGACAGTTTCATCGAGCACACCCCATGGGAGAACTCGAATCAATCCACGTTTTACCTCTAGAATTCAATAATGAGTACGAGCTTACAATACTTAGTCCATTTCATACAACGAGAGTTCTTAAAAATTATTTATTACAATAGTAGGGTTCAGAGTGCGATAATTAAACAGCGGAATAAAAATAAACATCTAGCTGAAACGATTCAAAGATCTTTCTATGCCCACTAAAAGAATCCTCCACACAAGAGTTACTCCTCAAGCTGCACCTGCAACAGGGTAAAATAAACCCTGAGTACACAATGTACTCGCAAGACTTACCCGACTAGTGCAAATAGTTTTTTGACTCCAAGGGGTATGATAGGCAATATGGGTTTGCTGTTTTCTTTTTGTTTGCGAAAAACATTACTAGAAGTACGTCCTTAAGATCAAGTTTAATTAGCAGTCATGATTACTTTATTAGCTAACCATTCCAGGTAAGCACATGTACTACCTTCAAGCTAGGGTTGAGCAATGAGAACCATTTTACCATCTTTCATATTACAGTTCTTACTACGGTGCTAGACCATATCCAAGTCGTACCATCTCACACAAACAATGATTCGTGAACCAATGTATCCCAACTAGGTACCCAAAACACACGCCCCGTTTATACCCTAGGAACAAACAAGACCAACCCATTCCACTCATGTCATGGGGTCTAGGTCCCCGTCCAAACTTGGACTCCAAGCACCCACACTTGAGACCCACGACAAGAGTGTAACGAGCCTTCTCTCTCCCATAAGCAAGTATGTGCTCAGGATAAAAAGTCTATGACCTGACTACCATCCACAGCAACGGATGGTCCTCAGTCGACATGGACAGAGAAAATAGTGTAACCAAGCTAAGCCCCGTTGGCCGCGGGACACAACTCGTCACACCCACCATAACCCATACCATATCCCTGCCCGGTCTCAATTTTCCTTTCATCATTTTTATCATGAGAGTAATTACAATAATCACCTATTGTGAGTAACGGCAGGTTACTCACGCTACCGAAAACCTAAGCATAGCAGCTACTTGATCCTACACTAGTAAGACTCATAGGACAGATATATCTATGCATGTGGTTTCCATAAAATTCCTGTAACATAAATGAACATAACATATATATACAGTGATTATAAAAAATAAGGGTTGTGTATCGGAGCTTGCCTTGGGTAGGCGCGGTGTCAGCTGAGTCAGTTGTCGGTGGCTCCGGGACCTCCTCCTACACGAGAATCTCCTCCTCGTACTCCTCGACGATCACCTCAAACTCACGATCGTCTGTGGTCTCTATCTCCACCAACTCGTTCTCTACATGCATGCGATGATGATGTAACACTTAGTATTTAGACAATAGCAACTCTTAAAATAAGAATACGCATACTAAGCTACTAAGCTAGCTCTAATGACTAAGATACTAAGCTAACTATCATTTTCATCAAGCAAAGTGTTGTGTGTAACTAACAAACACTTGGCTTTGCAAATTAAAGGTACATCATTATTCCTACTAAGGATTTAATGCATATTGAAACAAAGAGTATTTAACTACCCTACTGCTTAGTCTATTCTAAGGCTACAAAAATTACAGTGAGCACATAATAATACAATGAAGCTACTATAAAAATTTCAGGATTAAAGCTATCACCAATTTACCACAAAAATTTCTACAATGATTAACTTAATAATATTAAGTGCACTCAAATGATTTAATAGCTCCTAGTGTCAACACATACAAACATGAACTAAATACACCAACAGATAGATCACAATTTGAGGAACCTAACAAAATTTGTTTCACAATTTTTGGACACCTACATAATTTTATATTAATTACCAAAGATGATCTCAGAATTTAAATTAGAAAACCATTTACTAATTCCTTATGAAAAAGAAAACTAAATCTCCCGTGCGGCCCACACGCTGCGGGGCCGAACACGCAATAGCGCTTTACACATGCGAAAGCACGCCGCGTGCCCCCGCAGATCTGCCCACGCAAGGTCGGCCTGCAGCGCGAGACGGCCCACGCAAGGTCGGCCTGCAACATGTATCATGTGGTTTAATAACTTTATAGTAGCATTGTCTTCTTTAGGAGACATCACAACGACAACGTGTGCAAACTCATTGGACAATCACCAACAGTCCGCATGCGACTTCTCAGACTTACCAACCGACGTCTATGACCGCTTCCTCAATCGTTGTCGCTGTCGTAGGTTTATGCATATACCGGGAGCACATGATCAAGGCAGTTTAGACGGGCTCAAGATGCCGGAGTTCATGCGTTTCCTAAAATCATGCTCTAGATTATGGTTCCTAGCTCAGGAAAATATAGAACATGATTCAGTTAAAAATTTTGTATGAATTTTCTAATATTAAATCAGATTTTGATATTTTTGAATGCATATTTATTATAGAAAGAATATTTGGATTTCTTTAAAAATAGTTCTATAATTTTTTTATAGTCTAATTGATCTCTCTAAACTATCGTGAAAGTCTGATTTGTAAGATGACTGACTAACATGATGCGACGTCAGCCAAAACAATTTTAGGAACCACCAGGGAAGGTAAAATCGGACAGTTTCAAGAGTTAGAGTGCAGAAATTTGGTTTTCGAATTGAGCGAGGTAAGTCTAACTGACCTCTGTAAACTACCACGAAAGATCATCTACTCATGACCTCTATAACTGACCTCTAACTGATCTTCTTCGTGACCGACGTGGCACAACGTCAGTCAAAACCACTTTCAGAACTGCACGCAAGGTAAATCGAACGTTTTCAAGAGTTAGAAGAGTCTAAAAATCTGATTTTCTAATTAATGGAGCTCAGATGAAGTTTTTTGAAAGGGAAAGGGCATTACATGCACAGGGCCACACATGGGCCCGCAGGAGCAGTGTACGCGTGCGTTGCTCTGTGTTGACCTGATGAGCCCAGGGGTAACGTGCGCCTTGTCTCGTCCGCCCAACACAGCGTCAACGATCCTATATAAATTGCCATCTCCTCTTCTACCTCTGCAATCCGGTCGGCAAGCCAATCACTCGACCCCAAGCTCCGCCACACACAACAAGCACGCAGAGGCCTCTGTGTCCAGGGAGGTACCCTACGTCCCTACCCTACCAGGCCAGGCTACCGCAAGATCGAGCGAGTCCAGCCGGGGGACAAGAAAAATGCCCAAGACGAAGGTGCACCCCAACGCCGCCGCCGACCCAGTCCCGGTCAGCACCAGCGGCGCGTGCACAGGCTGCGCGGCGGCGCCCGACGAGGCGGAGCCGCCCACGGTGCTGACGGTGTGGCGCAAGTCGCTGCTCTTCAACTGCGACGGCTTCACCGTCTACGACGCCAGCGGCGACCTCGCCTTCCGCGTCGACTCCTACGACGCCTCCGGCCGCCGGCGCGCCGAGGTCGTGCTCATGGACGCCACGGGAACCCCGCTCCTGACCGTCCGCCGCAAGAGGAGGCTCGGCATGATGGCGGAGCGCTGGGTCATCTACGACGGCGACGCCGCCTCGGATGCCGAGGCGGAGCGCCGCAACAGCAAGCCGCTCCTCTCCGTGCGCCGCCACAGAAGGGCGTCGTCGAAGGAGAAGGCGCTGGCCTACGTGACGCCCCTTGTGCCAGCCTCCTCCTCGTCAGGCCGCCGCACCACCGCCGAGGCCAAGGCATCGTACGTGGTGGAGGGCTCGTACGGGCTGCGCGCCTGCGCCGTGCGGGACACGCTCGGGGACGCCGTGTTGGCCGAGGTCCGCCGGAAGGAGGCCGTGGTGGGGGACGACGTGTTCCGCCTGGTGGCGGACCCACGCCTCGGCGCGACGCTTGCCATGGGCCTCGTCATCGCCCTCGATGAGATGTTCGCCGTTGGCCGGTCCGCGCGGTCGTCGTCCCTGCTGCGCAGCAGGACATGGTCGGTGTAGCCGGCAGCTGCAACGTTAACGTCGCAGCCATGGCCCATGGGTTGGGAGTGGGATGGGACCCGACATGCATGTAGAGACAACACAACATCCCTGCGGCGGAGATCGTCCAATCCAACAAACTGAAGTAGCAGTGGCCGCCGCCGCCGCCGCCGCCGTCGTCTTCGTCCAGGATTTTGCCCAACGATGGATGCTGTTTTCAGTTGAGCTTCCTTCAGTTTGTTCACTCAACTCACTTTTAAATTCACAATTGACTGTAGTTATAAAGAACAAACAATACGGACTCCAACAGTAGGAACTTGGAAGCTCTATGCCTTTGTACTGTATACCCAAAACAGTCTAGCTAGTACTACTGAAACGCGCCATCTTCTATATTTCATTCATCATGTGCCTGATTTTTTTTTCGTTGGTGTTCAGGTGATTTGTAATTTTGCCGTTGTTTGGCTGTAGAAAAAAGTTGTGAAAATATCTCTTGTGAGTTGTCTTTTCAATTGTATTATATTAGTTGGTTGCATAAGATTATTATTGCTAAAAAGTCAAATGTAGCAACTCTCCTAGTTGAGTAGAGATTGAAACTGTAACGACTAGCGAGCAAATACATACGGAGTATACACAGTGGACTTTGTTGTAATTTGCCGCGGCTTATGGCAGCTGGGGCGGCTGGCAGCATAGTTACCACTGTGTGTTATTGTATCGTCTCTGTCAGTCTGGCCCAGGGGCCAATCATAGAGCCACATTTTAATCGCCTCTGTTTTGGCTCCAAGAAATTTATAAAAAAAGAAAGAATGAAAATGGCAATGAGGAATGCATGCGAATTTGTGTATGTATGGATGAACTCCGCGTTGTATTTTCCGCTGTGTTTATTTCTCTCATGCTGCTTGCTTTATTTGGGAAGCCGGTTTTAGAAAGATGATGCATACACGCTACTTCCTCCGTTTCAAAATGTAAGTTGTTCTCGTTTTTTTATATATATAGTTTTTACTAATATAAATATAGATATATAAGAAATTTTATATTAGGAAAAGCTATGTATGTAGAAAAAACAGAACGGCACGATTTGGGAGTGGGGAGTAGACAGGATTGGACCTATGTTACTTACATGCCATATATGTAGTAGGCAGTTTATTTCATCTTAGTAGACAATGATCATGCCGAATGGAATATAATGTTAGGTTAGCCGTGTTCATCACAGTAAAGCTGAATTGAAGTAGTTTTTCGTTGCTCAGCCGTTTCTCCATCTATCACTTTTAGACGGTGAACTTTTGCGCTTCTTTTTCATGACGAAATGGTTGAAGTTGCACATGAAAGTTTGTGCACTTTTCTTGCCTAATAACATTAATTAAATTGCATGTCTGGATCTCAGTAGGAGTTTCATTGAAGTTTCATCTACATTAAATAGATTGTCATATAGTCATTTTTTATGACATGGTAGTGTATTTAAGAAGAGATAGAAGAAATGAGTTTCATCTAGACGAAACTCTTTTGATACGATTACCAACTCTTTGAGTCATGAAATTAAATGCCTATGAAACTTTGGAATAAAACTTTGCATTTAAAGTGGGTGTTTGATCCAAGTTTCATTTCATTCTACTATGACATGACAGTCTTGAAAACATCGCCACGAAGCTATCCAGTGAGACTGTCGTGCATGCATTGTGTGAAAGCCTGCTGCAAGGAGACGTTAACTTGTGGCCCTCTATTTTATTTGTAGCCACAGTTTCTCTATACGTCAATCGGTATTGTACCCTTTTTTTGCATTTTTTTTATCTACTAGTAAACATGCCCGTGCGTTATAACGGGACTACAATTTATTATGTGTCGACAGCACGAGCATGGCTGCACGGCAGAGCCGCGCACGGGCACAACGGCTATTGCAAAGGCAGCTTGAACCGGCGGCATGACGACCATGGTAGCACACGCGCGCGGTGTCACCAACTATGGCCAGGCAGTCTGAGCGAGCGGTGCGGCGGCCACCATGTTTACCTCAATGCAAGGTTGCACGGTGGGGCAGCACAACGCCAGGTAGTTACTCCCTCCGTCCCTAAATAATTGTCGTTCTCGTTTCTCGAGGAGCTAGTCAAATACTTTTAACTTTGACCACATACATATAAGAAAACGTTAATATTTATAGTACATGATTAGTATCATTAGATAGATCATTGAATCTATTTTCATAATTAACTTATTTGGAGACACAAATGTTGCTAATATTTTTTATAAACATAGTTAAACTTAAGAAAGTTTGACCGGTACAAGCCCACTTCCTTATTTTATACAAGCCCACTTCCTTATTTTATCTTATTATATATGTTTGTCTTCAGTAAGTGCATTAATAACATTATTAGTAGGGTAAGTGCTTGCATTCCAAAATGAGCCGCCAAGAAGACAATATAATACCGGCAACCAACAAGCACGCGTACGGTACGGAATTGTATCTCCAGAGAGTCCAGTTATTCGAGTAGGGCATAAATATACAACAAACGAATCCCACGCACCCATAGTTTCTCTGGGCGTCCATCCCTGCCCATCTATATTGTACCTCCAGTGGTGTGCTTTTACACTTTTTCTAGGTATATAGGCGAAATTTGATAGACTTTTCGTAAGAAAAAGCTGTGATGATGACCGAAGGTCGTCGATAGCGAGCGAAGAGCTGGTTGAGTGCGTTGCGCCAAGTCAGCTCTGTTCACAAGGTACGTGGACATCCAAGACAAACGTGTCCAAGGACCATGCACGTATTCGAACAGTTCACCTACAGTGAAGTGAAGAGAGAACAGCGCAAAGTTATCCGTGCATCCAAGAAAGTCATGCCATGCGTAGTAGTAGTAGTAAGAGGAAACGTATGATTCAGATAAGCATGCCTCCTGATAATGGCACTGCAGATGGAGGAAGAGACGGCGACGGGAGCGAAGATAATGACGAATAATTTGTGTATGTGCCTGGCAGAAAAAAAAAGGCAATGATGTTAATTACGACAGGTACCTGTCATGTCACACGCATGACAGTTTAGTCGCGCAACTAATATAATTATTAATCAAGCTGCCCGTGCGATGACGACGACTAATCCCTGCTGAATGGAATGTGTGCGTGAACGATTAGGTTAGCTGAATCCACTGATTATAGCAAAGAAATACGAGGAAATATATATGCTGGGCCATCATTTTCTTGGCGATGAACTTTTGCACTTTTCTAGCCGAAATGGGAGAACTTTTCCAGGAAATTTGTGCACTTTTGCCGCCTAATGTTCTCCCCTCCGTCCCATCGTCCCGAAGAGCTCGCGGGCAGCTGCCTTTCCGTCGTCAACTCCCAGTGCGTGCTGCTAGGCTGCATGCGTGTTCGCAAAGGTACGTGCACAGCAGCTAAAACCAAACGTGGTCAGTGCAGGAGCACCACACGGAGAATTTGACTGCATGCATGCTCACGTTCCGGAAGGTGGCAAGCGACAATATCTAGACCGAGCTCTCATTGGCAATTAATTAATACATGCATATATACAGGCAAAATATATTATAATTGGTAGCTATTGGATAGATGTCTTGCATGGTTGGATACTTGGATGGCCACAAGTCAACACCGATCAGCGCATGAATAACGCATGTCAACGCAACAGTAGCCTGTGGGCAGGCTCAACTCAACAGCTTCTTGTATATCAAGCATGCATATACCACTACCACAGCAGCGGTAGTACTGTCCGTCCTTTTTCAATATATTGATTGATTGTCTCTGCTGATGACTGGATGCATGCGAAGAAGGGTGCATGCACTTTTAAGAATACTTTTTGTGCACTTTTTTCCTGAATGGAAAGAGTGATTTATACGTTAAAACCCTTCTGATTGGAACGAAAACAAGATTGTACGCAGATGACAGTTGTGTTCTCCATTCCCTTCCGCTGTGTCGCCCATGCATGCCACATCCAAAGTTAAAAGGTCCTGGCCGGAAACGTGGTCATCGGTACGACCAAGCCACAATGAGCTACAACATGGATCACGCAAAGAAAAAAAACCCGGAGAAATTCTTGTCAAAAGTCAACGTCCGCTGCCTCCACCATGGATCGAAGCTTATCTCGCCGGAGTCATCGACGTCCGCTGCCTCCACCATGGATGCGTGACATGGATCCGCCTGCCATGGGCGACACACACATCAAGTTGTTGAAGCCGCCTCTATCACGATACAGAGGGACAGAGTGAGGGGAGGCATATAGAGGCGGCCATCGGTAGAAGACACCGATCTAGAAGGAGACTAGGGTGAGATAGGGAAGGCAAGTGCAATGAGTGTCTATGAGAGCTGTTGCCGCCACTAGATCTAAGGTGGTGGCAAAAGAGGAGGAGCGCTGGTGGGGCCGGGGACTCCGTGATGGCATGACGATGTATACAAAACTACCTATATTATGAAAAATAGACATGGCAGCTCGCTGTCTGTGTTTTTTTTACTACTTCTCCCATTTCATCTGGAAATGTGCAAAAGTGCAACGCCTGAGAATGATGGTTCGTTGCTCAAAGTCATGCATCATCCTCGTATATTTGTTTGGCAAATGGAATCATCTAACCTATATACTAATCGTTTCACCCACAATTCCATTTGTCATGATTAGTCATCGCACGGGCAGCTAGATTAATTTACTTGACTAAATTGCCATTGTATTGTATGTGACAACCCACTGTCTGTCCTACTTAATTCTCCATGATGTAACGCGTACCAGCCTACGTCCTCCTCCAAGGCACTGGAATCGGCACAATCTCCCTTATATGTATCCTCCATTCTAAATTATAGTTCACACTATCTCTCATAAGTTAAGTTTTTCTAATTTTAACCAAAGTTTTAGAAAAACATATATTAATATCTATAAGTCGTTGAACCAAATCTTCATTGAGAATTAGGAAAGTAATATGATGCTCTAGATGTTAACATCAATATTAGGCTGTGTAAAGTGCTTCAGCTATCAAAAAACAGAACAGCGTTCATCAACCAAACAGAAGCACAAAGTTGCTTTTTCAGAAGCAAACCGCTTGCGTGCAGTACAATTTTGAAAGCTCCTTGAAAATGGGTGAAAATAAATAGCTATTGAGAGAGAGAAGGTAGGTCTTATACTTGTTTAAACTAGACAACTTACAGTTTTCTATAGCACGCATAGCTCACAATAACATTTTTATAGCTCACAACAGTTTTTTTACAGCTCACAACTAAACCAAATTGACCCTTAGTGTATTTTCCCATAAACAAGATCAAAATAGAAGAGATGTCACTTAGAACCAAGCCAAAGTAATATGTATTTTAGATTGGAAGATTGGAGAGAATAAAAGTTACATGACTTACACATCCGTGTCAAAAAAAAATATTTCAGTGGCAGTCAGGCTACGATCATTCCTCTGATTGCAACATGCGCGAATGGTGCAGAATTGCAGATGCAAGGCCTCTTCATGCTTATCTGCTGCTGCTAATTTTTTTTAACCTAAACATATATCTGCTGCTGGTTACATATGCATGCATGGTGAACAAGCAACTCGAGACACATTCATTTTGTCCATACCATGCCTGCCATGCACACGCACACAGAGATATCATCTTTTCATCTACGTCTCGACCTTGATCAGTGCCTGGCATAATAATCAGGAGGCACAGTGATCATCTTGAAAATGGAAAATCCATATATCAGGATCATGCATGCGTTGTTCCTGCTACTACGCATGGCATGACACACATTGCACGACTTTGGATGCACATAATCAGCACACGGGAAACAACAGCATCTATTCACTTCACTGTACGTACGAATTGTTGGCATGTTGACCGCATGGACCATCATCTGTTGTCCTTGGACGTGAACTAATAACCACCAGATGTGTGATTCGTATGTAGGTGGTCCTTGTTGACACGTTTGTTTCGTTTTAGGTGTCCACACATAACATGTGTGTATACCTTGTGAACAGAGCTGACACTTGGCACAACGACGTACACGCACTCAAAATTGACAGACAATATGCAAGCAGCTTCGTTCGAGCTTCGTTCCGTCCGCATCACAGGACAGCTTTAATTTTCTCAATAAAAAAGTTATCAAATTTGACCCACAAACTTAGAAAAAGTGCAAAAGATTACACAATCCGAGGTACTGTACGGATGGACGTGCTGAGAAAGTGAGAAACTGTGGCTACAAGAGAACCAAAGGCCGCGGGTTAACAACTAACGTCTCCTTCCTTGCGCACAGAGCACTGGACATGTGTCTAAGGATCACGGAGAATGTTAGGCAACAAAAGTGCACGCACTTTCCTGTACAATGCAAGCTCATCCATTTATTTAGTAGGCTAGAAAAAAGTGCAAAAGTTCACCACCTGAAAACGATGGACCAACTGGCCGATCGAGAGAAAGAGAAACTACACTAGCTCTCGCACATATGTTGGTTCAACATTTACCGCGTCATCATCATTGCATTTTTTTTTCTTTTTTACCACAAACATTGACGCCCATGAATACGTATGTGCACTCATTCTCTATGAACGCGCGCACACACACGTAGACTATGTCTCCACTCCATGCGACTGAGCCAATAGAGCTTGAGGTTGATAAAGTCACCATAGATGTCTCATCATTGATGGATAAGTTGTCTATCACTTGGCAGTGGCGTTGCTGCTACGGCTACACCGACCACACTACTAGAGCCAGCCACCCCTACCAAATCATGGCTACAAATCCTCGATTTGTAGGGGCGGTTCCAGGGCATTTGTAGGGGCGGTTTGCTCAACCACCCCTACCAAACCGTGGCTACAAATCCTCGATTTGTAGGGGTGGTTCGCCAGCCGCATTTACAAATTTTCAAAATTTCTCAAATCTGGGCATTTTTCGCGCGAAAATCACACGCATCACTGCCGGCGGGATTCGAACCCTTGACCTCCCCCTCATGCGGTACTCTTCTAACCACTGCACCTCACACCCACTTGTGTCTATCATGGATTTTCTTTCTCCTCGTATTATCCTCAACCGAATTTAAATTGATTATTGGAGACCCCAAATGAATTCAAATGAAAAAGTTATCAACTACAAAGTTGTATAACTTTTCAAGATCTACAACTTTCGTTTTTGCTGTTTCTCCATCTGAGGTCGTTTTCAAAATTTGAATTTCAAATATGAGAAATTCGAACATAGTTTTCTTTGATAAGATGATTTCAAATCAAAAAGTTGTCAACTACAAAGTTGTATAACTTTTCGAGATCTACAACTTTCATTTTGGTTGTTTCACCATCCGAGGTCGTTTGAAAAATTTAAATTTCAAATTTGAGAAATTCAAACGTAGTTTTCCTTAATAAAATGATTTCAAATGAAAAGTTGTCAACTATAAAGTTATATAACTTTTCCAGATCTACAACTTTCATTTTGGTTGTTTCTCCATCCGAGGTCATTTGAAAAATTCAAATTTCAAATTTTAGAAATTCAAACATAGTTTTCCTTAACAAAATGATTTCGAATGAAAAAGTTGTCAAATACAAAGTTCTATAACTTTTCGAGATCTATAACTTTTATTTTGGTCATCTTTTCATGTGAATTTATTTGAACAATTCAAAATTTGAATTTCAAAAAATGACTACTTCAAACAATATTTTGAAACAGTAAATGATTTCAGCTGAAAAAGTCATGAAAATAAAAGTTGTAGCACTCATCAAGATCCACAACTTTTATTTTGGTCATTTATTCATCCGACAAAGTAGTAATATACATTGTTCATAAATTTACATCTCTTATAGTTAATGAAACTATACGAGAGATACGTAAATTTATGAACAATATTTACCATCACTTGCTCGGATAAAGAAATGACCAAAATAAAAGTTGTAGAACTTGATCAGTTCTACAACTTTTATGTTCACAACTTTTTCATTTGAAATCATTTACTCTTTCAAAATATTGTTTCAAGTTATCATTTTTTGAAATTCAAATATTGAATTGATAAAATAAAGTCACATGAAAAGATGACCAAAATAATAGCCATAGCAACACAATAAATTGATACAGCATGAGTTTAGAAAATTTTAGGAAAAAATCATCAAATTTGAAGTTTGTATGAGGGAGAAAGAATAATTACAAGTTTTAGCCAGAGATTAAAAAGAGAAATCAGAGTTTTTCAATAATTTAAAAATTAAATTTCTAACAGCATTTTGAAACAGTAAATGATTTGAAATGGAAAAGTTATAAATATCAAAGTACTTTTCGAGATCTATAACTTTTATTTTGGTCATTTCTTCATACGTGGTCATTTGAAAAAAAAAATTTAATACTTAATTTTTACTATTCGGCATCATCCAGCCGCCCCTACAAATAGGGACAGCTCAATATAGAGCTGCCCTTAAAAAATAAGAGGCATCGCTACATATCGGTTATGTAGTAGTGCCATGTCCTGCCCAGCAGGGATAGGGCCCTGGCGGCCGAGCACCCACCGGCGAACATCTAGTCGAGGCCGATGACAAGGCCCATGGCCAGCGTCGCGCCGAAGCGTGGGCCCTCCACGAGCCGGAACACGTCGTCCCCCACCATGGCCTCCTAGCTTCCGGCGAACCTCGGCCACCACGACGTCCCCGCACGCGTCCCGCACGGCGAAGGCCCGCTGCCCGTACGAGCCGTCCACCACATATGATGCCTCGGCCCCGGCGGTGGCACGGCGGCCTGAGATGACGAGGAAGAAGCTAGCAGGGGCGTCACATAGGCTAGCGCCTTCATCTTGGACGATGCCCTGTGGCTGCGCACGGAGAGGAGCGGCTTGCTGGTGGTGGTTCTCGTCTCCTCCGCATCAGCGGCAACATCGCCGTCGTAGATGACCCAGCACTCCACCAGCACGCCGAGCCTCCTCTTGCGACGCATGGTCAGGAGCGGGGTGTCCGTGGCATCCATGAGCACCACCTCGGTGCGCTGGTGGATATTAAACGTAAAAACATAAATTGATGGTGTCCTCAAACTTTTATTCCCTTCTCATATGGTCATGTGGATGAATGTTCAAGCTAACAATAGGGTGGATCCAACTCTATCGGGACCCCCTGGTAGGGGGGCTCATGCCCCCTACCCATTAGTCGAGAGGGGTTGGAGGAGGGAGATGATGTAACTCTTGCACCGGTGCACGTTGTCACTTGAGCACATATTGGTGTTGCACGGGCAAAATTGGTGTTGCATGGGCAAAGCCCGGTCCATATAGTCCAGAGGCAGTCGACGTTTGTGTGGTGGGCGAAGAAGATTCGATCTCATGTTACCGAATACAACACCCACATATCTTCTCCGTTGGGGTGCCTGGAGCACCGCTACAATTATGAACTAGGTTGTGTGAGGCATATTCTATGATGTCCACTCCTGGATCTGGTTAATGTAGCTCTCTCACGGTGTGCCTGGCAAAAGAAGAGTTCCTCCTTTTTGTGCTAGAAACCATCTAATGGCAAAATAAAGCATATAGTCAATTCCACATGTACGAGGGTTTATTAGGATTAAGTTTTCTCATTCCGCTATAGTAGTGCTTTCCTCGAATCGAAAAGCATTTTGGGGCTCCCCGAGTAACTTCTTTTGGGGCAGAGTACTCTTATTTTGCTGGAGATGCTCTTAACGTATTATTTTATTTGCATGGGCATTTAGTAATTTCATCTTTGCACTTAAAATCTTCGGAATTAAAGTAAGGCTGTCACGAGTGGAATTCCTAAATCCGTCAATAAAGACTTTCTAGTTCATGGCCAAGCATGCATGCGTGCGTTGGCTAGGACAGTTTCATACTACTGCGTATTGACGCTAAAACATGCCTACACGTGCATGTTCTTTTTTTCGATCAATTACACGTGCATGTTCTGCATGATGTTCCCTTCCCTGCCGAACTTACAAGCTTCAATTTGTGCCTTGTTAGCCTGTCCTGCATGCGCGAGCAAGCTCCACTACTGTAAGATATAGCAAGGACCCTAGCTCATTTTACAGGAGTTACACGTAGGTCTCGATCAATCGAGATCGAGTTGCCAATAAATCTCTGCTGATATAGCATCAAAAGCTAGCTTTTTCCCCCTTGGTGTATAATGCTGCTGGTATATGTGCGTTGGCTCCATTGTGGATTTGGACACTAGTAGAGAAATGACCTTTGATCTAGCTCGAAATTTGGCTTTAGTCCTGGTATTTTTCACGTCCGGGACTAGAGAGACCTTTAGTCCCGGTTTGTAGATCCAACCGGGACTAAAGGTCCCTGCCCAACGGCTACTACGCCAGGCTTTTGCTGGAGGGGACCTTTAGTCTCGGTTGAAGCTACCAACCGGGACTAAAGGTTAACTTTTACTCCTGGTTGGTGCCTCCAACAGAGAGTAAAAGTTTACTCCCGGCTGGAGGCTCCGTCCGGAACTAGAAAGGGACCTTTAGTCCCGGTTTCTGTCTCCAACCGAGACTAAAGGTACCCTCCTATATAGCCCTTGTTCCTCCCCGAGCCCGAGCCACTTCGAGCTCAGTGTTCTCTTGCTATCACCGGCCTCTCTTCTTCCTCATCACCGGTGTATCACAAGATTTCTTCCATTCCTCCATCGGTTCTAAAGGTTACTAACTTTATACTCTCGTGTTTCATCTGTAGCTTATTTCATTTTATGGACTAGATATATGTGGTTTTTTATGGTAGATTTTTTTATTTGTAAGCCATTTAACCTCAAAATCACTTTAAAGTTTGCGTATTTGGATGAAGGAAGGTTATAGTAGTTATTCAAAACTAGTATTGAGCTTTCATTTCTAGCATGCATAGCACACTTCATGCTTTAGAGATATAGAGAATTTTAGAGTTTTTTTAATTTTATTTATTTATAAAATGAGAAATTTATATTATATTAAAAATGAGTATAGAGAGTAGATGGCAATTGCTTCTGGGTCCTCGGCCTCTCATCGGGTTACAAAGCGACTGAGGCCGGACCTTCCTCTCATTGCATGCGGCAAGTGTGAGGAGAAGATTGTGATGGAGTACCGGGTGAGGAAGGAGTGTCCCAACAAGGGCCGTATCTTCTACAAGTGTCCGGATCGTAATGTGAGTTATTTTGTCGCATTTGATGATTATGGTTAATTTATACTTATTTTTATGATGATTGTAATTAAAGTTCTAATTTTTTATTTTAATTTCAGTGGGATGGCACTGGATGTTCAGGCTGGTACTAGGAGGAAGAGTATGTTGAACATGTGCAAAACTCTCTTGCACAGGCGGCTACGACGGCTGATCAGGCAGTGATCCTGCGGAAGAAGCCCATAAATGCTGAACAAACGCATGATCTTCTGTTTTAGTTGGGATTGGTCGCGAAACCCTTATGCTGCTGAAGTGCATTTTAGCTTTAGTTTTTTTAGTGGTAGTTGGGATTGTCTACATTGTAGCGAGACTTTCATAAATTAATACCTTGTGTGGTTGCATGCATGTCGTATAATTAACTAATTATGTTCTAGGTTTTAATATAGTGTGTATGTCATGTAATGCAGATGAGCTGGCATTGGATATACAATGCTGATCGCCGCTCCCAAGAGTTTATTGAGGGCGTGCATTCTTTCTTACGTGTGGCCGAGGCAAACAAACGCGATGGTTTCATGTGCTGCCCATGTGTCATATGTAAGAATTTGAAGGAATATGCTAGCTCAAGGAGTCTTCATTCACACTTGTTGAAGTCGGGTTTCATGCCAAACTATATTTGTTGGACGAAGCACGGAGAAACCGGGGTTGTAATGGAAGAAGGTGAAGAAGAACAATGTGACGATGATGACATTATTGCTGAACATGGTGCCTTCAATGATACTGCATGGGGGAAGCTGAAGAAGAGGTAGTGGCAGAAGATGAGCCCGCTGATGATTTTGGTCAGGCCATTCGTGACGCACAAGAGTAGTGGACCAACAAAACAAGGACATACTCTTCCCCTACAACTTCAAGTGAGTGTTAAATAATTAATATCGATCATATAGACATTTGTTCAATTATTTGCTTACTAGCTAAGCTATCTCCCATATATATACATATATGTTGACTCTAGTTAATGTCGATCATATTTGTGTATAAAAACATATGCATCAATCACTGGATATTGATGGTCATCGATATGGCCAATAGTCGGTTGAGAATCTTAGACTCGTTAAAAAAAGAGCAAACAGAGTACCAAGACATGATAGATATTATCCAAGGGTAATATGGTCTCTCTAGCAACTATATATACCCCGATCTCTTAACTGCAACAATTATTAAAGACCAAATTAATGTTTTATTTTATTAGACACAGTGTTTGGAAAAGTTTCATTGAGAATCACCACATGAAACATTGCAAAGCGTCACTAGATGTAATCGCACACAAAGTAAGTACTATCTATATTTATATATATATAATTCAATTAACACCATGCATGCTTTCAATTCACCGGATCTTTTTTCTCGTAAAAGTGGGTTCTGAGGCAAGAACAGGGGAACAACTACTGCAGATACTATGTTTGCGAGTTTATCGGGGCATACACAAAAAGAACTCCTAAAGAGATCCTCAAAGTATGTTATATAAATATATTCATATATTCACAATTTCTTTTGTTGCTCATATATATAAGTAATCAAGTGACCAACACACACACACACACATATATATATATATATATATTAATACGTTTCCTTTAACTTTTATTGAAGACTCTATGGTTGAAGGAAAAAGTCATACGACGTGACCAACTGAAAGCAATTCAAGAGACCATAGCAGGATTTCTTAATGACCAGGTCCTCAACCTCGCCGGCGAGTTCTACAATGACGTTAATGAAACATGGAAGCCAAACTAGATGGAGTGACACTACTACAGAAATGAACTTGCGCAGCGTTGCATAATTGGCCTCTGTGGCGGGCACTGTTTTTGCCCGCCACGGTAATTCGGTGGCCGGCAGCCACTGAGACGCCCGCTGCGGTAAATGATTTACTGCAGCGGGCAACCCTACGGTAAATCCCCATTTACCGCAGCGGACATCTTAACGCGTCCGCCACGGTAAATCGATTTACCGTGGCGGGCACACTAAAAGGCCCGCCACGGAAAAAGGCAAGGCCCAAATGGCCCAGCGCCGGCCCGATAGTTGTCTTCATATATAAGCCAGCACTTAGTGTTCCCTTTCACTCCTCTCACCCCCTCGCCCTCCCTCTCACTCTTCTCAGACGCGGCCGCACTCCCTTCCCACGCGTTGCATCCTGAGAGACGAGCCCCTCTCCGTCGACCCCCACCCCTACACTCCCCATCCTCTATCTCTCCCAGCGGTGGCGGCGCTCTTCCCGGCCGTGGTGGCGCGGCTCACGCTGGCGGAGGGCAGCGTGGTGGCGCTGCTCGCGCGGGCAAAGGGCGGTGCCATGGCGTGGCTCACGCGAAGGGAGGGCGGCGCGGTGGCGCTGCTCGCGCGGGTGGAGGGCGGCGCCGTGGCGTGGCTCGCGTGGAGGGAGGACGACGCGTTGAGGCGGCTCGCGCGGGCGGAGGTTGTCGCGGCGGCCCGTCCTCCACCAGGCTACAGTGGCGCGGCGTCATCTTGATCCGCCTCCTGCGACGGCCATGGCGGCGGATCTGCCCCGGCGAGGGCGTATCCGGCCCCAGCGAGGGTGGATCCAGACCCGGTGGCTCCACGGCGTCGATCCGGCCACCAGCGGCTCCACGGCGTCGATCCGGCCACCGATGGCTCCACGACATGAATCCACATCTGGCGCCCCTCTCCCGGTGGCTGGTGGGCCTGTCGACGGCGGATCTGGCGAGGTGGAGCTCAAGGCAAGCTCGCATCGGATCCCGGTGGCGCTAGGGTTTCGAACTATTGGATTGGAAACGAGCTCGCCGGTGGGCTGAGAATGGGCTCGTTGGCGGGCTCCTGGGTTTTTTTTTTGTTTTTTAAAAACATTAACCGCGGCGGCCAAGGCCGCCCGCCGCGGTTAAGCCATGATTTACCGTGGCCTTTGGGCCGCGGCGGACGGCTTTGCCCGCCGCGGAAAACCGAAAACGCCCGTCGCGGTTAAAGTTTGTGTAGTAGTGTGATTTTGTTATCCCAAGGATATGATAGAATATACAATGCAACCTTTATTTGTAATATATATATATACACATACATATTATATGTACATAAAATAACGTACAATATATGTATATGAATGTAATATATACATTAGTTTCATACTTTAGTTTGTACAAAATGTTCGAACATTATAAACGTGTAGAATACGTATATTATTAGCAGCGTAGAATGCGTATTCGAAAACCTATTCGAAAACCAAAACGAATCATCAATTGAAAATAGAAACAAAAAAAAAAGAAAAAAAGGAAACCTTTAGTCCCCGTTGGTAATACCAACCGGGACTAAAGGGCCGCCCCATGTGGCTAGGCCGGGAGGCCCTTTAGTCCCGGTTGGTCTTACCAACCGGGACTAAAGGTGCACCTTTAGTCCCGGGCGCGAAACCGGGACTAAAGGAGGGGACCTTTAGTCCCGATTTCGTACTCCCGGTTCCAAAACCAGGACTGAAGATGGTTGAGAACCGGGAGTACAGCCTGTTTCTCCACTAGTGGGAACAGCCACATGTTGTTGCATTGCTACTGGTGATCGATATACCATATACTTCGTATATCACTAGCTACAAAGATCGCGTGCATGCATATGAACTGGTCGGGCCACATGCTTAGATGACAAGATCCGCGTGCATATCAACGACTTGCTCTGCCGTCCTCCGGATCACTTGAGAAGTCCGCCTCATCATATGCTGGGTTACGGAAACCTTAATCTCCTTCTCTGATCTCCTCGTTCTCCTCCTGGTAGTCCTCCCCCTTTGAGGCTTCCTTCCCTCAAATGGCATTGGTGGGCGCCGGTTGGAGCCCAGATGCGCTCTTAGGCGATGCTACTCACGGCTACCGCCTGCTGGCTCTGACTCAATGCCTTACAGCTTTATAGTTGTCATCTGTTGGATCCAACTCAATACCTTACAGCTACATGTGGGCTAGAGTTCTTTAGAATATGTCATTGGTGGTGGCACAGGTTAGGAAGCATTGCTTGCACTTGCTTCGGTTAGTAGGCAGAGCTGGTAGCTGAATCATGTTGTTCTTTTGTTAAGTATTGTAATCCTTCTCTCTCCCACTTCTCATGTACTTCATTAACCTTCAAGGGTCGCCCTATACTAGGTGCTCAACACCCTCTATTCCTGGCTTCGCCGTATCAGTGGAAAATTATTCATGCGGGGACTTTTCGCGCCCCCACCCTTGTTTGGGAATGTGATACATGGCAACGTGGATAAGGCACAACTAGGAATAATACAGATTCGTAGCATGGAATAGACGATTACAATATTAATTATCCCTTCAGCCAACTTAATTTTCTCTAGAAATATCCAGGGTCTTATAATCAATGTGTTAGAGTGTACGCACTGATTTCCTCTGAGTAATACATTGAGTATTCCCCAATGCATATGTTCTCATGGTATCATCGAGACGGTTCACTCCTGCGACCTCTCCGCGAGTCCGCAAACCCTAGATCGCACTGCCGTCGAACCCCACGTTCACCGGCCGATCCACCGTGCTGCCATAGAGCCTCCCCGCTCGCCGGCCCCTTCCCTCATTGCGCGCCGCCATGGAGCCCTCGCTCGCTGGCCCAATCTCACCTGTCGCTGTTGATCTCGCCGATCGCGCCTAGCGCCGTCGTCGCCAGGTCCCCGCCCCCATGGCTGAAACTGAGGCCGAGTGCCAGGCACGCGAGCAACGTGAGCAGCTCGAGCGCGATGCCGCGGAGGCCCGTTTCGGTGTCGCGTGGGAAGCTGCGGAGAAAACCACTGCTGATCACGCCATCGCCCTTGATGCCTACGAGGCCAAGCACGCCGTCATCCACGCCCATGCCCTCGCTGTCCTCAACATCAAGGTTCTTGTGCCCGTGGTGTTGGATCACGCCGCCAATAACTACAACCATTGGCGCGCCACCCTCTTCCTCGTTGTCTTGGGCAAGTATGCCCTAACCGATCACGTTCTCACTGACGTGGTCAATGCTGATTGCTCGGCATGGGTGTAGATGGACCACACCGTCCTCACCTGGATCTACGGCACCATCCACGGTGACCTCCAGCAATCGGCGATGCTGCGCAACCCTAACACGCGCGTCGCTTGGACCTTACTCGAGAACGATTTTCTTGGCCAGCGCGAGTCACACGCCCTACTGCTCTCCGTCGAATTCCACACGGCTAAGCAGGGGGCGTCATCGATCATCGACTTCTGCGTACGCCTCGAGAGAATGGCCACGGCACTCATCGATTTCGGTGACACCATCGCCGACCGTACTCTCGTCCTCACACTTCTCCGAGGACTCAGCGGTAAGTTCCGGCCCATGGTCTCCAACCTGAAGATGCGTCAACCCTTTCCCACCTTTGAGGAGGCCCGCATGTGCTCCTCCTCGAGGAGATCGACATCGACGATGTTGCCGCCGAGACCGATGTCGCCCCACCACCACCACCATCCGACCTCGTTGCTCCCAACTCCGCCCCATGACCTCCTACTGGTGGTGGCGGTTCGGGTGGCACCAACAATGGGCAGGGCAGGCAGGGCGGCCAGTCCTCCTAGCACTCCGGCCATCGTCGTGGCCGTGGCAGCAAGTAGCAGAACGCCTCCGGCTCCAACACCGAGGGTCCTCGTCCACCGACACCATTCACCAACCCCTAGGCTGGTACGGTGCAGTTCTGGCCGCACCCATACAGCCTCAGCGGCACACCCAGGGCGCCCCGTCTCCCTCCGCCAGCTGCCTTCACCGCCATGCCCCAGCAGCAGCAGTACCCAGCGTCGTACCTCTACCCCATGCCACCACCATCGCCATACGGCATTGGCGCCCCTCTAGGTTTTGACTATGGGGCGTCCCGCCCGCCCATTAAGCCACACCACCACCGCAGCAGAAATAGCCTTCCCCTTGGACACCGATGCAAGGAGGGTCCTGGGATGCGCCGTCGCTCGTCACCAACTTTAGCACCATGTCATTGACCCCACCGCCATTGATCGAGTGGTATGCTGATTCCGACGCTGGCTCTCACATGGTCAACACCGCTGGTATTCTATCTTCCTCTCACCCTCCCCCATCATCTGGTCCTTCATCTATAGTTGTCGGTAATGGAGCTTTGCTTCCCGTTACCTCTGCTGGGTCACACTTGTTTTCCACCCCATGATGTCCTATTTTTCTTTCTAATTTTCTGGTTTCCCCTAACATTATTAAGAACTTGATTTTGTTCGTCGTTTCACCACTGATAATAACTGTTCCATCGAGTTTGATCCCTTTGGCCTTTCTGTGATGGACCTACAGGCTCGGAGCGTGATTGCCAGGTGCAATAGCTTGGGTGACCTCTACCCATTCTTCCCACTAGCACCAGCCAGCACTCCCACCCTCGCTTTCGCAGCATCTCCACCACCCTCTTGCATCGCCGCCTTGGTCACATCGGTCTTGAGGCACTATCCAAGCTCATCAATTCCAATGTTATTTCATGTAATAAGCGCCATACTGATCATATTTGTCATGCCAGCCAGTTAGGCCGCCATGCACGTCTTCCTTTTAGCAAGTCAAACTCTCGAGCGCTTCATCCTTTTGATTTAATACATTGTGATCTTTGGACATCCCCAGTTTTAGTGTGTCTGGTTATAAATATTACCTCATCATTCTTGATGATTGCACCCACTACACCTAGACTTTTCCACTATGCCTCAAGTCTGACACATTCATCGTCCTTTCTCACTTTTTCTCGTATGTGCGCACACAGTTTGACTCCCCTATCAAGGCAGTTTAGTGCGACAATGGCCATGAGTTCGATCACTTCTCGGCCCGCACGTTCTTCCTTACCCATGGTGTAGTCCTCCGGATGTCGTGCCCGTACACCTCACAGCAGAACAGGCGCACCGAGCACACTCTTCGCACAGTCAACAACATCGTGCGCTCCCTTTTGTTTTAGGCCAGTCTTCCTCCGGTTTATTGGGCTGACTCCCTTCACACCGCCACCTACCTCCTCAATCGTCACCCCACCAAAACCCGAGATGGCCTTACTGTGGTAGAACCGTCTGAAATAACACGCTTTCGGAGGTGGTCGTCTTCCACTAGACACTAAGCACCCCAAAAGTTAGCTACATCAGACAGTTCCGTCGAGCACACCCCACTAGAGAACTCGAATCAATCCACGTTTTACCTCTAGAATCCAATAATAAGTACGAGCTTACAATACTTAGTCCATTTCATACAACGAGAGTTTTTGAAAATTATTTATTACAATACTAGGGTTCAGAGTGCAATAATTAAACAGCGGAATAAAAATAAACATCTAGCGGAAATAATTTAAAGATAGAATCCTCCACATAAGAGTTACTCCTCAAGCTGCACCGACAACAGGGTAAAATAAACTCTGAGTACACAATGTACTCACAAGACTTACCCGACTAGTGGGAATAGTTTCCAGACTCTAAGGGGTATGATAGGCAATATGGGTTTATTGTTTTCGAAAAGCATTACTAGAAGTACGTCCTTAAGATCAAGTTTGATTAGCAGTCATGATTACTTCATTAGCTAACCATTCTAGGTAAGCACATGTACTACCTTCAAGCAAGGGTTGAGAAATGAGAACCATTTTACCATCTTTCATATTCCAGTTCTTACTACGGTGCTAGACCATAGCCAAGTTGTACCGTCTCACAGAAACAGCGATTTGCGAACTAATGTTTCCCAACTAGGTACCCTAAAACACACTCCCCATTTGTACCCTAGGCACAAACAAGACCAACCCATTCCACTTCTTTCACAAAGGTTCAGGTCCCCGTCCAAACTTGGACTCCAAGCCCCCACACTTGAGACCCGGTCTCAATATGGTGCTTCGACCTCCACCTGTCCCCGCCTCCAATCAGTCGGTCCAGAAAGAGCTGGAACCCACGACAAGAGCGTAACGAGCCTTCCCGCTCCCATAAGCAAGTATGTGCTCAGGATAAAAACTCTATGACCTGACTACCATCCACAGCAATGGATGGTCCTCAATCGACACGGACATAGAAAATAGTGTAACCAAGCTAAGCCCTGTTGGCCGCGGGACACAACTCGTCACACCCACCATAACCCATACCGTATCCCTGCTCAGTCTCCATTTTTCTTTCATCATTTTTATCGTGAGAGTAATTATAATAATCTCCTCCTCGTACTCCTTGACGATCTCCTCGAACTCACGATCATCTGTGGTCTCTATCTCCACCAACTCGTTCTCTACATACATGCGATGACGATGTAACACTTAGCATTTAGACAACAGCAACTCTTAAAATAGAATACACATACTAAACTACTAAGCTAGCTCTAATGACTAAGATACTAAGCTAACTATCATTTTCATCAAGCAAAGTGTTGTGTTCAACTAACAAACACTTGGCTTTGCAAATTAAAGGTACATCTTTATTCCTACTAAGGATTTAATGCATATTGAAACAAAGAGTATTTAACTACCCTACTGCTTAGTCTATTCTAAGGCTACAAAAATTACAGTGAGCACATAATAATACAATGAAGCTACTATAAAAATTTCAGGACTAAAGCTATCATCAATTTACCACAAAAATTCCTGCAATGATTAACTTAATAATATTAAGCGCTCTCAAACAATTTAATAGCTCCCAGTGTCAACACATATAAACATGAACTAAATACACCAACAGATAGATCACAATTTTAGGAACCTAATAAAATTTGTTTCATAATTTTTGGACACCTACATTATTTTATATTAATTACCAAAGATCAGTTCAGAATTTAAATTAGAAAACCATTTACTAATTCCTTATGAAAAAGAAAACTGAATCTCCCGCGCGGCCCACACGCACGACCCACACGTGCGGCCTCACAAAATGAATTGAGAGCTCGAAAAAACCATGTTTTGTGGCTCCTCCGGCTCTGGCTCCTCTGGTATTGTAGTACGGAGCTAGAGCCGGAGAATGCCCTGCCAAACATGACCTTAACTGCCATGTGCTGCATGCTTGCTACCTCGCTGGATATATGGGTAAGGAGGGGTCGCTAGGGACACTAAATCAGTTGATGGTACATATGAACATCATGATTTGATTCAAGCAATCTTACATGTGGAGCAGAGCAAGACTAGAAGCCGTGGAATGGAGGCGACGTCGGTTGAGGTATAAAAGCAATCTTTGGGAAGAATATGGGGAACATGCCGCTGATGCTGCGCCCCCCTGTTGGACGCTTGCCAACGAGGACAATCACTATTAAATTTTTTTTGGGAGATAGGCCCCTAGGATTAACAGGGTTAGCAAACACAAATCTATGTGTCTATTAAAATATCCAACGTATTTTGCAGGCAAACAAACCATTTTCGGAGGCACCAAATAAAAGATTATTTCCATAAATCAATTATAGAGGCAGGCCTCATAAGACGTCCGCCTTCTGGCCCATTAAAAATCCTAATACAGAGTCGCCTTCAGCACTTAGCCAACTTCAGCCGTCTCACTCCGTCTTGCACCCTTACTTACCTTGCGCGACGCCTTCCACACTTCCTCTCTCTCCTCCATCTTCCACCCTCCCTTCCTCTCCCTCTGTCTTTCACACTCCCTCTGTCTCCCTATCGCCACCCCATTCACTGATGCAACCGCCGATGCGAGGCCCCGCACCTCCCCGTCGTCTCTCTCAGCGGCGGTGGATCTCGTGCACCGCACAAGGGATGAGGAGGAGGTTGCGAGCCATGGACATGGCAGTGGCAAATGTCGCTCTCGGTGCGACAGCAATGGATATCCTCTTCGTGTGGCGAGCAGATCCGGCTGCATCGGCGGCGGCTGCCGCCACCGTATGATGTGGCGGGTAGATGTGGACGAGCCCCATCTCCTCCTCTCCTTATGGCGGCCATATCCAGGGTCTCCTCTTCTCTCTTCAGTCTCTCCCTCCACTACTCGATTGAAAGGTCCTAAATTGCTAGAGGGGGAGGTGAATAGCCTAATAAAGTTTCTACAAAATCACTAGAGCAAATATGTTAGTAAAATAAATGGCACAAAGTGAGTTTTGCTCTAGCTCTACAAAGTGTTGCAAGCCACCTACCAAATACTAGTTGATATGATTTCTATGTCACTCAAGAGCTAGGTTGCTAATTCTACCTCTAGTGTGAGCTAGCAAGAAAATTAACTACAGCTAATTACTACTAACTAGCTCTAACAAACAACTACTACCACTACACAAGTAAATTAAGGAAAGTAATGCACAAAGGGAGTAGAGTGATATACCGAATCCGGCAAGAGTCCGATGAGAATACCAAAAGACAAATCAATCAAGAATACCAATTTGATGACACAATGATTTATCCTGAGGTTCACTTGCTTGCCGGCAAACTAGTCCCTGTTGTGACGGCCGATTCACTTGGTGGCTCACGCGCTAATAGGCACCATGCCTAGCCCAACATTTGGGCGCCGTAAGAACCAACACAAATGAGGGCACTCAACGTCACGAGGAATTTACTAGAGTACCTTTTCGCAAACTTTCACGGTACTAAGGTCAAGAACCCCTCACAAATCACCGGAGATGGCCACAAACAATCACCAACATGTGCCAATCCTCCACCGCAGCTCCAAGCCATCTAGGTGGCAGCAACCACCAAGAGTAACAAGCAAACCCGCAGTTCACACTATCACTGGATGAACAAATCACAAGCTAGATGAGTGGGAGGCGTGGGAGTATGCTCACAAGGTGTATCAATCAGTTAGAGAGCCAAGAGAGTGAGCAAGAGCCGGCCAAGGCCTATTTATACAGCCCCCAAAGCTAAAATAGTCGTTGGCCCCTCATGCCACTTTCTGCGTCCACATCAGACGCAAACTCGGGGGCATCGGATGCTACGTGCCAGCGCTTGATGCATCGCACGAAGACACATGTACTAGCCGTTTGAAGATAGTCGTTGGCACCCAACGGCTAGCTCTGTGCGCGCCCTAATCGCCAGCGTCCGATGCATCGTCGGACGCAACTGTCCTCAGCGTCTGATGCGATCCCGAGAGCATCCAGAGACCTCCCAGACACATCGGACACGTCCGAGGACCCCCATCAGACGCTAACTATCGTCCGATGCTCTTTGACCCGCCTAGTCAGCATATGAACAATGTTGTCACCGCGACCGAAGCATGTCTCCGTTATTGTCCGATGCCTTCGCATAGAGTCTGAAGAATTATTCCCAGAGACAGAGAGCAGCCAAAGTACATCAGACGCAAACACTTAGTGTCCGATGCCTTTCACCGTAGTGTTCAATGCCTCTATCGCAGCTGCCTTGCACCTAGGGTTAGCCACCGAACGATAACACTTATCGTCCGATGCCTGCGTCTTCAGCGTCCGATGCAGGCAGAGCTCCTCCTTATCTTCTCTTCTTCATCCCTTGTGCAAAAGTGTTAACTCCAACAAGTTTCCAATACTTGTGCACGCGAGTTAGCATTTTTCAAACAAGTTTTCAAGGGATATTAGCACTCACTAGGTCCTAATGCACATGCATGGAGTTAAATCACCTAGTGGCACTTAGATAACCGCATTAGCCATGAGATCACCCCTCTTAATAGTATGGCTATCTATCCTAAATCCAATCACTCACTCTATTGCGTCTTGACCGGCAAAACAAAATGGTCCTTAGGTCTTATACCTTTGCCTTGACCACTTTTGTTTTTCTCTTCTTTTTCAAGTTGGAGCACTTGATCACCATCATCTAGGCCATCTCCTTCACTTGAGTGCCATCTAACTCCATCACTTTGGACTTGGACCACCCTACCTTAACTACACACTTAAGCATAGGGTTAGTCCAATGGGTTTCATCAATTAGCCAAAACCAAACTAGGGCTTTCATCGATCTCGTCTTCCTAATCGTGGCGCCATGGTGTTTGCAGTGAGATTGGGGTCGAGGAAGGAGGAGGACGTGAGAAAGGGGACACACCATGGCGGACAGCGGCCCGTGGGTTTGCAGCGCGGAGGGGGCAGCACCAAGCTGTTTTTTCCTCAATTTCCAGAGGTGGGCACACATCCCACCTCTGTTTGCTCTTGTTTTCAAAGGCGGGCAAACACCCCACCTCTAGAAACGAAATCTGTCTATCTTTATTAAGCATTACTGTAGTAGTGAATGGAGATGAGGTGGCCACGAGGTGGTCACTTCAGTGCATGCAAACAGTGTCACTCGAGGACCACGGGTAGTGGTCACTTCGGTGCACGCAAATGGTGTCTCTCGAAGATCGGAGAGAGGCAAGCTACACAACCAAACAGGCCAAGGCCTAGTAAAAGTCAACGTAGTAAGTAGAAATCTGTTAGAGCATGTACAATAATGGGCTTATAGCCAAGTTAATGCTGATGTGGAGGAGAGAAGAGAGGAGAGCGGTGAGAGCTTAGCTCTCATGCAAGCAACAAGCGGGGCACGAATGCATATGCAGTGGTGGACCTAAATAGCAAGTGTTGTGAGGAGGAATAGGAAAGAGAAACTTTTTTACAGATAAATAGGAGATAACTATTGTATAACTTAGTTTATAGCCAAGCACTTAGCTATTACTGATCTTGCTCTTAAAAAAAGGGCATACCAAGTGCAGATAGCTCCCGCTCTGTGCGGGGTATGGGGAAGGGTGTCAGTGGTAAGCCTTACTCTCGCCTGTGCAATGCGAGGAGACCACGACTTGAACCCGGGACCTTCCGGTCACGGGCAGTAAGACTCTACCGCTTGCACCAGGCCCGCCCTTCATCGATCTTGCTCTTAATGGAGGGAAAATGATACTCCTCTCTCAATAATGGCCTCGGTATAAATGAAAAGTCCAGAGGGAAACGTGGGAAGACAAATAATATAATGGATGGGTGGCTTTTATTATTAATCAGATGATAATTAATCTTTTTTTTTTGCGATTAGATGACAATTAATCGGAAAGGAGGCAGATGGACGTATTCCATGCATGCATGCGGTCCATGCGGATAATGGGTGTAGATGCTGTAAGGTATCTTCTTGATCATGATGCCGATCCAAATAAGCCCGTGGATCATGGGTGTAACTCACTACATATTGCAGCTGCAAAAGGTCCCTTTGCATTCATACATCGTCCCGTTTTTCTTATGTTTCATGTGTGGTTACTTATTATTTGATAACTTTGTATTCTACCACGGGTTGTATATAAGTTATGTTGTTTCCAATTCCTTCCTTTACCAAAATGTGAATTGTTTACCATCTCTAAATCAATCTGACATAATAATATTGGTCTGCTCATTATATCAAATCCAGCTAGATAGGTTTTATGTATAGATTCAAAAGATCGAAAGACTTTTTCATAGCTTTGTGGTAGTATGCAAAAGGTCACAAGGTAAAAATAACTCACATCCTTTAAAGCCTTGGGGATCAGCTAATATTGACTTGTTTAGTGAATGCTTGAAATTGTAGCTTTACTCATAACATTTCAACTCGAATTCAAACTCGGAAAGGATCTAATTTGCATCCTTTTTAGGGAAAGAGAATTAAACACTGGTTGTGACACTATGACAGTTGGGTTCAATTCAAAATTTGGAATGTGCACACCATCATAGTTGATTTCCTTAATTAATATAAGACATTCTTTCGATGTTTGGGTCCATATAGGCAGGAATCAAGCTTAAACATCATTGTCTTCTTTATTCTATCTAATATGCAATTTGAGGTTACATAATCCACATGAAAATCATGACAGTTTGTTGCAATACCGCTAATAATTAAAATAATGTACTCAAAAAAGTGTTCAATATGCACTACTGGAGGCGCCCTCTTTGCCGAGGGCCCAGGGCACTCGGCAAAGGCCCAAAAGCCCTCGGCAAAGAGCCCTCGGAAAATAATTTAACGGCAAAGAGGCTCTTTGCCGAGGGCCATTTGTCGGGCACTCGGCAAATCCTTTTCCGAGTGCCAACGGCGGCACTCGGCAAAGAAAAACAGCCGTCAACGGCGCTGCTACGTTGACGGCGCCTTTGCCGAGTGCCGATAGTTAGGGCACTCGGCAAAGACATTTTTTATTTTTTTTCAAAAACTCTTTACCGAGTGCCGTGGCGGCCAGACACTCTGCAAAGACATTTTTTATTTTTTTTCAAAAAACTCTTTGCCGAGTGCCGCGGCGGCGAGGCACTCGGCAAAGACATTTTTTATTTTTTTTAAAAAAGCTCTTTGCCGAGTGCCTCCCCAGCTTGGCACTCGGCAAAGATTTTTTGCTTTTTTTCAAAAAAAATCTTTGCGGAGTGCAATGTCCTGCCACTCGGCAAAGTTTCTCAGCTTTGCCGAGTGTCATGACCATTGCACTCAGGCAAATCAACCGAAATTGCAATTTTTTTTTATTTTTTGCATTCCACTGACACAAACAGTTCAAATATATATCAAATGTCACATATATATCACAAACATCACAATAATCACATATATATCACAACGAAACCATTTTCACACATTATATCACAACCACAACTCAAATAACAACATTTCGCAACCACAAGTCAAATATCACAACCACAAGTCACAAATTCACAACCACAATCCACCAAGTCCAACCACAAGTCACAACCACAAGTGAAGCTCAAGTCCAAGCACATGACGAAGCACAACTCCTCAAAAAGGTGGCCTATGACACAATGGTGAAGCAAAGGCTCCATCATTCGGTGACGCATGAGTGGGGTTATTCGAACCCGCCGACGGAGGCTGCTAAAAGGATGTGTGAGATTCATCTAGTAAGTTTCTATGTGAAGCATTGGTGTATGTCATAGCTAGTGCAAGCATCTAGTAAGTTTCTATGTCAAGCATCTAGTAAATTGAGAATGTCAAGCATGGTTGTATGTCATAGCTAGTGCAAGCATGTAGTAAGTTTCTATGTCAAGCATCTAGTAAGTTTCTATGTCAAGCATCTAGTAAGTTTGTATGTCAACCATGGTTGTATGTCAAGGAAGCATCTAGTAAGAGTGAACTTTCATACTTACAGGAGTGGCTGTAGAAGTAGGCGGTGGAGGAGCTGCCAACGGCAAAGGTACACCCCCTTGCTGGACACTCCGCATGAAGGCCTCGATTTCTTGCATCCTCCTCTCCTGGGCCGCGAACGCTTCCCTCTGGGCCTGCAGCTGTGCGCTCTGAGCCTCGACCATGAGCTTCTGGGCCTGTAGCTCGGCCTACAATACAAACTTCAATGTTTTAGTAATGCAAATGCAACTTAGGTGTGCAAAGATGAACGTACAACGAGTAAAATAGGACGTACCTCGAGAGCGTCGACCCGCTGCAGTGACGGAGTTGGCCGTGGGCGTATGGGCTGGCTGGAGCTCGTTCTCCGTGCTCAGAGCACGTCGAGAGAGGGAACAGTGGTGGAGTCGATGGCACCGTCTGCAATCCACAGCCGCCCATGCTTCTTGCCTCCTCCTAGCCTCATGATGGTCTTTGCATCAATGGGCTCAGTGCGCACATCGTAATCTTCCCCATGGACCTCCCTCACCTTTGAGGTGTACTCTTGGACCTTAGTGTGCACGGTCGGGTCAGAGTACACTGCACGCGGGGCAGACGGGTCGAAGGAGACAGAGGAAGACGCCCTGCCCATGTGGGACATAGCCCACGCAGAGAACTCTGAGACCTCCACGCCCAGTTGTGCAGCCTCCTACGAGTAAGACGGCAAGATGGTGAGAAATAAGACAGAACTCAGCGTCAAATAACATAAAAGAAATCACTTACATATGCTTGTTTGTAGGCGGGGAGGCTGCGGCTGCCTTGATGGTGAGTAGCACCTCGCCTCAGCAGACGCTGGTCCCGCTACCTCGCGTGGTTCTGAGCGAAGTCGTTGGACAATCACCTGTCCATGATCATCTCCCAGCACACGGAGTGGGATCAGCACCACCAGGGAATCACCTACAAGTCATCGATTATTTGACATAGAAAAAGATAAAATTAAACCGACTTAATCTCAAAATGAATCATTATTAATGTTTTTCGTCTACCTCAAGGTACTGGGCCTGGGACAGCTCCACCTGTCTTGCATCAGGCTTGCTGATGGACTGCTTCAACACCACGGCGTAGTAGTCTCTGTGGGCCTGCACGCGCGCCTCGTGGTGCATGTCGGTGACGTACTTCCTACAGGCGGCGGTAGCCGCCTGATCCACCCGGGCCTCAAGTCCTTCTTCCGGCTTGAAATACCTCTGCATACAAAACCGATGTATCCATTCATTATTTCAATAAAAGACTTGCCCAATGAAAATGTTGTACGAGAGAGACTTACTCAAAACTCCGCCAGTACCCGCTCCTGCTTGTTGCGGTACCTGTCGTCAGGGGCCAACTGGTACCTGTCCCACGTGTAGGCCGGCTCCCGCACGTCCTCGGACACGTTCACAAGGCCGGGGTACCATTTCCTGCACAAAACACCAAGGATGCTCGTGGGGGAGCGTGCAGGAGCACCCGACAAACCAACCAGGCCCTGCACAAGTGATTAAGAAAATTTATCAGTTTCTCTTTTGATTTCCAACATTATCATATGAAGTAGTTGTGATAACATCTATAGTTACTTACCTCTTTGCCATAGGGCGAATCAGTGCCCGGTTGCGAGGAAGCAGAGGCTGAGGGAGGCTCGCGGGACCTCGCTGGTAGACAGTCAGGGTAGCGGAACTGTCGCCCTCGGTGGCCTCGTGCTCGGCTGCCTCGTCCTCGGTCTGTCGGATGTCCTCGTCCTCGGGCGTGGCCGTCACGTGCTCCTCCTCCATCACCTCGTCTGAAGGTGGCGGGGAAGGAGTCCGCTTCCTCCTCCGGACACTGGTCCTCCTCCTTTGACCTCCTGTGGACGCTACCCCTGACCCCGACCCCTCGTCTGAAACGGGAGGGCGTGGTCTCCCATAAGGGGAGACCGTCTCACGTCGTGGACGGCTGCTAGCCATCACCTGCAATCACAAAGAATGAACAAGACTTATTAGTATATATATTAGAAATAGATTCAAAATAAATAAAGAAAACACAAACTAAAACAAACGTAGTATTACATGTATTAGGAATAATCTTCATGATTAGGATCATAGGTGTCGTCATCACTATCAAAATTGTTCAAATGGAAAACACTATCTGAAGGTTCTATGTTGTCTTCGTCGTCATTGCGTAGCCTTAATCGGTCAAGCATTTCTATGTCCTTGGCATTTTGCACCACATCTCCATCAACCTCGTCATCCTCCATTTCGTTGTCTACTTCCATTTCGATCGCTTCGGGTAAGACTATCTCAAACGTGCCTGGTAGCCCATCTTCTTGATAGAACTGTCCATCATATGTGTTTGCGTTGAAGTTGTAATCGTCATCGTTTGGGGCAAGTAGTTTACCGTGTGGAGACACCTGGTGCACAATAGCCCAACCCTTAAGATCCACTTTGTCTTGGTTGGCATATCGCGTATAGTACACCTGCATGGCCTGTTGAGCCACAATGTAGACATCTTTTCCTGGATAGACAGAATCTTCTCGAATCTCGACTAGCCCAAGATTAGGGGTCCGTCTCGTTTCTCGAGGATTAAACCAGTGGCATTTGAACACGACAGGTTTATGTTTGTGACAATGAAATGAGAGTTCATAGATTTCCTCAACTCTACTATGATAGTCGAGGCCATCAGTGCTGGGCGTACAAACTCCGCTATTTGTGGTTTTCCGTTTGGGCCGAGTCTGCTCATATCTTGTTGTGTGGAAGCGATATCCGTTCACGTCATAACCGGTAAATGACTGCACCCTAACGTCATAGCCGCCTGCAACCTGTCTCAACTCCTCACTCATGGACGAGTCAGTCTGGGCCTGCAAGCTCAAGCATGATAGGTCGTTATATTAATCGAACGAATGAGAAACTTGGAATATGGAACATGGGAGCTAAATTGGACATTACCTTTTGTTTGAACCAAGAAATGAAATCAGTCCTCCCCGCACCCGCACCCTAAGAAAGAAGGATGTCATGTTCCTGCGAGTTAGGATCCCTTGATTGATGCCAGGACTCACAAACAAATTCCCTGTCCGAACGAGAATTAGTGGGGTTGCATGAAGAATATTCAGGGCGTATTGAAACAAGTTCGTTGATAACTTACTCGACGAACGGCTGCACCTCAGGAAGGTTGGTCAACACATATAGCATGACACTTTGCCACTCTTCATTTCCCAATATCTTATTGGTCGATCCACTTGCGCTGCCGAGTTGGCCTTGGAACAGGTTGTGGGTCCATTCATTTTCGCCAACATTGTAACGAGGTAGTGGATTATGATTGCTAGGAAGTTTTGGCTTGTAGTATAGTGTTGTGAAGTTTGCCACCTCCTCCCTTAGACTTGCCTCTACAATGGAAGCCTCAATTCTGGCTTTATTTGTACATTTCTTGCGAAGAGTCTTTAGACATCTCTCGATTGGATAGCACCACCGGGCTTGCACGGCCCCCCCAAACGTGCCTCAGATGGGAGGTGCACAATCAGATGCTGCATGGGCAAGAAGAAGCCGGGTGGAAAGATCTTCTCCAGCTTACAGAGCAACACAGGTGCCGCTTTTTTCAAGTCCTGAGCGACGGTCCGAGATATCTCCTTGGCACAAAGCTGACGGAAGAAAAATCTCAACTCTGCCAGCACTTGCCAGACATGGTCAGGCACATAGCCTCGGACCATGGCTGGAAGAAGCCGCTCAATCCATATGTGGTAGTCATGACTCTTCATCCCATTGACTCGTAAAGTGCCTAAGTTCACACCCTTGCTCAGATTCGCTGCATATCCATCTGGGAACATTAACGTCTTGATCCATTTTAGTACTTCCCTCCTTTGATCGGGTTCCAAGACGAAATTGACCTTATGTCTTTTCCATTGTTTGTTTCGGCCACTAGGAGGCCGCATCTCTTGCTTCGGTCTATCACACAACGTCGCTAGGTCCACTCTAGCCTTAACATTGTCCTTAGACTTGTCAGTGTTCATGAGAGTTCCCCAAAGTGCCTCGGCGATATTCTTTTCGGTGTGCATTACATCAATGTTATGTGGCAGAAGAAGGTCATCGAAATAAGGGAGCCTCGTCAAGCCAGACTTATGAGTCCACATATGTTCCTCACCATATCCCACAAAACCACCTCCTTCATTGGGCACGAGAGCATCTATCTGAGCACGCACCTTAGCACAACTCTTCATGCGCGGTTTAGGGTCTATCACTGCAACACCTTTCGTAAAGTTCTTGATGTCTTGTCTGAATGGATGGTTAGAAGGGAGGAATTGACGATGCCTGTCGAACGACGAATACTTGCCACCCTTCTTCAACCAAATGAACCTCACAGCTTCCTTGCATATTGGGCACGGGAACTTCCCGTGGACACACCAGGCGGCGAATAACCCATACGCCAGGAAGTCATGCAGGGAGTAGTGATACCAAACATGCATCTTGAAGGATGATTTTGTAGCTCGGTCGTATGTCCATACCCCCTTCTCCCAAGCGTCGATCAATTCATCAATCATAGGCTCCATGTACACACCCATATTACTCCCGGTGTCAGGAATTATCAACGACAAGAAGATGTTATGCCGTTGAAAGGAGATGCGGGGGTGAGATTGAGGGATAACAAACACGGGCAACATGTGTATGGGGGCGTATAACCGTCCATAAGGATTGAACCTATCTATTGCCAAAGGCGACACGCGTACATTACGAGCTCGGTTTGCTTTGTCGGGATGTTTGTCATTAAAGTACGTCCATGCTTCAAAGATCGGACGGATGCACCATCGTCCATGGCTTGTACCGTACACCTTCTTTATGCCATGTCATCTCTTTCGTGGATTCCTCGGTCATGAAAAGCCGTTGGATCCTCGGCACAAACGGAAGGTGCCGAGGACTTTCACGGGATCGTAAGTCGCCTCTTTCCGCCATCTCTAGAGTCTACCTCCGTGTACCTTGAGGATTTACACGGACAAAGACTTTGCATCCTTGTGATCTTTCCTAAATAAGACGCACCCTTCGGACAAACATGTATCTTGTCATATGGCATCTTAAGCATACGAAGTAGTTTCTGTGACTCGTGCAAGTTCTTCGGCAGAATGTGCTTCTCTGGTAGCATGCTGCCAAACACGGCCAACATCTTATCAAAGCCTTCGCGACTCAGATTTAACTCGGCCTTCAACCCCATAACACGTCCAATGGCATCCAACTGAGAAACCGTTGTACTCCCATGAAGGGGTTTCTGTGCCGAGTCCAACATTTCATAAAAGGCCTTAGCGGCTTCCTCCATCTCCTCCTCACGTCCTTCTGCGAAGTGAGCTTGGTGAGTGTCATCTAGCATGTCTGCTACTCCGGCATCATCATCAAAAGCCTCGAGGCGTGGTCTCACCACCTCCGCTCTTATACGATCTGCTTCACCATGGTGGATCCACCGGTGGTAGCCAGCCATATAACCATTGTACACAAGATGTTTACCCATGGTCACCTTGTCTACCCTTCTGTTGTTGTCACATTTGCTACAGGGACACCAAAGTTTAGAATGTCCTTTAGCTACACCCGAGCTCCATGCATGTTCCAAGAAAGCATCTGTCTCATTCACCCACTCAATGTCAAAGTCACTCCTGCTTCTCCGGCCCGTGTACATCCACTGACGGTCTTCCATCCTTCCACATATATAGCACATAGTAATGTAACCATCAATTGCATCTACGCGGTGTTCCTACTCTCTAATAGGTGAGGATAGGTCATAATCCCACCCGTGGATGCGTAGATGAGGTTAGTTTCCATGCTCCGCTCCCTATCCGAGACAGAATTTCGGCAGCACCTCCCTGCCGTTCTCCCGATACACGTCCTGCAAGGGAGAGTGTGTATCTAGAGAACAAGGAGGTGATGCCGAAAGTCTGCCTCGGACCGGAGCGGACCATGGAAACTAACCTCATCTACGCATCCGCGGGCTGTCCAAAAAATGTGGACAATCCAAAACAGATACGGTCGCAGATATGCAAAGATCCGCATACCTCCGACCGTATCTGTTTCGGACGAGAGATGCCTAACTGGGTTACGCGACCTACGACCATGATACGGATAGAGGGGTTATACCTAAGGTGCCAGTGAGGTCAGGCTAGCGGGGCGGTGTCGAGTCGGTGCAGTGGCGAGGCGACGCGGTGCAGGCAGACCCGCAATGCCCACGAAGACGATCGGGGTCCTCTGGTCCCCTCCGACGGATCCTCTGCAATATAAAAAGGCAACATGTTAGTATTTGTTAAAAAATTTGGCAGCACCTCCCCTGCACGGTGAGGTTTCCATAACCTGCAGTAAAGAACGGCACGAAGGCCGACATTCACAACGGCACGAAGGCCGACAACGATGGGTAGCTGTAGCACTCGCACTAGCAGCAGGAGCACAGTAGCACTCACAGTGCCTTAGCACAAAAAGGACGCGGATAGGAAAAAAAAACAGGGATATCGTAGTCAATTTGAACCTTTCGTTCATCTATTCAAACTATCTATTATATGTAGCAGCCAGCCAGCCAACAGTTCCTGCATCCCAAACAGCAGTGTAGCCGTTCCTACAGCGGCAAATACAGTAGTCTGCAGCTGCAGCTCTGAGATAGCAGCCGATGGGCTGTGCAGCTGTAGCAGCAGCTCAATCAGCCACAGAAATCTCAAGCGAGCAGATGTCCGCTTATATCAAGGTAGGAAATGGCTAGAGTCGAGAAGTTGATGAAATTGTCTAGTGGGAAGAGGAGGCATGCAAGAAGCAGATATGAGCAGCTCAGATCATCACTTTCACCATATGAGAGAGGGTAGTGAAGACAGCTTTGGCCAGGCGAAGAGCTTACACCACCTGATGGTTTCTGTACTCATTTTCTCTACGTGTTCTAATTTCTTATTTTTAGGTCCCTGGTTGTAGAAGCTAAGGCTAAGGACATTCCTGTGGGCTTTCTTGGTCCACAACTGATGTCACTGGACAGCATACAGTTCGATAGAGCAGCTGTTCTGCAGTATGTGCAAAATGCCTTCACCAAATATACCAGGAAAGACTACATAATGTTTGCCTACAACTCTGGTGGCCATTTGGTCGTTGTGATAGTCATTCAAAAGTGGAATAAGGTCATATACCTTGATTCCAACAGATCTGGAAACCATGATTTCAGCATGTTAAAATTGTTGATTGACGAGTGAGTTCTTTGCTAGCCTACTATTGACTTATTTCATAAATGCCAATGTCATTGAACGAACATAATAAGCCATATATGTGTGCTGCACTCTTCCATGTAGGGCTTTTGCAACACACACAAGCAAGACGAAAGACAAACCAAAGCCATTGACACACGCTGCTAAATATGTTGTAAGTGCTTCCAAAAATAAAATTCAGTATTGTGCCTCTAGTATATTCAGCATTGTGTTCAACTTCCATTTTCAAATAATTGTGTTATTCACATCTAATTGATTAAGTGTATTATGTTCTATATATATTTGTTGCAGTGCCACCAACAATCTATTACCGGCACGACTGATTTGAATGGTTTGCAGATGGCACGACTGATTTTCTTAGATTCATGGAGCTTGGTGGCACACCACGCCATCACCTGACCTTCAACTCCCTTGTCAAGCACCTTTTTGAAGGTAAGGGGCTATATTATAAAATAGTTCGTGGAAAGGAATATCCATCTTTTCTTCTATGGTTGGTGCCCTTCTATACTGGAGAGAATGGAATAGAGGTTACTGTGATATTTATACACAAAGACAATAATGCACCAGAGGGTAACTTCTTCTTTAATATAGTACTACAGCTTTCAGAGAGTACAGACATAATTGGGATCGCAATTAAGTGCTCCCAGTTGTTTGCCCCTCATTTCGTGTGTGTAGTTGAAAATGTTAGGAATAAACTTACTCAGCTAACTATTCAAGACTTGTCAGTTGTGCCATCTGTTTATTCATACCCGGAAGGACATTGGAACAATCTAAACAACCTTGCTTCTCAATGGTTTCGATCAAACCCCTTATGTTGCAAGCAGCAAGCTCGGCACAAGGTTCAACATTTTAGCAACCTAGACATTTCAGGATTATCAGATGTTTCACTAGAACCAGTAATTGCAGTGAATTTGCAGTGTCAAGTTTCACTGTCAGTGTACAACAAACAAAAAAGCTTGCTGCCTGAAGATAATGTTTTTTTGCAAGATTCTCAACATTTGAAAGTTGGAATTATCTTCGCACCCCATGGCTCATTAGAAGACATGCTGTCTATGAATAAAAGTTCTTCAATAGTGGAAATGGTTGGCAAGGGGCAAAATTGCTTGCATACAGACATTACCTTGGAACAACTGCAAGGTATCATGCTGCCAAAGGCAATAGATTACTTCTGCAAGAATTTTGATGCAACGGTCTGCCAAATGATTTGGAAGTCCAAGCATGGCCCGCACTCATTCAGGTTGAGAAGGCAGTTGTGAGCACACGGAGAACGTGTATGAGAACACAGAGAACTTCTACAGGAGCTAGAAAAGGAAAGCTCTTTCAAGGACAGGATCATGAGCTTTGGAGTTTGACACATGTAATCTCTCACTTGCATGACATTTGGGGTGCACATATGCCCGTTCAGCTGCAAAGTTCGTTCAAGGACTGGATTCAGAAACAAAAGGAAAGCCAAAGCCAATTATAAGCTCCAAAGCAACACCTGCAGTTCTAAATCATGTAATATGGATCGATATGGGAAGCAGGGGCTACAAAAGATTATAATTGGAACTTTTCTTATGAACATCTGACATATTGACCATGGAGTTACTAGACGTAAATAAGGACAAACCAGTGAAAAAGTCATAATATAGAATAAAGATACCCTTATAGCAAAGTATTGTGATTTTTAATTTGTATGCCTGTATGTTTCTATTTCTCTGGCAGGGAGAGGGTAGGTTTGTACCGGGATGGTACGGTAATATAAGTTTAGGGAGCTAAATATGCAGTTTGCAAGTATTAGGATCAAAATAAGAACTCAGGACAAGTTTAGGGAGGTAATATGCAATTTGCATGTTCCAGGACCGGGACTAGGGTGAGAACTTAGGACAAATTTAGAAAAAAAAGGTCAAGTATGTAATTTGTAAGTACTAAGACAAGAAGTTAGGACAAGTTCAAGGAATGTCAGTCAAATTTACTCTGTTGATAATATAATGGCTTTGTACGATTGATCTACCATCAAATATTTGTATAATCTTCTCAAGTTGTCACCGTCCAGAATATATATATAAATCAGGATAACGCTTCACTGCTGCCTACCGTGCAATTCAATCGAGTTGTAGTTGTAGGTCCTTACAGTAAGCTAAATCCTTTCAATTGATCCAAATTTCATCAGTGAAGCAGAATATATATGATTCAACACTTGTTTCGGTTACAAAGATGATGCAAATTAATATTATGATATTCTAAGGCTTACTGGAAAAGTGGGGACTCCCATTTTTGGGCTAGTCTTATGAATGTGAAACAAAATTTCCTATGTTTTGATCCTTCACAATCAAACATGGATCGCAATGATTTTGGGTGGACAAGTGGTTAGCAAACGCACCTTTGAGCGAACAATATCCTTACTTATACAATATTGCTAGACACAAGCAACACACTATAGTTGATGTCTTTAGCCCATCTCCTTTAAACATTTCATGGAGACGTCATCTGATTTGGCCTAAATTAACATCCTATAATGAGCTTGTTCCTCGCATTGCTAATATCACGCTAACACAAGAGCAAGACGACTTTCGCTGGAGCTTGGACTGGAAGGGCCAGTTCTCGGTTAAATCGGATTATTCGGCTTTGATTCACCTAGAGGTTCACAACTTAAACAAGATCATTTGGAAGATAAAGTCCCCACCAAAGATAAAAAAATTTCTTTGGTACTTTTGATGGGGAGTGATTCTAACAATAGATAACTTAGCCCAACGTAATTGGCAAAACAGTGAAACGTGTTGATTTTGCCACAAAATGAGACAATTAAGAACATTTTCTTTGAGTGTCCTTTTGCACGTGTGATTTCAAGTTGTATGTCTGGGTTTATGCATCTGACGTCGCAACTTGCTCGAAACATTCTCATTTTTTTACCGCAGGCTACACATGCGATAACATGACACCTCGACAAGTTTCGTGATTTTCAGACTTCGTATGGACTTTATATAATTTTAAAACACTTTTACGGCAAGTGGCTCGTCATGTTACGTGAAGAAGATGCGCGAAATTTGATGCGAGTTCGTGGATAGAGACTTAACATACACCAAATACCATGAATAACATTTTTCGAAGCACTAGATTACAATATTCCATGCACTTGCAGTTCAAATTTGAATTATATATAAAAATTCAACATAATCAAATTAATCAACCAAATATAACAAAAAAAACTAGAAAAAGCACCAAATTTGAACATGAAGTTGTAAACAATGTAGGCGGGCCTAACAAAAAATTTGGGGTCAACAAAAATTGAACATTTGCCGAGTGCCAGATTGGCACTCGGCAAAGACTATCTTTGCCGAGTGCTGGGCCAAGGGCACTCGGCAAAGAATTTTTAAAAAGAAAAATTTCAAAAACGGTTAAAAAGTCTTTGCCGAGGGCCTAACGGTGATGCCCTCGGCAAATATTGACGGCAGGGGATGGACGTCGTGTCAGGCGGTGTTGCCGAGGGCCGGACCTCGGCAAAGAATTATTGTTGCCGTGTGCTTGTATTTGCCGAGTGCCCGAGCATTTACCCTCGGCAAATCGTCAGGCCCTCGGCAAAGATGCTCTGTCCGGTAGTGATGTTTCTATTACTAATCATATCTTTATCTAAAAAATCTTTATCTAAAAAATCACTAATCATATAGATTGCAATCATTTGTTTTATTCAATGAGAGTGTATGGTATTACTGTTTCCTAGTTGATGTGTTGTGCTACATATGGATATGTCTAGATCTAATTAATATTGGATTCAGTAGCATTTGAAACACATTATTGATGCTCTAATATGCATGTTTGGTTATATATGATTTGACGTGCCAAACTCTACTGTTTAAACCTAATTCTTTTATATTTATAATACAGGAGTATGTGTAATTGTAGAACTCTTGCTCTCAAAAGGAGCTGATGTTAATTCTGTGTCCTACTGCGGGACACCATTGCATGTTGCTGCAATGGAAAATAAGGGTGCTGTTATGAAGATTTTACTGGACTACAATGCAGATGTAAGGTTTATGACGTGCACATTAATTTCTTGTTTTCACATGCTGATACAGTTAACCAAGTCCCATGTCTTCAACCACTAAATTATTTTCATCCTGTTCATGAAACAAAGGTTAGTAACATTTTATGAGCAATTTACTAGTACCATGAATCTAGTACTCCCACCATTTCGATCACAATGCTTGTCTGCTCCACATGGCTAGGCGGTACATATTGAGTAAATATTAATGGGATTGTTTGAAACTTGTACTTCTTGGATAGATCAATAGCACATCTATCTTAGGTAAGTTAAACAAATGAGCATAGTATACAAAAAGGATCAAGCTTGTAAGCTTCTCAACTCACAGCTGCTGCTTGTAGTTTATCACTCACAACACACTAGAACACACAATTGTTTGGCATTGCAAAGGATTCAGCCTTTCTGCTTATGTTGTCTATTATTTGTAACTGAGTGTTTAGAAAGGAAAAGCCATGACTGAGTAACTAACAGCCGGCTTAGCAGGTCCCTAGTTCACGACTAAGCAACTGACTCACTGACCATCAACCACCTGGAAACCTTGACGACTCTGCAGGAGACTAGGACAACACCAACTTGAACTGTAAAATTGAAAACTGACTCTGAGCATAGGACTCGTCAGTAGCTACTGAACATGAAGGGAGTACTCCCATCATGCCTTATTGATTTGAGGGTTTGCAGAACCAAACTGGCAGGGTTTCTTTTAGTTGTTCCCTCCACAGCACATAATGAACTGTTCTTTGATTTCTGTCTTTGATATTTGCCTAATTTCATACCATTCTTTTATTCTGTTTTGGGATTTTGGTTTTTGACCACCAGTGATGACTGTTCACTATAGTGACGCTTTGGCAATGTACGCTAAAAGATGTTAGATAAGTTTCACACCATATTCGATTCGCACGAAATACTAATATTTGTACTTTTTGATAGTGCAACAAAGAATTGCACACCATTTTTACTCCTTTGTTAACTGCCCTCTGTGCTCGCTCATTGAGCTGTGTCAAGCTTCTGATTAAGGTAATAATCATTTTCCTTACACCTATTTGAATTTACACTCTCTTTTTGAAGGAAACACTAATGTCCACCAAGCATCTGATTAAAGGTAATAAACGCTTGCATTGTTTGAGGTATCTGTGATATTTTCTGTATCAGGCTGGTGCTGATGTGACAAAAGGCGCTTGTAAGTTTACCCCCTTAATATTTGCTGCAAATGAGGGCTTAACAGATTTTTACGAGTGTTTACTGGAGGCTGGTGCTGATCCCAATGTTCCTGATGATGTAAGTTTTAGTTTTTATTTTCCAGTTTTACTTATTAGATTCCATGGAGTCATGTGCATGGATCTTGGGCTTGTTCTATATAGTATTGAGCTGGCTTTAGGGTTATTTTTTTGTCTTTTATATTTGTTATTTGCACTAGACTTGGTTATGTAAAATGATAGAAAATTAGCTATTACAATAAACAATAACATAAAGGGAATACATGTTTATATGTGTTACTCTTCAGTTACATTTCACCAGGAATTGACTTTAGTTCAGTGAATTGTGGCATTATTATCTTCAATATGGATCAGATGTTAAATGCACCTACAGCTACTACTACCTTTTTTTTACTCTACTATCCTAGCAAAGCTGACATATTTAAGGGTTCTTCCACATGCTTGAACTCTAATATCAATGTCTCCATTTTCCATAGCAGCTTTTGGTAGATGTTCATATATTATGCCTATTTGCACTGCTCTGCAAGTAAACATAGCTTTGTGTCATTTGCAACAGTCTGGACACACCTGCCAATAGAAATTGCAGCGTTTGAAAATAGACGGAAAGATGTTGAGATCCTTTTGCCCGTAACAGCTCGTATCCCATCTGTGCATGACTGGAGTGTTGATGGGGTACTTGCATATGTCAAATCAATACCAACAGATCAGGTACAGGCTAAACCTTGTTTGTCACATTAAAGATTATGCTATCATGATCAAATTCTTCACAAGAGGGTTTCCTATTCTGCAAATTCTTTGATAAATTACCCTAAGTTGAGAGAATATATTTCAAATTTGTTATTCATGTTGCCATCAGTTGTATTTGTGAAATACACTGCAATTGTTTCCGAAATAACAAGTAACTGAACTCATCAATAGTTAATATTCTATAGCATAAATGGGATGATGGTCCATTTTAGCATATGTTTTATCTCATTATATTTATCGTATTTATTCAATTTTATGTCTTCATTTTGGACAATTGATAAGTTGTGATCTGGTCACTGTCTCCTTGAAACTCAAACCTGTCAGCTTTCAGTATACTATTTATTTTTTTTTATTTTTTTTCAGGATGACCCTATGTACAAAATGAATCTGGCCGATTTGAAGTTAGAAGGAAACAAGGCATACAAGAAAAAAGATTATTCTACTGCAGTAAAATTCTACTCCGTGGTATATGTTGCACCATGCTCGTCTATCTCCACTCCTTGGAACATTAACTCAGTCTTGTGACTAGCACCAGTTTGAAACTATACTAAAAATTCAAAATGGGGAATGGACAACTATGCCAATTTTTGTAGTACTGTCATTAGGAAAAAGTACAGCCATGCATGTTTAAGTGGTGGAATTAGCATATATTTATGTGGTAATTGTTGGTTTGATATGGTATAGGCTAATGAACGCCGATTCTGGTCATGCGACATTGTTTTCGAATAGGAGCCTTTGCTTTATTAAAATGGGTGAAGGAGAGAAGGCTTTGGTTGATGCTGAAGCTTGTAGGGTTATGCAGCCTTATTGGCCAAAAGCTTGCTACCGGCAAGGCGCTGCTCATATGCTCTTGAAGGTGAGTTAAGCGTTTATACTTATGGCGCTTATGTTGCTGTAGCAAATCCATTTCTCTGATGACACGGCAAATTAAACACTGTTCAGGACTATGAAAAGGCTTGTGATGCGTTTCTTGATGGTCTGAAGTTGGACCCGGCTAATGCTGAATTGGAGAACGCACTTCAGTACCTATCCCATGCTCTTTATCGTTTGTTCTGATGATGATCTTAGGTTGTCACAATTCAAACCTTACTGCTTTTATTACTCCCCCATGCATGTCGTAGTTATATAGTCTCATCCTCATCTATAGTTTCATATTGGAACACATGCACATAGATTTATATCGGTTAGGTTAATTAAATTCATATCATCATATGGATGGTGGCTCATTATTTAGTTGGATTTGAGTTAGATGATTGATATCATGATGATTGAATAATCCACATATGCGTATTGCTAATTAAGTCAGCCCACTTTGTGTGTCACTATTGTGATTATTGACCTAGTTTAATTATGCAGAGAGTCTTTGAACTCCTTGACGATATCTCGTGGCAAAACAAATCTCTCGGAATAAATGTCCATTGCCCAGAAGAATATTATGAAGACTAGGTCTGCCTGCTTTTTGCACTGGGGTCCGGCTTACTATGCAGTTACCAGATATATTTCTTCACATTAGCTATCAGTTACGTTCCGAACATTTTACCAAGTTTCTTCTTTTACGAAGTATTCTGGGTGGCAACATATATGGTTGCAAATACTGATTGTTGGATGTTTTAAGTTGGGAATACTGTTTTAAGACTTGAGGGGTATCTGTTTTTGTATGGTGTTTGGTTCCATAGATATCCATGGATGTGACATGGACATCCATGGATATCCATGGATGAGTGTTGTTTTGTTGAATGCACAAACTAGACATGGATATCCAGAACATGAAATATTCTCACAAGATCCTAGGTACCGTGGTCACCAAAAAATTGGGGGACAAGTGCATCCACCGTTGCATGGCATGGGTCCTGCTCACGTGGCAGCAACAATTAATCAATAGCAACAATCAATGGTTGCATGCAACCGTGAAATGATTTTATCTCCTAAACCATTTATCTAATTTGTGACACGATTACATCATTATATCTGTTTTAATTAAATCTACAAAAAATAAGATCTCACATGGTTATGTTTTGACAATAAATAAATAAATGACAAGTGAGTCTCGTATGACATAATTAGCATGGCTATCCTCGTCCATCCAACCAAACAGAAAAATGACTCGCACTGTCTCGCCCCGTCCAACAAATATCCATCCAACCAAACAGAAAAATGGCTCGCCCCATCCATCCAACCAAACACGCTACATGGATAACCATATCCAGAAATCCATGGATACAAATGTCTCATCCAACCTTGTCCTAGAACCAAACGCACCCTAAGGCATGCAGTTGCTTTTGATGCTGTATAAAATATTAGCAGATGAATTGGCCACTCGATCGATCAAGACGTACCTAACTCCTGTAAAATGAGCTAGGTCTTACGGAGGGACACGCTAATTGAAGCTCGGCTTGGGAACGGCAGAACATGCGCATGTAGATGGCACGTTTTAGCGACAACACAATATGAAACTGTCCCGAGTGCTGTTATATATATAGGACTAGCTGGGAAAGTTAACACTTATGACTCTGCTGTCGGTGTTTGCCTAGAAGGGAAGTAGGGAACAGACGCAAAGCTCATGTATGCCACGTGTAGTCTGTCTAATAACTACTAGCAAACAGCGTAATTAAATTACTATGATTGTCCGCAGCGGCTAGGATATATATAACCTGAAAATGTGTATGTCGCCTCCACAAACAAACCTGCTGCTTTCCAATTCCCATCCCATACAAAGATGGTTGCCCAACACATCGTCGAACCCAGTCCTTGGTATATACACGCAACATAGGGTTTCTCCCTCCCTCCCATGGTCCAAATCCAATCACCACCGCTGATGCCTCTCTTCTCTCCGGCGGTCGCCTCCTCTTCTCTTTTCGCGCTCGGGTCCTAGGTGGCGGCGCATGTCTCCTAGGTGGACCTCTGAGGGAGATGCTCGCGCCGGGCCCTCCCTCCTCTGGCGGACGCGCTCGAGCCCACCCATCCTCCGGCGGGCACACTCAGGTAGATCTCGAGCGGCGCGGCAGATCTGCAAGGAGGCAGGCGGCGGGGCGTGCTCGAGCTTGCCCCTTTCTCCAGCAGCGGTGCTCGAGCTTGCCCCTTCTCTGGCGGACACGCTCTAGCGGTTCTGTGAGGAGGAGGTGGGGCGAGGGCGCTCCACGCTGGTGGATCTGAGGACGAGGTGGCGACGGTGGATCTCAGGAGGAGGCAGCGGTGCAGGATAGCGGTGATAGTGGATCTGAGGCGGCGACGCACATGGCTCCTAGGAGGCGGCGGCGCGTGCGGATCGAGCGAGCTCGGCCAGCGGGCTCTGTCAGCAGGTCTATTTTTCTTGGTTAACGGAGGCGGGCCTGTTGTCGTGATTTTCAGTGACGAAATGACAGAGGCGGGCCTGTCTCTGTTAAATGCTTTTGTCCGTCTCCAAAAATGGTTTTGGTAGTAGTTAAAGTGAATACAAGAGAAGGTTTGTGCCCATTAGTCACAAGTGACTTTGAGGTGCAGTGTGAGGGTAGCTACGCATGAGGCATGAGGTCGTGGGGTTTTCACGCGAAAAATCGTGTGACTTATGACTTGCGATGTCGTGCACGTGTGACTGCCTTGTGGGGGCCTCCCCGATAAAAAAAGATTTTTATTATTTTTTTACCTGATTAATGATTTTTGAAAAATAATTTGTAGAGGTGGCTCGTATTTTCAACCGCCTCTAGAAATTCAATTTGTAGAGATGGTTGTTGTTAGTCGCCTCTACAAATCCTATTTCTAAAAAAGCATCTAGAGCTGCATCTGAAAAGCCTCTCCTTTGTAGTGTTATCTACTTGGATTTGTATTCTTGATTTGACACTAGTGCTCATATTTTTTAGGCTAAATTATGTTATCGTTCGGTGATAGCCGACGTGCTCATTGACTATGAGACATATGGGGCAATTTCATTAACTTTGACATTTACCTGCTCAGTCTCTTGAAGACGTAAAGTTTGTGTGCGTGCGTATGTACGTGCGTTTATATAGAATTACTGCATGTACATGTTTACGGATGTCTATGTCTGTACGGCCTAATTCGCAAAAAGGGAAAAAATTACTGAGGATGACACAGTAATTCTGAACTAGCATGTGCGAGAGCTAGTGCAGTAGTTTCTCTTTACTCAATCGGCGAGTCCGTCCATCGTTTTCAGGTGGGTGAACTTTTGCTCTCTTTTCTAGCCTAGTACTAAACGGATGAGCTTGTACAGGAAAGTGAGTGCACTTTTGTTGCTTAACATTCTCCTCATACATGTCCTGTGCTATGTGCCTCTGTGCAAGGAAGGAGACATATTAACTTGTCGCCTTCAACATTTCAAAAGAAATAAAAATGAAAATGTGGCCTTCCTTTTCTTGTAGTCACAGTTTCTCTGCACGCCCATCGGTACTGTACCTCCGATGTGGTGTACAGTTTTGCACTTTTTCTAAAGCCTCCTTTGGCACGGCTCATTCAAAACGGCTTCACCGGTGAAGTCAAAGCCGGTGAAGCCAGAAAAACTGGTTTTTTCCAGCTTCTAGTTCATTTTAACCCCGGCTTATAAAACGGCTTCACGCTACAGTGCCTCGATCTACACAAAATAGATGAAGCCGAAGCCGGTATAAGCCGTGCCAAAGAGGCCCTAAGTATGTGGGCCAAATTTGATAATTTCTCTTGAGAAAATTGAAGTTGTACTGTGATGTGGACGGAATGAATTAGCTCGAAAGAAAGCTGCTTGCATTGTTCGTCAACTTTATTTGAGTGCGTACGCTGTGCGTGCCAAGCCAGCTCGATCTGTTCACATTTTCACAAGGTACATATGTGGACACCTACAACAAAACAAACGTGTCAACACAAGGACCACGTACATACGAATCACACAGCTGGTGGTCTGGTCACGTTCAAAGTTCGATATATACAGATGGTCCATGCGGTGAAGTGAAGTGAAGAGATAACAACAATGCACAGTTCCCTTGCCTGCTGATGTGCATCCAAAGTCCTGCAACGTGCGTCATGCCATGCGTTGTAGGGAGGAAATATTCCAGATGACAATGCCTCCTGATTATTATGCACTGAACAAGGTCGAGACGTTGACGGACAGATAATCTCTCTCTCTCTCTCTCTCTCTCTCTCTCTTTGTGTGTGTGTGTGTGTGTGGATGTGTGTCTTGAGTTGTTCACCATGAAATGCATGCATACAATAACCAGCACCACCAGATAAGAAGTATCGGACATGCATACAATAACCAGCACCACCAGATAAGAAGTATCGGACGTAAGTCATGTAACTTTTACTCTCTCCATTCTAAATTATATCTGATCATATTTTAGGTTTGCTAGCTAAGTCAAACCTCTTCGATTTTGACCATGTGTATACATAAACACACCAACATCGATGTTAACATCTAGAACATCATGTTAGTTTCATTAAATCCTCTATGAATTATGTTTTGATTGATTGAAGATTTAGTTGAACTTATAGATGGTAATATATTTTTCTGAGAACTTGTGTTAAAATTAGAGAAGAGTTTGACTATGAGAAAATCAAAGTGAGCTATAATTTGGAATAGAGTATATATGTAAGAGATTTTACCAATTTCATGGCCTTGGAAGACGTGTAGGCTGGTACACGTTACATCATGAACAAGTAGGACAGACAGACATAGGGTTGTCACATACTACATGGCAGTTTAGTCACTGTAACACCCTAAATTTTATAACATTTTTAAATAGGGGAAATTGCTGTGTTAAGCATTTTATGGGCATTTGAATTTAGGAAATAATAATTTTATTAGAAATAAAATCAAATATAGGTCAACAACCATGAATGTGCATTCATGCCGCTGCATGTTATTTTGAATTGCTTGGTTTGAAGTCGGATTTCGAATTGAGTTGAAATAGTATTTTGAGCTTGCTTTGAAGAAAAATTCGAAAAAGAAAAGAAATGACTTTCTCCTCCTCCTTCTTTTCGGCCCGAAGGCCTGTTTCGGCCATGGCCCATCTCTTTCCCGCTTCCGCGCTTCTTTCACCGCTTGGGCGAGGGGCATCTCTCAAGGGTCAAGTTTTCCCGGCTTGGCCTGGCCTAAGTTGAAGGCCCCAGCGCAGCAAATGACGAAGCCAAGAACCCTGATCACGCGCCTACCACCAAGAAGTCAGACTCACAAGCAGCGTTGTTCCCCCGTTGACGAGCCAAATTGATTCGCCGGGCAGGCTCTTCTTCCTCTTGCTCGTGGACTGCTCGGACACCATCTCCGTCGACGCCGTCGTGTCCAACCTCGCCACGCCGGTGCCGTGCTTTCAAGTCATCCCGCGCCCTTAAATAGCGGCCGCACCCTCCTCTCTCCCCTATCTCATCTCGGCGTTCGTTTTTTTTCGCCAAGCAGCAGCAGCTGAAGCTTCGTTTCAGCCGCCGCCGACCACCGCTGTTCCTCAAGCACCGAGCCGTTGTTGTCGCTTCCCCGCCGCTTATTCCGGCTCGGTGAGATTCCCTTTCCTTCTCTCTCGTCTCGAGCTTTTTGTTTCGTCGAATAGTGCAATCGGAGGCCGTGGAACCGAGAGCTCTAGATGGCCGGCCATGGCGCCGCCGTGTCTCCTACCGCCGATGGCATCGTGTGCCGCAGGCTTCTTGATTTTTTTTGCCAGATTGATTTTCACCGCGGTTTTAATCCAACGGCTCAGATCTATAGATACCCCTTCGCTGCCTATCTTACAAATACGCCCTTATAAATATTCCAGATTCAACCCGCGGTCCTTTGCGCTGTTTCACGCTTTACGTTTCTTTTCGCTCGAAAGCGTATTTTCTTTCGGATGGGCTGAAATACGTTTTCAAATTATTTACGCTTTGCCATTCAACTTGTTTTAGCCATAATTTCTCCGCTTTAACTCCGATTTGATCCGTTCAAGTTGCGATAGGTTCGTAATTAAGTAATCTACATGCTTATGCTACTGTAAAGTAGTTTTCCAACTTTTATAATTCGAGCTTAGATCTAATCTATTATTTGTCTATAGGAAATCTTGTATAAATCATAACTTTTCCGTTTTAGATCCGATTTTTGTGATCTTCGCGTCTGTGTGTTCATAGCGAGACGTAGATTCGTTTTCCAAACTTTTCATCTTGATTCTTTGCTGTTGGTGTACTGTTCTAATTTGTAGCCTTGTTTGCTTTGCATGATTGCTCCTGGATGCTTGTATGTTGCTGTGGTTATCGAGTATAGACGGTGAGCAGTTCTCGGAGGATCAAGGGTACGACTTTGACGAGCAGGACCAGCAGGTGTACATTGCTCAAGGCAAGTATAGCATGGGATCATCCTTGTTTCCTATTCACTTTAATTCATTAAATTCATATTGCATGTGTCGCCTTGATAGGGATTTCCTAGAATTGAACTATTACCTTGTCACCTATGGGTTATGCATATGGGTAGCTTTGCTAGACCTCAATTGAACCATGATCTTGTAACTTGACTAATGGTATATGCAATAAACGCTAAAATATGACTTTTTAGCAACATGGAAACAGGGGGCTGGAGTGTTTAGCTACTTTCTAAATGCTTCAGATTCCTCTCCCTAAGGACTTATCTGTAAGTGATCATCCGGGACTTACAGTACAGCTGTGAGAGCTACATGGCTCTGGCTTTGGCTCAGTATGAGGACCTTTTCTAGCTTGTTAGTGGTTACCTTTATGGCGCAAGAGGGGTGTGTTCCGGGTTGGATGTAGTGCGGCCTCTGTCCGGCAGTGTATAGGCTGCGCGTCATTGTACCTGTAGGAAGAGGAGCTCTACATTCGTAGGCCACAGAAACCTAGCGGCCCTAACTTGTTAGACGAACCTTTGAAAGGCTTCATAGTGACCCCTGCCTGCTCACCTTGGAAGTGTTTTGGGAGTTATAAACCCGGGCATATGGGAATCACAACTCACAGTGAAAGTGTACAACCTCTGCAGAGTGTAAAACTGGTATATCAGCCGTGCTCATGGTCATGAGCGGCCTTGGAACCCTTATGGAATAGATGAACACTAAGTAACATTTGTTTATGCTATTCATTATTCATGTTTACATTTGATCATGTGTTTGGCAATGGGAATTGAAACAACTTGATGCTACTCATAAGCTAAAATTGTGACAACTAAAAGCTGAACGCTGTTGAACCGTGTCTAGCCTTTTGAGCCTCATGAACCCCGTGTTACACTTGTTGAGTACGATATGTACTTACGCTTGTTTATTTTCATTACTTGGATAAAAATCCCGGATGGGTAACAGATGACCTTGAGAAGGATGATTTCCCTGAGGACTACTAGACTTGTGGTCAACCAGTCGACGTCCCTGTGAATTGGAGCTCCCGCGAGAGATCTTTTTATTATTTCCGCTATATTTACGTGAAAACTCTGTCTTATTCGTGATGTAATAAACATTTGTGATGATACTATTCATAATTTGTCAGCTTATGTGTGTGACTGATCTCTGGGCGCACATAAGATTTTGCACTCCATTTTATCCTTAAAATTGGGTGTGACAGTCACACATATTAAGCTAGCTGCCGGTGCGATGACTGATCATGCCGCATGGAATTCGTGCGTGAAACGATAATATAGGTTAGATGAATCCATTTGCCAATGAAATATACGACGAAGATGCATGACTTTGAGTAACGCTAAACCATCGTTTTCAAGCGCTGCACTTTTGCACTTTTCCAGACGAAATGGGAGAAGTTTTCTAGGAATTTTTGTTCACTTTTGCTGCACTAATAGTAATAGATGTAGTTCTAGATCCAAATTTGATCGCCATTCAAAATTTAACTAATAGACTATTAAAATCAAGGCATGGGTGCTAAATAATTGAAGAATCTTGTTCCCTTACTAAATGTATCCTAGAACTCCAAATATTTGATCTAATTTCATTTCTAATTGTCACAACCATGAAAAAGGAGAGAGAGAAAAAAACTAAAAATAATTAGTCAAGTAATCTAGTACTAAACTTTGAAAAGATGTTTGAAATGTCATTAACTTATCTTTTTAGAGTCAACTTCTTCAAGGCAATGAAGAGCAAAAGCTCCTCCCTAAAAGTGAAATTATAGAGTTTCACTTAGAGCCCTCCCCTATCCCTCCTCGGGCTACAGTTTGATCCTGAGGAGGAAGAAGGGGTGTTTTATATTCCGAGTGCCATTTAGAGGAGTGGATGGGAAAAACTCACCTTGAAAAATACATTTTTAGGGGTGGCTAGGGCCTTTGGAAATAACTATCATTTCCATAGGCAATTCTACTTTCGCACCTCCTAAAATGGTCATTTTTAAAGATGGCTTGGATTTCTAGATGCATCTGAAAATTGAAGCAATTTCTAGAGATGGTATGGTTCGTTTCAAAAAAAAAAAAACAGATACGGTATGGTTCATGGCCTCCTTGTGGGCCTCACTCAACCCTTTCCTCCGGAATCCTGTAGCCAGATGCTCATTTCACAGGAAAACAAAAATCCATTGCTACCTCTGATTTTTTCTCGGACGCGGAAGTCCGAGGCAGTAGCCAGCAACGTTGGATGCTGATTGGCTTTGCTTGGCACTTTGGCAAGACTGATGGAAGAGGGCCCACATACAACTACCAAATTAGTTCTAATTTATCCTCGTTACTGTGTTTTTTATTCCTACGTTCCAAACACCTCTTCTTATATTTTCCTATGTTTTTCCGTTCATCTGTTTTGCAACTTTATTCCTATCTTTTTCCTCCATTTTCTCCCATTTCTCTGTTTTGCATTCCTTCGTTCCAAACAGGCTCTCAAAGTTCGATATACAGATGGTCCATGCGGTAAAGTGAAGTGAAGAGATAACAACAATGCACAGTTCCCTTGCTTGCTGATGTGCATCCAAAGTCCTGCAACGTGCGTCATGCCATGCGTTGTAGGAGGAAATATTCCAAATGACAATGCCTCCTGATTATTATGCACTGACCAAGGTCGAGACGTTGACGGACAGATAATCTCTCTCTCTCTCTCTCTCTCTCTCTCTCTCTCTCTCTCTCTCTCTCTCTCTCTCTCTCTCTGTGTGTGTGTGTGTGGATGTGTGTCTTGAGTTGTTCACCATGAAATGCACGCATACAATAACCAGCACCACCAGATAAGAAGTATCGGACGTAAGTCATGTATCTTTTACTCTCTCCATTCTAAATTATACTCGATCATATTTTAGGTTTGCTAGCTAAGTCAAACCTCTTCGATTTTGACCACGTATATACAGAAACACACCAACATCGATGTTAACATCTAGAACATCATGTTCGTTTCATTAAATCATCTATGAATTATGTTTTGATTGATTTAAGATTTAGTTGAACTTATTGATGGTAATATATTTTTCTGAGAACTTGTGTTAAAATTAGAGAAGAGTTTGACTATGAGAAAATCAAAGTGAGCTATAATTTGGAATAGAGTATATATGTAAGAGATTTTACCGATTTCATTTCATGGCCTTGGAAGACGTAGGCTGGTACACGTTACATCATGGACAAGTAGGAGTGTAGGACAGACAGACATAGGGTTGTCACATACTACATCGCAGTTTAGTCACGCATATTAAGCTAGCTGCCGGTGCGATGACTGATCATGCCGCATGGAATTCGTGCGTGAAACGATAATATAGGCTAGATGTGAATCCATTTGCCAATGAAATATACGACGAAGATGCATGACTTTGAGTAACGCTAAACCATCGTTTTCAGGCGCTGCACTTTTGCACTTTTCCAGACGAAATGGGAGAAGTTTTCCAGGAATTTTTGTTCACTTTTGCTGCACTAATAGTAATAGATGTAGTTCTAGATCCAAATTTGATCAAAATTTAACTAATAGACCATTAAAATCAAGGCATGGGTGCTAAATAGTTGAAGAATCTTGTTCCCTTACTAAATGTATCCTAGAAACTCCAAATATTTGCTTCCTCTACAGATCGCTTGGACAAACCAGGATTCCAGTTCAGCTTCTTCGCCTTCCATCGTGCCGGATGCAGGTTCTGACAACCACTCCAAAGTGCGACCAAACCCCAGACCTTGCGAGAGTAGCGCTACTGGATTAAGGTTCTTGCCAAATTGCACTCGGCAAAGCTTTTGTCGAGTGCGTCACTCGGCAAAGAACACACGGCAAAAAATTGATCGGCAAAGCCCTCTTTGCCGAGTGTCTTTTATCAGGCACTCGGCAAAGAAAAGCGACCGTCATGGCGCCGGCCCCGTTGACGGTCGCTTTGTCGAGTGCCAACCCTGCAGACACTCGACAAATATTTTTTATTTTTTTTAAAAAAAATTCTTTGCCGAGTGCCCTCTATCCGGCCATCGGCAAAGATATTTTATTTTTTTTCTAAAAATTCTTTGCCGAGTACCCCCTGGCCGGCACTCGGCAAAGTTTGAATTTTTTTAAAAAAAAATTCTTTGTCGAGTGCCCTCTGGCTGGCACTCGGCAAAGTTTAAAATTTTTTTAAAAAAATCTTTGCCGAGTGCCAACCATTTTTCCAGCTTTGCCGAGTGCTGTGACCATGGCACTCGGCAAAGGGGTCATTTGCCGAGTGCAACACTTGGTAAAGTGACCCAAAATGGCAATTTTTGTTTTTTTACATTCCATTATGACAAATAAATTCATACAAACATATATCACATATATATCTCATCCATCACATATATATCTCATCCATCCACACATCCATCCGCACATATCACATCCATCACATATATAATAATAAGTGCTCAAGTCAATCCAAATAAATCCACAAGTCCATTAAAGTCCACAAGTGCATCACAAGTATATCATAATTCCATCACCAAGTGAACAACAAATAAAAAAAATATAACGTGCACTCATCTCGGCCACTGTGACCGTGGTGAAGGCCCAGATCCATCATTCGGAGGTGCATGAGGTGGATTATTCAAACCACCGTCAGATGGAGACTGCATAAAGGAGTAAAGATTGCATGTGAGACAAGATTATTTGGATAGCTAATCTAGAAAGATAGAGGCCATACAAGCAAAGCACAAGCGAAAGTAAAAAACTTTCATACTCACAGGAGTAGCTGCAGCTGCAGGACGCGGAGGCGGAGGTGGAACCAACAGCCCAGCGGGCAGAGAGAAGCCCACACGTTGCCCAAGCCCTTGTAGGAACTCCGTAATGTCCGTCGGTCTCGGCGCCTAGGCCTGCCGCTCGGCCTCCAGCTAGGCCGCCAGCTCTTGACGTTGCCTCATTTCTTGTCCCAGCCGGGCCTGCAATATTTCACTCCAATGTTTTAGTAATGCAAAGCTAATTAAGGTGTGTAAAGATCAATGTATAACGAGTAAAACAGGAATAACCTCGAGTGCGTCGACCCGGTGCTGTTCAACGGTCGGTCGTGTGCGAATGGCCGGGCTCTCGCTCTTGCTCCGTGCTCGGATTTGGGAGAGAGAGAGGGAGTAGAGGCCGTGTCGATGACGCCGTCGCCAAGCCATAACCGCCCATGCTTCTTGCCTTGCCCCGCCCTCATGACGGCCTCTCCATCAAAGTCCTAGGTGCTCGGATCATGGTCTGACCCATGGAGCGACCTCACCACCTCAGTGTACCCACTGATGCGGGAGTGGACGCTCGGGTTCGTGTATGCCTTGGGTGGGTCCTCTAGGTTGAAGGAGACGTCGAACGTTGCCTTGCCCTTGTGGGCCATACACCATGCCTGGAAGTCCGAGCAAGCCTGGCCACTATGTGACGCCGACTGCGAGAAAGACAGCATGATAATTAGAAATCAGGCAGAACTGAGCGTCACAATAGATAAATGAATTCGCGTACCCATGCTTGTTTGTATCCGGCGAGGCTGCGGCTGCCTTGATGGTGTGCTGGACCTTGCATCTGCAAACGACGGTCCCGGGTATCCCTGTGCATCTTGAGGTACTCCTTCGTGAACCACCTCTCCACCATCATCGCCCAGCACTCGGGATACGCTTGGCACCACCAGGGAATCATCTACACGTCATCAAGTATTGGACATATAAGAAGATCAAATTAAACCAACTTAATCTCAAAACGAATCAATATTGATGTTCTTCATTTACCTCAAGGTACTGCTACCGGGTCACCAGCATCTCTCTTGCGTCTTTCTTGGTTTTCCTCTCTCCAATCTTCGACCCGTAGTAGGTTACGATGGCCTGGATGCGCACCTCGTGATGCATGTCGGTGACGAGTTTTTTTACAGGCTTTGATAGTCACCTGCTCCACCCTGGCCTCAAATCCCTCCTCGCATCTGTAATAAGTCTGCATACAAAAGTGATGTATCCATTCATTATTTCAAGAAAAGTCCAATGAATACGATGTATTGAGCAATGTTGTGCGAGGGAGACTTACCAAAAACTCTGCCTTCACCCGCGCCGCCTTGTTGGGGTACTCCGCATCGAGGGCGACGGTGTAGTGGTCAAACAAGTAGGCTGGCTCCATCTTCGATGCGTATGTGACAATGCCAAGGAAGTGTTGCCTGCACAGAAGACCCAAGATGCCGTTGACTAGCTGTGCGCTACCACCCGACACAACCACCCAGTTCCTGCACAAGTGATTAAGAAAAATTATTAGTTTTTTTCATCATATCATATGAAGTAGTGGTGATAACATATAAAGTTACTTAATTTTGCCCTTCGGGGCGAATCACTGGGCGTTGGTGAGGAAGCGGAACCTGTGGGAGGCTCGCGGGACCTCGCAAGTAGACACTCGAAGAGGAGTCGGAGGAAGTGGAACCCGTTCCTGCCGCCTCCCCTCCTCTTCCTCCTCCTTGTCTGTCTACCGAACCAGCTCCTCGTCCGACTCGTCCACGGGCGCCACCTCCTCCTCCAGCTCCTCCTCACGCGGCGTGGGAGGAGACGGCCCCCTCCTGCAGCTGGCGGTCCTCCTCCTCCTATCCGATCCCTCCGCTACCCCCTCCGCCTCCTCCTACAGCCGGCGTGGTCTTTGGTAAATCGAGTTCACGGACCTATGACGGTCGCCCGCCATCTTTGTTCAATCACCTCCAATAAAAAAGAAAAACAAGACGTAATTAGAAATAGGTGCAAAAATGAACAAAACATAATTACAAAAAACATAGTAATACATGTATTAGAAATATATGCAAAAATGAACAAAACATAATTACAAAAAACATAGTATTACATGTATTAGAAATAATCTTCATGATTGAGATTAGCTGGATCATAGGTCTCGTCATCACTATCAACATTGTCCAACTCATCAACACTATCCGAAGGAGGAATGTTGTCTTCATTGTCATTGCCTAAACGTAATCGCTCAAGCATTTGTATGTCCATACCCCTTCGTCCCAAGCACGGACCAATTCATCAAACACGGGCTCCATGAACAGACCCATATTACTCCCTGGGTGTCCAGGAATTATCAACGACAAGAATACGTTATGTCATCGAAAGGAGACACCGGGGAGATTAAGGGGATAACGAAGATGGGCCAACATGTGTATGGGGCAGCCATCATTCCATAAGGATTGAACCCATACATTGCCGGTAGCGACACGCATATTACTGAGCCTCATCTGCTTTGTCACGATGTTTGTCATTAAAGCAGATCCAAGCTTCACCATCGGATGGATGTACCATCTTGTTAGGATTGTACCGTTTGCCATTTTTGTGCCATGTCATCTGTTTCGCGGATTCCTCGGTCATGTATAGCCGTTGGATCCTCGGTAGGAACGGAAGGTACTGTAGGATTTTCACGGGGATTGTAAGTTGCCTCTTCTGGCCATCATCAGAGTCTACCTCCAGGTACCTGGAGGATTTACACTTTGGACAGAACTTTGCATGCTCATGTTCTTTCCTAAATAGGATGCACCCCTTTGGACAAGCATGTATCTGCTCATACGGCATCATAAGTGCACGAAGGAGTTTCTGTGACTCGTACATGCTCTTTGGCAGAATGTGGCCCTCCAGAAGCAGGGTGCCAATCACGGCCAACATCTTATCGAAGCCAGGTCGACTCAAGTTTAACTCGGACTTCAGCCCCATTAATCGTCCAATGGCATCCAGTTGAGACACTGTTGACCGATCGTGAAGGGGTTTCTGTGCCGAGTCCATCATGTCGTAGAACGCCTGTGCGGCTGCCTCCATCTCCTCCTTCTCACGTCCCTCATCGAACTATCCTTGGTGAAAGTCATCTAACATGTCTGCTACCCCCGCATCAGCATCAAAAGCCTCCACCCATGGTCTCACCACCTCCTCTCTCATACGATGGGCTTCACCATGGTGGACCCACCGGGTGTAGTCTGGCGTAAATCCATTCTTAACAAGATGTTTACCCATTTCCACCTTGTTTACCCTTCTCCTGTTTCCACATTTGCTGCAGGGACACAAAACTAGGCAATGTCCTTTAGCAGCCTTGCCAAATGCACTGTTCAAGAAAGCATCGGTCTTGTTCATCCATTCTGTGGTGTAATCACTATGACTTCTCTAGCCCGTGTACATCCACTGACGGTCATCCATCCTCTAACATATGTATCAGCGAGTAATGTAACCATCAATTGCATCTACATGGTGTTCCTACTGTCTAATAGGTGAGGATAGGTCCTAATCCCACCCGCAGATGCGTAGATGAGGTTAGTTTCCATGCTCTACTCCTATCCGAGACAGAATTTTGGCAGCACCTCCCCGCTGTTCTCCAGATACACGTCCTGCCAAAGAAGAGTGTGTATCCGGAGAACAATAGGGAGGTGATACCAAAACTCTATCTCGGACCGGTGCAGACCATGGAAACTAACCCATCTACGCATCTGCGGTCTGTCCAAAAAACGTGGACAATCCAAAACAGATACGGTCATAGATATGCAAAGATCTGCATACCTTCAACTATATCTCTTTCGAACGGGAGACGCCTAACTGGGTTACGCGATCTATGATCATGATACAGAAAGAGGGGTTATACCTAAGGTGACGGCGGAGTCAGGCTAGCGGGGCCATGGCGGGTCGGTGCAGTGGTGAGGCGACGCGGTGCAGGCAGACCGGCACGGCGACGGGAACTCCGACTCAGCACCAACGGGCTCTTCTCTACAAAAATGGAACAAAAAACTGTCATTTCAAAAAAATTCGGCAGAACCTCCCCTACACGGTGAGGTTTCCAAAACCTGCAAAAAACAACGACACGATGACCGACAAGCACATATGTCTCAAGAGAAGCCATGTAGTTTGGATATCAATCCATGCATAAGAATATATCCAAGTAGTACCACTACTTCTACTACTACTTCCACTATTGCTACTACTACTACCACTACTTCTACTACTACTACTACCACTACTTCTACTACTACTACCACTAGTTCTACTACTACTACTACTACTACCACTAGTTCTAATACTACTACTACCACTAGCACTACTACTACAACTAATACTACTACAACTATCACTACCACGATAACAACAAGAGAGAGGGCATACCGACAGGCGCGGGGTAGGAAGGGCGGCGTCTGGGGTCGGGGTCGAGGTCACGAGTCGGGAACGGGTCGGACACGGAGGCGTCAGGGAAGCGGTCCACAGGCGCGGCCGAGGCGGGCCGGCTCTACTCCTCCTCCTCCTCCCCTCCTCCTCCTCCTCCTCCTCCTCCTCCTCCTCCTCCTCCTCCACCCACCGGCATTGGCAGGGCGGCGTGTGGAATGGCCACGCCGGCCACATGCGGGCGCTGGGCGTAATTTGTGGGCGGGGCAGGTGGCGTGTGTGGTGGGTAGGAGCTGCGTCAAGCGTCATGGGCGGTTCTGGCGTCGCGATGGCGTGGGCACGCGGGCGGCGCACGGGGAGGGGAGGGCGTCACATGTAGAGATGTCTTGGTTTGTAAGCATCGTACGTGACAACGTGCACGAAATCTTCTAAAATTTTTATCATAGCCTCCACATACGATATCACGACATCTCAACAATTTTCATGATTTTCAGACTTTGTTTGCTTTCTATAGAATTTAAAAACACTTCGCACGCAAGTTCGTGGTCATGTTTCATGAACAAGATGTCCGAAATTTCGGGTCCGTTCCTGGATACGGCCTCACACTACACTCAGGAACATGGCTATCATTTTTTGAATCATTAAATTTCATTATTCGTACCCCGTGCAGTTCAAATTTATATTTTTCGAAAAAATTTGAGTAAATGAAATAAAGTAACTAAATATATCAAAAAGGCAAAAAAATCCCCAAATTCTAACGAGGAGTTCCTGGTATTTTAAAAGGGCCACACAAAAAATTTCGAGGCCAAAAACCAAAAAAAAACTTTACCGAGCGCCGTGGCATGTCACTTGGCAAAGAGGGTCTTTGCCAAGTGCCAAGAATAAGGCGCTCGGCAAAGAGGATTTTTTTAATTTTTTTTAGAAACTTCCTCTTTGCCGAGTGTCTTCGTTGGGGCACTCGGCAAAGGTATTTCAAAAAAAAGTAATTTTTTTAATTCCTCTCTTTGGCGAGTGTCGAATCAGTGGGCACTCGACAAAGACATAAAAAAAATATTGAATCTTTGCCGAGCGCTGGGTCAGGGGCACTCGGCAAAGTATTTTCCAAAAAAAAATATCTTTGCCGAGTGCCTAACAACAGACACTCGGCAAAGAAAGACGTGACCGAACACCGTTCTGCGGGGCAGCCTATGCCGAGTGCCGCGCTTTTGCCGAGAGCCTGACACTCGGCAAAGAAGTCATTTGCCGAGTGCCCTTTTTTACCGAGTGCGGCGTTTTTGACACTCGGCAAAGCAGTTTGCACTCGGTAAAGGCCCTGTTTCCAGTAGCGTAGGGACACTCTAAAAATAGGTGTTGCGCTGTCTCGACATTCCTTTCACACAAAGCACAAAATTAGTTACTTTTCCATTCCCGAATCGGAGCTGTAGACGCGCCGATGTCCACAATTTTTTTGGAGGGACCAGAGGAAGAATTTGCATCTCAGAGGCGCCCATACTTTCCAGATCAGTTTTGGGAAGTTTGATCGAGTTAATTTGCCCTTCGAATTGGATGTTGTAAGCTGATTTGACCGTGTACTCGCCTGAGCTGTCCGAAGTCCAAACAATCATATCTTTTTCTGTATCATTGAATTCTAATTGAGCTGACTGTATTGCTCTCCAAAGCTTGAAGTACTAACCCAGAAGCTCTGGGGTGAGGTCGTGAGCAATGTCACCAATCCATCTTCCACCTAGTATCGCATCTCGTACTAATCTATTTTTTCGTCTAATGTGGCTGAAAAGTAGAGGGCGTATGATTGCCGAGGCCTGGCCGTTTTTGTGGCAGCGGTGAATAAAGCAATATCCACTGTGTCTGACGGTAGTTCAGTGTGACGTTCCGGGCTGGTCCATGTGAAGAACCAAAGCCATCTTTTTTTTAAAAGGGAATATATTAATATCTCAGCTTCTGCATCAATTAATGCATATGGCTGTTCGTTATTACAAACGCACGTAAAAAGGTCAAGGAATCTTAAAAACAAAGTTTTGAGCCATAAAGCTAACAAAATTTTGAGAAGGAAAAAACTACATAACAATTCTATTGCTAAATCTCCAGCCGTATCTTGCAAACACCTCCATCGCAACGGTCCTATGACCCATCTTCACTGAATCCAAAGGCCTGGCAACAAGTGTCCACGCTACTTTGCACTTCCCTCCCGAAACCTCACTATCTCCTGCCCAGTGGAAACGGCGTCTCATTGGTTTCCTTTCCTTTGGGTATGCCCGATGCAGAAGACAGGAAAGAAGGGCGCGGACCACACAGGCTGTTAGCTTGTCAGTGACTCAAACTTTCCAGCTAACACAGGTGAAGCTCCATGCTACTATTACTTTTTCCCCCTTTGGTACCCACCAAACACTAGTAGAGAACAGACTTTTGATCCTTGGCTAAAATGGGCTCTAGTCCCGGCATTTTTTACGCCCGGGACTAGAGAGACCTTTAGTCCCAGTTGGTGGATCCAACCGGGACTAAAGGTCCCTTCCCAACGGCTACTGCACCAGACAAAGGTGGCAGGGACCTTTAGTCCCGGTTGGAGCCACTAACCGGGACTAAAGGTAGACTTTTACTCCCGGTTGGTGGCTCCAACCAGGAGTAAAGGTCTACTCCCGGGCCGTGGCTGCGCCGACGGTTGGAAAGTTACCTTTAGTCCCGGTTAGAGCCACCAACCAAAACTAAAGGTCCCCCTTTATATCCCGGCCGTCTCCTTCCTCCTCCCCGAGCCTGAGCTCAGCACATTTTGAAGCTCACTGCACTAGTGTTCTTGCTTCCTCCCTCCATTGTTCATCCATCCATTCTTCGATTTATTCGATTCCTCCATCGATTCTTCAGTTGTAAAGGTTACCAATCTCATACTCTCATTTTTTATCATTGTCTTATCTCATTTTGTTCAATATATATATATATATATATGGTTCTTTATTGTGGTTTTTTTCATTTGTAAGCAATTTGAGCTCAAAATCACTTCAAGCTTGCATATTTACATGAAAGAAGGTTAAAGTAGTTAGTTGAACTTGCGGACCGTGTTCATCTCAGCGAGCATGTTCTCTGTCAAGCGGTAACGGACATCAAGGAGGAGCTTTGATTCTACGAGAGAGAGCGGCAACGATCCTAGAAGGCCATGTTCCCTTCCTCGTAGAATCGGAGCTCTTCCGTGGCCAAGTACGGTGCCGTCTGGTGGAGAAATGATCGCCGAGATGATCACGTAAGCAAGGTCAACTAGTACGAATGGTTATTTATTCACACGTCCCGATATCGTCGCAGTAGTCTGTCAATCACCGTACCCAAACGTAGTATATATATAAATATAAATGATAATCGATTGCTATGTGTGTACACTCCCATTCTTCTGTTAATTTACGGAAATATCATGTGAATTACTTACCTGCCGCAGTAAAAGACGAGAATACAACGACCATGGCCACGGCCATGAAAAATGCCAACGACACAACACTAGCAACTTTCTCGGCAAGCAGAGTAGTGTTAAACGCTCTGGAAACCTTTAAACTTCAAGCTTGCATATTTACATGAAGGAAGGTTAAAGTAGCTATTAAAAACTAGTATTCACCGTTCATTTGTAGCATGCATAGCATACTTCATTGTTTAGAGATATAGAGAATTTTAGAGTTTTTTTAATTTTATTTGTTTAAAAAATGAGTATAGAGAGTAGATGGCAACTGCTTCTGGGTCCTCGGCCTCTTATGGGTTTCCAAAGCGACTTAGGCCGGGCCTCCCACTCATTGCATGCGGCAAGTGTTGTGATGAGACGAAGATTGTGATGGAGTACCGAGTGAAGAAGGAGGGTCCCAACAAGGGTCGCATTTTCTACAAGTGTCCGGATCGCAATATGAGTCATTTTATCGTATTTAATGACTATGGTTAGTTTATATCTATTTTCATGATGGTTGTGATTAAAGTTCTAATGTTCTGTTTTAATTTCAGTGGGATGGCACTAGATGTTCAGGCTTCTACTGGGAGGAAGAGTATGTTGAACTCGTGCAAAAATATCTTGCACAACAGGCAGATATGGCGGCTAATGAGGCAGGGATCCAGCCGAAGAAGCCCAAAGATGTTGAACAAACGGGGGATCTGTCTGTTTTAGTTGGGATTGGTCGCGAAATCCTTGTGCTGCTGAAGTGCATTTTAGCTTTAGTGTTTTTAGTGGTAGTTGGGATTGTCTACATTGTAGCGAGGATTTCTTAAATTTATAGCTTTTGTGGTGGTATGCATGTTGTATAATTAACTAATTATGTTCTAGGTTTTAATATGGTATTTATGTCATGTAATGCAGATAAGTCGGCATTGGATGTACAATGCTGACCGTCGCTCCCAAGAGTTCATGGACGGCGTGCATTCTTTGTTACGTGCGGCCGAGGCAAACAAACGCGATGGTTTCATGTGTTGCCCATGTGCCGTATGTAAGAATACGGTGGAATATCCTTGCTCAAGGACTCTTCATTATATTACATTATGTTACATTATGTTTTATAATTATGACAAAAAATAAAAAAAGTTAGGTTATAGATTTTTCCTATGTGCAATAAAGAAAAAGAAAATCCATATTTTTAACAAAATAATTTTATGCCTTTTATTTAATTTACTATGTATTTAACAAGACTATTGCATAATTTGGTCAAAACACGCGGGAAATGAAACTGCAGCCCACCTTTACTCCCGGGTGGGAAGCCCACCCAGGAGTAAAGGTGGGCTGCAGTTTCGTGGCCCGCCAAAAAAAACCTTTGCTCCCGGTGCGTGTTACCAACCGGGAGTAAAGCTATACCTTTACTCCCGGTTGGTAACACGCACCGGGAGTAAAGGACCTTTACTCCCGGCTAGTGGCTAGCACCGGGAGTAAATCTCCTTGGTATATAAGCGCCAGTGCCTACGCAGATCGATCCCCTCCTCTTCTTCCTCGTCGAACACCGCCGCCCTTTCTCTCTTCTTCCTCGCGCCCGCCGCCGTGACACCGGAGCCCACGCCTCGCCTCATGCGGCCGCCGACAACCTCGCGCCGATGACCTCGTGCGGCCCTCCACCGCGCGCGCCCGTGTGGCCCTCCACCGTGTGCGCCAGTGCGGCCCTCCACCGCGCGTGCCCGTGCGGCCCTCCACCGCTCGCGCTCGCGCGACCCCATCGATCTGCCTCCGTATTCGTGAGGTGAGGACTCTCAGCTTTCTCTCTCCTAGTGCATAGGGTTTCGCCATTCAGTGGCCAGTCGCAGTATGGGCATGGCGGGGTCGCATGGCCGTGGCGAGGATGATGGCGTGGTGCCGTGGCTTGCTCGTGGCTATGGAGTTTCACGGCCGGGAATGGGGGGATGGCCGACGCGCGGTGGCGTGCGAGCTGAAGGAGAGCAGAGGAAAACAAGTAGATGATTGACGGTGATGTTGTGCATTATTTTTTTATTTTTTTGCAAAACATGTAATTGAGAAATTGCCTGGCCATTTTCTGGCATTTTATTATGCATTAAGACTGGACCGGCATTAAGAAAAAAAACATGTGGACATGCATGCATGATATATAATATACTCCTTTTGATCACAGCCCCTGCCCGACGCGCGGGCCACACCCTCCAGCGCATTGACCATAGCCCCGGCCCAGGCCGCTCCGCGCCGCCGACGCCCTCCACCGCACTGACACCGCCTCGGCCCGCCTCACGTCGTCGTCGTCAGCACGCCGGCCACCGCGCCGACACGGCCCGGCCCGCTCTGCTGCGCCGACCACCGCCCTGACCCACTCTGCGCCAACGTCGAGACCACGCCGCTCGTCTTGCCGTACGTCCTTGTCCTCGATCGTGATCCATATGTTTTCGTCATTTGTATTCATATGCATGTATATATACGTCGCGGAGCACCGCCGCCCTCGTTCGCCCATGCATTTCTATGTATACGGCGGAGCACCACCGCCCTCGTTCGCCCTAGGGTTTAGGGTTTATACGGCGGAGCACCGCTGCCCTCGTTCGCCCAAGGGTTTAGGGTTTATACGGCGGAGCACTGCCGCCCTCGTTCGCCCTAGGTTTAGGGTTTATACGGCGAAGCACCACCGCCCTCGTTCGCCCTAGGTTTAGGGTTTATACGGCGGAGCACCGCCGCCCTCGTTCACCCATGTGTACAAACATATATACGACGGAGCAGAGCACTGCCACTCTCGTCACACCGCCCTCTCTCGCGGCCTAGTCGATCAACATTCGTATTATCGTTATCATTAACGCTAAACAATCACACTAGGGCAAATTGCGTCGGTGACTAGGGTGAACCGCGTTGTTGATGTCACCGACGCAATTCGCCCTTGGCCGTTTATGTATAGCCCTAATTCACCCTAGTACCGACGCAGTTCATCCTAGTGTGGTGAATTGCGTCCGTGACCGAGGGGCAAGATTTAATAATGCATATTGTTCATAGATTTTACGCATGTAAGCAAAGATTTGACGTACTATATATTGGTTTTGTTTTTTGAAGCTAGATGGCTGACCCGAGAAACATGGATGAGGAGTGGATGATGAATTTGATCAACACTGGCACTCAAGTTGCCGGCGATGATGGTGCTAAAAATAACATGCAAGAGGATGTAGATGGGAGTCAATACTTAGCTCTTGAACAAAATGAGCAACAAGATATTGGCCAAGTATATATTTTTTATTATTAGCTATATATCTTATCAAATGTCTTATGTGTGCTCATGACATTAAAAATAATGTTTATGTTTTGTAGCCCTCTGGATCGACCTCAACAACTACAACGAAGAGTAAAAATGTTCGAGGTCCCAAAAAGCCATTGGAGGGCCGCTTCATCATCTCGGAGTTCAATGTGGATACAGGCGAACCAGGGGGGCAAAATAAAACAAAATTCGTGCACCACTGTGGTTACCTTGTAAGGGACCGGCTCCCGATCAGTACCCACGAATGGAAGAAGAAGACCAATGCTCCTCATATCAGTTTTGTCTCCGATCGTGACAAGACGTTAATTTGGAAAGATGTCTTGGTATATTTCACGCTCCAAACATATGGTTATGATGATATAATAGATGGTGATGAATTGAAGGAGCAAGTTAGGGATTGGGTAATGAAGAAGATGGCCACCCAGTTTTAGACTTGGAAGAAACACCTATACACGACGTATGTCAAGAAGAACATAGCACCAGATTTCACTATCCCAAGCCCGATCTCAAAGCAGAGGACCTATTGGGATGAGTTTGTACAGTACAAGACGTCAGAAGAGGGTGTGAGTCGGGTGATAAAGAACCAACGTAATGCCCAACAGAAGACATACCACCATAACTTGGGATCAAGTGGCTACCCGACTGCCATTAAGAAGTGGAACAAAATGGAAGCAGACCTTCTTGCCAAGGGTATCACACCAGCATCACTCGAGTGGGGAGAGCGTGCAAAGAATTGGTTTTTCGCTCATGGGGGAACACTGGAACAGGAGACGGGGAAGTGTGTTTATGGCGCAAGACTGCAAGAAGCAGCAGAAAAATTGTTTTATGCTCAGAGAGCTATTGCTAGTGGTGCGTTCAGGCCCAACAGAGAGAAGGATGAACTGACATACGCCATCGGGACTATTGAACATGGTGGCCGAACTAGAGGCAAAGGAAGTGTCTCGTGGGAGCATGGATTCTCTCAGGATAGACCTTCCTACAGAAGCCACCAGAGAAAGAAGGAAGAAGAGGCACAGTGGCTTCAGAGGTTGGAGGAAGCGGTGCGTGAAGCACAGGAGCGGGAAAAAAACCTTGAAGCGAGAATGCAGGAGGAAATCAGAAGGCAAGTGTAAATAGCAGTGAGTGCAAGCAAGCAGGCGTTAGAGCCAGGAATCAACATTAGCCAATCTGCTCAGTTGAAAAGCAGCTGCGCTTCCACGGAGATACCAAATCAAGGGGACACAGGACTGCGCTTCTATGGATGACGTCACTGAACCTTGTACATCGTGTGAGCTACACATTCTGAAGGGGAATTCCACAATCAAGGTGGCTATCGGTCTTGTTAATCCTATCGACCGAACCAAGACACCAAGGATTCATGGGAATATAATCCAAGAAGGATATGCTACCATCTCAGTAGATAAAGCTGAAAAAGGTTTTAGTGATTTGCCTCTTGACATTCCTGGAGGTGATGGCGAGAAGACTCTAGGAGAAGCAGAGAAGACATTCATTCTATGGCGCAAGCGCTACATCATCATTCCCGGGAAGTCGCCTCCATCTCCTCCTGAACTACCTCACCATAGGTGCGGATGAAAACACTACATCATTAATTTATATTGGCTTAAATAATTAACAATCTACTCATAATAATATGTCATTCCTTTTTCTGTAGCAGATCCTCCCCCAACCTAAATCCAATTTTTCAATCGCCAGATCATCATAGTGCTCTGTACGATGACAATGTGTTGGAAGGCGAGGCTGCATCCACACCATCTCCAAGGAGGTCTCCAACGCCGCAGCCACCACCTCCAAGGAGGTCTCCAACGCCTCCCCCGCCCCCGCCTACCAAGAAGCCAAGTACTAGCAAGAGGCCAGCCCCGTAAACGAAGAACCAGTCCCCGCCGGCAAAGAAAGCCACCGTGAAACCAAGGGCTATTCCCAAAATAATATTTGAAGAGAAGGAAGAAGTAACTGATGCATTTAAAAAAGATATGTCCAGATTCTATGATAAACTTAAAAAGGATCAAGAAGCAAGGAGAAACCCGGAGAAACCGTACTTCTTCGTAGCTCCAGATATTCTAAGAAAAAAGGTGGCTTCTTACCAGTAACAACAGCGGGAATCTCGTAAGCCGTCCAAAGCAACGTTAACGGACTATGACCGCACTCTCACCAAGTCAATTGAGGCGGCACAGAAAAAAAAGCGGGCAGGGAAAGGAGTTGCACAACTCGGACAACAATCGCACCAATCAGTCCCCCCGCTAGTTGTTGGTAATGAATATGGTTCGAATTTAGGATTAATGCATCAGACAAACATACCTCCGGATGTCGATTTGGATCACCTTGGTGAATTTATTGAAGAGACTGGTCTCGACCTTTACCAGATGTTTGGTGATTTAAACATTGAGAGTACGGCGGAGGTTGATATTTGGAAGAAAAATTTTGTACTAGGACAGAGTCTATACAACCCTCAAGCCTTAGGTAATCTGGGGACGCAAATGTACCTGCTAAACAAATGGTACATGTAGGCGTCTACCGGTGGAGACTTCTGCGTTGGTGTCAGAATTAGAGACGAACATTGGTTCTGTGGTGATGATGTTATGTATGTTGACTTTACATAATTTCATCAACTATGCCACCTGACCTCTGTGGACAAAGTTATCATTAGCTGCTATTGCCTGTAAGTAATAATTCTTTCGATCTATTATTAAACTCATCATATGTGTGTATATGCATATAAATTATCCTAATAAGTACTATATATATGCAGATTTACAATGACAGAGCGCAGAAAGGAAGGCTGCAATGAAATTGGTTTTGTTGATCCCTATATAGTATTCAAAGACCTAGTTACTCCAAAGCCTAATTGGAAGTCTGAGCCAGAGAGTAACCTCATGAACTTCTTAGTGAACCAACGCCACAAGAAGGATATACTGTTTCCCTACAACTTCAACTGAGTGTTAATAATGTCGATCATCTTTAATGGCTCATATGTTGATTCTAGTTAATTAATGAGTGTTATGCATTATATCCTATAAACACATGCAGCAATCACTGGATATTGATGGACATCGATCTTGTGAAAAGTCACTTGATAATCTATGACTCGATGAGAAAACCACAACAAGACTACCAAGATATGATAGATATTATCCAGAGGTAATTTCGGTATCTCTAGCAACTATATATACACACAAACATGATGATTAACTATATTTGATGACGTGGCAATTTTTTTATTGGGCAGTGTTTGGAAAACCTTTATTGAGAAGCAACACATGGGAAAATGCAAAGCGCCACTGAATGTAATCCCTTTGAAAGTAAGTCCCTTAAATCGCATCATCTTTATTAATTAAACATATAGCTTTCACCGGATCACCAGATTGGATGACAAATTTTTTTCTTGTAAAGTGGTGTCTGAAGCAGGAACAAGGGAACAACTACTGTGGTTACTATGTTTGCAAGTTTATCAAGGAGGTCTCCCAAAGAACTCCTACAGAGACACTCAAAGTACGTTAAAAATACACTATATATTCATTTAATTATTATTATTGATTGTGTTACTATGTCTTTATATATATATATATATGTGTGTGTGTATGTACATATATTAATTTATTTTCCTTTAATTCAAACTTGTAGGCTCGATGGTTGGAGGAAAAGGTCATACGGCAAGACCAAATCAAAGCAATTCAAGAGTCTATAGCCGGATTTTTTAATGACCAGGTCATCGATTCCAAGGGCGAGTTCTACTTCGACCCAACACTGCCATGGAAGCCAAGCTAGAGGATGAGAGGAAACTTGTTATATCACAACAATTGTAATATAATGCAATCTTTTGTAATATATGCACATGAAATAATATAATGTAAAATACACATATGCATGCATGCATGTAAATATATATATGATGCATGCATGCATATATATATATATATTTCTATGTTTGAATTGTGTCATTTAATACGTTCATTGTGCTTGAACCGAAATATACTATACGCGCGTATAAATGTATTATTAGCAGCGTACAATACGACTTCAAAAATCTATTTTGAAAAGAAAACAAAAAAATGAAAAGAAAAGAAAAAAGAAAAAAAATCTTTAGTCCCGTTTCGTATTACCAACCGGGACTAAAGGGTGTCGGCCTTGTGGCTTGTCAGGAGGCACCTTTAGTCCCGGTTGGTGTTACCCACCGGGACTAAAGATCCCCCTTTAGTCCCGGTTCCTGACCCGGGACTAAAGGACCCCCCTTTAGTCCTGGATGCTTGCTCCCGGGTGGGGAACCGGGACTAGAGGGGGTTCCCCACCGAGAGTAAAGGCCGTCTCTGTACCAAAGAGTCCTATAATTCTAATGGGAATGTCTATGCAACAACCGAGTGTGACCAGCCTCGATTTCCCCCCTGTTACTATTCATCCTCCTCCTCTCCACGGTTGCTTTTCATCTTCTTCCTTGGCACGAATCACAAGTAACATCTTTTTTCTATGAAAGGACAAAGACAAAATTTAGTGGGCGGCGCCGGAGTTGGGAAAGAAGAAGCTCGCCGGAGTTGAGGAAGATGCCGGGCGTGCGCGGGCGCGGCAGCGCGGGCATGGGCATGGCGGCGCGGCCACGGTCGGGTGCAAGCAGCCCATCATGCGGCCACCCCCGGGTGCTAAAACACCCTATTGTTGTATAGCTTTTCTGATTCTAATTCCTGTGTTCCAAACACCTTCTATATGTTTCGTGCAATTTTCCTATCCTCTGTTTTGTCGTCTCATCTACATCCTATTCTTGTGTTTTTTCTTTTCACGTGTTTTCAATTCTTGGGTTCGAACAAGCCCCATAGTCACTGCACACACACTGACACACCTGTCAGTATTCATGAACCGCATGGCTTTATTAATATAATAATGCACTCTTTTTATTTCCTTTTGCACATGGCTATTACTAGCATTCCAGTCTCCCCGAGGTCTGTAGGATATACCTCTTGCATGTAGGGATGGCAATCTTACGCGCGGGTTTCGTACCCGAGGGCATGGGCATCAAAACTTACCCGCGGGTATATGGGGTCGGGTACCCGCGAAGATGTGGGTAGGGTGCGGGTAACAAATTTACCCGATGGGTACCAACAATTTGATAATTTATATGAATATATGTCATCTATGTCATATGCATATCATGTCAACTAACTCATTTACCATGTAATTTGTAACATATGCATAACACGTTGAACTATACAGATGATATTTTTATGCATGGATAAATAAAGTGACTATGTGAGCTATCAACTTGTTATACTTTAGTTCTAATGTAAATTGTTTTGTGTTAGTCGTATGAGCATGAATGATCGAATTATGAATCTATGTTGTACTATGTCTTGTGAGATACTGTATATTGTCCTAATAAACTCCATATAAGTGAGATTGACATATTTGCGTGCCGTTTGTCTATGAATTTATTATTTCATACTACTATGATTTTATTATTTGATCTCTCTTGAATATACCCGACGGGTACTCAATACCCACCGGGTACCCGCCGGGCGTGGGTGCGGGTATGAAATATTACCCGCGGGTATTCTCGGGGGCGGGTAAAAATTAGGGTCGCGGGTATGATCACGCACGGGTAAATGCTCTACCCACACCTTACCCGACCCGCTGCCATCCCCGCCTGCTTGCATCTAATCAAGTAATCATGCACGCATGGTCGGAAGCTAAGAGCATCTTCATCATATTTCATATTTTTCTCTTCTATAACCGGTTATAAAAGATCTCTTAAAAATAATTTTAGAATATAAAAACATTTATTCCAGCAGATTGCCAAACAAAACCTCATTCTAATTTAGGAGAGGAAAAGGTCTCCCTTTTTTCAGAGAGATGGTGATAGATTTAAGAGAGCTCCTAAAGAATATAGGGATAGGAGATGCGATAGGAGATCTATTGCGGCTGTTACATTTCCTATTTAAGAGATAAAGCAGACTATAAAAAATCTGATGGAGATGCTATGGTGGAATGGAGAGGGGAGAATATTAGGCTGGCAGCAAATAAAACTGAAGAAAGTTTTCTGGAAAAGTTCTCCCATTTCAGCTAGAAAAGTGCAAAAGTTCATCGCCTGAGAATGATGGTTCAGCTACCTTATTGCATTGCTGTTACGCATATCATCCGATCCTTGTATACACTACGCCAAAACACACAATTATTGTCCGGTCGGAACACCTATCACTGCCAGAATTGCTAAGGATAATTCACAGTGAATCGGTGGTCTATCACTGTCAGTTTGTCGATCGGGCTGTGATAATACGCTATCATTGTTGTGTCAAAATATCAGCCGATAGTGCTCTCATGAGTATCATTGTCATGTTGAAACATAAACCAACAGTGATATCGTGAGCATCACTGCTGAGTTATTCTCCGAATCGCTAGTGTAAGAAAAATGGACCCTAGGTCCATTTACATTGGATTTTAGTGTCTGATGACCAACAAAACCAAATTGAACTAATGAATTTGCAAGTGATTGTTTTGTAGTTCAATAGGGTGCAAGACGTGACTTGGACGAAGGCGACGTGATGATCCGATGATCAACACCATAAGCAAGACCCTAGGAGCACAAGAGAAGACCCAAAATATCAAGCAAAGTCCCAGCACGAAGATAAGAACCAAGCCGTACGCAAGATCGTGAAGAAATGAGCTCACAGAGGTGACCGGACGCTGGACTGGACACAGGGGGAAATCGACTGGACGCAGGACAGCAGAGTCCAGTCGAGTACAGAGAGGTTCCAGAGCGGCGAAGTTGCGACCGGACGCGTCCGGTGGCATGTGACCGGACGCTGGCAGCGTCTGATCAGTTGATTGTAGCTCTAACGGTCGGGACGACCGGACGCGTCTGGTCAGGACGTGATCAGCGTCCAGTCAGTAGCAGAAAAATAGGATTTCGTCCCCAATGGCTACTTTCTCAGTGGAGCTTATAAATACAACCCCAACCGGCCAAATGAGAGTAGTGGAGCTAAGGAAACATATCAAGGGTGTAGATACACCATTTTAGTGATCTCCACTTGCATAGTGCTTAGTGTTTTATTAGGTGATTAGCGTAGGTGCTTTGCGAAGTGCTTAGGTTGATTAGACCACCGCTTATGCACTTGCTCTAGGTTTAGGCCTAGCGTTTAGTGAGGTTTGCATACCTCTTACCACTCGGTGCTTGCGCGCTCCATTGTTGTACATCGGACGGGCTTGTAGTCTTGTGAGATCACACCAACCGCGTTTGTGGTGTGGCCGCCACCGTGTACCAGAGGGAACAAGGCCCGCGGCGTTTCGGCCGGAAGCTTGATAGTGAAGACGGCGGGGAGCATCCGGGAGAGGCTTGCCGGAAGGCACGTCAGAGACCCACTTGCGCGTGGGGAAGGCCCGAGGCTATCCACAGAGTTACCCGACCGGGAGCTTGGCCCTTGCGAGGGATTCCTTGCAAGGGGCTCCAACGAGGACTAGGGGGAAGCTTACGCGCTTCTCGATACCTCGATAAAAATACCGGAGTCGTCGACGGGAGTTTGCATTTCTCTACCTTGATCTTTAGCTTTCGCATTTATATTGATTACATTACTTCTTTTGCGGTAGAGATAGCAACACACTAGCAAAACCATAGTTGCATATTTAGATAGTTTATCTTTTGCATAGGTTTTGCTATGGTTAGAAAAAGAGGCCATAGTTTAGAGTTAGAATTTTAAGTTGCCTAATTCACCCTCCCCCCCTCTTAGGCGTCTCGGTCCCCATTCAATTGGTATCAGAGCTGGTTGGCTCAATTTGGTCCTTTAGCTTAACCGCCGTTGAGCTAACGCTATTTAGAGTGGTTGGGATGAATACCTCTAGGCCTCCTCACTTTGACAGCACTAACTTCCCTATTATAAAGCTAGAATGGTTTGCTACCTTGAGGCGGTTGATTTGGGAGTTTGGAGAGTCACTCATGATGGAATGAAACACATTAAGAATCCCGATAAACCCACGAAGAATGAAGAAAAGGAAATTCATTTCAATGCTAGAGCTAAAAATTGCTTGTTTGAATCTTTTAGCATGGATGTGTTTAACTAAGTGTTCACTTTAAACACGGCACATGAAATTTGGTTAAAACTTCAAGAGCTCCATGACGACACATCTAATGTCCGTAAGCAAAAACATTGTCTAGCTAAACAAAATTATGATTCCTTTACAATGAATGATGATGAGCTTGTTCGTGATATGTATTCTCGGTTGAATCTAATTGTCAATGAGGTCCATTCAATAGGATTAACAAAGCTAGATGATGCGGGCATCGTGAGGAAGATCATCTCCATGCTACCACAAAAGAAATATGCAAGCATCATCACCATCCTTTACAAGATGGAGGACTTGAGCACCATGACCCTAGGCATAGTCATTGGCAAGATAGTGGTATTTGAAATGTCACGTAAGATGGGTCAAGAAGAAGCCTCTTCATCGAGCAAAGGCAAAGCTCTCGCATGTAGCGAGAAAAAGAAGATGAAGGGCAAGCAAGTTGAGACAAGCTCAAGCTCAAGCTCCTCAAGTGAAGATGAGGATGATGATGATGATAAAGATTCAAGTGATGATGATCAATCTTCCTCCTCCACCTCCGACCTTGATGAAGAATCAATCAAACTTATCAACAAGGTGGAGAAGATGATCCAAAGGCTCAATGTCAAGGGTGTGCCCATCCAAATCCAAGATATCATCTTCACCAATCAAAGAAATGAGCAAATAAAGAGAGGATGTTATGGATGCAGCGAGTTGAGGCACTTTGTGCAAGTTTGTCCAAACAAGCCCACACCTAAGACAAAGAAGAAGACGTGCAAGAACCAAGCCCTCACATCAATAAGGTCATGGGATGATTCTTTAAGTGAAGAAGAACACCATCACAAGAGGCGAGGCCGCAAGCACTCATCGTCAAGCTCTTCTCGTATGTGCCTTATGGCACGAGGTAACAAAAGCTCATCCTCTAGTGAGAGTGATAGTGATGATGAAATGCCTTCTTATAATGAAATTGTGGAACAAAATCTTAATTATGCTAAAGTTTACGCTAGTCAACAAAAAAAGCTCGGAAAATTAAAAGAAAAGCTAGATAGTTCACAAGAAGCATACAAAACTTTGCTTGAACAATATGAGAACTTTGCTAATCTAAATGTTGAACTATCTACTAAAATTGAGCAACTTGAGGCTAGTGCAATAAAAATTACATGCACAATCAATGATGAGCAACTTGTAATGAAAAATGAAAAATTAAAAGAAAAGTTAGCTAGCTCACAAGATGCGTATAAAAGTTTGCTTGCTAAAATGGAAATCATGTGCAAACATTGTGATGAGCTAACTAATAAAGTTGCTAAGCTTGAAGCCATTAGTAACACCCCCACCAAGGCATCTAAAAAGAAAAGTTCTATCTTTAACATGTCTAAAAAGGATGCCTCTACTTCTTGTAATGATTTATGTTTAGACTCATCTTTGTGCAACCAAGTTTGTGTTGAGAAAGTTGTTGTAGATACATGCACACAAGAGATTGCAAAGGAGAATAAGCAACTCAAGCAAGAAGTAGCTCGCCTCACCAAGGACTTGACTCAAGTGAAAGGCAAGGCGAAGCAAGCCCAACTTCATCAAGATAATACCGTCAAGGGAGTGAAAAAGCCTGATAAAGGACAAACCATGGTTTACGTATGCCACAAGGAAGGTCACAAGTCCTATGAGTGTAAGGTGAAGAATGGAGGAGGAGCAAAGAAGAAAAAGAAAAAACAAACAAGCTAGCTCTCCAACACCTACACCAACAAGGTGGACAAAAAGGCCTCCACACCTTATCTCTTAAAGAAGAAGAAAAATGATAAGGTGGTGGCCATCAAGGTGAACAAGCAAGCCAACAATGGGGTCAAACACTTTTGGGTGCCAAAGGAAATCATCTCCAACATGAAGAGCACCAAGAAGGTTTAGATCCCGAAAGAGAAGTAAGAAGTCCAATGGACTTCGGGGAATTTGGAGACTTGGCAAAGTATGGGTGCATTTCATGGGGTGCATCATGATGGACAAAGTCATTGCCAAGTGGGCTAGTGAATACTATGGACCTAAATTTCCCTTCCCATGTTAGGTAACTAGATTCAATTTCTTTCAAGTAGTATCAATTTGCATTTCCTACAAGTGGTATATTTTTTTATAAATTGGTATCTTTAAGCATCTAGTTACTTTTTATGCCTATATTTGCATTTGCATGCTTAAATCTTTTGTCATGCATACAATAGGTATATCTTATGGTAGGCTTGCTCGGTTTCATTCTTAACCCTTGGAGCAAACCTACATAGTTTAAAATTGTTTAGGAGCACGACACATAGCTTGTCTTACAATTGTCCATCTAATATGTGCCAAAGTCCAAATTGTAGATAATTTCTCTCGAATATCGCCTTCAAAAATGACTCTCACATTCATGTGATGTCATCTTTCAAGTGGTGTTTTTTATTCTAAAATCAATGTGCATGTTTCCTACAAGTATTTCATACTTGTGTGCACAAATTTAGGGGGAGGTTACTCTACAAGTTGGATGCTTTGAGACTAACACCTTTTCAAGTTTATCATGTGTGTAGTAGTCTCATTGCAAGGAAAATGGAGTCCCCGGAGTTAAGCATCATACTTTAAAATTCCACCACCTGTTGCAAGTGGTAGAAATCAAATTGTTTTCCACATATGGTATTTCTAAACCGATATCATCATGTTGATTTCACTTTGATATTTATATGCTTTCTCCATGAATTATATAAATTAAATTCCCTTAAGTAATAATTTACCAATTATGCATATGCTTTGCCTTCTACCATATGTATGCATAGACTTAGGGGGAGCTTAATCTATATAATGTGAGAGTCAAATTTTGTGACCTATTCCTTTCTACACACAAAGGATCACAAAGTTTGACACTCCCTTGTGCTACTAATGTCTTCCTTTTCGGTGTTTGATTCCAAAGGGGGAGAATTTAGAGGACCAAAAGCAAGCATTAATTTGTAGGACCAAAAGATAAATCATATTAATTTACAAGTGGTAATGGTCCGAGAAAGGGAGGATAGTGATTATGGATTAGTCTAAGTAATGGGGAGAATTTGTAGGAAGCAAGGCTTAAATCCATAATGCCACATGGGGACATTTGCAAGGGCAAGATAAATTTTCATGTAGTATTTTTTAGTCTTACAAGTAGTATCTTTTAGCATCATATAATGTTACCCCTTGCATTGCATCCTAGCAAGTAGATAGTTTTTAAATTCCAAATTTTTATTATTTGTTTGCTTTGGTCGTGTTGTCATCAATCACCAAAAAGGGGGGAGATTGTAAGGAAAATGGACCCTAGGCCCATTTACTTTGGATTTTGGTGTCTGATGACCAACACAACCAAATTGGACTAATGAATTTGCAAGTGATTGTTTTGTAGTTCAATAGGGTGCAAGACGTGACTTGGACGAAGGCGACGTGATGATCCGATGATCAACACCATAAGGAAGACCCTAGGAGCACAAGAGAAGACCCAAGATATCAAGCAAAGTCCAAGCACGAAGATAGGAACCAAGCCGTACGCAAGATCGCGAAGAAACGAGCTCACAGAGGTGACCGGACGCTGGCGAAAAGCAACCAGACACTCCGATCAAGATGCTCGGCAAACAGGCGTCAGCAGCAACGACAGGACGCTGGCGGCAAATCGACTGGACGCAGGACAGCAGAGTCCGGTCAAGTACAGAGAGGTTCCAAAGTGGCGAAGTTGCGACTGGACGCGTCTGGTGGCATGTGACCGGACGCTGGCAGCGTCCGATTAGTTGATTGTAGCTCTAACGGTCGAGACGACCGGAAGCATCCGGTCAGGACGTGATCAGCGTCCGGTTAGTAGCAGAAAAGCGGGATTTCATCCCCAACGACTACTTTCTCAGTGGGGCTTATAAATACAACCCCCAACCGGCCAAATGAGAGTAGTGGAGCTGAGGAAACATATCAAGGGTGTAGATACACAATTTTAGTGATCTCCACTTGCACGGTGCTTAGTGTTTTATTAGGAAATTAGCGTAGGTGCTTTGCGAAGTGCTTAGGTTGATTAGACCACCGCTTATGCGCTTGCTCTAGGTTTAGGCCTAGCGTTTAGTGAGGTTTGCATACCTCTTACCACTCGGTGCTTGCGCGCACAATTGTTGTATATCGGATGGGCTTATAGTCTTGCGAGATCACACCAACCACGTTTGTGGTGTAGCCACCATCGTGTACCAAAGGGAACAAGGCCCGCGGCGTTTCGGCCGGAAGCTTGATAGTGAAGACGGCGGGGAGCATCCGGGAGATGCTTGCGAGGGTTTTCTTGTGAGGGGCTCCAATGAGGACTAGGGGGAAGCTTGCACGCTTCTTGATACCTCGGTAAAAATGCTGGATTCGTCGACGGGAGTTTGCATATCTCTACCTTGCTCTTTAGCTTCCGCATTTACATTGACTACATTACTTCTTTTGCGGTAGAGATAGCTACACACTAGCAAAACCATAGTTACACATTTAGATAGTTTATCTTTTGCATTGGTTTTGCTAGGGTTAGAAAAAGAGGCCATAGTTTAGAGTTAGAATTTTAAGTTGCCTAATTCACCCCCCCCCCCTCTTAGGCGTCTCGGTCCCCCTTCAATTGGTATCAGAGCCGGTTGGCTCAATTTGGACCTTTAACTTAACCACCGTTGAGCTCACGCTTTTTAGAGTGGTTGGGATGGATACCTCTAGTCCTCTGCACTTTGACGGTACTAACTTTCCCTATTATAAAGCTAGAATGGTTTGCTACCTTGAGGCAGTTGATTTGGGAGTTTGGAGAGTTACTCGTGACGGGATGAAACCCATTAAGAATCCCGATAAACCCATGAAGAGTGAAGAAAAGGAAATTCATTTCAATGCTAGAGCTAAAAATTGCTTATTTGAATCTTTTAGCATGGATATGTTTAACCAAGTGTCCACTTTAAACACGGCACATGAAATTTGGTTAATGCTTTAACACGGCAATGATACTCATCAGAGCACTACAGGATCAGTGCCACACCCGACAGGTTCGATTTTTATACACCCTCAACTCTTCAAACCGTACGATTTATCTCCCTAAGAAGTTTTGAAAGCAGTTTTGATTGATGTGACACCACATGAGCAATGAGGGAGCTAAACCAGACTTTTGTGATAGTTTAGAGAGGATAATTAGACTTTATAAAAAATTATAAAAATAATCTTCACAAAATTATCCAAATATCTATCTAGATTAAATAAATATTAAAAATATAATTTAATATTAAAAATTCTCGAAAATTTGTTTTAACTCATGAAAATATAAAACCTTCCCCAAAATCATGCTCCACCCTATTTTCTCTTGTACATAATTATTTGAATCTTATATGGTCTCGAAAATTTAAACACTACTAAAAAATAATTTTGCAAGACACTCTTCAAACATTAACGCAGGCGGTCACAAAATGCAACCGTCTTCTAAAATACCTGAGGATTTTCGGAGATGGTCATTTTATTTACGGAGGCGATCACAATTGCCCATCTCACAAAATGGATTCACTACTGGAAACTCAAATTGTTCTGTGGGTGATGAATTTTTCTGTGCGTTTTTTTTGGCACGCACAGAAAAATTATGATTTTTCTTTCGGTTTCAAAATATCTCGACAGAAAAATACAAAAACCCACAGAATAATTGTATAATTTTTCTGTGCGTGACAATACACGCACGAAAAAAATCAGCAATCACAGAAAAATGCAACTTATTCTGTCGGTTCTTTAGAAACGCACAGAAAAAATATATGCACACACAGAAAAAATGTTATTATTCTGCCGGTTATTTTAAAATGCACAGAAAAAACATACACGCGCACGGAAAAATTCAAACGACCAGGACCCCTCCCTTCTTCTTACCCGAGCGCCCCCACCCCCTCCCTTCTTCTTCCTCCGCACCCGGACCCCAGCGCCCCCTCCCTTCTTCTTCCCCGGCACCCGGCCCCCAGCGCCCCTCCCCTCCCTGCCGCCGCCCTCCCCTTCTTCCCTAGCGCCATGATCCGTCACCGCCCCTCCCTCTCCCGGATCCGGCCCTCCCTCTCCCGGATCCGACCGGTGGAGGCTGGTGGCGACCGGATCTGGGCTCTGGTGGTGGCGGGCGGCGGGCGGCGGGCGATGTGGCGGCGGTCTTCGTGGTGCTGGCATGGTGGTGGTGGTCCCCGGCGCCGCCCCTCCCTCTCCCGGATCCAGCCCTCCCTCTCTCAGATCTGGCCGGTGGAGGCCGGATCTGGGATCTGGTGGTGGCGGGCGGTGGGCGGCGTGGCGGCGGGCTTCGTGGTGATGGCGTGGTTTTGGTGGACCCCGGCGCCGCCCCTCCCCAGCCTTCTTCTTCCCCGGCGCCGCCCCTCCCCGGCCTTCTTCCCCGGCGCATATGTTGTTGTACTGTATGGCCATTGCATTTGGTTCAGACATATAGTTCAGTCGCAACAGAACAGCATTAATACTTTAGTTCATAATGATGTGGCGTGTCTGTTTTAACTATTGTTCTGATTACAAGTTGTTCATCTATATGTGAGATTTTTTTTAATTCCATACTTTGCACAACATTGCAGATCTGATTACACTCATTTCCAATCCGGTTCATCACATTCCGGATATAGGCTTGTTGTGTGCTCCAATGGTAAGATATCGACTCCATGTAGTTTGAAGTTTTTTAGTGTCAAATTCGTATTGAAGGCTAAGATCACTGTCAAAATTGGTAATTATCCCATCATATTGTCAATCTCATTTTAGAATTAGATGTGGTATGTAATGTGCAGTCAACATGAATTCTTTATTTCTCCAATAGCACATGATTGTCGTCCTACATGCATTTTTTTCTACTGCCTATAGTTAGCCACTTTATAGCTACTCTAAAATTGTTGGTTCAATTTTTAGAGCTGCACATGAATGATTGTTCCATTATATATCCTGATATGGGCTGCAGTAACAAGTTCCATGCATAAAAGTTGTCAAGTGTTAGCTAAAACAGCACTGAAAAAATATTTGGTTTGATAAGATTTGGGAGGCTAGCATGTTGTTTAACTATTTATTTGCATGAATCTTAATTCATTGTTTACACATGTCTTTATGACCATTTTAGTATTTTGCACAACACTATAGATATGCTTTAGAGTTTCAGGAGTATGCTTATTTCAAGTTCCATACTAATCTGGCTTCAAAAACTGTTTTTAGTGTACATTTCTTGTTAAGTATGCACAGCTGTTAAGCTTCACTGATTGATGCAGTCCTTTAATCATCGAACAGATAAGCGAGTGGGGCAAGTGATGTCTTCAATAGTGTTGAGATGAGAGACAGGTGCCCAAAGAAAAGATGATGACTATTACGTGGTAACTGGTGAGTGCTGCAAGTACTCTGTGGAGGCAACAACCAAATATTAATATACATTAATCTAATCTGTAACTCACCTTACATGAGTACGTCTAGTTGGATTATTTAGCTGCAAGTTGTTGGTCCTTCCTGTCAATAGGTACTTCATGTTTTCAGAAATTTATCTTCCCTGATGTCCTAGTACAAATCATATAAGAAACATTCTCTATATGTCCCAGATTCGACTCTGAAGTTTTTATCTCATATATCTTGCTGGAAAGTTGGATATCAATATTTTTTAATCATGTGCTGCAGACACGACACTAAAGCGACAGGCTGCTGGTGGCAGAAAGCGCCACATTGCTAGGTACCCCACCATCTCCATCCACCTTTCCACGATCAGGAACTTTCAAAATTACAGATATCCTTGATTGGGCAGTAGTGGTATTGGTGCGTCTGAAATAGTTGCTAGTCACATATATTCTGACAACCGGTTTTGTGGTCTTCTAAGTGAATAATATATGCGTTGTAGAAGGCTAGGCTTTAGTGTTTTATTAGGAGTGTGCTTCTTTCCAATTCCATATTTTTTTACTTTGTGCTGCTCCCGTTATCAGATTTGGCATCAAACATGATTGTTTCTTTGGCTGCTACAGTTACCAGATTTGGCACCCCATCCACCTGCTTTCCAGTCCTTGTTACCAGAATCACATTGTTATAGGAGGAATCATGATCAGCATTTGTCTTCTTCCGTTTGTAAGTGCTTGGCTGCTCCTCCCATTGGCAGTTACCATCTGCCTTCTTTTTGCCCCTGGCATTTCCCCACGTGTCCTGATCTAGATTCAAACTCTGCCCATTCCAGTTGCTGGGATGCTCCCAATTGCCATGGCCATCATCAGACTTCTTCTCCCAGGCACCATCACCTCCATCTTCTTTTCTTTTGTCCCATGTATTTTCTGATTTGCCCCATGGGTCATTTTTATTTGATGCCTCAGGAGTGTTGGACTTCTTCTCCCAATTATCATCAGCTGCATCTGAATCCATTTTAGCACCCTTATCAGCCCAAGTATCCATTTCAGCTAGTTGTCCAGATACAGTTGCCTCGCCTGTTGGCTTCTCAGTGCTCCAGCCTCCCCAATCAGTGGAATTGTCCTGCACCTTAGCATGCACTTGAGAATAGGTTAATGCCAACATTTTAAAGCATGGTTTGGTCAGGCAGGAATCATGATCCAAGTTGATTTGGCTAACTGAATTGCAAAACTATGTTCAATTGTGGTTGTGAAAATGTAGAATTCAGTAGTTTATCAGTTTGTGGTACTTTTGGGAAAGTATTGTGGCACTATAAGTGAGGTAGCAGTAGCAACCTTCAATGTCTGCATGGGTGGCGGCCCGAGGTTTAGGCGGGTTTTTGAGAGCTGGAGGCTCCGGCTGGGATCGGGGGAGCCATGTCGTCTCTTAGCAGGGAGCTAGTTTTCCTCATCCTGCAGTTCCTTGATGAGAAGTTCAAGGAGACGGTGCACAAGTGAGTACTCGCCATGATCATGAATGGGGTTTTTGGAGCCTTGCTGTGTTGGGTGAGCTGGGATTTCTGATGCTTTTTGCGGTTGCCCGTGCAGGCTGGAGCAGGAGTCGGGCTTCTACTTCAACATGAAGCACTTCGAGGACCTCGTGCAGGGTGGCGAGTGGGACAAGGTGGAGAGGTACCTCAGCGGCTTCACCAAGCTAGAGGACAACTGCTACTCCATGAAGATCTTCTTTGAGAGCCGCAAGCAGAAGTACCTCGAGGCCCTTAATAGGTGACCGACTCATCACTACGCTACTCTTGGTCCCTTGTTGTGATTTTGATGGTTTCATTTTGATATGTTTAATAACACATATTTGCTTCCTTAAAATATCTGGAATGCAATTTGTGAACAGAAATTCTATGGTGCTCTTTGGTATCAATTCAATTAGATTGTATGGTAGAATTTAATTTTTATTGCTCCTGGTTGTCCAGCACTATAGAATCTTCTTGATATGGTTCTTTTGGGATTGTTTTCATGTGATTTGGACATCTCTACCTGTTTATCCCAAGTAACCAGCTTTTTATCGACAATGTGCAAAGAAATTTTATCACTTTATAGCGGCTCTAGCTTTAGATGCTTATGTTATAGAAGATACCATCCTTTTTTCCCTTATTGTAAGGTCGTATCCATACATGCAACAATTGGGATTTCTCTACTTGTTATGCCTACAAGTCTAGCGGTGCTTCCATAAGCACATTTCGTGCATGTAAAAGGTGAGGCTAACTGGGCTTTATTTCTTTCTTTCTAATGCCTTTCAGTCTGAACTGGCAACATCAGCTCTGCAAGAACCCTAGACCAAACTCTGACATCAAGACACTCTTTACTGCTCACTCTTGTGCTGCTCCTACCAATGGAGCAAGAGCACCTCCACCTGCCAATGGTCCGCTTGTTGAATCCATCCCTAAGTCAGCTAGATTTCCACCAATGGGTGCTCATGATGTAAGTATTATCACAAGCAGGCCATTTAACTTATCCTGACTATTGATTGCTGATACTGGTTCAATGTTGCAGCCACACCAATGGGGATCTTCATGCTGCAAACGCTGACAACAATCAAGGTTCCGACAACAATAGCGATCATGCATCGATAATGTGATGGTTGTGTTTAGTTGCAAAACATGGATGTGATGGTGGTTTCTTCTTTTGTAGAGTTGTGCTTTTGCACATTAACTAGTAGTGGCTCTAATCTGTTAGATTTAGTTTTAGCTATAATATGACTCAATGATGCATGCCGGTACTTTACTCATCTTGACTGAGACTTGAACTGTTGAGATGAGATGGTAATGCTTTTGAATGTATTGATGCTGGACCATTTGGACATCATCTATATGTAGCCTGGATGCCATTAATGAATGTGCTGAACATTTGGATCTTTATATGTATACTATCTATTATGTTGTGATAAAATTACAGTATGGACAGTCCATATTTAATATGTTGTTGCTACTGTTCTGTTTGTATATAATTATTATATCCAATTTGCTGTATGGTTAAGGGTTTTTTTCTGTCGGTGGTCTGTTATTTTTCTGTGCGTTAACCGAGACCGACAGAAAAATAAAAACACAATTTTTTTGTGCGTGTAACACCCACAGAAAAATCATTTTCCTGTCGGGCTTTTCTTTTTTTCTGTGAGAATCAACGCACACAACATTTAAATTTAATATGGGCTAACGCAATTTTTCTATGCGTGTAACACCCACAGAAAAATTGTTTGTGACGGTGAACACACAGAACAATTGAATTTTTCTGTCATTATATTTCCGTGTGTATTTTTTGGACGGTATTCGTATTTTTCTGTGTGTTTTCGCACACACAGAAAAATGCGAGATTCTAGTAGTGATTTATGGAGGCGGACCTTTTATTTACGCATGTGGTTAGATTTTGACCGCCTCCTAAAATTAATGTACGGAAGAGGCTTGCCTCCGAAAATGGAGGTCATTTCCGCAGGCGGACCTCTTAAAAGACCCGCCTCCTAAAATACCCCTGGGGCCCAACCGAAGCCCAAATCAAACCTTCTACCGGGCTTATATAAATACAGGGAGTTATGGTTTCTTCCCCGATCTCACATTCTCTGTCTCTTAGCTCTCGCTTCTCTCTCCGTCGGCGGCAAAGGCGGTGCAAGCGGGCCTCCTCTTGCTCCTCTGGCGGCGTGTGGGCCTCCTCCTTCTCCAACGGCGGCGTGCAGGCCTCTTCCGGCGGTGCGCGGGCCTCCTTTTGCTCCTCCGGCGGCGGCCTCGATCTAGATATGCACATATGGTGGTGGGGCGCGGGGCTCCTCCTCCTGCTGTGCACGGGGCCCCTCCTCTGGCGACGTGCGATCTTCTCCTCCACCGGTGGCCTCTAGATCTACTCCAGCGGCGGCGCGTGCAACCCCACCTCCGGTGGCGGATCCGGCTTGGAGCACCGAATGCTCGCGCAGATCTGAGAGCGGGCTCGGCGGTGGGCGGCGGTGTGGTTCGGGAGCGGCTCGGCGGTGGCGTTCCCGGTAGCGGGCTCGGTGTTGGGCATGTGCCCTTTTTTTAAACCTACTAGATGAGTGCCCACGGGTGCAAAATAAATTGAATGAGATGTTTGTTAGCCAAGTCAAAATCAAGAATATATCAATTCAATTTTTCACGTGTATTATACCATGATAATGTCTAGAAACAAATTCATTATCGTAATGAATCTGAAATAAAAGCTAGGCTTGGAGCTTGTTGTCTGAATGTTACGACAAACATCTGTTGCCTTAAAGGCTAAAAATTTATTGCTAGACATCGAATTGAATTTATCTATGCTCTGCTTTGCCAAAACATGCATACTTGGACTTACAATATCCTAGCCCGCATGAGGCATAGCAATAATTCATTTTTTGGGGAAAAGTATTTGTTGTCAACACGCAACGCGCAGGACGACGAATGAGATTTGGATCACGATCATGATCATTGCGTGGTGATATTCCAATAAATTTCTTTCTCTTCCCATAATTCTCTTTCCGTTTTATTCCAATTTATTTACTTGCCTTCCGCTGTCTCCATGCGGTGATTATTTGCCTGCCGGTGATTCCGTGAGTTTTATTCCATTTTTATTTACTTGCCTTCTAATGTCTCCGTGCGGTGATTATTTCTCTGCCGGATATGGATCGCATAAGATGCGGTGATTATTTGCTTGCCGGACATGGATCGCATGAGTGTTTTGGTCCTGCCGGGTAGATATTGACAATCCGTATATTTTAGTTGTAGAGATTTTCGCACACGGGCATTGTGCCCGCCTCGAGAAAAGCCTATTTTTGCAGACGGCCACTGCGACCACCTCGGAAAAAGCTGATTAACGCAGTCCATTTCATCCAGGCGGACGTGTTGCTTGCCTAGGAAAACCAGAAACGCCCGCCTGTAGAAAAGTGTGTAGTAGTGAAAATTAGACCAAATATGAAATGCAGGATACAGGCAAGATAAATCCGTAGCGTAGATCACCGTGGAAACTACAAAAAAAAACATTTCCTCAGCAGCAATATCTTGATTAACCATCGAGACATGCACGAGAAATTCCAAATAAAACATATAATTAGAACTTTGATTACGCATTAGCAACATGTATCATGTGGTTTAATAACTTTATAGTAGCATTGTCTTCTTTAGGAGACATCACAACCACAACGTGTGCAAACTCATTGGACAATCACCAACAGTCGGCATGCGACTTCTCAGACTTACCAACCGACTTCTATGACCGCTCCCTCGTTCGTTGTCGCTGTCGTACGTAGGTCTATGCATACACCGGGAGCACATGATCAAGCAGGAAGGCAGTTTAGACGGGCTCAAGATGCCGGAGTTCATGCGTTTCCTAAAATCATGCTATAGATTGTGGTTCCTAGCTCAGGAAAATATAGAACATGATTCAGTTAAAAAATTTGTATGATTTTTCTAATATTAAATCAGAGTTTAATATTTTTGAATGCATATTTATTATAGAAAGAATATTTGGATTTCTTTAAAAATAGTTCTATAAATTTTTTATAGTCTAATTGACCTCTCTAAACTATTGTGAAAGTCCGATTTGTCTCTCTCGTGGCTGACGTGGCACCATGTAAAGATGGCTGACGTGATGCGATGTCAAATCGGACAGTTTCCGGAGTTAGAGTGCAGAAATTTGGTTTTCTAATTGAGCGAGGTAAGTCTAACTGAACTCTATAAACTACCACGAAAGATCATCTACTCGTGACCTCTATAACTGACCTCTAAGTCTCTAACTGATCTTCTTCGTGACCGACGTGGCACAACGTCAGTCAAAACCACTTTCAGAACTGCACGCAAGGTAAATCGAACGTTTTCAAGAGTTAGAAGGGTCTAAAAATCTGATTCTCTAATTAATGGAGCTCAGATGAAGTTTTTTGAAAGGGAAAGGGCATTACATGCACAGGGCCAAACATGGGCCCGCAGGAGCAGTGTACGCGTGCGTTGCTCTGTGTTGACCTGATGAGCCCAGGGGCCTGGACCAAGGGTAACGTGCGAATGCGATCCCTGCGCCATGTTCCGCCGTCGGCCGCCTTGTCTCGTCCGCCCACCACAGCGACAACGATCCTATATAAATTGCCATCGATCTCCTCTTCTACCTCTGCAATCCGGTCGGCAAGCCAATCACTCGACCCCAAGCTCCGCCACACACAACAAGCACGCGGAGGCCTCTGTGTCCAGGGAGGTACCCTACGTCGTCCCTACCCTACCCGGCCAGGCTACCACAAGATCGAGCGAGTCCAGCCGGGGGACAAGAAAAATGCCCAAGACGAAGGTGCACCCCAACACCCAGTCCCGGTCAGCACCAGCGGCGCGTGCACAGGCAGCGCGGCGGCGCCCGACGAGGCTGAGCCGCCCACGGTGCTGACGGTGTGGTGCAAGTCGCTGCTCTTCAACTGCGATGGCTTCACCGTCTACGACGCCAGCGGCGACCTCGCCTTCCGCGTCGACTCCTACGACGCCTCCGGCCGCCGGCGCGCCGAGGTCGTGCTCATGGACGCCACGGGAACCCCGCTCCTGACCGTCCGCCGCAAGAGGAGGCTCGGCATGATGGCGGAGCGCTGGGTCATCTACGACGGCGACGCCGCCTCGGATGCCGAGGCGGAGCGCAGCAACAGCAAGCCGCTCCTCTCCGTGCGCCGCCACAGAAGGGCGTCGTCGAAGGAGAAGGCGCTGGCCTACGTGACGCCCCTTGTGCCAGCCTCCTCCTCGTCAGGCCGCCGCACCACCGCCGAGGCCGAGGCATCGTACGTGGTGGAGGGCTCGTACGGGCTGCGCGCCTGCGCCGTGCGGGACACGCACGGGGACGCCGTGGTGGCCGAGGTCCGCCGGAAGGAGGCCGTGGTGGGGGACGACGTGTTCCGCCTGGTGGCAGACCCACGCCTCGGCGCGACGCTTGCCATGGGCCTCGTCATCGCCCTCGATGAGATGTTCGCCGGTGGCCGGTCCGCGCGGCCGTCGTCCCTGCTGCGCAGCAGGACATGGTCGGTGTAGCCGGCAGCTGCAACGTTAACGTCGCAGCCATGGCCCATGGGTTGGGAGTGGGATGGGATCCAACATGCATGTAGAGACAACACAACATCCCTGCCGCGGAGATCGTCCAATCCAACAAACTGAAGTAGCAGTGGCCGCCGCCGTCGTCGTCTTCGTCCAGGATTTCGCTCAAGGATGGATGCTGTTTTCAGTTGAGCTTCCTTCTTCAGTTTGTTCACTCAACTCACTTTTAAATTCACAATTGACAGTAGTTATAACGAACAAACACTACGGATCGGACTCCAACCGTTGGAACTTGGAAGCTCTATGCCTTTGTACTGTATACCCAAAACAGTCTAGCTAGTACTACTGAAATGCGCCATCTAGTTCTACACTTCTATATTTCATCATGTGCCTGAATTTTTTTTCGCTGGTGTTCAGGTGATTTGTAATTTTGCCGTTGTTTGGCTGTAGAAAAAAGTTGTGAAAATATCTCTTGTGAGTTGTCTTTTCAATTGTATTAGTTGGTTGCATAAGATTATTATTGCTAAAAAGTCAAATGTAGCAACTCTCCTAATTGAGTAGAGATTGAAACTGTAACGACTAGCGAGCAAATACATACGGAGTATACACAGTGGACTTTGTTGTTGTTTGCCGCGGCTTATGGCAGCATAGCTACTACTGTGTGTTATTGTATCGTCTCTGTCAGTCTGGCCCAGGGGCCAATCATAGAGCCACTTTCTAATCGCCTCTGTTTTGGCTCCAAGAAATTTATAAAAAAAAAGAAAGAATGAAAATGGCAATGAGGAATGCATGCGAATTTGTGTATGTATGGATGAACTCCGTGTTGTATTTTCCGCTGTGTTTATTTCTCTCATGCTGCTTGCTTTATTTCGGAGGCCGGTTTTAGAAAGATGATGCATACACGCTCCTCCCTCCGTTTCCAAATGGAAGTTGTTCTCGTTTTTTTATATATAATATAGTTTTTACTAAATAAATATGGATACATCACTACCGGACACCCTCTCTTTGCCGAGTGCCTGCGGCAGTCAGCAAAGCCCGAAATACACTCGGCAAAGGGCACTCAGCAAAAAAATTAATCGGCAAAGAAGCCTTTACCGAGTGCTTTTTGTCGGGCACTCGGCAAAGCCTTTGCCGAGTGCCGAAAAAACACTCCGCAAAGATTTATACTCGGCAAAATGAAAATGCGAAAAAACCCAAAAATAATAGCAAATTTTTTTTCAAGGGAGGCCGCCACCGGCCAGCGCCCGCCCATCTCCATCGAAGTCGCTGCATTTTTTGCGCAAAATTCGCGGCTAACGCCGCCGGCAGGATTTGAACTCACGACCTCTCCCTCGCGTGTCTGCTGCTCTACCACTGCACTACACTGTCACTTGTGTCTAGATTCCGTTATCTATCCTCATATATTATACTAAACTAAGAGTAAATTGCTTGTTTGAGGCCCTAAATGAATTCAAATAAAAAAGTGGTCAACTATAAAGTTTCATAACTTTTCGAGATCTACAATTTTCATTTAGGAAGTTTTTCCATCCGAGGTCGTTTGAAAAAATTGAATTTCAAATTTGAGGGATTCAAACGTAGTTTTACATGATAAGATGATTTCAAATCAAAAAGTTGTCAACTACATAGTTTCAAAACTTTTGGATATCTACAATTTTCATTTAGGAAGTTTTTCCATTCAAGGTCTTTTGAAAAATTCAAATTTAAAATTTTTTAAATTCAAACGTCTTTTTTGCATGACAAGATGATTTCAAATCAAAATGTTACCAACTACAAAATTTCATAACTTCTCAAGATCTATAAAGTTTATTTTGGTCATTTGTTCATCCGACATAGTGGTAGTAACATTGTTCACAAATCTTATATATCTGTATTCTACTTTCATGAAACTAATATGAGAGATATGAGAGAGATGTAGATTTTATGAGCAACGTTATTGTCGCTTTGTCAAATGAAGAAATGATCAAAACAAACTTTGTAGATCTTGAGAAGTTATATGACTTTGTAGTTGAAAAGTTTTTCATTTGAATTCATTTAGGGCCTCAAAAATTGCTTTGAAAAAATAATTTGCCAAGGGCCAAAAAATATGCACACGACAAAATGCCTCTTTGCCGAGTGCCAAAACAAAGGCACTCGGCAAGTACGCATTTTGCCTAGTGCCGTGCCAAAAAATGGCACTCGGCAAAATACATCTTTGCTGAGTGCCAAAAAAAACATTCGGTAAAGCCATCTTTGTCGAGTGTTTTTTTTGCCGAGTGTATTTTATTTGGCACTCGGCAAAGACCGTCTTTGTCGAGTGCTCGATAAAATACACTCGGCAAAGCCTCCGGCACTCGGCAAAGTGCTGGTTTCCGGTAGCGCATAAGTAATATTTATATTAGGAAAAGCTATGTATATAAAAGAATCAGAACGACACGGTTTGGGAGTGCGGAGTAGACAGGATTGGACCTATGTTACTTACATGACACTATATGTAGTAGGCAGTTTATTTCATCTTAGTAGACAATGACCATGCCGAAAGGAATATAATGTTAGGTTAGCCGTGTTCATCACAGTAAAGCTGAATTGAAGTAGTTTTTCGTTGCTCAGCCGTTTCTCCATCTATCACTTTCAGGCGGCGAACTTTTGCGCTTCTTTTTCATGACGAAATGGTTGAAGTTGCACATGAAAGTTTGTGCACTTTTCTTGCCTAATAACATTAATTAAATTGCATGTCCGAGGTCAGTGTCAGTAGGAGTTTCATAGAAGTTTCATCTACATTAAATAGATTTAGGTACTGTTTACTGGGCTTATAAGCCGTACTTTTCAGCCAACAAACGGTATTTTTCTCTCACAACAAATCAGCCAATAGTCCTTTCAGCCATGACTTATCAGCCAAGCGAACATGACAACTTTTGATGACATGGTAGTGTATTTAAGAAGAGATAGAAGAAATAAGTTTCATCTAGACGAAACTCTCTTGGCACGATTACCAACTCACTGAGTCATGAAATTAAATGCCTATAAAATTATAGAATAAAACTTTACATTGAAAGTAGGTGTTTCATCCAAGTTTCATTTCATTCTACTATGACATAACAGTCTTGAAAACATCGCCGTGAAACTATCCACTGAGACTGCCATGCATGCATTGTGTGAAAGCCTGTTGCAAGGAGACGTTAACTTGTGGCCCTCTCTTTTATTTGTAGCCACAGTTTCTCTATGCGCGTGTTCAGTTTCAGCCTAAAATCTTAAAAAGTGCTACAGTATCTGTCACATCGAATGTTTGCGGACTGTGCATGGAGTATTAAATGTAGACAAAAAAAAACTAATTGCACAGTTTAGTGGGAAATTGCGAGACGAACGTTTTGAGTCTAATTAGTCCATATTTGAACACTAATTGTCAAATAAAAACGAACGTGCTACAGTAACCCCAAATTTCAACTTAGTGGAACTAAACACGCCCTATATGTCAATCCGTATTGTACCTCTGGTGGTGTACCTTTTTTTTTGCATTTTTTATCTGCTAGCAAACATGTCTGTGCGTTGCAACAAGACTATAGTTTATTATGTTGTCGACAACACGAGCATGACTGCACAGCAGAGCCACGCACGGGCACAACAGCTATTGCAAGGCAGCTTGAACCGGCGGCACGACGACCATGGTAGCACACGCGCGCGGTGTCACCAACTATGGCCAGGCAGTCTGAGCGAGCGGTGCGGCGGCCACCATGTTTACCTGGCCAACAATGCGAGGTTGCACGGTGGGGCAGCACAACGCCAGGGAGTTACTCCCTCCGTCCCTAAATAATTATCGTTCTCACTTCTCGAGGAGCTAGTCAAATACTTTTAACTTTGACCAAATACATATAAGAAAACGTTAATATTTATAGTAAATGATTAGTATTATTGGATAGATCATTGAATCTATTTTCATAATTAACTTATTTAGAAACACAAATGTTGCTAATTTTTTTATAAACCTAGTCAAACTTAAGAAAGTTTGACCGACACGAGTACCACAGCGACACTTATTTATGGACGGAGGGAGTACTCTGTTAGTCTCATAAATTAGTATAGTAGTTATAATAACTCAAATGATCAAAGAATAAATTATTTTGTAGCCAGTTACAAAACAGACTTAGGGACATATTAGAGTATATAACATACAATATACGTTAGACATCTTTGAATTACATTGCCAAGTTTGATTTTTTTATTGCCTCAAACCTTTGAGTACACGCGGTACCATGTGACATTTGATTTAAACAAATAATTATCACCATTAATGGTAGCAGAGTAGCTGCTCATTTTCTGATGACCACTTGGAAAGCAGCGCATTACGAAACGCACCAATCGCCCATGGCCGGTAAAACAACACGTAGTATAGGGTTCTCGAATATCGTCAATTGACATCGGTTGCTAGCGACTGCACTGCATTTTCTTTCTTGACTCCACACGCACCAACTGGGAGTTTCATGGACGAACCCTACTATACGTCAATGCGTGACTGGTTGTCAAGCGTTTTACCGGGCCCATTAAAAATGTCTCGGGTCTAACTAGCTTGCTGCGTCAAGTTTTTAAATTTTTAATGCTGAATAACTTGGTCCACAAGTACGATTTGTCCATCGTATCCATTGAAAATTCAATTCTATCGCAAGTTTTGGTTCAGTCCAAATCCAAAGATATATATGACACACAGACACATGTGATGTGAAGACACCTCAGCACCCACCTTAGTCATAGAGCAAATTTGTCACCTGAGCCACGATAGTGGTTTACGCTTTTTGCATCCGTGTCGTGGCAGAGTCTGGATCTAGGCCTTCCTCACGCAGATCTGGGCCCTCAGAAGCGGGGCTAAGGTTTAAGCACTGTCGGTACTGCTAGGGCTGTGGGATGAGACATGAGATGGATGACATGGCATATGTCCTTCGGTTGGTCGATGTCTAGGGTAGCGTACACTAGTACAGAAATAAACTGTACTTTCGGTTGGGAAACCCCTTCAGTCCTGGTTTTCCAATCGGGAGCACGAATCCGAGACTAAAAAGCCTCACTTTTAGTCCCGGTTTCGCGCCCGGGACTAAAGGTCCACCTTTTGTTCCGATTGGTAATACCAACTGGGGCTAAAGAGGCCTTTCGGCCTGGCCACGTGAGCCGGCCCTTTAGTCCCGGTTGGTTTTTTTCTTTTTTTTTGTTTCTATTTTCAATTGATGATTCGTTTTGGTTTTCGAATAGATTTTCGAATACGCATTTTACGCTGATAATAATATACGTATTCCACACGCTTATAATATATGTTCGAACATTTTGTATAAACTAAAGTATGAAACTAACGTATATATTACATGTATATACATATATTGTACGTTATTTTATGTACATATAATATGTATATATGTGTGTGTATATATATATATTACAAATAAAGCTTGCATTGTATATTGTTTCATATCCTTGGGATTACAAATTCACTCCATCTAGTTTGACTTCCATGTTTCGTTCATGTCATTGTAGAACTCACCGGCGGGGTTTAAGACCTGGTCATTAAGAAATCCTGCTATGGTCTCTTGAATTACTTTCAGTTGGTCACGTCGTATGACTTTTTCCTTCAACCATAAAGTCTTCAATAAAAGTTAAAGGAAAAGTATTAATATATATATATATATATATGTGTGTGTTGGTCACGTGATTACTTATATATATGAGCAATAAAAGAAATTGTGAATATATGAATATATTTATATAACGTACTTTGAGGATCTCTTTAGGAGTTCTTTTTGCGTACGCCATGATGAACTCGCAAACATAGTATCCGCAGTAGTTGTTCCCCTGTTCTTGCCTCAGAACCCACTTTTACGAGAAAAAAGATCCGGTGAATTGAAAGCATGCATGGTGTTAATTGAATTATATATATAAATGTAGCTAGTACTTACTTTGTGTGCGATTACATCCGGTGGCGCTTTGCAATATTTCATGTGGTGTTCCTCAATGAAACTTTTCCAAACACTGCACCCAATAAAGTAAAAAATTAATTTGGCCTTTAATAATTGTTGCAGTTAAGAGATCGGGGTATATATAGTTGCTAGAGAGACTAAATTACCCTTGAATAATATCTATCATGTCTGGGTACTCTGTTTACTCTTTTCTTAACGAGTCTAAGATGCTCAACCGACTATTGGCCATATCGATGACCATCAATATCCAGTGATTGCTGCATATGTTTTTATACACAAATATGATCGACATTAACTAGAAATATATATATATATATATATATATATATATATATATATATATATATATATATATATATATATATATATATATATATATATGAGATAGCTTAGCTAGTAAGCAAATAATTGAACAAATGTCTATATGATCGACATTAATTATTTAACACTCACTTGAAGTTGTAGGGGAAGGGTATGTCCTTGTTTTGTTGGTTCACTAAGAACCTCATGAGATTTTCCTTGAGTTCAGCTTTCCATTGAGGCGGGGGAGTAGGATGTTTGAATACGACATTTGGATCAACGAAACCAACATCATTATCCTTTCTCTTTTTGAGTTCTGTCATCTCATATCTGCATATATAAAAATATAGTGTGCGGATATATAATTTATATATATACATGTAGCTTTATATATATACACTTTAATAGTAGAAAATAATCACGCTTACAGACAATAGCAGTTAATGAGATTTTTGTCAAGAGAGTCCAAGTGGCATAGTTGGTGCAATTCTAAAAACTCGACATATATAACGTCATCGCCACGGAAGTAATGTTGGTTTCTAACTCAGAAACAAAGGTCTCTCCCCGTTCACACGCCGACATGTACCACTTGTTTAGCAGGTACATTTGCGTACCCAATTCACATAAGGCCTCAGGATTGTATAGACTCTTTCCATGTTAAAATTTCTTCTAAGGATCCACTTTTGGAGCAGATGGTCCTTCAGCGAGCACTTGGGTAAGTAAGGTCCAAACCAGTATTCTCGTAAAACCGAACTAGATCCTCAAAATCGACGTCCAGTAAGTTTAAGTTTGAACCATATTCATTACGAATGACAAGAGGGGGGACTGATTGTTGCGATTGTTGTCCGAGTTGTGCAACACCTTTCTCTGCTCTAGTCTTTTTCTGCGCCGCCTCAAATGACTTGGTGAGAGAGCGGTCGTAGTCCGATTTTGGCAGGGTCTTTTGAGATTCCCGTTTTTTCTGGTCCACCTTCTTTCTTAGAAGATCTGGAGGTAGGTAGAAGTACGATTTCTCCGGGTTCTCCCTCGCTTCTCGTCGCTTTCTTACTTTTTTAAAGAAACTGCTCACATCTTTTTGTACTGCAGCATTTAATTCCTTTTCACTTTTCTCGTAAGACAGTTTTTGGGGAATAACTGGATTAGAGGAGGCTTTCTTCTTTACCGGCTGGTGGGCCAATGATTTCGTTTGCGGGGCGGACCTCTTAGGAGCTGGCTACTTTTTAGTCATGAAGGAAGGTGGGGCAGGCGTTGGAGACCTCCTTGGAGGTGGCGGCGTTGCATAATCATTGCCCGGAGCACTATGATGATCTGGAGATTGAATAATTGGACTTAGGTTGGCGGAGGCCCTGCTGTGTGAGTACAAAAAAGAATAATTAAGTATAAGAAATTGTTATTATTAATCATGCATGTCAATAGAAAATTAGTGAAAAATTTGTTTCGTTCACTTTTATCCGCACCTATTGTCTGGCAGTTGAGGAAGCGGCGGTGGACTAGAGACCCCGGGAATAATGATGTAGCGCTTGTGTCATAGTATGAATGTCTTCTCTGCTTCTCCTAGAGTCTTCTCCCCATCACCTCCTGGAATGTCAAGAGCCAGATCACTAAAACCTTTGTTAACTCTATCCACTGAGACACTAACATATTCATGTGGTAATATTGCCCCATGGATTCTTGGTGTCTTGGTAGGATCTGGAGGAGAAAAAACACCGAGAGCCACCATGATTGTGGCATTCCCTTTTGGAATATGTAGCTCACATGATGTAAACGGTGCAGTGATGTCATCCACGGGAAAACATAGCATTGCGTCATCTTAATTAGGCAACTCCGTGGAAGTGCAGCTACTTTTCAACTGATCGGGGGGCTAATATTAATGTTGATTCCTGGATCTGATGCCTGTCTTTGGGTACTCATTGCAATTTGCACTTGCTTTATGATTTCGTCCTGCATTCTAGCTTGCATGTCTTTTTCGCGCTCCTGTGCTTGAAGCAACGCCTCCCGTGACTCACGATCAACATTGTACATCCAATGCTGGCTCATCTGTATTACATGCCATACATACCATATTAAAACCTAGAACATAATTAGTTAATTATTCGACATGCATGCCACCATACAAGGTATTAATTTATGAAAGTCTCGCTACAATATAGACAATCCCAACTACCACTAAAAAAACTAAAGCTAAAATGCACTTCAGTAGCATAAGGATTTCGCGACCAATCCCAACTAAAACAGACAGATCATGCATTTGTTCAACATCTATGGGCTTCTTCTGCAAGATCACTGCCTCATCAGCCGTCGTAGCCGCCTGTGCAAGAGAGTTTTGCACGTGTTCAACATACTCTTCCTCCCAGTATCAGCCTGAACATCCAGTGCCATCCCACTGTAATTAAAATAAAAAATTAGAACTTTAATCACAATCATCATAAAAATAAGTATAAATTAACCATAATCATGAAATGCGACAAAATAACTCACATTGCGATCCGAACACTTGTAGAAGATACGGCCCTTGTTGGAACACTCCTTCCTCACTCGGTACTCATCACAATCTTCTTCTCACACTTGCCGCATGCAATGAGAGGGAGGTCCGGCCTCAATCGCTTTGGAACCCGATGAGAGGCCGAACTCTCGTCCTCCAAGCCTCCCTCCAATGCTGCCAGTGCCGGGCCCGGATCCCGGGCTCACGGTCATAATCAATCAGAGTGCATGAATCCATGCCCGGTGGGGGCGCTGCGGCCCTGCGGGGCGACGATGCGGCATGGACGACGGCTCAGATAGTTAATTTTTATTGCTTTGGGCGTTGACGAAGGCGAAGCTGCCGGCAGTGCGGCACAAGCATCTCGCCGACAAATCTTCCCCTGAGCCCACGATATGATCGAATTTTGTTGTTGGTTTTTTTTGTGCAATCACGTAATTTATGTTGTTTGTTTTTCTTGATTTTTCTATTACTATTTGGATTCGACTTCGACAGAATTACTTGCCTGAGATATGCGTATCCAAGTTGGTTTTGTTCGTTGTTTTACCGAATTCTCCTTCCTTTCCTTGTAGTCCGGGAAAAAGAAAAAAAAATCCATGAAAAAAAGGACTCAGGACATGAAAACGAAAAAAACGTAAACACGTAAACGCTAACCGAGTCGATGTCTTAGTTGGATAAAAATTTAGAAGTGATAGAAATTTTGCCTCTTTATTATTAGGTATAATATTTTTCTCAATCATGCAAAAGGTTTACGCATCTTTATATTAAGGTAGAGAAAATGTTTAATACAACACGCCTTAGCGGCGTCCTAGAGGACAGAAGAATTATACATGGACGGTCATACCCAACCTAGTATACTGAATTTATGGTGTTATATTGGACACTGGTCAACCCGAAATGAGGCACCGACTAGGAGGTCAATGCCCGGGCAGCCGAGTGGCGGCGGCGCCGCTCGCGTGCACCCACGTCGCCGTCTGGCGGGAATAACTTACGAAGTGCCTGCATGTTACTGGGGTCACCGCCACCGCTGTAGATTTCTTCGTATGCCTTCATGGCTGACGTGGACGGAGACGACATCTCGCTAGTTAGTCCCAGTCGCTTCAAGACAAGGTGCTCACCTCGCTTAGACGTCGGGATATGCGACATGTTCTGCGCCGCTATCCGCTTGCTCCTCTTGGGTAGCGCGGGTAGTGCACATCCATCGTGGGCCGTGTCATCTCCGGGCAGCTCCAGGAGAGGCGGCTGCCTCGCCTTTGTGACTCGCTCGATGAAGCACGTGAGGCGCCCGTTGGCGGAGGTCGTCTGAGGAGATGCAGTACGGTTGACGGTGTCCGTGGCATCCACGACCGTCGCGTCTCTCGGGGTGGCAGCCCCAACCAGCGCTTGGTCAAGGCACGCCTCGGCATCCATGAAGCCAGAATGTCCCCCCTTTGGTGGCGTGACCAAAGGTGGCCCCTACACATGCGACGACGGAGGCGAGTCCATCATCAACTGTTTAGTCTTCGCCGAAGAACAGGTGTCCACCAACGATGCGTCAACTTCCTGAGAGGCGGCCGTCAGAGCAGTCAAGAACCTAGGCACTGGTGCTCCTGTTGGGGGGCTCACGACGAGCAAGGCGGCGAGCTCCTCTAGCATTGGGTCGACCCACGTGGGGAGGCCTGAGCATGCGCACAGCTCGAACGCCAGCGGATCTGGCTTGGTAGCGGGGAAGCAGCGTGCAACAACAGCGGCAGCGGTAGCGGCGTTGTCGTCATAGTCAGCCGGCGTGCCCAAGCTGACGTCCCTAGCTGCCTTACTCCGGCGTCGCCACCGCCGTCATCGGGTTCCACTAGCACCCTCCGCGCCACCCTACACTGCCCCATCCGAGCCGCCACGGGGCGCATGCTGGGAGGCCAGCGGGTTGCCACCACGAGCAGGGTGCCGTGGTCGGTCGCCACCCTTCGCTGTAGATGCCGTAGCATGCCTAGGCCTCTTGCAGTCCCTGGCGAGGTGGCGGAAGCTGTGGCAACACAGGTAATGCTGTGGCAACCGGCAAGTCGCTACCCGGTGCGAGTAGGAAAGGCAGTTGAAGCATCTGTCGTGAAAGCTCCGCGGGTACCTTCTGGGTCTGGAGAGGTTGCTTTGTGTCACGGAGAGGGTGAGCCGAGGCGGTTGCAGGTCTCGCATCTTGTTGGAGGAGGATCTCCCGCCACCCATCGGCGTTGGGGGCGGACATCAGTCCACGGTGGCCGAGGTGTTGGTGGGCCGGGATGCGGCCATCCACTGGCCGAGCATGCATGCCACACACCAGCTGTGGGCGCGGCCAGCTGCGTTGCCCCCGCCTTCGCCCAGGACCCTGTCGGCCCGCCTCCGCTTTGCCACGGCCCACGACCATGGTTGAACGAGTTTGGGTGCGCGGCGAGGTGGGGCCCACCAGGGGCTAGGGTTGGGGAGGAGTCGCCCTCACCATAGCGCTCTCGCTGTTTGAACCTGGCTTAGGTATAATATAATATAATATAATATAATATAATATAATATAATATAATACAATATAATATAATATAATATAAAGTATGTAGGCGAAATTTGGTAATCCTTGTTGAGAAAAAAGTTGTGATGCTGACGTAGCTCGAAAGCACCTGGTTTGCCCGTCAACTTTGAGTGCGTTGTGTAAGTGCAATAGTAGACTGTTTGGTGGCTTGTATCCTATATATTGGCCTAGCTAGGAAGATACGGTGTTTAGTTATCAATACAAAAATGTGTTTATTTTACCCATGTTTTTATTTTATACAAGCCCACTTCCTTATTTTATCCTATTATATTTGTTTGTCTTCAGTAAATAAGTTCTTTGAAGTGCATTAATAACATTATTAGTAGGGTAAGTGCTTGCATTCCAAAATGAGCCGCCAAGAAGACAATATAATACCGGCAACCAACAAGCACGCGTACGGTACGGCATTGTATCTCCAGAGAGTCCAGTTATTCGAGTAGGGCATAAATATACAACAAAGGAATCCCACGCACCCATAGTTTCTCTGGGCGTCCATCCCTGCCCATCTATATTGTACCTCCAGTGGTGTGCTTTTACACTTTTTCTAGGTATATATAGGCGAAATTTGATGACTTTTCGTAAGAAAAAGCTGTGATGATGACCGAAGGTCGTCGATAGCGAGCGAAGAGCTGGTTGAATGCGTTGCGCCAAGTCAGCTCTGTTCACAAGGTACGTGGACATCCAAGACAAACGTGTCCAAGGACCATGCACGTATTCGAACAGTTCACCTACAGTGAAGTGAAGAGAGAACAGTGCAAAGTTATCCGTGCATCCAAGAAAGTCATCGCTACGGGAAACAGGCCTTTCCTGAGTGCACCTTTCTTTGCCGAGGGCTAAAAGTCGGACACTCAGCAGAGAGCTATTTTGCCGAGTGCCGCACTCGGCAAAGATATACACTCGGCAAAGAATGGCAAAGCCACACACTCGGCAAAGGCCCTTTTTGCCGAGTGTCAGGCACTCGGCAAACCCTGCCGCTAGGCAAAAAGCGGCGTCAGGTAACGGCCGCCGCCTGCCGTCCAGGTTTGCCGAGTGCCAGCGGGTAGACACTCGGTAAACATTTTTAAAAAAAATTTGGCACGCTCTTTGCCGAGTGTCCGCACGGACACTCCCCACGAACACTCGGCAAAGGGAACACTTTGCCGAGTGCCTGGCAGCTGGCACTCGGCAAAGAGCATGTTTGCCGAGTGTCAAAAGATGACACTCGACAAACCAATTTTTTTTTGTATTTTGATCTCCAAACTTTTTCTGTAGTCCTCTTACAGTACTTGGTACTCCATGTCAAAATTTGATATATTTCCCGAACTGTTTGCTATATTTAGTTAATTTATTTCATTTAATTGAATTTTTTCGAAAAATGCAAATTTGAACTGCACGTGCATCGAATAATGGAATTTAATGATTCAAAAAATGATATTCATGGTATTGAGTGTAGTGTGAGGCCGTATCCAGGAACGGACCCAAAATTTCGAACATCTTGTTCACGAAACATGACCACGAACTTGCGGATGAATTGTTTTTAAATTCTATAAAATACAAACGAAGTCCGAAAATCATGAAACTTGTCGAGATGTCATTATATCGTATGTGGAGGATGTGATAAAAATTTGAGAAGGTTTGGTGCATGTTATCACGTACGATGCTTACAAACCAGGACATCTCCGCATGTGATATCTGATAGTAGTAGAGCATGAAAACTAACCTCATCCACGCATCCGCGGGTGGGATTAGGACCTATCCTCACCTATTAGACAGTAGTAACACCATGTGGATGCAATTGATGGTTACATTACCCACTGATACATATGTTAGAGGATGGATGACCGTCAGTGGATGTACACGGGCTGGAGAAGTCAGAGTGATTACACCACGGAATGGATGAACAAGACCGATGCTTTCTTGAACAGTGCATTTGGCAAGGCTGCTAAAGGACATTGTCTAGTTTTGTGTCCCTGCAGCAAATGTGGAAACAGGAGAAGGGTAAACAAGGTGGAAATGGGTAAACATCTTGTGAAGAATGGATTTACGCCGGACTACACCCGGTGGGTCCACCATGGTGAAGCCCATCGTATGAGAGAGGAGGTGGTGAGACCACGGGTGGAACCTTTTGATGCTGATGCCGGGGTAGCAGACATGTTAGATGAGTTTCACCAAGGACAGTTCGATGAGGGACGTGAGAAGGAGAAGATGGAGGCAGCCGCACAGGTGTTCTACGACATGATGGACTCGGCACAGAAATCCCTTCACGATCGGTCAACGGTGTCTCAACTAGATGCCATTGGATGCTTAATGGGGTTGAAGTCCGAGTTAAACTTGAGTCGAGAAGGCTTCGATAAGATGTTGGCCGTGATAGGCATCCTGCTTCCGGAGGGCCACATTCTGCCAAAGAGCATGTACGAGTCACAGAAACTCCTTCGTGCACTTAAGATGCCGTATGAGCAGATACATGCTTGTCTGAAGGGGTGTGTCCTATTTAGGAAAGAACACGAGCATGCAAAGTTCTGTCCAAAGTGTAAATCCTCCAGGTACCTAGAGGTAGACTCTGATGATGGTCAGAAGAGGCAACTTACGATCCCCGTGAAAATCCTACGGTACCTTCCATTCCTACCGAGGATCCAACGGCTATACATGATCGAGGAATCCATGAAACAGATGACATGGCACAAAAATAGCAAACGGTACAATCCTAACAAGATGGTAGATCCATCCGATGGTGAAGCTTGGATCCGCTTTAATGACAAACATCGTGACAAAGTAGATGAGGCTCGTAATGTACGTGTCATGCTGGCAACAGATGGGTTCAATCCTTATGGAATGATAGCTGCCCCATACACATGTTGGCCCATCTTCGTTATCCCCCTTAATCTCCCCCCCGGTGTCTCCTTTCAACGATATAACATATTCTTGTCGTCGATAATTCCTGGACACCCTGGGAGTAATATGGGTGTGTTCATGGAGCCCGTATTTGATGAATTGGTCCGTGCTTAGGACGAAGGGGTATGGACATACGATCGAGCTACAAAGACAACCTTCAAAATGCACGTTTGGTACCACTACTCCCTGCATGACTTCCTGGCGTATGAGATATTCTGCGCCTGGTGTGTTCACGGGAAGTTCCCTTGCCCAATATGCAAGGAAGGTGTGAGGTTCATTTGGTTGTAGAAGGGTGGTAAGTATTCGTCGTTCGACAGACATCGTCAATTCCTACCTCTTGACCATCCATTCAGACAAGACATCAAGAACTTTACGAAAGGTGTCAAAGTGACAAACCCTGCACCGCGGATGATGACCGGTGCCGAGGTTCATGCTCAGATAGATGCTCTCGTGCCCAATGAAGAAGGTGGTTTTGTGGGATATGGTGAGCAACATATGTGGACTCATACCTCAGCCTTTTCCGAGGGCAACTCGGAAGCGCAAGTGCATCGACCACTAAGCAATTGAAAAATGAAGAGTGGCGTAGTATCATGCTATATGTGTTGACTAACCTTGTCGAGGTGCAGCCGTTCATTGGGTAAGTTCTAAACGAACTTGTTTCATTTCGCCGTATGTCCTTGTTTCTTCGTCCAACCCCCTTGTTTCTCGTTGGTACAGGGAATTTCTTCATCAATCCTGGCATGGATCAAGGCAACCTACCCTGCAAGAAATTGATACCCTTCTTTCACAGGGTGTGGGACTAGAGAGCCCCGATTTCATTTGTTGGTTCAAATAGAAAGCCCAAACTGATGCATCTATAAGTGACGAGCTGAGACAGGTTGCAAACGGCTGTTCCGTTAGGGTCAAGTCATTTACTGGTTATGACATGAATGGATATCGTTTTCACACAGCAAGCTACGAGCAGAGTCGACCCAATCGAAAAACCACAAACAGCGGAGTTGTTACGCCCGACACTGATGGACTCGACTATTATTGAAGAATTGAAGAAATCTACGAACTATCATTCTATGGTTCCAAACCTCTTACTCCTGTCATATTCAAATGCCACTGGTTTCATCCTGGAGTAACGAGATGGACCCCTAAGCTTGGGCTAGTCGAGATTCGACAGGATTCCGTCTATCCAGGAAAAGATGTCTACATTGTGGCTCAACAGGCCATCTAGGTTTATTATACGTCATACGCGTGCAAAGACGCCGAGCATCTTAAGGGTTGATCTATTGTGCACAAAGGTACCGCCACACGGTAAACTACCTGTCCCAAACGATGAAGATTACAACTTCAACCCAAACACATATGATGGAGAGTTCTATCAAGAAGAGGGGCTATAAGGGAGGTTTGACATAGACTTAACCGAAGAGATAGGAATGGAAGTAGACAATGAAAGGGATGATGACGAGGACGCTGGAGACGAGGTGTGAAATCTAAAGGACATATAAATGCTTGAGCGATTACATTTAGGCAATGACAATGAAGACAACATTCCTCCTTCGGATAGTGTTGATGAGTTGGACAGTGTTGATAGTGATGACAAGACCTATGATCCAGCTAATCTCAGTCATGAAGATTATTTCTAATACATGTAATACTATGTTTTTTGTAATTATGTTTTGTTCATTTTTTCATATATTTCTAATACGTCTTGTTTTTCTTTTTTATTGCAGGTGATTGAACAAAGATGGCGGGCGACCATCATAGGTCCGTGAACTCGATTTACCAAAGACCACGCCGGCTGCAGGAGGAGGCGGAAGGGGTAGCGGAGGGATCGGACGGGAGGAGGAGGAGGACCACCAGCCGTAGGAGGGGGTCGTCTCCTCCCACGCCGCGTGAGGAGGAGCTGGAGGAGGAGGTGGCGCCTGTGGATGAGTCGGACGAGGAGCTGGTTCGGCAGACGGACGAGGAGGAGGAGCCGCACAAGGACGACGAGTGCGAGGCGGCAGACACGGGTTCCGCTTCCTTCGACTCCTCTTCGAGTGTCTACTTGCGAGGTCCTGCGAGCCTCCCACGGGTTCCGCTTCCTCACCAACGCCCAGTGATTCACCCCGAAGGGTAAAAGTAAGTAACTTTATATGTTATCACCACTACTTCATATGATATGATGAAAAAAACTAATAATTTTTCTTAATCACTTGTGCAGGAACTGGGTGGTTGTGTCGGGTGGTAGCGCATGGCTAGTCAACGACATCCTGGGTCTTCTGTGCAGCCAACACTTCCCCGACATTGTCACGTACGCATCGAAGACGGAGCCGGCCTACTCGTTTGACCACTACGCCATCACCCTCGATGCGGAGTACCCCAACAAGGCGGCACGGGTGAAGGCAGAGTTTTGGGTAAGTCTCCCTCGCACAACATTGCTCAATACGTCGCATTCATTGGACTTTTCTTGAAATAATGAATGAATACATCACTTTTGTATGCAAACTTATTACATATGCGAGGAGGGATTTGAGGCCAGGGCGGAGCAGGTGACTACCAAAGCCTGTAAAAAACTCGTCACTAACATGCATCACGAGGTGCGCATCTAGGCCATCGTAACCTACTACGGGTCAAAGCTTGGAGAGAGGAAAACCAAGAAAGACGCAAGAGAGATGCAGCTGACCCGGGAGCAATACCTTGAGGTAAATGAAGAACATCAATATTGATTCATTTTGAGATTAAGTTGGTTTAATTTGATCTTCTTATATGTCCAATACTTGATGACGTGTAGATGATTCCCTGGTGGTGCCAAGCGTATCCCGAGTGTTGGGCGATGATGATGGAGAGGTGGTTCACGGAGGAGTACCTCAAGATGCACAGGGATGTCCGGGACCTTCGTTTGCAGATGCAAGGTCCCGCGCACCATCAAGGCAGCCGCAACCTCGCCGGATACAAACAAACATGGGTACGCGAATTCATTTATCTATTATGACGCTCAGTTCTGCCTGATTTCTAATCATCGTGCAATCTTTCTCGCAGTCGGCGTCACATAGTGGCCATGCTTGCTCGGACATCCAGGCATGGTGTATGGCCCACAAGGGCAAGGCGACGTCCGACGTCTCCTTCAACCTGGAGGACCCGCCCGAGGCATACACGAACCCGAGCGTCCACTCCCGCATCAGTGAGTACACTGAGGTGGCGAAGTCGCTCCATGGGCCAGACCACGATCCGAGCACCCAGGACTTCGATGGAGAGGCCGTCATGAGGGCGGTGCAAGGCAAGAAGCATGGGCGGTTCTGGCTTGGCGACGGCGTCAACGACACGGCCTCTACTCCCTCTTTCTCCCAGATCCGAGTACGGAGCACGAGCGAGAGCCTGGCCATTCGCACACGGCCGACCACTGCACAGCACCGGGTCGACACACTCGAGGTTATTCCTGTTTTACTCGTCATACATTGATCTTTACACACCTTAATTAGCTTTGCATTACTGAAACATTGAAGTGAAATATTGCAGGCCCGACTAGAACAAGAAATGAGGCAACGTCAGGAGCTGGAGGCTGGGCAGCAGAGGATGGCGGTCCAGCTTGAGGCCGAGCGGGCCGAGCGGCAGGCCCAGGCGCAGAGGCTGACGGACATTACGGAGTTCCTACAAGGGCTTGGGCAACGTGTGGGCTTCTCTCTGCCAGCTGGGCTGTTGGTTCCACCTCCGCCTCCGCGTCCTGCAGCTGCAGCTACTCCTGTGAGTATAAAAGTTTTTTACTTTCGCTCGTGCTTTGCTTGTATGGCCTCTACCTTCCTAGATTAGCTATCCAAATGATCTTGTCTCACATGCAATCTTTTCTTCTTTGTGCAGTTTTCATCTGACGGTGGTTCAAATAATCCACCTCATGCACCTCCGAATGATGGAGCCGGACCTTCACCACACTCACAGTGGCCGAGATGAGTGCACGTTGTATTTTTTTTATTTGTTGTTCACTTGATGATGGACTTGTGATATACTTGTGATGCACTTGTGGACTTTGATGGACTTGTGGATTTATTTGGATGGACTTGAGCACTTATTATTATATATGTGATATATATTGTGATGGATGTGATATGTGCGGATGGATGTGTGGATGGATGAGATATATATGTGATGGATGAGATATATATGTGATAGATGAGATATATATGTGATATATGTTTATATGAATTTATTTGTCATGGTGGAATGTAAAAAAAAAATTGCCGTTTTGGGTCATTTTGTGAGTGTTGCACTCGGCAAAGGACACAGTTGCCGAGTGCCATGGTCACAGTACTTGGCAAAGCTGGAAAAATGAGCGACCATTTTTCCAGCTTTGCCGAGTGCCATGACCATGGCACTCGGCAAAGAATTTTTTTTAAAAAAAATTCAAACTTTGCCGAGTGCTGGCCAGAGGGCACTCGACAAAGAATTTTTTTAAAAAAAAATTCAAACTTCCAGAGGGCACTCGACAAAGAATTTTTTTTAAAAAAAAATTCAAACTTTGCCGAGCGCCGGCCAAGGGACACTCGGCAAAGAATTTTAGAAAAAAAATAAAACATCTTTGCCAAAGGGCCGGATAGAGGGCACTCGGCAAAGAATTTTTTTTAAAAAAAATAAAAAATCTTTGCCGAGTGCCTGCAGGGTTGACACTCGGCAAAGCGACCGTCAACGGGGCCGGCGTCGTGACGGTCGGTTTTCTTTGCCGAGTGCCTCCAAGGCTCTCAGCAAAGCCTTTGCCGAGTGTCCGATAAAAAACACTCGGCAAAGAGAACTTTGCCGATCAATTTTTTGCCGTGTGTTCTTTGCCGAGTGCCGCACTCGGCAAAGGCTTTACCGAGTGCCGCACTCGGCAAAGGCTTTACCGAGTGCAATTTGACCTTTATCGAGTGCCTCAGGCACTTGACAATGAACCTGAATCCAGTAGTGCATGCCATGCGTAGTAGTAGTAGTAAGAGGAAACGTATGATTCAGATAAGCATGCCTCCTGATAATGGCACTGCAGATGGAGGATGAGACCGCGACGCGAACGAAGATAATGACGAATAATTTGTGTATGTGCCTGGCAGAAAAAAAAGGCAATGATGTTAATTACGACAGGTACCTGTCATGTCACACGCATGACAGTTTAGTCGCGCAACTAATATAATTATTAATCAAGCTGCCGGTGCGATGACGACGACTAGTCCCTGCCGAATGGAATGTGTGCGTGAACGATTAGGTTAGCTGAATCCACTGATTATAGCAAAGAAATACGAGGAAATATATATGCTGGGCCATCATTTTCTTGGCGATGAACAACTTTTGCACTTTTCTAGCCGAAATGGGAGAACTTTTCCAGGAAATTTGTGCACTTAATTTTGCCGCCTAATGTTCTCCCCTCCGTCCCATCGTCCCGAAGAGCTCGCCGGCGCCTCTGCATGGTCCGAAGCTCGCGGGCAGCTGCCTTTCCGTCGTCAACTTCCAGTGCGTGCTGCTAGGCTGCATTCGCGTTCGCAAGGTACGTGCACAGCCGCTAAAACCAAACGTGGTCAGTGCAGGAGCACCACACGGAGAATTTGACTGCATGCTCACGTTCCGGAAGGCGTGGCAAGCGACAACATCTTGACCGAGCTCTCTTTGGCAATTAATTAATACATGCATATATACAGGCAAAATATATTATAGGTAGCTATTGGATAGATGTCTTGGTTGGATACTTGGATGGCCACAAGTCAACACCGATCAGCGCATGAATAACGCATGTCAACGCAACAGTAGCCTGTGGGCAGGCTCAACAGCTTCTTGTATATCAAGCATGCATATACCACTACCACAGCAGCGGTAGTACTGTCCGTCCTTTTCAATATATTGATTGATTGTCTCTGCTGATGACTGGATGCATGCGAAGAAGGGTGCATGCACTTTTAAGAATACTTTTTGTGCACTTTTTTCCTGATTGGAAAGAGTGATTTATACGTTAAAACCCTTCTGATTGGAACGAAAACGAGATTGTACGCAGATGACAGTTGTGTTCTCCCTTCCCTTCCGCTGTGTCGCCCATGCATGCCACATCCAAAGTTAAAAGGTCCTGGCCGGAAACGTGGTCATCGGTACGACCAAGCCACAATGAGCTACAACATGGATCACGCAAAGAAAAAAAAACCCGGAGAAATTCTTGCCAAAAGTCAACGTCCGCTGCCTCCACCATGGATCGAAGCATATCTCGCTAGAGTCATCGACGTCCGCTGCCTCCACCATGGATGCGTGTCATGGATCCGCCTGCCATGGGCGACACACACATCAAGTTGTTGAAGCCGCCTCTATCACGATAGAGAGGGACAGAGTGAGGGGAGGCATATAGAGGCGGCCATCGGTAGAAGACACCGATCTAGAAGGAGACTAGGGTGAGATAGGGAAGGCAAGTGCAATGAGTGTCGTTGAGAGCTGTTGCCGCCACTAGATCTAAGGTGGTGGCAAAAGAGGAGGAGCGCTGGTGGGGCCGGGGACTCCGTGATGGCATGACGATGTATACAAAACTACCTATATTATGAAAAATAGACATGGCAGCTCGCTGTCTGTGTTTTTTTACTACTTCCCATTTCATCTGGAAATGTGCAAGAGTGCAACGCCTGAGAATGATGGTTCGTTGCTCAAAGTCATGCATCATCCTCGTATATTTGTTTGGCAAATGGAATCATCTAACCTATATACTAATCGTTTCACCCACAATTCCATTGGTCATGATTAGTCATCGCACGGGCAGCTAGATTAATTTACTTGACTAAATTGCCATTGTATTGTATGTGACAACCCACTGTCTGTCCTACTTAATTCTCCATGATGTAACGCGTACCAGCCTACGTCCTCCTCCAAGGCACTGGAATCGGCACAATCTCCCTTATATGTATCCTCCATTCTAAATTATAGTTCACACTATCTCTCATAAGTTAAGTTTTTCTAATTTTAACCAAAGTTTTAGAAAAACATATATTAATATCTATAAGTCGTTGAACCAAATCTTCATTGAGAATTAAGGAAAGTAATATGATGCTCTAGATGTTAACATCAATATTAGGCTGTGTAAAGTGCTTCAGCTATCAAAAAACAGAACGCGTTCATCAACCAAACAGAAGCACAAAGTTGCTTTTTCAGAAGCAACTGCTTTCGTGCAGTACAATTTTGAAAGCTCCTTGAAAATGGGTGAAAATAAATAGCTATTGAGAGAGAGAAGGTAGGTCTTATACTTGTTTAAACTAGACAACTTACAATTTTCTATAGCATGCATAGCTCACAACAGCTTTTTTACAGCTCACAACTAAACCAAATTGACCCTTAGTGTATTTTCCCATAAACAAGATCAAAATAGAAGAGATGTCACTTAGAACCAAGCCAAAGTAATATGTATTTTAGATTGGAAGATTGGAGAGAATAAAAGTTACATGACTTACACATCCGTGTCAAAAAAAAATATTTCAGTGGCAGTCAGGCTACGATCATTCCTCTGATTGCAACATGCGCGAATGGTGCAGAATTGCAGATGCAAGGCCTCTTCATGCTTATCTGCTGCTGCTAATTTTTTTTAACCTAAACATATATCTGCTGCTGGTTACATATGCATGCATGGTGAACAAGCAACTCGAGACACATTCATTTTGTCCATGCCATGCCTGCCATGCACACGCACACAGAGATATCATCTTTTCATCTACGTCTCGACCTTGATCAGTGCCTGGCATAATAATCAGGAGGCACAGTGATCATCTTGAAAATGGAAAATCCATATATCAGGATCATGCATGCGTTGTTCCTGCTACTACGCATGGCATGACACACATTGCACGACTTTGGATGCACATAATCAGCACACGGGAAACAACAGCATCTATTCACTTCACTGTACGTACGAATTGTTGGGATGTTGACCGCATGGACCATCATCTGTTGTCCTTGGACGTGAACTAATAACCACCAGATGTGTGATTCGTATGTAGGTGGTCCTTATTGTTGACACGTTTGTTTCGTTTTAGGTGTCCACACATAACATGTGTGTATACCTTGTGAACAGAGCTGACACTTGGCACAACGACGTACACGCACTCAAAATTGACAGACAATATGCAAGCAGCTTCGTTCGAGCTTCGTTCCGTCCGCATCACAGGACAGCTTTAATTTTCTCAAGAAAAAAGTTATCAAATTTGACCCACAAACTTAGAAAAAGTGCAAAAGATTACACAATCCGAGGTACTGTACGGATGGACGTGCTGAGAAAGTGAGAAACTGTGGCTACAAGAGAACCAAAGGCCGCGGGTTAACAACTAACGTCTCCTTCCTTGCGCACAGAGCACTGGACATGTGTCTAAGGATCACGGAGAATGTTAGGCAACAAAAGTGCACGCACTTTCCTGTACAATGCAAGCTCATCCATTTATTTAGTAGGATAGAAAAAAGTGCAAAAGTTCACCACCTGAAAACGATGGACCAACTGGCCGATCGAGAGAAAGAGAAACTACACTAGCTCTCGCACATATGTTGGTTCAACATTTACCGCGTCATCATCATTGCATTTTTTTTTCTTTTTTACCACAAACATTGACGCCCATGAATACGTATGTGCACTCATTCTCTACTAGTCTTTTTGCGCGCGCCCATGCGCGCGGGGGCATTGGCCGGTAGTGCCTACGATCACTGAATCAGAACGGACCTAAGAACAAATGTGATCATAACGTTGTAGTAATAGACTAAAAGATATCTAGCCATCAGTTACTCGACACGAGAGATTAGTTCGTCCTACATAGGATGTGCCAATAATACATACAGATAGGACGCAATCCTCAGGTGGATAAGCGTCCAGATTGTACACGATGCTACGTAAAAGAGTTTATGGCCATGATAACTTTTGCAGTTTTATTTGTCAAATGGAACCTTGAGATAGATAATGACAGAACACATGTGATCAATAGAGTAAGGAATATAAGGTTGGTCCTCAAATCAAAAACTCTAAACTGGATGCATAGATATTGAATATTATTGCAAATATCTTACATGTCATAATACACATGAATAATACAGGTTTCACATAGATAGAAATGATATGAATAATAAGCTAGGTCGAGATGGTGGAACATATAGCATATTATACATAGCCAAAGCCGAGTTTACGTGATATGTTCAAATATTACATATATTTTACATGAGCAATAAAGCACATGAGAAGTTTTCAGTCCACGAGACATATCGTCTAAGACGGCAGAACATACCATATTACAGACAGATAAATCACAATACTTAGCACATGTCATAGGAGCACAGGGTTAGCTAAGTAGCTTCTGCCCATGAGCTTCTCCTGATCAACCTTAATGAAAATAGTTTTGTAATATCCAATGGAAACGTTCCAGAAGCTGTGCCTGCAACATGTTTTCTATTGCCTGCATTGTTCCTGACCTCCAAACTATGACCTATAAATAGTACATCAACAATGACATATAAGTAATATAGAGGTTGCTGAACCACTCTATGTAAGGGACAATATAATTCTTCTCATCGTCGACATATGCATGAGCAGAAAGGTGTAGAGCACGCCTCACACAATGAGCATTCTGCAACCCAAGTGTTACATGGCTGTCAACTAATCGGGAGTACCTACTTGACAGCTTATTAATGAAGAAGCTATAAAATATATATACCCATGCAGTAAAACAGCCCACATGACTTGCTGCCTGTGAAGGCAATGCAATGGTTGACAGCCGAAGTAGCATTTTAACATAATTTGATGTTGGAGCCTTTGGTACAGGCATAGATTTAGGAAAGAAAGGGATAAATGACATGGTACACAATTTTTCCTGCATCTTTTTGAAGAAAATATTGATTGATAAAATTCTAGATAATTTTGGTGACTCCCAGTCATACACGGTACAGGGTTTTGCTGATACATCAGCTAGAGAAAGGCCTCCTGCAAGTAGAGAATCAACTTGGGACAAACTATTTTCATCTTTTACTACCTGCGCAAAATCAGTCACACGCATCTGTTAAAAGACGCCTCCATTTTTCCCGTTCAAATGATGATGACTCTGAACCATGATTCATTAAGTAGCCACTATCAAGTTCAATCCTGCCATTGTTTTAAAATTAATATAAGGATGTGCACTCTTTTATGTGCATATACAGATTATCCAGTGCCAAAAATTACATAGTTCATCATATATTCAGAAAGTTCTTTTATAGACCGGCTACCCAAGTACCCATTTGCTTCTTTTGTGATAATCACCAGACGACTGGATTGTAGTTGACAACAAAAAAGGACTGCTAGGAATATCATTTGTGTTTCAATTCTAGGCCTTCCCAAATACCAGGCAACATAAATCACAGATACCAATGTCAAATTCAGTTTCATACTGGAAGGCAAAACCAAACTTATATATGATTTTACATCCCAAAAAAAAGAATCCATCCATTCCTGCCTTGGCATCATATTGGCAAAGAGACAGAGAGGAACACATACTTGGCCCAGAGCTTGCATGCAGCTCACTTTCAGGACTGCTTCAGGAAGACCTTTCCTACACGAAATGGCAGTTAATAACTATCTCCTGCACTAATTACAAAACTATAAGCCTTCTTGCAATGGAATAAAGAAATATAAATATCTATCTTTGCATCAAGTATAAAGACATCTATTATCCATATATTTGGGTTGGAGATGTTTTCTCATGGTTATGAATAGCATTTAGCACGACTATTTCATAGCAGCTCAGTCTCTGTTGGTAGACAATTGCTACTTTACACATAATTAAAATTAAAATTGGTGCAACAGCATAGCATTGTAGCAATCAAAATTCTTGAAAAAGCTATACATTTACCCGGTGCTAGAGTTCATATATTAGCTAAAAGCGAAGTCATATACCAAACAAAAAAGTTATAATCACTGTGACAGCCATACAATAGGAATCAAAGAAGCCAATACAAAGATATAGTTCAGAAATTAAAGATAGTAAATCAAAATACCCTGATTTTGAGGTGGCTCCATGTAATGATTACCTTGCTAGCAAGCCATGCTCAAGTAGACAAGTACAATTGCTGTTCTGCAGAACGCTCCAGGCAGGGCCGCTCGCCTCGCTGCTAGCTAGTCAGCTACTACTGCCCCTGAAGGTTGCAAAATCAGCGGCTTGTCATGCCATTTGCCTAGACATAAATGCAGGTTGTAAAGAGTAACTTTTTCCTGATTTGAAATACCAATGCTACCATGCTAGACGGATGTAATACTACATGTCCAAAAGCATCCCAGGTGATCTTATTTCCATAGCAAAATATAGATGACTTCAAAAGTATTTTTCTTTCCTAAATGAATCACCTGTGATATTGTGTTTGGTTAGATTGAGATAAATAGAGGTAGAGAACTAAACTTGATTGCTTCTGTATGGATTTGATGAAGCTTCAAGTCAGGGTTCTCTGTGCCTCAGCCTGCAACATCCATGTAAACTTTAATTGGACAGCCAATGTCCGGCCACTGCCCTGACCTACAGACTATGACACAACCTCACCTAGCCGCTCGCCAACCTGCCTAGCGACACACCTGAATCAAAGATCAGAATCACCAAACTTGCTTGGATTGGATTAATATCACAGTGCACTCAAACCAACTTTTGGTACAAGCAACATAGGTGAGATCAACATCTCATCTATTCATTTATAGAGACATGATTATTGTCCAAAAACCATTACAGGCCAAGCATCCTGTAATAATATGCAAGTTCAGTACATCATATTTGTATAATGGAATATTGAAATATTTTCATTTGTAAAATGGTAGTCTAGGGGTGTAACATGACACAGCTAGCATGAATTTAACAACATAATAAATTTAGCATTTTTATCCAACTATTCACAGTTTCTTCAGAACACTTTATTAGCATGATTAAAAGCTGCCTTTTCAGAACATTAACTCTCTGATGGCATTTCAATTGCTTCATAATTCAGGAAATGTTAACTTTGAGCTAGAAACCTAGAAGCAAAATAAATAATGGATCAGAGCAAAAGTTGAAAGATCATATACAGAGGATGCATACCTGGCAGCACCTTTTTAATTACTCTACAATTCTATATGGACACCTTGACAAATTTAACAGCAAAAGCAACATCAAAATGCAATTACTGGGAAACCCTAAACCCCTGAAGGAAACCGTCACATTGCAGGCCTAGTACAGAACACAAAGCAATAATTAGACTCGGCTCCGAGATTCACAAAAAAAATTAACAAGAATCAAACACGACAAAGTTGTTGTGCGCTTGTAAAGCTTGGGTCCTTGCTATGTGTTAAGGACAGAATCCCCAGCGGACCGTGACGGATGGTTGTTGGGTCTTCCACGGCCGCACCAGGGGCCACGCGCACCGGGGCCGCCGCACCAGAGGCCGCCGCGCCGAGGGCCTTCCTCGCCGGGGCTGTCGTGCTGTACACAGCCAGATTCGGAATCAAGAAATCTCAAAGCAAAAGCACCAGATCCATGAATATCCGGCCCAAAATCACCAGAGGAAGAAGAAACTCTGGCTGGGCTGCGCAGGCCACCATGCCGCTGTGAGGCGGGGAGCGCCTCACACACACCCGCCCGGAGCTCCGAGGAGGAGGGATCGGGAGGAGCCGGGCATGCTCGCCAGTGCTCTGCGCCCGGCCGGGCGTGCTCGAGGCTGTGGCCGCCGCCACGCTGGGCGCCACAGGGTTGCGGCCACGCCTGGGCGGCTCGCTGGGCGCCGTGCCTGCCCACACTGAAGCCGCCGCCGCCATGCTGGAAAGGAGGGGAGAGAGGAGGAGGCGGATGCGGACGCGAGAGAGAGCCGGCCTCGCCGGGCGAGGTGCCCGGCCTGCGGGAAGTCGCGCCACCACCGCGAGAAAGGAGGGAGAGGGAGGAGGCACGGATGCGGACGCGGGACGCGAGAGAGAGCTAGGGTTTGGACCCAGATATATTTGGTCTGGAGTGGCTCGAGGAGGAGACAGGAGCACCGTTCATCAGGAATCCGAGGAGTGAAAATAATTTTGCTACCGTGGACACCGTGTGCGCCCGTCTTGGCCACACGCTCTATTCTCTTTAAATGAACGCGCGCGCGCGCACACACACACACACACGCGTAGACTATGTCTCCACTCCATGCGACTGAGCCAATAGAGCTTGAGGTTGATAAAGTCACCATAGATGTCTCATCATTGATGGATAAGTTGTCTATCACTTGGCAGTGGCATTGCTGCTACGCCTACACCGACCACACTACTAGAGCCAGACACCCCTACCAAATCGTGGCTACAAATCCTCGATTTGTAGGGGCGGTTCCAGGGCATTTGTAGGGGCGGTTTGCTCAACCACCCCTACCAAACCGTGGCTACAAATCCTCGATTTGTAGGGGCGGTTCGCCAGCCGTATCTACAAATTTTCAAAATTTCTCAAATCTGGGCATTTTTCGCGCGAAAATCACACGCTTCACTGCCGGCGGGATTCGAACCCGTGACCTCCCCTCATGCGGTACTCTTCTAACCACTGCACCTCACACCCACTTGTGTCTATCATGGATTTTCTTTCTCCTCGTATTATCCTCAACCGAATTTAAATTGATTATTGGAGACCCCAAATGAATTCAAATGAAAAAGTTATCAACTACAAAGTTGTATAACTTTTTAAGATCTACAACTTTCGTTTTTGTTGTTTGTCCATCTGAGGTCGTTTACAAGATTTGAATTTCAAATATGAGAAATTCGAACATAGTTTTCTTTGATAAGATGATTTCAAATCAAAAAGTTGTCAACTACAAAGTTGTATAACTTTTCGAGATCTACAACTTTTATTTTGGTTGTTTCACCATCCGAGGTCGTTTGAAAAATTCAAATTTCAAATTTGAGAAATTCAAACGTAGTTTTCCTTAATAAAATGATTTCAAATGAAAAAGTTGTCAACTATAAAGTTCTATAACTTTTCCAGATCTACAACTTTCATTTTGATTGTTTCTCCATCTGAGGTCATTTGAAAAATTCAAATTTCAAATTTTAGAAATTCAAACATAGTTTTCCTTAACAAAATGATTTCGAATGAAAAAGTTGTCAAACACAAAGTTCTATAACTTTTCGAGATCTACAACTTTTATTTTGGTCATCTTTTCATGTGAATTTATTTGAACAATTCAAAATTTGAATTTCAAAAAATGACTACTTCAAACAATATTTTGGAACAGTAAATTATTTCAGCTGAAAAAGTCATAAAAATAAAAGTTGTAGCACTCATCAAGATCCACAACTTTTATTTTGGTCATTTATTCATCCGACAAAGTAGTAGTATACATTGTTCATAAATTTACATCTCTTATAGTTAATGAAACTATACGAGAGATACGTAAATTTATGAACAATATTTACCATCACTTGCTCGGATAAAGAAATGACCAAAATAAAAGTTGTAGAACTTGATCAGTTCTACAACTTTTATGTTCACAACTTTTTCATTTGAAATCATTTACTCTTTCAAAATATTGTTTCAAGTTGTCATTTTTTGAAATTCAAATATTAAATTGATAAAATAAAGTCACATGAAAATATGACCAAAATAATAGCCGTAGCAACACAATAAATTGATACAGCACGAGTTTAGAAAATTTTAGGAAAAAATCATCAAATCTGAAGTTTGTATGAGGGAGAAAGAATAGTTACAAGTTTTAGCCAGAGATTAAAAAGAGAAATCAGAGTTTTTCAAGAATTTAAAAATAAAATTTCTAACAGCATTTTGAAACAGTAAATGATTTGAAATGGAAAAGTTATAAATATCAAAGTACTTTTCGAGGTCTATAACTTTTATTTTGGTCATTTCTTCATACGTGGTTATTTAAAAAAAAATAGTACTTAATTTTTACTATTCAGCGTCATCCAGCCGCCCCTATAAATAGGGGCAGCTTAATATAGAGCCGCCCCTTAAAAAAAAAAAGAGGCATTGCTACATATCGGTCATGTAGTAGTGCCATGTCCTGCCCAGCAGGGATAGGGCCCTGATGGCCGAGCACCCACCGGCGAACATCTAGTCGAGGCCGATGACAAGGCCCATGGCCAGCGTCGCGCCGAAGCGTGGGCCCTCCACGAGCCGGAACACGTCGTCCCCCACCATGGCCTCCTAGCTTCCGGCGAACCTCGGCCACCACGACGTCCCCGCACGCGTCCCGCACGGCGAAGGCCCGCTGCCCGTACGAGCCGTCCACCACATATGATGCCTCGGCCCCGGCGGTGGCACGGCGGCCTGAGATGACGAGGAAGAAGCTAGCAGGGGCGTCACATAGGCTAGCGCCTTCATCTTGGACGATGCCCTGTGGCTGCGCACGGAGAGGAGCGGCTTGCTGGTGGTGGTTCTCGTCTCCTCCGCATCAGCGGCAACATCGCCGTCGTAGATGACCCAGCACTCCACCAGCACGCCGAGCCTCCTCTTGCGACGCATGGTCAGGAGCAGGGTGTCCGTGGCATCCATGAGCACCACCTCGGTGCGCTGGTGGATATTAAACGTAAAAACATAAATTGATGGTGTCCTCAAACTTTTATTCCCTTCTCATATGGTCATGTGGATGAATGTTCAAGCTAACAATAGGGTGGATCCAACTCTATCGGGACCCCCTGGTAGGGGGGGGCTCATGCCCCCTACCCAGTCGAGAGGGGTTGGAGGAGGGAGATGATGTAACTCTTGCACCGGTGCACGTTGTCACTTGAGCACATATTGGTGTTGCACGGGCAAAATTGGTGTTGCATGGGCAAAGCCCGGTCCATATAGTCCAGAGGCAGTCGACGTTTGTGTGGTGGGCGAAGAAGATTCGATCTCATGTTACCGAATACAACACCCACATATCTTCTCCGTTGGGGTGCCTCCAGCACCGCTACAATTACGAAGTAGGTTGTGTGAGGCATATTCTATGATGTCCACTCCTGGATCTGGTTAATCTCGCTCTCTCACGGTGTGCCTGGCCAAAAGAAGAGTGCCTCCCTTTTTTGTGCTAGAAACCATCTAATGGCAAAATAAAGCATATAGTCAATTCCACATGTACGAGGGTTTATTAGGATTAAGTTTTCTCATTCCGCTATAGTAGTGCTTTCCTCGAATCGAAAAGCATTTTGGGGCTCCCCGAGTAACTTCTTTTGGGGCAGAGTACTCTTATTTTGCTGGAGATGCTCTTAACGTATTATTTTATTTGCATGGGCATTTAGTAATTTCATCTTTGCACTTAAAATCTTCGGAATTAAAGTAAGGCTGTCACGAGTGGAATTCCTAAATCCGTCAATAAAGACTTTCTAGTTCATGGCCAAGCATGCATGCGTGCGTTGGCTAGGACAGTTTCATACTGCGTATTGACGCTAAAACATGCCTACACGTGCATGTTCTTTTTTTCGATCAATTACACGTGCATGTTCTGCATGATGTTCCCTTCCCTGCCTAACAAGCTTCAATTTGTGCCTTGTTAGCCTGTCCTGCATGCGCGAGCAAGCTCCACTACTGTAAGATATAGCTAGGACCCTAGCTCATTTTACAGGAGTTACACGTAGGTCTCGATCAATCGAGATCGAGTTGCCAATAAATCTCTGCTGATATAGCATCAAAAGCTAGCTTTTTTTTCCCTTTGGTGTATAATGCTGCTGGTATATGTGCGTTGGCTCCATTGTGGATTTGGAACAGCCGCATGTTGTTGCATTGCTACTGGTGATCGATATACCATATACTTCGTATATCACTAGCTACAAAGATCGCGTGCATGCATATGAACTGGCCGGGCCGCATGCTTAGATGACAAGATCCGCGTGCATATCAACGACTTGCTCTGCCGTCCTCCAGATCACTTGAGTACTCCGCCTCATCGTATGCTGGGTTATACGGGGACCTTGATCTCCTTCTCTGGATCTCCTCGTTCTCCTCCTGGTAGTCCTCCCCCTTTGAGGCTTCCTTCCCTCAAATGGCATTGGTGGGCGTTGGTTGGAGCCAGAGATACATTTGTTAGGCGATGCTACTCACAGCTGTCGCCGGCTGGCTCGACTCAATGCCTTACAGCTTTTCGGCTGTCATCTGTTGGATCCAACTCAATACCTTACAGCTACATGTGGGCTAGAGTTCTTCAGAATGTCATTGGTGGTGGCACAGGTTAGGAAGCATTGTTTGCACTTGCTTCGGTTAGTAGGCAGAGCTGGTAGCTGAATCATGTTGTTCTTTTGTTAAGTATTGTAATCCTTCTCTCTCCCACTTCTCATGTACTTCATTAACCTTCAAGGGTCGCCCTATACTAGGTGCTCAGCACCCACTTCTCATGTATCAGTGGAAGATTATACATGTGGGGACTCCCCCCCCCCCCTCGTGTTTGGGAATGTGATACATGGCAACGAGGATAAGGCACAGCTAGGAATAATACAGATTCGTAGCATGGAACAGTCGATTACAATATTAATTATCCCTTCAGCCAACTTAATTTTCTCTAGGAATATCCAGGGTCTTATAATCAATGTGTTAGAGTGTAAACCGGCCGTGGGCCTGCCGACCCAGGCTTCCCACCGTGCCTATATGTACGCACTAATTTCCTCTGAGTAATACATTGAGTATTCCCCAATTCATATATTCTCATGGTATCATCGAGACGTTCGTCGGCTGATCCACCGTGCTGCCGCAGAGCCTCCCCGCTCGCCGGCCCCTTTCCTCATTGCGCGCTGCCGTAGAGCCCTCGCTCGCCGGCCCGATCTCACCTATCGCCATTGATCTCGCTGATCGCGCCTAGCGCCATCGTCGCCGTGATGTCACCAGGTCCCCCGCTCCCATGGTGAAACCGAGGCCGAGCACTAGGCACGCGAGCAACGTGAGCAGCTCGAGCGCGATGCCGTGGAGGCCCATCTCCGTGTCACGTGGGAAGCTGTGGAGAAAGCCACTGCCGATCACACCATCGCCCTTGACGCCTACGAGGCCAAGCACGCCGCCGTCCACACCCAAGCCCTTGCTGTCCTCAACATCAAGGTTCTTGTGCTCGTGGTGTTGGATCGCGCCGTCAATAACTACAACCATTGGCGTGCCACCCTCTTCCTCATTGTCTTGGGCAAGTATGCCCTAACCGATCACATTCTCACTGATGTGGTCAACGCCGATTGCTCAGCGTGGGGCAGATGGACTGCACCGTCCTCACTAGGATCTACAGCACCATCCACGGCGACCTCCAGCAATCGGCGATGCAGCACAACCCTAACGCGCGCGTCGCCTGGACCTTCCTCGAGAATGATTTTCTTGGCCAGCGTGAGTCACGTGCCCTGCTGCTCTCCATCGAATTCCGCACGGCTAAGCAGGGGGCGTCATCAATCACCGACTTCTGCCGCCGCCTCGAGACAATGGCCGCGGCCCTCACCGATTTTGGTGACCCCATCGACGACCGTACTCTTGTCCTCACACTTCTCCGCGGACTCAGTGGCAAGTTCTGGCCCATGGTCTCCAACATGAAGATGAGTCAAACCTTTCCCACCTTTGAGGACGCCCGCACGCTCCTCCTCCTCGAGGAGATCGACATCGACGACGTCGCCGCCGAGACCGATGCCGCCCCACCACCACCGTCCGACCTCGTTGCTGCTCCCAACGCCACCCCATGACCTCCTACCAGTGGTGGCGGTTCGGGTGGCACCAACAACAGGCAGGGTGGGCAGGGCGGCCAGTCTTCCCAGCGCTCTAGCCATCGTCGTGGCCATGGCAGCAAGTAGCGGAATGCCTCTGGCCCTAAACACCGGGGGCCCTCGTCCACCGGCGCCATTCACCAACCCCGGGGCCAGTACAGTGCAGTTCTGGATGCACCCGTGTAGCCTCGGCGGCACACCGGGGGCGCCCCATCGCCCTCCGCCAACTGCCTTCGCCTCCATGCCCCAGCAGCAGCAGTTCCCGGTGCAGTAGCAGTACCCAGCGCCGTACCTCTACCATGTGCCATCACCGTCGCCATACGACATCAGCATCCCTCTAGGTTTTGACTATGGGGGCGTCCCGCCAGCCCCCTATGCCACACTACCACCGCAGCAGAAATAGCCTTCCCCTTGGACACCGATGCAAGGGGGTCCAGGGATGCACCGTCGCTCGTTAGCAACTTCAACACCATGTCATTGACCCCACCGCCATTGACCGAGTGGTACGCTGATTCCAGTGCTGGCTCTCACCTAGTCAACACCGCTAGTATTCTATCTTCCTCTCACCCTCCCCCATCATCTGGTCCTTCATCTATAGTTGTCGGTAATGGAGCTTTGCTTCCCATTACCTTTGCTGGGTCACACTCGTTTTCCACCCCACGACGTCCAATTTTTCTTTCTAATTTTCTGGTTTCCCATAACATTATTAAGAACTTGATTTCTGTTCGTCGTTTCACCACTGATAATAACTGTTCCATCGAGTTTGATCCCTTTGGCCTTTTTGTGAAGGACTTACAGACTCGGAGCGTGATCGCCAGGTGCAATAGCATGGGTGACCTCTACCTGTTCTTCCCACTAGCACCAGCCAGCACTCCCACCCTCGCTGCCGCAGCATCCTCCACCACCCTCTTGCATCGCCGCCGTGGTCACATCAGTCATGAGGCACTATCCAAGCTCATCAGTTCCAATGTTATTTCATGTAATAAATGCCATACTATCATATTTGTCATGCCTGCCAGTTAGGCCGCCATGCGTGTCTTCCTTTTATCATGTCAAACTCTCGAGCGCTTCATCCTTTTGATTTAATACATTGTGATCTTTGGACATCCCTAGTTGTTAGTGTGTCTGGTTATAAATATTACCTCATCATTCTTGATGATTGCACCCACTACTCCTAGACTTTTCAACTATGCCTCAAGTCTGACACATTCGGTGTCCTTTCTCACCTTTTCTTGTACGTGCGCACACAGTTTGACTCCCCTATCAAGACAGTTTAGTACAACAATGGCCGTGAGTTCGATCACCTCTCGCCTGCACGTTCTTCCTTACCACGGTGTAGTCCTCCGGATGTCGTGTCCAGACACCTCACAAGAGAAGCGGGCGCTACTGAGCGACTCTTCTTACGATCAACAACAACATCGCGGCGCTCCTTTTGTTTCAGTGCCGTCTTCCCCGATTTATTGGGTGACTCCCTTCACACCGCCACCTACCTCCTCAATCGTCACCCCACCAAAACCCTAGATGGCCTTACTATGGTAGAACCACCTGAAATAACATACTTTCGGAGGCGCTCATCATCCACTAGACACTAAGTACCCCAAAAGTTAGCTACATTGGACAGTTCCGTCGAGCACACCCCACGGGAGGACTCGAATCAATCCACATTTTACCTCTAGAATCCAATAATGAGTACGAGCTTACAATACTTAGTCCATTTCATACAATGAGAGTTCTTGAAAATTATTTATTACAATACTAGGGTTCAGAGTGTGATAATTAAACAGTAGAATAAAAATAAACATCTAGCGGAAATGATTCAAAAATCCGTCTGTGCCCACAAGAAGAATCCTCCACACAAGAGTTACTCCTCAAGCTGCACCTGCAACAGGGTAAAATAAACCCTGATTACACAATGTACTCACAAGATTTACCCGACTAGTGGGAATAGTTTCCCGACTCCAAGGGGTATGATAGGCAATATGGGTTTCTTTGTTTTTCTTTTGTTTTTGAAAAGCATTACAAGAAGTACGCCCTTAAGATCAAGTTTAATTAGCAGTCATGATTACTTCATTAGCTAATCATTCTAGGTAAGCACATGTACTACCTTCAAGCAAGGGTTGACCAATGAGAACCATTTTACCATCTTTCAAATTCCAGTTCTTACTACGGTGCTAGACCATATCCAAGTCGTATCGTCTCACAGAAACAGTGATTTGCGAACCAATGTATCCCAACTGAGTACCCCAAAACACACGCCCTATTTGTACCCCAAGCACAAACAAGACCAACCCATTTCACTCCTATCATGGGGTCTAGGTCCCCATCCAAACTTGGACTCCAAGCCCCCACACTTGAGACCTGATCTCAATATGGTGCTTCGTCCTCCACCTTTCCCTGCCTCCAATCTGTCAGTCCGGAAAGAGCCGGAACCCACGACAAGAGCGTAACGAGCCTTCCCGCTCCCATAAGCAAGTATGTGCTCAGGATAAAAAGTCTATGACCTGACTACCATCCACAGCAATGGATGATCCTCAATCAACACGGACAGAGAAAACAGTGTAACCAAGCTAAGCCACATTGGCCGCAAGACACAACTCATCACACCCACCATAACCCATACCATATCCCTGCCCGGTCTCTATTTTCCTTTCATCATTTTTATCATGAGAGTAATTATAATAATCACCTATTATGAGTAACGGTAGGTTACTCACGCTACCGAAAACCTAAGCATAGCAGCTACTCGATCCTGCACTAGTAAGACTCATAGGACAGATATATCTATGCATGTGGTTTCCATAAAATTCCTGTAACGTAAATGCACATAACATATATATACAGTGATTATAAAAAATAAGGGTTATGCACCAGGGAATGCCTTGGGCAGGCGCGATGTCAGCTGAGTCAGTTGTCGGTGGCTCCGGGACCTCCTCTTGCACGAGAATTTCCTCCTCGTACTCCTCGATGATCTCCTCAAACTCACGATCGTCTATGGTCTCTATCTCCACCAACTCGAGCAGCTATGCTAAGCGGTGGTGCATGGTGACATGACTTGCTGGGGAAGGCTGCAGTGGCGCGTGGCCATCCACGATGCAGCGCCACTGTTCCGGTGAGCTGGGGCAGCTACAGACCTAATTGGTTAGCGCACGAGCATCAGGAGGCTACCGTGGACTAGGCCGAGGTGATGGTTGGAGTGAAGGATGACAGCCCGAGAACGTGTCGTGCATGAATTTTAAAGCGTCTATAAGGTTGTTCTGGGATTCAAACCACCTTCACCATGCTCAAGAGGGCTTATCAGGCTACCAATCTGAGCTAAAACACGGCCCCACCTCCTAATTGGATTTCACAAAATAAATCGCCAAACATTGCATTGTCTTGCTGTCTTGAATTTTGATTCCAAGTTCCATTTCTAGGCTATAAAAAATGTTACCTAAAAATGTTATTCTTATACAGCAAGAATTTCATTGTCATCAACAAAGTTCATATTCCAAACTTTATTTAAATGCCACATATATGTTCTATAGTATTTTTGTTCATTAAAAATTGGTTTTAAACCCAACTTGATATACATGGGTTATGGAATAGCCTCTCATTTAGCATTTTTATTGATCATCTTAGGTTCCAAAAATTTTATCCACATATTCCATCACATGCATTATCACATAAACATGATGCTCATGACATGGTTTAGTAATTTGTTTAGGGTGTTACACTTAGTCCTTTCTTCGCTCTTTATGGCACCCAACCCTCCTACACTCATCTTTGAGTTTTTGGATGCGCTTGCTACCCCAACCTATCATCCATAGCTCCACATAAACTATCACCTCGCTCCTCCCTGTGTGTTTTTCTTGGGTACTCCACCGATCACAAAGGGTATAGGTGCCTCGATCTCCATCCCAATCGGATCACCGTCTCGCGACACATTGTGTTTGACGAGAACATGTTTCCCTTTTCTGAGATGTCCACCTCCCCTCCGGATCCCGCCACACTTGAGTTATTGAGCGATGATGACGGTTCCTCTTTGCCCGTTGGGACAAGAGCTATGACTGCGGGTACTCGACTTCCCGACGGCATGGATGCCGCCCCTAGTGCCCCTGGTGCTGTGCGCGCCCCTGCTGGCTTGGCGCCGCATGCCCTTGCTGGCTAAGCACCGGCGCACGCCCCTGGCTCCTCGGCTGCCCCCCTAACTGGGCTGGCTGGGCCTTCGTCGACGTCACCCCCTGGTGCCGCTACCCGTGCGGACTCCTCGTCCCAGGATGTTGCCACCAGCGCTGGGCATTCCATCAGCCGGACTACCTCCATGGCGCAACAACATGCACACCCGTGGCAAAGCTGGCTTTCGCCAGCCCATGGACCACCTCATCCTCAACACGGTAGTCCTCTCCCCGGTGCCTACATCCGTCCACACCACCCTCTCAGAACCGGCTTGGCTCCTTGCCATGCAAGCTGAGTTCGATGCACTGCTGGATAATGACACCTGGACCTTGGTGCCTCGTCTGTCCGGTATTAATGTTATCATAGGAAAATGGGTCTTCCGTCAAAGTTCCTGTCAGATGGCTCTCTTGACCGCTACAAAGCTCAGTGGGTTCTTTGCGGTTTCACACACCATCCAGGAATCGGTTATGATGAGACTTTCAGCCATGTCGTCAAGCCTACAACTATTTGGGTGGTTCTTACCTTAGCACTGTCTCGCTCCTGGCCTATTCATCAGCTTGATGTGAAGAATGTCTTCCTTCATGGGACCTTGATGGAGACGGTTTATTGTGTTGAGCCAACCAGGTTTGTTGACTCCTCCAGACCTGACTATGTCTGCCGATTGAACAAGTCTCTCTATGGATTGAAGCAAGCTCCTCACGCCTGGCACAGCCGCTTCGCCTCTCACATCACCTCCCTTGGTTTTGCTGAAGCTAAGTGTGACACATCACTATTTATCTACTACCAAGGTGCTGATATGGCTTTCTTGCTTCTATATGTTGATGATATTGTTCTCACGGCTTCGTCTACGAGTTTTCTCTAGTGTATTATTTCAGCCCTCCGTTGGAAATTCTCTATGACAGACATGGGGCCTCTTCATCATTTTTTGGGTGTCACTGTTGAGCGCCGAGATGACAATTTATTTCTTTCTCAACGACAGTATATGCTGGATATTCTAGACCGTGCTGGTATGTGTGACTGCAAGCCGTGCAGCACCCCCGTGGATACTCACTCCAAGCTCCCTGTTGATGGCGTCTCGGTCACTGACCCCACCCATTACCACAGTATAACTGGAGCTCTTCAGTACCTCACCTTCACTCGCCCGGATATTGCATACGCTATTCAGCATGTCTGTCTTTACATGCATGACCCTCGGGAGCCTCATCTCAGCGCTATGAAGCGCATCCTCCGGTTTCTTCAGGGCACTCTGGACCTCGGTCTTCACCTCCACCGGACCTCGCCAACTGATCTCATTGTCTACACAGATGCTGATTAGACACACTGTCCCGACACTCGTAGATCCACATCGGGTTATGCGGTGTTCCTCGGGGACAATCTCATCTCCTGGTCGTCCAAGCGTCAGTCTACAGTGTCTCGGTCCAGTGCAGAGGCTGAATATCGGGCTGTTGTGAATGGGGTTGCTGAAGCTTGCTGGTTACGACAACTTCTGCAAGAGCTTAGCTGTCCTCTCCGCCGCGCCACATTGGTCTATTGTGATAATGTCAGTGTTGTCTACATCTCCACCAACCTAGTCCAGCATCAGCGAACCAAGCATGTCGAGATTGACTTGCACTTCGTCAGAGAATGAGTCGCCCTCGGTGAAGTCTACATCCTGCACGTTACCACTTCATCCCAGTACGCCGATATCTTCACCAAAGGTTTGTCAACATCCGTCTTCACGGAGTTTAGGTCCAGTCTGAATGTTCACTGTGCTCCAAGTTCCGAATGCAGGGGCGTGTTAGAGTGTAAACCAGCCCGTGGGCTTGCCGATCCAGGCTCCCCACCGTCCTATATGTATGCACTGATTTCCTCTAAGTAATACATTGAATACTCCCCAATTCATACGTTCTCACAATGACCTTAATCCCTCCGTCCCCAAAAAAGTGTCTGCTATGGAGTTCGTGTTGGTCAAACTTTTTTAGTTTGACTAAGTTTGTATAAAATATTAGCAACATTAGTATCTCCAACTAAGTTTACTATGAAAATATATTCAATGATTTATCTAATGATACTAATTATGAAATATAAATATTAATACCTTCTTATATATATTTGGTCAAAGTTGAAAATGTTTGACTTCTTAAAATGTGAAAATGACACTCTTTATGAAATGGGAGAGTACATCCTAAGAGATTAGAGGGTATACCATCAGAGGACCCTTAAATTTGAAATATGTGGTAGATTCCTGGTTCAGGTTTGGGAAGGAGATTATGTTCCATTTTACACACACGCATGCATGCTACAAGATGCCCCGATATGATGCTTCCACACGCACGAACGCACACAGCAACTCACCGACCTCCAGAAGCTAGTTATTTTTTAGAACCAGGAACTACAGCAGTGGTGTGAGTCAGAAGAGAACAAGGCCAAGCTCGCACACATTAAGGACATAGTAGGTTCACGACTAAAAATGCATTTATCTAGCTAGATTCAACACTACTCAAGCTTTCCTTATACATATTACGTACTTCCTGATCCTGTTTGTGTTTCTGTTAGTCAATTATTTTAATTAATTACTTTTATCAGATATATATATATGTCTGTTTGTTGTCATTCTCTTGGTATTGTAGAGTTTTTTTTTTTTTGCCTGCTGCAAAATAATAAATAGGATGAAATCATTGGCTGACCTCTATCACATTAGTTAGTAGGGATGAAAACGGATCGGATACGAACGGATATCACTGATATTATATTTGTTTTCACATTTCTAGTCGGATTTGGATTCGAATACGGATAGTATCAGCCATACCAGATAGGATACGATTAGATGTCGACATCATAAATATGCGATTTGAGTATTCGGATACGGATACAGTATCGGATGTTGAATATCCGGACTCAGATACGGACAGATCTGAACCCACCTAAACGGATTCGGACTCGAATACGGTCGGAAAATATCCGTACAATTTTCATCCCTATTAGTTAGCTAACAAGTAGCTAGGCCTTAACAAATATCAGGCTATCTAACTTGCTTCATATGGAGGCAAAGTGACGACAGACTAGTCTAAGAACTCTTTTTGACTGACCACTTGTGTGTTTGCCAGAAACTATTGATAATACATTATAAAGTAAGAAAAGTAGGAGGATACACATACAATAGGTATAGAATGTAACTCGTATTGTATTTTTTGTATGTATGTGTTGACGCCGGAGGGGGTCTGGATCATACACCCGCGGGCCTTGCACACCCAAAGAGGTTGCAACCAACCCGCAACACAGCAAGAACGCGGCGTAATCGATCAACACCGATCAAGGGAACGATGAGACCGATGTAGAGCCCGTTTTTGGATGAAAAGACTCCTGAACCTCTCCCGGGAGGATCCGTTAGGGAGGAGCACGTGGAGGATCTCCTAGGACCAGCAAGGCCGCCTAGAATGCCGACAAATCTCGCAGGGAGACGTGCCGAATAGAATGAGGGGTTGAAGATGGAGTAAAGGGGTAAAAGAAGTTGATAGATGTGTTTTGTTTTGATTGGATAGATGGGAACTCAATCTGCCATGATCCTCTCGTATTTATAGAGGGGTGGTATGATCCCAGTAGGAAACAATCCCAAAACTCGTTCTCCAAGTTTCCCACGTCAAAAACTTGCCAAAACACGATTTGGAAACAAATCGGTTTGGACTTGCAGGCCAAGTTAGCTTAGCCGACTGGGCAAGTCGGCTAAGCCGATCTTCACGGGTCTGGGAAGGCCCCTCAGGCTGCATCAGGGTCCAGTCGGCTCAGCCGACTTGAGCACTCGGCTAAGCCGACTCGGGGGGTGAGCCGGCCAGGCTGGCCTGGGCAGTCGGCTTAGCTGACTGGCCCGGCTCGCTGTGGCTCGCCGTCTCCTCCATGCGATTTCTTGGCTTTCTTGCTGCGCCTTTTGACCTCCAACATGTCTAAGATGTTTATGACTTGTTCTTGATGCCCAAAACCAATTTATGACTTCTCAATCTCCTTGAGAGCCCTTAACCTCTTATTAGTCAACATTATCCATCATCATATCATGATACACAATAGTAGATAGATCATTTTGTTTAGCAAGTCTATATGCATCCAAATTCACTTCGACGGGCAACACGGCTTCTTGACCATATACTGGCTCAAAAGGAGTAACTTTGGTGGCACCATGCCTTGATATGCGATGTGCCCACAGAGCTTCAGACAAAACTTCATGCCACCTCCTTGGATTATCCTCAATCTTCTTTTTGATAAGCTTGATCAAAGTCTTGTTACTAGACTCAGCCTGGCCATTAGCTTGAGCATGGTATGGCGATGAATTGAGCATCTTAATCTTATATAATTCGGCAAATTCCCGCACCTCTTTAGACATAAACGATGTCCCTGGATCTATAGTTAAAGTTTAGGGAATGCCGAATCTATGAATAATATGCTTAGTAATGAACTCAATCACCTCCTTATGTGTCATATTCTTCAAAGGAACTGCCTCAAACCATTTAATGAAATAATCAGTAGCAACCAAGACAAACCATTTAATGAATTTGGCCAATGAAGTCTAGCCCCCAACCACGAAAAGGCCATGGTTTGATAATAGGATAAAGCATAGCAGCAGGCACAAGATGAATATTCCTAAACCTTTGGCACTCCTCACATCCTTTGTAGTAGCGAAAGCAATCGACCATCGTGGTAGGCCAATAGAAACCGGCTCTACACAGTAACCACTTCATCTTTGGGGCCGATTGATGCGTACCACAAATACCTTCATGGACTTCTCACATAGCCACTCTTACCTGATAAGATCCCAAGCACTTAAGCAACAAATCTTCAGCGGTCCTTCGATAGAGCTCATCATTATGCAAAGTATACTTGAATGCACTCTGCCGAACACTTTTATCAACTTTGGCACTTGGATCTCGTAAATATCTCAGCAAGGGAGTCCTCCAATCCTCCAAATCAGCCTCAACATCACTAGAGATCAAATTGGGCCGATTTGGGAGCCTCTTGGGCAAAGTGACCGGTCTGGCCACAAGGGGGTCGGTTGAGCCGACTGGGTCAGTCGGCTTAGCTGACCTGGTGGAACTGGCTTGGTCGGCTGGGGCTGTCGGCTTAGCCAACTAGGCAGAGTTGGCCTGGCCAACTAGGGCAGTCGGCTTAGCTGACCCGTCAGTACCTGCATGGGAAAATATTAAATTTCATGCATCGTCTATTCTTGAATATGAAAATTACGCCCACCGACGTCATAGCCAGATGCGTGTTGAGCTAACATGTTGGCCTTTTGATTTTCATGCCTTGGAATATGCCAAATTCGGAATTCGGCAAAAGAAGCGATTATATCAAGGCAATCATCAAGACAAGCTCTTAGTGATCCTTCTAAACATTGAAATTCACCAGCAACTTACTGTACCACTAGCAAGGAATCACCATAGGCTTCAATATGTTAAACCTCCATGGCTTGCAACATAATCAACCCGAATAAAAGAGCTTCATATTCGGATTGGTTATTAGTGCAATGATAATCTAATCGGCTTGACATCCCTATTTCAGCACCATTGGGAGAAACAATAACAATGCCAACACCTTGGCCATCTTTACAAACCGATCCATCAAAGTATAGTTTCTATGGGGCAAAAGTAAGGTAATTGATCTCATCTTCTAAATCAATACCATGCTCAACAATAAAATCAGCAAGGACTTCGCCTTTAATGTTTTCAATGGTTCAAAAGTCATGTCATATTCAATCAAAGCGTATGCCCACTTGCCTATCCTTCCACTAAGGATTGGCCGATATAACATGTGCTTTATCACATCGGCCTGGCATGCAACGACACATGTACTTGACAAAAGATAATGCCTCATCTTAGCACAGGCATAGTACAGTGACAAGCATAATTTTTCAATATGGGCATACCTTGTCTCGAGATCAAGAAGACGACGACCAAGATAAGCAATCACGTGTTCTTTTCCTTCGCCTTCTTGAGTCAAAACAGCCCCGATAATCTTCTCTTCGGCAGCAATATAGAGCTTGAAAGGAACTCCTCTTCTAGGTGCACGAAGAACCGGCGGTGTTGACAAATATTGCTTTATCTTTTCAAACACTTCTTGTTGCTTTGCCCCCCAAGTAAACTCAAATTCATCCTTTAACTTCAATATGGTGGTGAAAGGAATAATTTTCCCGGACAAGTTAGCAATAAATCTCCTCAAGTAGTACACCTTTCCCAAGAACTTTTGCAAGTCCTTTTTGCATGTAGGCGCCTGAACTCCCTTGATCTTCTCTATCCTCTTGGGATCAATCTCTATGCCTTTATCATGAATAATGAAGCCCAAGAACTTCCCAGTCGATACACCAAAAGCACATTTGAGTGGGTTCATCTTCAGTCCATAGCGGCGCATCCTCTCAAAAGCAAGATGCAAATCGGACAAATGAGATTTATGGCAGCCGATTTAATCACAATATCATCAATATAGACTTCCATGATCACCCCAATTAAATCATGAAAGATTAAGTTCATAGCTCTTTGATAAGTAGCACCTACATTCTTCAATCCAAATGTCATCACAACCCACTCAAATAGACCAACAAACCTAGGACATATGAAGGTTGTCTTAGACATATCTTCTTTGACCACGAAAATCTGATTATAACCGGCATTACCATCAAGAAAACTAATAACCCGGTGTCCTGAAGCATCATTGATAAGCATATCGGCTATAGGCATATGATATTCATCTTTCAAAGTGGTTCTATTCAGATCTCTAAAATCAATGCAGACCCTGATCTTTCTAGAATCTTTCTTTTCAACTAACACAATATTAGAGACCCACTCTGCATACCTGCATGGCTGAATAAACCCCGGTTGCAACAACCGATTAATCTATTCTTTAATCTGGTCATGAATTGCATAAATAAAGCGCCAGGGTGTTGTTTGAAAGGCCTGAATCCATTCTTAATGGGTAGTCGATGCTCAACAAGCTCTAGGCTCAATCCAGACATCTCTATATAATTCTATGCAAAACAATCAACATATTCCTTGAGAAGCACGATTAACTCAACTTTGTAATCGGCTTTCAAGTTTGGATTTATAAACGTCGACCGAGGCACAGAGCCATCCCCAATATCAACCTGTTCTAAAGGGTTGGCCGGCGTGAAACCTTGGCCCAACTTATCGAGCTCATCAAAATCATCAATAGCCTCGCAGGCATCGATCTTAGAATTAGAAGCCCGATACTGTTCAACACGATGTTTTAACCATTCAACATTGGCATCCATTACAATAAATAATTACACGATGATATTGAGCCAATTGTCAATTGGCTTTAGAGATACAGGTATAAAGCCATGCTTAGTGAAACTAATAAATTCAAAACTAGAAAGATCTCTGCCAGATAAGCAAGCAATAGCATCGTGCCCCCCGAGCAAAGGAGCATCGGCCATGGCAACATCGGCCGATGAATCTAAATGCACAACCTCAGCAGCATCTCCCACCCATTGGATGAGAAATTGGTGCAAGCTAGATGGGACACACCGATTGGCATGGATCCAATCACGCTAAAGTATCAAGTTGTAGCTACCTTGCACGTCGGCGATGAAGAACGTCGTGGCCAAAGTCTTGCTCCCAATGGTGAGCTCCACGTTAGCAACTCCTCTGGCCGGAGTAGGAGCACCTCCTCCAACACCACTGATCATCATGTTGGTCTTGATCAGCTCCTCATCATTGCCATCGAGCTTCTTGTAAAGCGAATATGGCATCAAATTCACAATCGCTCCACTATCCACCAACATGTTGTGGACCGGCATGCCATTGACATGGACCTTCACATGTAGAGTCTTGAGATGGTTGATGGAGTCATCTGGTTTCTAAAATACAGCGCTCTCCATAGAGAAGTTAAACTCCACCGCCATCAAATCATCTCCCACTACATAATAATCGACGGACAAATAGACAACATTAACTTCCCCCCTTTCTGAAGTAGCTTCATAGTCCACTATCTCTTCTTTCGGGACCTCGGAAGTCTCCACAACTTCAATGCCAACCATAGCAGCAACAGCAGCAGCAAAGTCACTTAGAGGCGCCTCGGGGTCGGTTGAGACAGCGGGAGTCGGCTTAGCCGACTCTAGGCTCTCTAGAGCGGCAGGCGCAGCGGCGGTCAGCTCAGCTGACTCAGCAGTCGGCTTAGCTGACCCAGCAGGGGAGGCAGTTAGCTTGGCCAACTCTAGAGTTGGCTGAGCCGATTTGGTAGCAGCGGCGGTGATGTTTTGGCCTCCTGGATGATTCTATGAACATGTCGACTTGGGGATTCATTCCCCATCATCCCAAGCTTCTCTCTCTTCTGTTGCTTATGCCGAGCTCGCTGCAACTTGTGCCGTTGGGTTTTATTCAACCCATGAGGACACCACTTGAGTTGAGTATACTTGGGATCTCTTTCGGTGCACTTTTCTTCATCAACTTCAACAACAACTTTGGGAGCCTCATCTTGCTTGCTTGCTAGAGCACAATTGGCCCATCATTGTAACACCCTAGTGTTAAGCATGCATTTGGCACTTGCATGTCATGAGCACAAGCATCATCCAAGCATTCATGAGCATGAGCATGTGAAGTTTCATTTCATTCACCTTCTCTTTATCACATGTGATGTTGCTTATATACTTACATATGCTTGTGATCATATGTGACCAATGTGAGAAATGGTTGTGAGGTCACAAAAACACCTTAGACATATCTAGGATGGTAAATGGAACAATGTTTGTATTCATGACATGGGCCAATTTTGCTTCTAAGTCCTAGTTTACTCATAATGTCATTTTTCATGATCCTACTTTGACCAAAGTTGAACTATAGCATAGAGTGTTTGCATGGCAGTGCACTCTTAATAAAAGTTGTAGCTTATCTTGTGTGGAACAAACTTTTCTAAGCGTCATGAGCTAATTCAGTGCCTAACATGGTTAAATAGGGCCTACAAGAATCAATCAAATGTTGTTTTAGGGATGTGAAATTTTGTCTTTAATGACTTACAGTTTCAAAGTATACCACTTTAGAGCGTTGTAGTTTGAAAACCATTGGGAAATTGACTAAACTTTTGAAAGTAAAGTTGTAGATCTCCTATAGCTCTACAAATCTTAGTAAGGGAGTTTTTGCTAATTCTGCATGGATTAGGAGTAACAATGGCATGAAGATGGCATATCAGTTGGCCTGATGGCCGGTTTGAACCGGCAAGCCACGTGCGTCATGGCCGACCGACGTCAGCACGCGCGCGCCGTGTGATACGTCGCAGTGCTGAAGACGAGAAGAGGCCAGGCGCTCACTCTCCACTCTCACTTGCGCTCTCTTGCTCTCGCTCTCGCTCTGCTCTCTCTCTCAGACTCGCGCATCATCGAGCGGGCACAGACTGCATGATGTCACCTGTCGAGCCTCCGCCGGCAGCACTTGTCGTCCTCGCTGCACCTCTATCCGATCCATTGTGCTCATAGCTCCGCCATCATCTCCTCTACCTCCCAAACCCACCACTGCCACTGTTTGAGCCAAGGTAAAGCGGCATTTCACATTGCTGTCACCGCCATGGCCACGGAGCGCCGCTGAGCTCCGAGCTCGCCGTGGCCAGCCTTATCCACCACTCCTCCTACCTCTTTCTCCCCTAGTCCATTGTCATCTTAAGTCACAGTAGCTCATGCCATAGCTAATTTAATCGCTTCGCCGCCGCCATGCGAACGCGCGTGATCGCAGCACTGCGCTTCGCCGCCAGGAACCGTGAGCTTAAGCTCGGCACGGCCGGCACCGACTAGGTCCCATCGTCCCCCTCTAGCGTGTGTTTCCACATCTCCATTAACCCTAGCATCATCATCGAAGATGGATATCCATCATGGATGGCCATCTCATCATAACGGTGACTGACCTCGCCGTTGCCGCTTCGTGTCATTGCAGCCGCCGCCATGCACGCGGTCGTGTTCTCCGGGCGCCGCTACTAACCCTAACCTTCACCCTTTAGCCTCGCTAGGTCACCGCTGGAAGGCTCAGCGGAGCTCGCTTTGAGTCTCTCGTGGCGGAGATGGCCGGTCTTGCCGCTATGCATCGTCGCTGAGCCACCATGGCCGCCGTCGAGCTTGCTCCGGTGAGCCTCTGAGTCAACCGAGGGTACCCCTGGATGTGGCTTAACAAGACGAGTGTAGTGGTGGTGATGCCGTCGCTGGAGACCTCGCCATCAGCGAGTTCTCACCGGTCAAAGCTGATGCTCTGCTCTGCCTCGCTAACATGTGGGTCCCGTTGACTCGCGGGGCCCAGCTGTCAATCAGAGTTTTAAATGTTTTCTTTATTTGTTTTCATAGATTTAAATGCAAACTTCAAAAATCCATATCTTGTGCTAGGAGTATCCAAATGGGGTCATCCAAGTTTTGCTGCATTCATCATGAAGTGTACTATTTGATAAAAATATGAAACCTACTGTTTGGGGTATTTTTCTAGGGTAATTAAATTAAGCTAGTAAAGTGCTTTTAAATTTGTTTCTATCTTGTAAAATGCATAACTTGAGCTAGAGAAGTGCTAAAATTGTGATTCCAATTTTGTGGGTCTTGTATTGGCATCCTCTAGCTAGGAAAAATACTAAACCTATAGTGGGCATACTTGGAATATAGTCTTTCTATTTCACCTTAATTAAATGTTAGTTTTTTGTGAAATTAATTGGGGTAAAAATACATAACTTATGATCATGAAAATTTCTACACAGTGTTCTTATGCTAGGATGAAAGTAAGAAAAATTTGAAAACTGTTGTTTGACACTTTTCACTAGGCTAAACTAGTTTTGCTAACTTGTCATTTTTGTATAGGTTGCTATACTTATCCAAATGGCATAAAATTTGTATAGTAGACTATTGGAGTCATATGTAACCTACTGTAATTTTCTCTGAATTTATTGATCAATGGAAATAATTATCCTCTAAATCACCCTATTGTATAAGGAAATTAATAAATGCACATAAGTAAATTATTTAGGCTTAACCATGATGTTTTCTATGGTGCTTGTGATGCATATGATCTATTGAAATTAGTAGTTGTACTTGGAATTAATTGGTTATAGGCAGCTAGTTAATTATTGCTTTATTATTCAACTAGATGGTTGCATGAGTAGTTTCTATTGTGGTGACAAATTCATGATGATAATGATTTTTTTGTGAAACTTGTTAATAACAAAGTTGTAGATAACTTACTCATCTAGCTTTTCCAAAAATTTCATGTTCATAGGCCTAATGGTTTGAAAATTATAGCTTTTAAAATTCTGATGTCTGATTTGCCTGTCCTCTGAACATATCTGAAAGATTGAATTGTTTGACCTAGATAGCTACTGAGTCATCTTAAGATGATTATAAGAAAGTTGTAGACAATTTTCTAAACTTTCCAGAAAGTCTAAGATCATATTATTTTGGATGTGTAAATCTCCAGTTATGGTCAAAACAAGTGGCTGTTGTTTTGCAATCCAAAAATTGCTTAAATGGAAATTTGTTTAATTACTAGAGAGGAGATATGCACCTACTCAATAAAAGAAAATTTATCTTGATATCACTTTAATACATTACTGTTAAGGACATTTATGTGTATGCATTTTCTCATATCATATCATCCATGTCATTATCTATGCATCCATGATATCTTATTTCATGCCCATACATATAGGATCACCCGAAGGAGTAACCCTACTGGAATTCAAAGAAGAGGCGGAGGAGAATCAGGAGACACCACAACCAGCAGCTCTCGAAGGCGAGGAGCCAGCTACTGAGGAACTTCCGGAGTGCCCTGACCACCGACCCACTTCTTTCCTGAAAGGCAAGCCCCGGAGCATTTTAACCCTCATATGTTTTATAAAATATCACTTGAGTCCTTTATATTTGATGCATTATGTTGTAAGAATTAATTTGAAAACACTTGATGCATAGAACTACCTTGTCCAGATATATATACCTTTAACCTTGTATAGGTCTAGAATCAAATATATGCTTAGCAATGCTTAGACCGGTAGAAGTTGGGTGATTTCCTATCACCTGCGAGATATAGGTGGATACTGGAGCATGGTTGGCTATATTTGCTATCGTGGAGCAGAACCATGGGGTAATGTATCTAGAGGCCAGGCGAAGTCTATGTCTAGGTTGACTCATGTGATTCCGTCTGTGCCGATTAAGGACCGCATCGTTGGAGGCCCTCTTGTCATTTTGAACGCATGCCTCTCACTTAGCTAGCCAAATAACTTGTTCTGACCACGAAGCCGAGTAGCTCAACTCAGGCTGGGCCTTGTTCTGTTAGAGTGCGCACAGTGGAGGTAGTAAGGATGTGCGGGGAGCTGGTGTGAGGCAAAGGGCATGTTAGAGTCCTGATCGACCTGGCATCCGGTAGTCCTTGATTGTGCGGCACTGATCGAACCCGTGAATTGGACCTGAGTTGTACCAAAGGTGACCGTTGATCTGGTCTACATGGGTTTGTGTTAGGAATACTACCCAGCTGGTTGCAATTGATTCGAATCATCATCTCTCCCGGATAGTGAGAAACTTGACGGAGCCCCTTCATCGAAGTAATTGGATTATGGAATATGATGGTTCTGATGAATATGAGAATCTTACACCGACTATGGTTACTATTGTTATGCTACTAAATGATATACCACATATTTGGCACAGGTTAGTTGCTAATCCAGAGATGAATAGCTATAATTAACTTGATGACCGAATTATAAAAATGTATAGCTGAATTAGTGGCTTTTTATGCAAAATCGTGTCAAGCTAGCTCCACTTATAAAGCCTTGCATGATTCTTAGAGTCACTTTAGTTTTGGTTTATGACGGGTAAGTCTAGCTGAGTACCTTCTTTTACTCAGGGATTATTTCACACTTGTTGCAGATAACACAGTCTTTCATGACTATTGTAAGAATTGCTTATGTCCCGTTGTGGATGAGGAGTAGGCCCCGGGCAAGGCGCTTCTACTTATATATCTTATCTGTGATGCTTTTGTGGGTGGTGATCATGAACTGGCTTCTATTAAACAATGGTGTGAGATGTTGGTTTTAAAACTACTTTGCGTCCGCTATTATTACTTTATTTAGAACTTGGGTTGTAATAACTTTAATCGTACTCTAATGTATGGCAATGTATTTGTGAACTCTATGTAACATGTGGCATGTATGTTGAATCATGTACGATCTTGGTTGTATGTTGGCGATGAATCGAGACCCTTCGTGGTACTCGACGGACTACCGGGTTTATATGGGCTCAAGTATGATAGTGCGACCACTTGCGGGCTGCCATTGTACTTGTGCTCCTGTAAATTAGACGGTTCTGTTACAATCACTATTAATGATAGGAGCCTCCATAGAGCCGATTGTGATGGTAGGGAGAGGTGTAGGCTTCAGAATGGGAACAATGGGCACTTCAACCTTCTTGGGCACATAAACTTGCTGCGCTAGTGCCTTCCCCGACTCTTGTGGAGTCAAATTCCAGTATGTCATCATCCGGCCTTAATTGGCACCGCTAGAGCTCGATTGATCATTACCCAGTCGGCTGAAGATGGTTGACCTTGGATATTGGCCAGCAGGCTCTCCCCACCTCTGCTGATGATACATGGGCGCCGGTGGAGGATATGGCACCCAAACCCCTTGGTAACCCCATTGCAGAGGTGGTGCAACTGGCAGTCCCCAATGAGATACGCGAGGAGCAACTCTCTGAGGTAGAGCTACAGGTTGGGTCATCACGAACTGCTTGGGCTTATCATTTTCTCGCTTAGGAGGCGTATACTCTCTTTTTTTTATCGGTCGATTCTGGGAATCGGCCTTTTGCTGCTTGTATTTGGCCATAAGCCTATCAAAGGTGCATTGTTTCTTCAAGAACTTGCCCTTATTCTTTTCTTCATTAGTCTTCTAGGTTCCAATCTTCAGGTGTTGTGGAACGAATGTGCGCAAAACATGAACACCGAAGGCGCTGGGGCTGCTGGAACTAGGGGAGTCGGCTAGGCCGACTGGGGCAATCGGCTCAGCCGACTTGGCTGCTGTAGGACTGGAGTCGGCTAAGCCAACCCCCAGGTTGGCTGAGCCGACTGGCTCTGGCTGGTGGAGTCGGCCTAGCCGACCTGTACGGTGTCGCCTGCGTTTCGCACCATCTTTGCTTCCTCAAGAATTGCACTAATCTAGCAGTGATCCTGAGCTTGTTCTTGCCTTCATCATTCTTCTCAAGCACCACCTTGTGCCCTGAATTCTTTTCAACATTTAGTGTCACACGTGATTCACCGATAATGACATTCTTGCCTTGAGTTGTATCGGCTTGCTCTGGACGAATAAAAATAGCAGGTGCTCCCACTTCAATTGTATGCATATGCTCTGGAAAAGGTTTCTTATCAACTTGCATCTCGGTAAGACTCAATCGTCCCTCATTAAGAGCCTATTGGACCTGCCGATGGAAAATATTGCAATCATTAGTGGCATGAGAAAAAGAGTTATGAAATTTGCAATAAGCCCATCTCGTTAACTCATCAACTGATGGTAATGTATAATTAATTCAAATGTACCCAAATTTAAGCAATTCATGAAATATTCGGTCACATTTAGAAAAGTCAAAAGTAAACTTCACTTCTTCATTCCGATTCTTGTGAATCGGCTTGAGAGAAGGACATGTAACTAATTTATTCTCTACTGGCCATTTAATTTTAGCAGCTAAACATTCTTTGTTTTCATCGTCCGATGAATCAGAATAACCATCCACAGCATGAACATTTGAACGATGTGTCTTAGGAGCATCACGAGACTCTTTAAGGCGTGATTCAACTGAAACAGCTTTTTGTAAAAGTTGATTAACATTGACAAACTCAAAATGTTCAAGCCTTTCTCTAATGTTAGGACGTAGGCCAGAAAAACATAAATCAGTTAGATCTCTTTCAGAGATCATCAAATGAAAACATCGGTTCTTGATTTCTCTAAATCGTTTGAAAAAATCAAGGACAAGCTCATCGCGCCCTTGATGAACCGATGTAAGATGAGACAATCTAGTTTCCTAGGCACCATTATAAAAGTGATTATGAAACTTTTCCACTAATTCAACCCATGAACCAATAGAACAAGATGGTAATGAAGCAAACCATGCAAAAGCTGTGCCAGTAAGAGATAAAGAAAAATTATGAATTTTCATAAAGTCATAAGCACTAGCTTCACCTAATTGTGCAAGAAACATGCTTACATGCTCCATAGATGTCCTGCTATCATCACCACTAAACTTATAAAAATCTGGTACCCTCCAACCATCGGGTGCTTTCATGAAATCAAAATGTGAAGGATACGATTTGCGATATGTAGTTCTACTAGGCTTAATTTGTACACCTAGACTCTCCTCAAGAGATTTAGACAATTCATCCTTAAACCGATTGAAAGTATCAGGAGCCGCATGTGTATTATAAAGCACAGGAACTAGACTTGGTGACTTCGGCAGGTGAGGAAGAACTGTGTTTTGCCCCGCCAAAGCTCGATTTGCTGCTGATCTTTGATCGGTTTCGTGTGTTTCGAGCCGAATTTTGACCATAGATAACTAATTGTGATGATGGAGCAACATTAGCTGAACCGGCCTTATCAGTTTCAAAGGCCGAAGGGGCCGATTTGCTTTTATTTGCCACTGCATATAACCCTTGATTATCATAAAAATTAAAAGGCATGCCAAATTTAGGTTGCTTAGAAGTAGAAGCAACACCCGATTGATCAAAATCGGTTGTCTTCCCTTCTAGCTTATCAAAATGCGCCATGATCATATTTACCGCAACTAAAAGATTATTATCAATGACTTTCTTATGATCATCCATCATAGTAGCATAATTGGCATGAGTAGGATAGGAATCATCAAGAGTTTCATCATCAAACTTAGGTTTATCAATAGGATTTGCCTCGATTTCTATGGATGTAGCGGCGGTAGCATCACTGTAGGCAGGATCACGAAACTGAGTAACCTTGTCGTGCCGATTCTTGGTGCAACTTTCCAAGAAAGCCTGAACATCGGCATTCGAGCTTGGCCTGCAACTTCTGGCACAACTCATTAGGAAGCTCATCAACGGACTGAGGAAAGACTGTAGGGGACCGTGACGCCTAAAAGCGGGGTGAATTAGGCAACTTAAAATTCTAGTTCTAGACTATGGCCTCTTTTACTATCCCTAGCAAAACCTATGCAATAGATAAACTATCTAAAGGTGCAACTACGGTTTTGCTAGTGTGTTGCTTTCTCTACCACAAAAAGGAATAATATAATCAATGTAAATGCAGAAGCTAAAGAGTAAGGTAGAGATATGCAAACTCCCATCGACGACTCCGGTATTTTTACTAAGGTATCGAGAAGCGCGCAAGCTTCCCTCTAGTCCTCGTTGGAGCCCCTCGCAAGGAATCCCTCGCAAGGGACAAGCTCCCGGTCGAGTAACTCCGTAGATAGCCTCGGGCCTTCCACACGCGCAAGTGGGTCTCCGATGTGCCTTCCGGCAAGCCTCTCCCAGATGCTCCCCGCCGTCTTCACTATCAAGCTTCCGGCCAAAACACCGTGGGCCTTGTTCCCTCTGGTACACGGTGGCGGCCACACCACAAGCGCGGTTGGTGTGATCTCGTAAGACTACAAGCCCCTCTGATGTACAACAATGGTGCGCGCAAGCACCGAGTGGTAAGAGGTATGCAAACCTCACTAAACACTAGGCCTAAACCTAGAGCAAGCGCATAAGCGGTGGTCTAATCAACCTAAGCACTTCGCAAAGCACCTACACTAATCACCTAATGAAACACTAAGCACTATGCAAGTGAAGATCACTAAAATGGTGTATCAACACCCTAGATATGTTTCCTCAGCTCCACACTCCTCAAATGGCCGGTTGGGGGTTGTATTTATAAGCCCCACTGAGAAAGTAGCCGTTGGGGATGAAATTCCACTTTTCTGCTACTGACCGGATGCTGATCGTGTCCTGATCGGACGCGTTCGGTCGTCCCGACTGTTGAAGCCACGGTCAACTGATTGGACGCGGCCAGCGTCCGGTCACCTGCCACCGGACGCGTCCAGTCGTAGTTTCACCGCTCTAGAACCTCTCTGTACTCGACCGGACTCTACTGTCCTGTGTTCGGTCGATCTACCACCAGCGTCCAGTCCAGCGTCCGGTCGCTACTGCTGATGCCTGTTGCCGAGCCACTTGATCGGAGCGTCCGGTTGCTTTTCGCCAGCGTCCGGTCCAGCGTCCGGTCACCTCTGTAAGCTTGTTTCTTCACGACCTTACGTACGGCTTGGTTCATATTTCCGTGCTTGGACTTTGCTTGATATCTTGGGTCTTCTCTTGTACTTCTAGGGTCTTGCTTATGGTGTTGATCATTGGATCATCACGTCGCCTTCATCCAAGTCACGTCGTGCACCCTATTGAACTACAAAACAATCACTTGCAAATTCATTAGTCCAACTTGGTTGTGTTGGTCATCAAACACCAAAATCCAAAGTGAATGGGCCTTGGGTCCATTTTCCTTACAAAGACCATGTTGTCTTCGTGAGGGACGCTGATCTTGTCGCTCGTCTCACTCGCAGCATCGCCTTTGCTCCCCATGTGGCTAGTAGATTGAATCTTGAGTCACCGCTTCTTCCCCAGCAGAGTCGCCAAAAAATGTGTTGACATCGGAGGGGGTCTGGATCACACACCAGCGGGCCTTGGACACCCAAAGAGGTTGCAACCAACCTGCAACACAGCAAGAATGCGACGTAATCGATCAACACCAATCAAGGGACCAATGAGACCTGTGTAGAGCCCGTTCTTGGCTGGAAAGGCTCCCGAACCTCTCCCGGGAGGACCCATCAGGGAGGAGCACGTGGAGGATCTCCTAGGACTAGCAAGGCCGCTTAGGATGCCGACAAATCTCGTCAGGAGATGTGCCAAACAGCATGAGGGTGTAAAGGGGTAAAAGGAGTTGATAGATGTCTTTTGTTTCGATTGGATAGATAGGAACTCAATCGGCCAAGATTCTCTCGTATTTATAGAAGGGGGTGGTCTTATCCCAGTCGGAAACATCCCAAAACTCGTTCTCCAAGTTTTCCACGTCAAAAACTTGCCAAAACACGATTTGGAAACAAATAGGTTCGAACTTGTAGTCCAAGTCGGCTAAGCTGATTTTCACAGGCCCGGGAAGGCCCTTTAGGCTGCATCAGGGTCAGTTGGCTTAGCCGACTTGAGCACTCGGCTAAGCCGACTGGGGTTGGGGGGGAGGGGGGGTTGAGCCGGCCAGGCCTGCCTGGGCAGTCGGCTTAGCCGACTGGCCCGGCTCACTGTGGCTCGCCGTCTCCTCCACGAGATTTCTTGGCTTTCTCGTTGCGCCTTTTGACCTTCAACATGTCTAAGATGTTTATGACTTGTTCTTAATGCCCAAAACCAACTTTGGACATTGTTTAGTGTCAACAATATGTAGTACACGTGATACAAATATTTTGTTATATTATTGTCTTCATTTCGATGAGAGTATAAACTGTAGCTAATCAGTACTTACCTTTTTCATCTCTGCAGGTTTATGACGACTAATTACTATAAAAAATGGGCACCAGAGTTAAAGGTTACAGTCACAATCCGGTGGAGTTAATTTGGATCCTTCTTCTATGTTATTTTTCGCTTTTTTTACATACACTACACACTACTTTGTAGTGTAATTATTAAAGGTTATTTTTTGCTTTTTTACATACACTACACAGATGTTAAGGACTGGATCTTGTCAGGATTGTTGTCCAGTGCTATAGAAAATATTTTAGAAACAGCATTTTTGTTCTACAACCGTTCATTAAAAACAATTTATGATAATATATCACCGTTGGATCATAATAGAATTACGGTAAAAATGTTTTTCACTATTAGTTCATATTATGAACCGTTGGTGATTAGTGGCGGCGCGAGCAGTGGCCTAGTGCCTGAGCTCGCAAGGCCCCCACACTTTGTAGGCCTCCTTTAGTGACAGTCGAGAACAATGGGCTCAGTGGTCTTCGTAGACAGACTTTGTAGGACTCCTTTGGGCTCACCATGTTTTTTTTTATTTTATTTCAAAAACCAATATCATCCTCGACTTTCACCGATGATGGATGAAACTGGTAACGACGAGGGTTTTCAAACAGTCCTGATGAGCTCTTTGCAGTAGTGATCCTGACACCCTCGACTTTCACCAATGATGGATGAAACTGGTAACGACGAGGGTTTTCAAACAGTCCTGATGAGCTCTTTGCAGTAGTGATCCTGACACCTGCGTCGAGTTTCTAAATTATGGTTTACCAATTATATTATACAGTCTCAGGTTTTTTTTTTTAAGATAATCGATGGGCAGAAGGATTCCCCAATGCTTCCTCCTACCAAAATAAACATTTTAAGTTGATCTAAGTCAAACTATTAATTCTCACAAGGATAACGAATCAGGTGCTCTCTCACCTATGATGTGCTCACATGGCGGGGCTCATGTATGAAAAAATCCAACTGGATAGGACATAGGAGTAGAATGCATTATCATTGTAGAAATTTTGAAATGTAGCAGAATACTGCGAGTAGAGAAATGAATAGTACAAATCATATTCTAATTTCACATCACTCGGCAAATGCAGCACCAAATTGTACTCTGATAAAAAAAATCATCACGGTATTTTGTTTCGTCAACGCTCAAGTGATATCCTGGCAGCATCATACAGCTCACAAGTGACTGACACAAGATTTGTCGTAAAACCACTACTGGATCAGCCTGTAGGGGGTGCCATTCAATGACAGAATGAAAGTTGAAAAATAATGATTATCAAAAAAAAAGTTGAAAATAATGGTTCCTAGCAGTAGAGTAGTAGTACAGCTGCCATGAATTAAATATATGATGAGACTACAGCAGACGCCGTTCACTCGCTCATTCATCATCACTTCTACGAATCTGTTTGTGACACCAGGACGTGCAAACTTGACTGAACAAGACTTGAGAGCAAGTGTAATAGTAGGTTGTAAGCTGTCTAAATGCTGAGGTGGAGGAGAGAGGAGAGGAGAGAAAGGAGAAGCGGGTTGTAAGCTTACTGTCGGCTCAGGCATATGAACTAATAAATTTTGTGAGAGAGACAAGTGGACCACATATTAATAGTAAAGAACTAACTACTATATGAGTGAGATGAGAGAAGGCTATAAAAAGAACCTTATAGCCAATAGCTGGCTATATTATTAGCCTTTGTCTGATAGACGACAATGAATCAAACTGCTGCTATCCATAAGATTCCAGATAATCATGCGTAGTCTACGCTAGCTGCCGCCGGATGCCCCACGCCCACCACTACAGGATACACGAGATTTGCCGAGTGCCATGGGCACTCGGCAAAGCCCCAAACACACTCGGCAAATCGTTTGCCGAGTGTAACACTCGGCAAACGACACTCGGCAATTTTTATCAGCAAAGAGCTATTTGTCGAGTATCAAACTTCGGGCACTCGGCAAAGACTATGCCGAGTCAAAAAAAACACTCGGTAAACATTTTTCGAAAAAAATAAAAAAAACAAGTCCCGCCGCCGCCGCCGCCGCCACCACCACAACCATGCCCCGCCGCCGCCACCACCACCACAGCCGCCGGCCACCACAACCACCACCACGCCACCACCACCAAAGCCGCCGGGAAAGACGAAGGGGGAGGGGAGGGGCGCCCGCCGGGAAAGAAGAAGGGGGAAGGGAGGGGCGCCCGCTGGATCCGCCGCGCCGAGAGAGGGAGGGGGGAGGGCGCCGCCGCGTCGGGAGAGGAGGGCCGCGCGCCAGATCCGTCTGTCCGCGCCAGGGCCGGATCCGGCCTCCCCATGTGCCACCGTCACCGGATCCGCCCGCGCGCGGGGCTGGATCTGGTGGAGGTGGTGGAGGAGCGTCGCCACGCAGGGAGAGGCAGGGGGAGCTTCGCCATGCCGAGAGAGGAAGGGAGAGGGCGCCACCGCTGAGAAAGGGAGGGGGAGGGCGCCGGATCCGCCGGGACGGATCTGGGGAGGGAGGAGGAGAGAGAGGGGGGAGGAGGCGGCCGTGAAGGGCCCCCGGAGGGAGGGGAGGGGGCGCCGACGGGCGGATTTGCGGAGGAGGTAGGAGAGAGAGGAGGGGAGGGAGGGAGGGGGCGCACCAAGAGGAGGGGAGGGTCGCACAAGGGCGGATCTCGAGGAGGAGGGAGGATGGGAGGGAGGGAGGGGGGAGAGAGAGAGGAGGGAAGGCGGGCATGGGCGGATCTCGAGGAGGAGGCAGGAGAGAGAGGAGGGAGGGAGGGATGGGGGCTCGCCGGAGAAGGGAGGGCGCCGCGGCACTGGAAATGGAGGAGGGAGGGAGGGAGGGGTGCCATGGGGAAGAATGGGGAGGGAGGGGCCATGGGAAGAAGAATGGGAGGGGAGGGGGCCCATGGAATTAACTATGATTTTTTTCCTTCACGAGTGTCTCAGATCCGCCACACTCGGCAACAATTTTTTCTTCTTCTTCTCCTTCTTTCGCAGGAAAATAATTTTTTGTCCTTTGCCGAAAGTGTCCTAGATCCGGGCACTCGGCAAAGTTATTTTTTTATTTTTTCTTCTCCTTCTTTCCCGGAAAAATGATTTTTGGTCCTTTCTTTGAGTGTCCTAGATCTAGACACTTTCGGCAAAGTTTTTTTTTTTTTTTCTTCTCCTTCTTTCCTAGAAAATGATTTTTTGTTTTTGCCGAAAGTGCAAAAATAAAATACTCGGCAAACCCCCTCTTTGTCGAGTGCTTTTTTTTTTTGACACTCGGCGAACCTTCTATTTACCGAGTGTTTTTTTTTCCGAGGGTTTTTAGCGCAGCACTCGGCAAAGAAGTTGTTCGCCGAGTGTCCGAGAAAAAACACTCGGCAAATTTGACGTTTCCGGCAGTGCACCATTGCGCTCCCAGTGTCAGCTGGTAAGCAGGATGCCCAGCGCATACTACTGGTCCGGTCACGCCATGCCATGGGTTTGCATCGCAGCGCCTACACGGATAACCAAAGTGAAATTTCCGCATGCCCCTGTGATCACATGGGTTATCACAGCCGCACAATGTGCAGCCAACGGTGGAGATGTAGTGCATGTGAGTGGGTGGGTGGATGTGGACCTAGGGACGCAGTGCATTGAATGGTTGAGATTGAATGCATGTGTGTGGATGGATGGCTGAGATAACCCACGTGGTCGTATATACATGTGTTGTTGCATTTCTGCATTGCTAACTCACATCCGGTACCACTGCTGCTATATGATAACTCACATCCTGCTGGCGTAACATTGAGATGGCTATATTGACAACACTGAGATGGCCATGGCTTTAAGGTCGTGGCTTTGACCTAAAACATATGAATCAGACGCATCAAAAACTGGTCTTGGTTGGTTAGTGCAAAGTGGCATTAACTGTTGCTGCTACTGCTTAGCAGCCACCACCCAGCCACCCACGCTAAATCCAAGCATATTACCAGCAAATTTCCTCTGAACAGAACAGTTTGGTAGCATATATATACAACTTATTTCTCTTGGAAAGATTCTTTTCTTTTCTTTATTTATCTGTTTTATATTTCATCAGGTACCAATATGTATAGTCAAATAGTCAGATGAGAAATTCTTACTAAAAGGGTTAACACTACCCTTTTCTTTTACACTGATGATAGATCAGGAAAGTAAATATTGTTATTCCAGGCTGACTCAAGTTTGATTCATAACTCAGGTTGGTTATAAAGTATTCTCGGAAAAGAAAATGTGCATAGAGGCCCGAAAGAATCAGCTGAAAAGCATGTAGTGGTGTACGTACACTAAGACCCTGTTAACATCAGTCACCAGTCATGTAGCTAAGGCGTATTAGGCAGAGGGCGATCATTAACAACTCTAGAGGCAATGAAGCATTATTATTACTCAACTGCCAAGCTAGTGCCAAGAACTAGTTAACAGGAATTAAGCCAGCTATCAGCTAGAAGCTTATTGTTCTTCTTTATTAGAACCACACATTATCCAGGATAATGCTGCAGTATATGCACATTCAAATCATCACACTTAAAATGGTACATATAAACCAGTTTATGCACAAATATATGATTTGGACTTCAACTGTACTCTGTCTGACTGACATATGGACTCAAATCAGTTTTTGTTTGTACAAAACACCATGACCGATTTACATGCCGGATGAGCCTCCCAAATCGATGCGATATAGTTCGAGCATTTCCTCTTTGACATAAAATCTCGATCAAAATTGTCAGGATTTGGGTTCAATCATAAAACCTTACAATCTTACCCTGTATCATAAATTTCATAATAACTCACACTAGTACAAACACAAGGGTTTTCCAACCGGGAGCACGAATCCGGGACTAAATGGCCCCTTCTTTAGTCCCGGTTTCTCGTCCGGGACTAAAGGTTTAGTTCCGGTTGGTAATACCAACCGGGGCTAAAGAGGCCTCCCGGCCTGGCCACGTGGGCCGGCCCTACCGGGACTAAAGGTTTTCTTTTTTTTCTTTTTTTTGTTTCTATTTTCAATTGATGATTCGTTTTGGTTTTCGAATAGGTTTTCGAATACGCATTCTACGCTGCTAAAAATATATGTATTCTACACGCTTATAATGTTCGAACATTTTGTACAAACTAAAGTATAAAACTAATGTATATATTACATGCATATACATATATTGTACATTATTTTACGTACATATAATATGTATATATATATATTACAAATAAAGCTTGCATTGTATATTCTATCATATCCTTGGGATAACAAATTCACTCATCTAGTTTGGCTTTCATGTTTCGTTCATGTCATTGTAGAACTCGCCGGCGGGGTTTAAGACCTGGTCATTAAGAAATCCTACTATGATCTCTTGAATTACTTTCAGTTGGTCAAGTCGTATGACTTTTTCCTTCAACCATAGTCTTCAATAAAAATTAAAGGAAAAGTATTAATATATATATATGTGTGTATTGGTCACGTGATTACTTATATATATGAGCAATAAAAGAAATTGTGAATATATGAATATATTTATATAACGTACTTTGAGAATCTCTTCAGGAGTTCTTTTTTAGTACGCCATGATGAACTCACAAACATAAGTATCCGCAGTAGTTGGTTCCCTGTTCTTGCCTCAGAACCCACTTTTACGAGAAAAAAGATTCGGTGAATTGAAAGCATGCATGGTGTTAATTGAATTATATATATATAAATAAAGCTAGTACTTACTTTGTGTGCGATTACATCCAATGGCGCTTTGCAATGTTTCATGTGGTGTTCCTCAATGAAACTATTCTAAACACTGCGCCCAATAAAATAAAAAATTAATTTGGCCTTTAATAATTGTTGCAGTTAAGAGATCAGGGTATATATAGTTGCTAGAGAGACCAAATTACCCTTGGATAATATCTATCATGTCTTGGTACTCTGTTTGCTCTTTTCTTAACGAGTCTAAGATGCTCAACCGACTATTGGCCATATCGATGACCATCAATATCCGATTTCAAAAACAACAAAGGTGGTACATTTCGCCATGGCGGTGCTCCACAAACCAGCTGCATCTATATACACACAAAGAAAGAAGACGGATCTGCTGGCACAATGGAGCAAAGACACACGGCCATGGCGCAACAGCACAAGAGCCGGCTCGATGGCTCACAAGCAAATCGCGCGCAACAAAAATCGAAGAGCCATATCCCATTACAAGCTAGATTGTCGAGCGAGGGCTCGCACACGCATCCATCCGATTACAAGGTAATAAGAAGAAAAGGCGGTCACCGTGGTGGCTTGGTGCAAATATAGGGACGGTGGAGATTCGCGGTTCGGTCGTCGACCAGGCGTCGCCGCGCTGCATGCGCGCTCGGCGTCGGGCTCAACCGTCGGGGACGCCGGGGAGTTGTCGAGGGGTAGCCGACAACTTGTGGACGGGCGCTGTGTGGTCGAACTCGGGGTCCAGATCGACCTGCACGTGCGTGCTCGTGCTCCTTAGCGGCGACGCTGGACTCAGTCCGCCGGTCTCGGGAAGATGAGACCCACGGGACGGGAGGGGTCCTCGCCCCGGCCTGCGGCGGCTGCAAGGCGGCTCGGGCGGCTCTGCGGCGGCGGGCCGGGCAAGCGGGAAAGAAGGCGGCGGCGCTTCATCGACGAGGGGGCGGCGGCGGCGGCGGCAAATGGCGATGGGGCGATTTAGACGAAGAGTGAGGAGGAAGAAGAAATGGCCGCTTTATATAGGGAGGGACTTTAGTCCCGGCTCCTGTGAACGCCTGGATTAAAAATTTTTAGTCCCTACTGCGGTGTACTGAGCGGGACTAGCAGGTATTTTAATGGTCGCATAAAAATGTAGCCCACCTTTAGTCCCGGGTGGTACATCTACTCGGGACTAAAGTTGGGCTGCAGTTTCACTTCCCGCCCGTTTCAAGCTCCATTTGTTTTTTTATATATTTCTTTCTATAAAATGTTAAAGCATTGTTAATTGCACAGTAAATTAAATACAAGGCATAAAATTGTTTTAAAAGAATATGGATTTACTTTTGCTTTATTGCACACAGGAAAATTTGTGACCTAAGTTTTTTGTTTTTTCTTATAAATATTGAAACATAATGTCATTAATAATTACTATTTCGTTAATGCAAAAATGTAGTGTTTAATTTAAATCATTAAAACTTTTGTTTTCGATTGGAAATTTGTTTTTACATCATTTTAACGTAAATCTTTTCATTTTTTCATCACTCATTGTCCAAAAGCGACATGGAAATCCCACCATCAAACACAAATTTAATCTGAACATAGAAAAAAAAGGAAACACCTAATAAACATATCTGAATTCACAATTATTACATAATACCTCTAATACACACTATTAAACATCACTATATATATCATGCGGGCACAGTAGTGAACTTCTTCTTAACGTATATTCCTTGGTTATGATCACACCGTAACCATAGAGTGTCCTCATCATTTAGCTGGATGCTTGGGTCTTTGTTCACTGTGAAGGGTGGAATTCGGTCATCCTTTTCATAATCTTCAGATACGTCTGACTTGTCTTCAATTCCGACGAAGTTTTTTTTCCCTAAAAGAACTATGTGGCGCTTTGGCTCATTGATTGGGTCGTTGTTGTTTTTTCCTCTCTTCAGTTTTATAGACATGTCATTGACATAGAACACCTGATTCACATCCTTGGCAAGGACGAACGGTTCATCTTTGTACCCAATATTGTTGAGGTCCACGGTTGTCATTCCATACTGGTTGTCGACTGCTACCCCGCCTCCAGTCGCCTTTACCCATTGACACTTGAACAAAGGTACCTTAAAAGTAGGTGCATAGTTTAGTTCCCATATCTCCTCTATGCAGCCATAATATGTTTGCTTATTTCCATTAGGGTCGGTGGCATCTATGCGGACACCACTATTTTGGTTGGTGCTCCTTTTATCTTGGGATACTGTGTAAAATGTATTCCCATTTATCTCGTACCCTATGTATGTGAGGATATGCTACGATGGCTGCCTAGCCAACAAATACAGTTGCTCATCAATACTCTCATCACCCTGACATTCTTTTCGCAACCAGCCGCTGAAAGTTTCCACGTGCTGACGCGTAATCCAAGCTTCAGACTTCCCTGGAAACTTGGATCGGAGCAACTCTTTATGTGTCTCGATATACGGATCCACCAAGGTGGAGTTTTGTAGAACTGTGTAGTGTGCTTTATTAAAATAATTGTCCTACGTACCAATATATGGTTTCTTCCCTAGTGTCCTCTTTCCACTTAGTCTCCCCTCGTGTCGCGATTCAGGAACACCAATCGGGTCAAGGTCGGGAATAAAGTCAACACAAAACTCAATGACCTCCTCTGTTCCATAGTCCTTGGCGATGCTTCCTTCTGGCCGAGCATGGTTGTGAACATATTTCTTTAGGACTCCCATGAACCTCTCAAAGGGGAACATGTTGTGCAGAAACACAGGACCGAGAATGATAATCTCCTTGACCAGGTGAACTAGGAGGTGTGTCATGATATTAAAGAAGGAAGGAGAGAACACCAACTCAAAGCTGATAAAACATTGAACCACATCATTCTGTAGTTTAGCTAGATCCATTGGATCAATTGCCTTCTGAGAAATTGCATTGAGGAATGCACATAGCTTCACAGTGGCTAGACGTACATTTGGAGGTAGAATTCCTCTTAATGCAACTGGAAGCAATTGCGTCATGAGCACGTGGCACTCATGGGACTTTAAGTTTAGGAATTTCTTCTCTGACATATTTATTATACCCTTTATATTCGAGGAGAATCCAGATGGTACCTTGATGCTTGCAACATGCTTTCCTTCTCTTCTTTGCTAAGAGTGTAGCTGGCAAGACTTAAGTAATGGCGTCCATCATTTGTCTTCTCTGGATGCAGGTTGTCTCGTTCTTTCAAACACCGCAGGTCCTGTCGTGCTTCAAGTGTGTCCTTAAGCTTCCCATACACACCCATGAAGCCTAGCAGGTTCACACAAAGATTCTTCGTCCGGTGCATCACGTCGATCGCGCTACGGACCTCTAGGACTTGCCAATAGGGTAGCTCCCAAAATATAGACTTCTTCTTCCACATGGGTGCGTGACCGTCAGCGTCGTTCAGAACAGGTTCGCTGCCATGTGCCTTTCCAAATACTACTTTCACATCCTTGACCATATTGAGTACATCCTCACCAGTTCGGTTGCCTGGCTTGGTCTGGTGGTCTGCCTTACCTTTAAAATGCTTGCCTTTCTTTCTTAGGGGGTGATTCGTAGGAAGAAATCGACGATGGCCAAGGTACACGACCTTTCGACATTTTTTCAAGAATATATCTTTAATGTCATCGAAACAGTGCGTGCATGCATTATATCCCTTGTTTGATTGTCCTGAAAGATTACTTAGAGCAGGCCAATCATTGATTGTTACGAACAACAATGCTCTAGTCGTAGTAGTCGATGTATCACTTTCTGTAGTGAACTTATTTTCTATTGAGAAGTTGAGTGTCATTTTATTCTCTCTTCTTGGGAGGAAATGAATTTCATTTGGCACTGGGGATTTGGATTGCAAAAGCCCTCAGGGATGCGAAACACATTGCCATATAATCAACAAGGAAATTCGCCCAAATGGGAGGCGACTCGGAGCAAATTACAATTTAATCATGCAACAGCTGATAGCTGAAATGATTCTGGTACAACACGTTACACGTATGGGGCACTTCATATGAAGAGCTCCATTCTAATAATATGTCCCCAATCTGCTTCTACCGGAAATGTCGAAAAGTTGAGACGTGAGGCACATTCCAACATCACACAAACCATTCTACAGAGCCCTTGAGCAGCATTACGCCACTTTGGCCTTTGACAGTGCTTTCTTCCTCTGGGAGAGCATGTAACGGTACATGTGCGGACTTCCTGCAGTGGTCCAAAGTGAAACAATGCACCTTCTTATAAGGCACTAATACAAGATAGCAAAATGTGGTGCGATTGAGGAGGGAAGGCTTACCTGGAACATAAATCAGGAGGGCAAGAATAGATGAATAGAAGTAATTGTATGAGAAGTTCCATTTGTTGGGCATCCTACTACAACAACAACAACAACAACAACAACAACAAGTCCCAAACAAGTTGGAGTAGGCTAGAGTTGAAACCCAACAGAAGCAATCAAGGTTCAGACACGTGAATAGCTGTCTTCCAAGCACTCCTATATAAGGCTAAGTCTTTGGGTATATTCCATCCTTTCAAGTCTCCTTTTATTGCCTCTACCCAAGTCAACTTCGGTCTTCCTCTGTCTCTCTTCACGTTACTATCCTGGCTTAGGATTCCACTACGCACCGGTGCCTCTGGTGGTCTCCGTTGCACATGTCCAAACCATCTCAACCGGTGTTGGACAAGCTTTTCTTCAATTGGTGCTACCCCTAATCTATCACGTATATCATCGTTCCGAACTTGATCCCTTCTTGTGTGACCGTAAATCCAACGCAACATACGCATTTCCGCGACACTTAGCTGTTGAACATGTCGTCTTTTCGTAGACCAACATTCTGCACCATACAACATAGCAGGTCTAATCGCCGTCCTATAAAACTTGTATTTTAGCTTCTGTGGTACCCTTTTGTCACATAAGACACTAGATGCTTGCCGCCATTTCATCCACCCTGCTTTGATTCTATGGCTAACATCTTCATCAATATCCCCGTCTCTCTATAGCATTGATCCTAAATATCGAAAGGTATCTTTCCTAGGCACTACTTGACCTTCCAAACTAATATCTTCCTCCTCCCGAGTAGTAGTGCCGAAGTCACATCTCATATACTCAGTTTTAGTTCTACTGAGTCTAAAACCTTTGGACTCCAAAGTCTCCCGTCATAACTCTAGTTTTTGATTCACTCCTGTCCGGCTTTCATCAACTAGCACTACATCGTCCGCGAAAAACATACACCAAGGGATATCCCCTTGTATGTCCCTTGTGACCTCATTCATCACTAAGACAAACAAATAATGGCTCAAAACTGACCCTTGATGTAGTCCTATCCTAATCAGGAAGTCATCCGTATCTCCATCACTTGTTCGAACTCTAGTCACAACATTGTTGTACATGTGCTTAATAAACCCGACGTACTTCGTTGGGACTTTATGTTTGTTCAAAACCCACCACAAAACATTCATTGGTATTTTATCATAAGCCTTCTCCAAGTCAATAAAAACCATGTGTAGGTCCTTCTTCTTCTTCCTATACCGCTCTATAACTTGTCTTATTAAAAAAATGGCTTCCATAGTTGACCTTCCGGGCATGAAACCAAATTGGTTCATAGAGACCCGCGTTATTGCTCTCGAGCGATGCTCGATAACTCTCTCCCATAGCTTCATAGTATGGCTCATCAACTTAATTCCCCGATAATTAGTACAACTTTGAATATCCCCTTTATTCTTGTAGATCGGTACCAATATACTTCTCCTCCACTCATCAGGCATCTTGTTCGATCGAAAAATATGGTTGAACAGCTTGGTTAGCCATACTATAGCTATGTCCCCGAGGCATCTCCACACCTCGATTAGGATACCATCCGGTCCCATCACCTTACCTCCTTTCATCCTTTTCAACGCCTCTCTGACCTCAGATTCTTGGATTCTCCGCGCAAAGCGCCTATTGGTGTCATCAAAAGAGTCATCCAACTAAAAGGTTGTGTCCATATTCTCACCATTGAATAATTTATCAAAATACTCTTGCCATCGATGTCGGATCTCATCCTCCTTCACCAAGAGATGCTCCCTTTCATCCTTAATGCACTTAACTTGGTTGAAGTCCCTTGTCTTTCTCTCACGAACCCTAGCCATCCTATAAATATCCTTCTCTCCTTCCTTCGTACTCAAATGTGGGTAAAGATACTCGTACGCTCTACTCTTTACCACACTTACAGCTTGCTTTGCAGTCTTCTTTGACACCTTGTACTTCTCTATGTTGTTCACACTCCTGTCATGGTACAAGCGTCTATAGCATTCTTTCTTCTTCTTAATAGCCCTTTGGACTTCCTCGTTCCACCACCAAGTATCTTTAGCCTCGCCTCCACTTCCTTTGGTTACTCCACACACATCTGAGGCCACCTTCCGAATGTTGGTTGCCATCTTCTCCCACATGTTGTTTATGTCCTCTTCTTCCTTCCAAGAGCCCTCTTTGATAACCCTTTCCCTGAATACATCTGACGTCTCCCCTTTCGGGTTTCCACCAAGATTTTCGATGCCCGAAATTGGTCCCACAAAAAAAGCAGCTTGAAAACGATAATTATAAGATGAACAACATGTGGAGCTCTTCAGTTTTCTAGTAAGATCAATGTACCTTCATGTAAGGCTAGGCAATGTAGATCGGACCAACTTCACTAGAGATACCCAAGAGGATATAACATAAAGGTGTTGTACTGCAGACAATCAAGATGCAAAAACACTTTTAGGGAAACTTCACCGACAAAGGTGGTAAGATTACTCTCCAGATTTGGAGCAAATCCAAATTTACCTAAGCCATAATAACTGAGGAAGGTGCAAAGCCCCGATATAAGTCTTGTCCTTATCTACTTAGGATATTTATCTAGAGTAGTTGGTGGTTGTGTCAGCCCTTATCTTTATCCCTAGCATCTACTTTAGCATCTCTAGAATATGTTGTAGTTTTTTTTGAGGCTCAAGCAAGCTATCTTATATGTATCCCCAATCTGCCATAGTTGTGGCATGGCTAATGAAATCTAAAATTCAGCCCCAAACCTGTGTTTTGGTTCTAACAAATGGTATCTAGAGCCTAAATTCATCTGGGTTCTACCCTTACCCCATCCCAATCCGTCGCCATGTCTCTCCACTCCTCATCCTCTTCCTCCAACCTTTCCACCACCTCCAACATACGTCTGCAGCTGGCTGCAGCAGCCCAGCATGAGGAGGAGGTAGCGCTGCAAGTGCAAAGAAGAAGTGGAGAGGGCGACTCGCATCACCTAAGCGGAGCTTTGCATGGCGTCTTGGTGAAGCCGCCCACCAGCAAAGCAATGAGGCACTGTGAGGTCGCAATAGCGGCAGGCGCGCGTCTGCGTCGTGAGGCGACGCAGCGCAGCAGAGAGGACTTCTGGCGCCCGGCAGCGCATTGGATGCGTGGAGCGGCGGCGGCTATGGCTCAAGGCCATGTGAATGGCCTGCCCGACGCGGGCGACCTGGGTGGACGCGGTGGACGTGAGGCTAGCGACCGCGATGGCTTCGACAACCGACGCAGACGCGACGTGGGCCGCTTCGACGGACGACGCCACGACTTCGACCGGGACGAGCGGGCGGCACGCGACGCCAACGCCTGGCTGGAGCGGGAGGAGCGGCGCGAGACACGGGACCTGGGCGGACGGGACGCTGGCACGCAGAGCCCTCACAGGCAGCGCGCCTCCCCTTCCCCAGACCGGCGCCGTGGTCGCCATGGCCGGCCCAGCTCCCCTCCCGTCGTGCATACCGTCGTCAAGGACGCCGGCAGCGGATGGCCCATGCTCACCAAGACCAACTACGCCGAGTGGTCCATGGTGATGAAGGTGAAGATGTAGGCACGACGCATGTGGGATGCGTTACGGTACGACGACACTGACTTCGACGAGGATCGGCAGGCACTAGAGGCGCTTCTTGTTGCTGTTCCGACGGAGATGCACTCCTCCCTCGCGAACAAGCAGACCGCCAAGGACGCCTGGGACGCCATCATCCGCAAGACGACGGCAGCCGATCACGGCGCCCGCAGGTCCACGCTTCAGAAGCTGCGTCAGGAGTGGGAGAACCTGGCTTTCAAGCTGGGTGAGGACATCGACGACTTCGCTCTCCGCCTCAACACCCTGATGCAGCAGTTGGCGCGGTACGGCGACAATGACATCGACGAGGAGAGAGCTGTTGAGAAGTTCCTCCGCGTCGTCCACAAGAAGTACTCGCAGGTCGCCATCGCGATAGAGATGTTGCTGGACTTCTCCGAGCTATCGATCGAGGAGGTGATAGGTCGCCTCAAGGCCGTCGACAACCGCGAGTAGCTACCTCCCTCAGAGCCGGTCACCATCGGTGACAAGCTTCTCTTCACCGAGGAGCGATGGGCTCGCTTCGCCAGTGGGAGCGAAGAAGGGGAGGCCTCGGGTTCTTTGGGCCGGGTTCGTCGAGCGGTATAGAAGTCGCCGGCTGCATAAACGGGACAAGGCGCGTGGTGGTGCTCCAGCGGCGCCGACGGTGGTATAAGGCTACCCGCGACGACACTCGCAATAATCGCGGAGGTCCGCCACTAGGTTAAGGACTATCGGCCGCACACGTCGCAAAAAGCGCAGGAGGGTGACTAGCCGACTGTTCTTCTTACACGGAGCATCGAGCCGCGCTCCTCTCTCCCGGCCGGCCGCCGCCAAGACAACACCTCGACGACGAGGTGGGCTCACGTCTTCCTCGACAATGGGTCCGACGGCGACAAAATCGATGGGTGGTACCTCGACACCAACGCCACCCACCACATGAACGGGCGGCGGGAGTTCTTCTCCGAGCTCCACTCTAGCGTTCGAGGCTCCATCAGGTTCGGGGATGCCTCCGCCGTGGAGATCAAGGGCGTCGGCTCCGTCGTCTTCACCGCCAACACCGACGAGCACCGACTGCTCACCGGTGTCTACTACAACCCCGCGCTAAGGAACTCCATCATCAGCCTGGGACAGCTGGATGAGAACGACTCGCGCGTGGAGATCGAGCACGGGGTCTTGCGTATCTGGGATCACCATCGTCAACTTCTCGTCAAGGTGAACAGAGGCCTCAACCGCCTTTACGTCCTCCACGTGCAGGTGGCGCAGCCCGTGTGTCTTGCAGCCCGCCGCGACAACGACTCCTAGCGGTGGCACGAGCGCTTTGGGCACCTCAACTTCGAGGCCCTAAAGCATCTCGACAACAAGGAGATGGTGCAGGGCATGCCGCGAGTCAAGCACATGGAGCAGTTCTGCGACACCTGCGTCCTCACCAAGCAGTGGCGGCTCCCCTTTCCCCGCCAGGCGAGCTTCCGCGCCAAGGAGAAGCTGGAGCTCGTGCACGATGACCTCTGTAGCCCCGTGACACCGGCCACACCTGGAGGCCGACGCTTCTTCCTGCTCCTCGTCGACAACGTGTCCCGCTACATGTGGGCGGTCCTGCTCGACACCAAGGTGGCGGCTACGAACGCCATCAAATTGCTGCGGAGGAGTGCGGCCGCAAGCTTCGGGTGCTACGCACCGACAACGGCGGCGAGTTCACGGCTGCTGAGTTCGCGGCATACTGCGCTGATGAGGGGATCCAGCGCCACTTCTCCGCGTCGTACACCCCACAGCAGAACGGCGTCGTTGAGCGCCGCAACCAGACGATGGTGGCCACTGCCCGCGCCCTCCTCAAGTAGAGAGGGATGCCGGTTATCTACTGGGGGGATGCGGTGATGACTGTCGTCCATCTCCTCAACCGCTCGCCCACCAAGGCCCTTGACGGCAAGACGTCGTACGAGGCCTGGCATGGGCGCAAGCCGATGGTGAGCCACCTCCACGTCTTTGGCTGTCTCGCCTTCGCCGAGGAGCTCAACCACGTCGGCAAGCTCGACGACCGGAGCACGCCAGGGGTCTTCATCGGCTACGCGGAGGGCGTCAAGGCCTACCGCATCCTCGACCCTGCAACACAGCGCGTCCGCATCTCCCGGGACATCGTGTTTGACGAAGGGCGAGGCTGGGCCTAGGACAAGGCAGTGGACGACTGCTCGACTTCGACTCTCAGAGACTTCGTCGTCGACTACATCCATTTTGAGGGAGCTAGGGGAGCTAGCAACTCATCTTCACCGAGCTCGTCTACCTCAGCACTCGGCTCGCCATCAGCTCTGGCGAGTACTCCACCGCCTACACCACCAGCAAGTCCTCCACCACCTGTACCACCGGCTACGCCCCGCTCTCCTACACTGGCTCCCCAATCTCCTGCATCGGCACCAGCAGCCTTGGTCCGTGACAAGCAGCGCACGGTGGAGTTCGCCACTCCGCTGTCCGACAACGAGGATCGCGTCGATGCCTACCACGACGACGAGCCTCTGCGCTACCGCACCTTGGACAACATCTTCGGTGATCAGCCCGTTCCTGGACTGGCGGTGCACGACTTCGAGGCGGAGCTGCACCTGGCGCACGAGGACGGCGAGCCCTGCTCCTTCACTGAGGCGAAGGGAGACGTGGCATGGCGCGCCGCGATGTAGCAGGAGATGGACACGGTCGAGCAAAACCGGACGTGGGAGCTAGCGGATCTTCCTGCCGGCCACCGCGCCATCACCCTTAAGTCGGTCTACAAGCTCAAGAAGGATGAGGCCGGGGCGGTGATCAAGCACAAGGCACGTCTGGTGGCGCGCGGGTTCGTCCAGCAGGAGGGAGTCGACTTCGACGACGCCTTCGCGCCCGTTGCACGGATGGAGTCCGTCCGTCTCCTCGCACTGGCGGCCCATGAGGGTTGGTGTGTGCACCACATGGACGTCAAGTCCGCCTTCCTCAACGGTTACCTGAAGGAGGAGGTCTACGTCCACCAGCCGCCGGGATTCGTCATCCCCGGCAAGGAGAACAAGGTTCTTCGCCTACGCAAGGCCCTCTACGGCTTACGGCAGGCACCCCGAGCTTGGAACGCCAAGCTGGACTCCACTCTCAAGCAAATGGGGTTCCAGCAAAATCCTCACGAGGCTGCACATATCCGCATCAAGTACCACTTCATCAGGAGCTATTTGGATGAGGGAGCATCAAGGCCGGCCACATCAACACCAGGATCACTCACGATCTTCTCACCAAGTCCCTTAGGCGGGTCAAGTTCAGAGCTTCAAGGCTTGAGATTGGGATGGTTCAAATTCTGAAGGCGCCACACAAGACTTAGGGGGAGAATGACAGCTATAAGTCTTGTCCTTATCTACTTAGGATACTTATCTAGAGTAGTTGGTGGCTGTGTCAGCCCTTATCTTTATTCCTAACATCTACTTTAGCATCTCTAGAATATGTTGTAGTTTTCTTAAGGCTCAAGCAAGCTATCATATATGTATCCCCAACCTACCATAGTTGTGGCATGGCTAATGAAAATGAAATTCAGCCCCAAACACGTGTTTTGGTTCTAACAAAGCCAAATGCCTCCTTCATTCCAAAGAAAGAGTATCTGATGATCTGCAAGAAATCAGCAATTCCTATTAAGATTACTTTGAAATTCAGATCATAACAAAATTTACTCTAGGTTTTATAGCAACAGATAATGAAGTACAGAATTCAATGGTGGTTACAAATAAGTAATTTAGAGAATTACATCAAGTAATTTGTACCTCAGTGATAGACCAGCTTATGACCAGGGTAGTAACAAGAAGATGTGACTGGGTCTGCAAAACAAGGTTCACATTGTTAAGAAAATAATACAAATGTTTACTCACTATAGAAAAACGTTGAAATAGGATGCAAAAGGTAAAAGCACTATTTATCCTTTTCTAATATGTCTGGTGTAGAAACTTGTACATGCCCACTCATAGTTGCTTATTCCATCATCGGACTCGAAAATTAAATAACTGGCTAACCTTAACTTAGTCCTAAAAGTCACAAAATCATCTAATACATGTGTTCTCTAGTTCTAGCAAATGCTTTTAAACCTAAAAACGTGTCATAACTCAAGGTCCCAGCAGGCAACACATAGATATGTATCTAATTAAAATACGAAATTATAAAATGGAAACTATAAAGTTCATGAACAAATTAAGACGTATTCCTAAAAAAATGAATGTCATATATGAAAACATGAAGACTTGCTAGTGATGATACCTCAGGAAAACTCCACAAGACACCCCACGTAAGGAACAACCTGGATCCAATCTGTGGAAGAGTTGCCGAGACCGGAGACCTCACCAACCCTGTAAAGAAGACAAACTTATCAGAATAGTGACAAAAAAGTGACACCGCAATAGTGAAGAAAGCATATTTTTCTTATATATAACCCTCCTCGGAAACTTTCTAACAAATAAAATGTTTAATGTGTTCAAGATCCGGACTGATGTTTCTGTATCATACTGTTTTGAGTAGATGGACTATAATAAGAAAAAGGGATACACGTCCACCAACATCACCATACCTACGAGCCCATGAAGAATCTGAAGCACCAACAACGCCACCACCAGAAAAAACACAGAAAGGTCAGTTAGTACCTCACAATCTTCATGTGGGTAAAACATGAACTTGAACTACGGCACTAGAAATTTCACAGAGTTTATCTAGCACAGCAAAAGCATATTACTGAATTCGATCCACTGCAAGATTTTGCTGCGACCCTAAGTAACATTTATGTAATTGCAAACATCAATCTAGTTGATTACCAGTTCTTCCTACCAAGAACTACGAGACAGTTTTGCTTGTAGCATCCTTACTCAAACTTTAAAGCAGTAATCAGTCCTATTAGGATAGGTCCAGACTTCATGAGCTGAGCAAAAATATGAAATTGCGCCAGGTTTGCATCTTTACTGTGACAGAGCAGACTGAAGTGCACTACCAAAGTACTGCTAAATAAAAATGGGGGGAGGGAAAAGAAACAACTGACCTCCATGATGGCTGCTGTCTGCGCGAACTGTAGCGGCCTCTCGACGGCGGCGTAGACGGCCTTGTGCCCGCTCTCTCGCAGCGTCAGTACCGCGTAGTACAGCACCTGCGCCCTGCAACACCCCCAGATCAAAGAAACACCAAATCAGACCAAAACACGGCCAACGGAGCAAGAGGCGGAAGATCCATCCGGAACCCAAGAAGAACAGAGCAGCACGCAGCGGGGGCAACGGACCATCCGAAGAAGACGACCCGGTTGTAGACGGAGAGGTAGAGCCGCCGCCCGCCATCGCCTGAGCCGCGGTGAGGAGGGAGAAGACGCCGGGAAAGGACGGGACGGGCTTGACTATTCTGAACAGGCTCCTGAGCTGGCTACTACTGATCTAGTAAAAGCACGCCACACGCATCAGATTCGGCGTCTCGGCGCTCGGCGGTGGGATTGAGTCCGATTCGATCTAGCAGCGGCGGGCCAACCACTGGCCGGATTGAATCCGGAATTGAATTGGAATCGGATCGGGGCGGATGGAGGACAGGTGAGCCGGTGGGCAGCGGGAGAGAGTTTATTGCCGCTGGCAAGGCCTGCAGCTGCGTAAAGCGTAACTGCCAGCCCGCCGCCCACGCCAATTCCATCCGTGTGACCAGCAAATCTCTGTCACACAAGTATAGTACAATGAACATGCCCAATTTTCTATTGTCTTCCCTTTTCAGCTCTCCAGGAAAAAGCTACAATTTTTTTATCCATCGGCAGCCATCAATATTTATAACTCAGTCACGGTAACCCTGTGATCAAAACAGTAGTTGCTGTTTGATCCATAGCTACAGCTGATTTTACACCTGAATTCTGAGAGAAAAGCGAAAAGTGTGCAGATGTCAAAAAAAGAAGAAGGTATCAACCGAAATAAATGTAGTGATGAAGCATGCTATATAAAACTGTTCATTCAAGTCAGCAGCCGCAAGTCATTATGCCGAACCGACGCAAGAGAAACATCAAACATTCGAGTAGCTTTCCAAGTGACAATAAAACCGTTCAGCAAACTCAGCTGTCAACAATTAGCTCAACTAATAACAGGGAAGAAGACGGTTCAGTTAGCATGCCCATCGCACTTCTTTTGCAATCAAATTTAAAACTCCCAAAGTAATGTTACATGATCTGCCCCGCAAAACAAGCAAACTGACAACACAGACAAGCTTACTTCTATCTGTAAATTACTTTCTTGGCTTTCAGCTGTATAGCCTGTATGAGGTACTGGATTACCCCAAACAATGTACATTAACTCGGTACAAATGTGAGTTTCTATAATGCAGCCGTCCTTGGCTTTCAGCTGTATAGCCTGTATGAAGTACTGGATTACCCCAAACATTGTAGATTAATTGGACTCGGTAGAAATGTGAGTTCCTATAATGCAGCCGAGAGGATCCCCAGTTCGATGTGGAGCGGTTCGAGCCCTTCCTCTTCCAACAAGGAAAGGGCTGCCAGGCCATAGTAAGAATGGTAGATGTCTGGTATCCGATCATCTGGGAATTTTGTGAAGCCTCCATACTGTTGCAACAGTGAACCAAAAGATACCCTGAGTTATCTGAGAATGTGAATATGTAATTAAGCTGATAGAAGAGATTTGAGGTCAATTACAGGTGACTGGCAGGTGAGCAAAATCCCTCAGAGAGCACAGCGATCGATCAAGTGATAAGCACCCAAGATCTTCAAGACACCTCCAACCCTGTACAGTGAAATTAAAAGCAAGAAAATTACTCAGGTCTTGTTCACTTGTCAGATAACTAGTACAGAGATTGCAAAAATTTACCAAAAAGCATAGCAGGTATCACTGGGCTTGTTTCTTCTCCCTTGAAACCCTCCATTAGTCACTTGTCTCTACACAAGTAATAGAGAAATCAGTTTGCTAACATGAATGGAAATGCGTAGCACAATATTCAGATGCATAGAAATACTACATTTATCCAGCATGGGTAAAGAAAAAAATGGTATGTTTATGTAGTAGATAAAAAAAAATTCTTATTGCTACAGAATCACATAAGAGGGCAATCTTGATGGCTAATTGCGGAGACATGGTTGAGCACAAGTTCAACCTGAAGACACCATTCGAGGAGCATGCATATGTTGATGGACGAAGAATCTCTTATGTTAGATGCCAAATCAACTTGAATGAAGCCCATTAGATGGAGAGCCGCAACAGCACAAAAAGTTCCTCCACCTGACTCGCTAACACAAAGACAAGCAATGAGAACCTAAAACCCATTGCTCAGTGGTAACCAAAAATTAAGTTCTCCAAATGAAGCTGATAAAGTAGGCAAAGTATAACACATCAAAAGGTTAAATGAAATTGCTTACCATGAGATTCAGAACCAGGAACCATACCAAAGCCGCCATCATATGACTGCATATGATAACAACAAAAATTAGGCAATAGGCATTGCAGCTGTATGTATCTCAATGCAAAATGTGGTGCATTCTAAATTTTCGTAAATCAACCTGGCAGTTAAGAATGTATTCCTTTGCCTTTAACATGTCCATTCCTGTCCAGTCATCTAGCATTGAGCAGATTGCAGCTGCAAAGACACATCATATGCACCAAGTTAGATCAATAAAGAAATCAAATTATACTAATGTACATAAAGGACAGTGCTCCTCACCTGCACAGTATACAAAGCGAAGGTCTGTTTCTGCACCAATATGAGTAGGCATGAAGCTACAAAAAGATGTTTGTCAAAAAAGCCAATGCATTAAACAGGACACAGTATTCATAAAATGGAAGTCCCCTAGGCTGACTAATAACCAACCAAAAGCTCACTGATAAGCAAGATCACATGCAACAACAGAATCTATAGCATTTGCATTTACTCATAGGCATCTTTAACATTCTGCCCGAACAGGATCACTAAGGCCGCCGAAAGTGTAAAGATATATAAAGGTGGCATTTAGTAATGTATAAAGTATGTCTCAACAAGAGAACATGACTTAGGAGTAGCAACAAGTGAGCGCAATAGATGAACAAAGTAGTAATCATATAAGTTCTGGAAATCCTAATATAATTAGGGATGTGAACAATTACATGATGATACAAAAATTACAATGGAGCCAGTAAGGTGCGTGAAACTTTTATCTTGAACTTTAAGCAGATCTGCAGATGTGGAAGTAGAGATACTTCGAGGACCAATCTAAAAGTATAATGGCCATGATATGGGAATAAATGCCTACCTTCCATCTGGTTGCTGGAGCTTTTTCAAAGATAATAGAAGTGTCTTGAAGTCAATATTTGCTAGATCGTAGCCAATAATCTTGAGGATAGCAAGGGCAGAATAAGTGCTTGCAAGATGACTAACATTGCGACAAGGATCCTGAAACAGAGCATGCTTTAATATTTGAAGCTATCACAAAACACAAACATGAAAACGTATATAAAAGGTAGAATCAGCATTGGCCACCCATACCTTCACATTAGGCAAGGGAAATTGAGTTGATCTAGAACCACAGAATCCATAGAACAACCCTAGAAACACATGAAATGTTATATAGCGAGAATATTACAGCTGGAAACAGGACCTTTAGACATCATGGTAGTTATTTTTAACATAATGTACAAGGAAACTTACCAACATCTATATCATCATTCGCCTCAGGATGAACTTGAAAAGATAAAACCCATTTGGTTATTTCATCCTTGTTAATCTAAAGAGAGAGAGAAAAAAGAGATGCACAACTTCTCAGATCACTACATTACTTCTTACTTTAGAGTCAAGGAATCAAAGAGTACTACAAGCTGCATTTCACTCCTTTAGCAGACTATGCCAAACCTGAGGCTACCCTGGTAAGCAATAAAAAGGACTAGCATAAACTTAACTGTTAACCATATAAGCAGCAGCCAACTGTAGGAAAGCATTTAGTAACTGCCCAAACTGCTTACATAGAGGCGAGCAAATTTTAGACTATGAGCGCCACTTTAAGGGTACTAGCGCCACTTGGCTACTGCACATCAACATCACATGGGTTTTGGGCTCCCATTTCCCTAATGACAGAAATGTAGTACTTATTTTATATGGAACAAAAACCACGGTGAACATAGTTATGACATGTACATGCCAAGAAGAGTTATAACCCCTACTAGTCTGTCGCCTCTAACCCCCTTGAGTAGATTAATGGATTAATTAATTAACAGGTCAGTTGTTAACATCACTCATAGAAACATTGAGAAGTCCGCTATCCATCCATAAGTACAATTCAGCTATCTCTGCATTTGCAACCTCCTGCATTTATCATCACGAATACTACTTGTGCTTACCAGCATGAATTCTTCAACTACTTTATTAATACTATACTTGCTTGCACTCATTGCCCCAACTGAACAAAATTTAATGGGATTACACAGAGGGCTAAAATTCTATCAGATTTAGTTGTCATGAGCTTTGAATGTTCCTCTTCTTCCTCCTTATCCCAGGTGCTCCCTTACTAACCAACATAGAATCAAAACTCTACTCTTAAAATAAGTACAAATTCCCTGCTTTTCCAAAGGAAATACGTGCTTACTTTTCCAAAGGAAATACGTGCTTAGAATGAGAAGTTACAATTCTATCTAATAATTCTTAAGTGCACAGATCTACTGCTGCCTATATCTATGTTATTTCATACAATTCAGGTTACACTAACTGCAATGCAGCGCCCTAACAAGTAATGAAGATCCAATTTTTGCACTCAAACGAATCCAGAACATGACAAACCGCAGGCAGAATTATGATCGATAAAACACACGTCGCGGCGGAGCAGGTGGGATCTTACCCGGTCGAGCTCCCGAAGAAGGGAGAGGCCGCCAACGGCAAAGTAGGCGAGGGTGAGGTGGTTCACCTCCTGCGATGCGTATTCGCCAGGGAGCTCCATGGCTATGGCGTCGAAGAACGCCACGTGGTGCAGACCCTCAAAATTTTGCATCCCGTTTGCTGCCTGGGTCCGCCACGAATCGAAGGCCACACGGACACGCCCTCGTGCCCAGCTGTGCTCGAACTAAAGTGCACAAAGAATTAGCCCATGTATTTAGCCCACAATTAGCCCATGTTTTCTTATACTAATCAGAAAGCCTAAATGTGAGCTACTTCTAGACTAATAAGAGCTAATTAGTGGTTAGATTCCATTAGCCTTTATTAACCCATAATTAACTCATGTTTAATATATTTTCACAATGTGGGCTAATTTTTAGCCATGGGATCCAAACATGCCCATTAGCTTTAATTTCAATTTCAGTTTAGAAATCATCTTTTGGCAAATCCAAAAAGCGGCACTAAGAGCACGCTTCAGCGCTAAGCGGACAGGTAACGCTTGGCTTTGGGGCATAAGCGCTACCAAAGCGGCGCGACCGCCTTGGTGGAGCAGCGGCTGCTGGCTCCAGCCTTGGCGAGAGGCGGGAGGGGGAGACGCTGACGCCGCCGCCGAGCCTGGGACTGCCGCGCCGTCGCTACCGACGAATCTCCGCAAAACGCGCTGAGAGAGAGCTGCGAGAGATGGAGGAGCTGAAAAGAAGTAGATCTCACCGGCTCCTTCTCCCTTCTCACGCGGGATGGACGCCGCTGCCCCTGAATCCACGCGCTGCGGCTCCTCCTCCCTCCTCACGCGCGTAGCCGGCGACGGAGAAGAAGCCCGGCGGCCAGGAACGACGGAGGAAGGCGGGGCGGCGATGAGAGGCGAGACGGCGCGGGAGGCAGGGCGGGAGGGGCGGAGCGGAGGACGCTCGGCGGCGCGACGGGAGGTGTGGGGCGGTGGTGGTAGTCCGAGCGGGAGCGGTGGGGGTGCGCGTGCACGAGCCGCGGGATAGATCCCGGTCTCCCGAGAGCGATGGTCTAAAGTCTCTGGTCAACAGGCAGGCACCGAGAGGGGCTCTGGCCTCTGGCGACTCGGAGAAGGTTTGGACTTCAGTTCTAGCTGGATTTTTTTATTTTTATTAATCCTTTTTTAATTAATATTTTAATAATAATTGCTACCAAAAAGAATTTCCCAGAAGAATCCTCTTTGGTCACATGCACTGGCGCGACAAGTGGACCCACGCTAGCGTCCCGTCGTTGACTAGAGCTGCGTGGTGGGGACGGTGGGACCCTTGATTGTCGCGCCATTGAGTTCGGTAACAGTAGGCGATAAAAGGCATGCCCAAGATCCTTTCTTCCTTCTCTCTTAGTCCTCTTCCTCCTGGGAGCTCGACCTCTTGTTGTGTTTTCTTCTCTCTTTCCTCTCTTCCTCCCATTCTCTTTGTGTATGAAATGAAGTTTGGATTGTGATTTTGTTTTGCAAGGATCTCAAAGGTGGTATGACTCTCTCACCCTATGATGTTTATGTGTTTGAGTTGCTGTGTTGTAGACTGCTATGGTTTAGACTGTTGTGTGCAATACTGGCTTTTGTTTGGTTAATTAACTGAAAGTTTGTTTGGCTAATGACGTGCATTATATTATGATTCCATCGTTACTTGGTAGACTGTTGTACTGCTTGGACAGGTTTTTTGTTGCACTGTTGTAGGGTTTGAGTTCTTTGTGTTTTGGACATATATACTCCGTGTTGGACCGTTGAAAGTAACGTTACTTGTTAGGTTGTTATTTGAAGTTAGTTTGTATTCACTACATGTATGGTTTTAGTGTTTATGTACGGTTATCATTTAGAGGGATTAAATTTGTTTCTAGGGTTTGAACTCATGTGTTTGCACGATGATAGGTAGATGCAAATTGTGGAATTCCTTTTGTAATAATGATTGTCCTTGATGAATTTGGTAGGTTCAATGGCGGTTCGAAATAACAAGCGGTTCTTGCACCATCGGAAGGATCATGGTGCCTTCAAATCCTTTCCTACCAAAGACACGCCAACACCGTTGTGTCACGATGGGCTACGGCCTTTGTGAAGTAGTCAAGGCATCCAAAAGTCATTGGGCGTGCTTTCTACGTGTGTCAACTTAAGCGTCGCCCCTCGACAATTGATTCCTTTCTATAGGATGAAACTTCTACTGGTGGATCGGTGGCCATGAAATGTTCGATCCGGCCGATTATGTTGTTTCCTTACGACCCTCGAAAGAGCCGTCCATATCTGAGAGTTTGTTCGTTGGGTTAAAATCGCCACCAAACCCTCCGGAAATGACAGAGGAAGAGAAGCTTGACGCTAGCTAGTTTGTAGCGGCTAGTAAATACTCCTAAATGCCATCGTGGATCTGTCGCGTGATGCGACTACTCCCGGCCAATTTGGAGCGTTCGCTCCCTTCTACCGCTATGGATTGCCATATAAGCGTGCCCTATGGGCTAAAATCAAACACGCCTGAAGGCTATGTTAAAATCACCTCCCTCACGCTCCCGTACTTTCACCTCCCACACGTTTGGAACTGGATCCGTTGGGGAGCACGCGACGTCTTGGAGGAGCCCTCAAGCTTGGGTCCGGTGAGGAGGACGCGACCCAGGCGGAGGAGCGCCACAAAGCGTCGGCGCCGTGGCTGAGGGATATCGTGCTCGAGAGAAGCTGTCAGCATGGCTTGCTTGCGCATGCTCGGATCCCGGGAAGACGCAACAACCGGAGGAGTGCTCAAGGGCACCGTGGCTAGGCGCAGGGAGGAAGGTCGGGGAGGTCATCCTGGTGCGGTGTGCGAGGGGCTTCGGCTAAGCGGTGGTACATCGATGAGGTTGAGGATGAGGTGGGGAATGCGCGCGTCGTCGGAGCGGGGAGACAGACGGCGCAGTCAACAGATGAGAGAGATGGACGCCTTGTGGCGGCCGGTGACTAGGACCGGAAGCGGTGGTGATGGTCACATGGAGGAGCGGCGGTGGGGAGGCGAGGGGCCATGGAGAGGACGAAACGGAGGAACTTGCGATACCTCAATCCTCGGCATTTGTGTAGCCGGAGTGTTCTATGAAATGCCAACAACGGAGAGAGTGGGGAAAGGGTGGTGGTAAGTTTACCAGATTGTTGGTGCAAGGGTAGCCAAAACCGTTGTATAGATAAACAAACACGGTCTCTGTTTTGCCAAGCTCATTCCAATGCAGCGAAACAAACACACGAGGTTGCACCACGAGGATCGGGCTCAAGCTGGCCTCGGCCAGGCCAGCCAGCCATGTCGAACAGGACATGCAAACAAAAGGACCCTAGAAGTTCTCTAGGCCCGATTTCAATAAGCCCAACAAAATAAATACGTCAAAGATGTTCTAATGAATTGGTACCATGGATTTGCCAAAAGATGATTTCTAAACTGAAATTGAAATTAAGCTAATGGGCATGTTTGGATCCCAGGGTTAAAAATTAGCCCACATTGTGAAAATATATTAAACATGAGTTAATTATGGGCTAATAAGTGCTAATGGACTCTAACCACTAATTAGCTCTTATTAGCCCAGAATTAGCCCACATTTAGGCTTTCTAATTGTTATAAGAAAACATGGGCTAATTCTGGGCTAATAAGAGCTAATGAGAGCTAATTGGTGGTTAGAGTCCATTAGCCCTTATTAGCCTATAATTAGTTCATGTTTAATCTATTTTTACAAAATGGGCTAATTTTAGCCATGGGATCCAAACAAGCCCTTGATTTGTGTATGCAGGGTAGACACTCCTTTATGCGTGCAGTATCCGACAGTTTACCCACGTCCACTTCGAAATAAAGTATGTTCGTCTTGGGGCCTGTTTCCCAGGACTAAAATTTAGTCCACCTTGTGAAAATAGATTAAATATGAGCTAATTATGTGCTAATAAGGGCTAATGGACTCTAACCACTAATTAGCCCTCGTTAGCTTTTATTAGTCCACATTGGGCCTGTTTGGATCAAGGGCTAATGTAAAATTAAATTAAACATGAGCTAATTATGCATGGATTAATAAATGGCTAATTGACTCCAACCACCAATTAGCCCTCGTTACCTCTTATTAGTTCAGAAAATTGCCCAGATTTAGGCTTCTAATTGGTATAAAAACAAAGGCGATCCAAACACCCTTATAACTTTCTAACTAGTAAAAAACAAGGACTAATTATTACCTCTTGGATGGAACACCCCTGAATTACGCTCAGATTTGTATGTGATTTTCGTATTCGACTTTGACATGCAAATTTCTCCCGAATTCAACACAATTTCAACAGCCTTTGTGCACTTGAGTTCAAGCACAGCTGGGCGCGAGGGCGCGTCCGCATGGCCTTTGATTCGTGGCAGACCCAGACAACAAACGGGATCTTGGGGGTAGTGCCAGCGCTCGGCGGCCGACCGTCGGAGATGGGGAAGCGGGATTTTGAGCGTCTGCACCACATGGCGTTCTTCGACGCCATAGCCACGGAGCTCGCCGGCAAATACACGTCGCAGGAGGTCAACCACCTCACCCTCGCCTACTTCGCCGTTGGTGGCCTCTCCCTTCTTCAGGAGCTTGACTGGGTAAGATCTCACCCGCTCCGCCACGATGCATCTTTTATCGATCCACTTGTAGAATTCTACCGGTGGTTTGTCATGTTCTGGATTCGCCTGAGTGCAAAAATTAGATCTTGATTACTTGTTAGGGGCACTGTGCGCATGTTATCATCCCAGTAAGTGTAACCCGAATTATATGCAAAAAATAACATAGATCTAGGCAGCAGTAGATCTGTGCACTTAAGAATTATTAGATAGAATTTTAACTTCTCATCCTAAACACGTATTTCCTTTGGAAAAGTAGGGAACATTCAAAGCTTGTGACAACTAAAGCTCATAGAATTTCAGCCCTCTGTGTAATCTTATTAAAATTTGTTCAATTGAGGCAATAAGTGTGTTTAAGTGTTCATAAACATGCTTAAGCGTTTTATAATGTAGCAGAAATTGATTTTTTTTGTCTTGGACCGAACAAATGAGAGATGACCTAGAGAAAAAAGCCTCCTAAATATATGGCTAGTATCTAGTTCACTAGGAGTACGCAAGAACGGCAAAAGCACGACGAATTATTGATTTAAGAATGGGAATGGGCTAGAACCATGGGTTTTTCCTTATATAATTAATGGTCTTTTCATTCTAATACTCTATCCAGGAGGTCTCATTATTTAGCAAAGTTGTTCCTATATAACAGAAGGCTCCTGGATCAAATGAAAAGAGTGGAGAGCAATTGAGAGAGTTCAAATGAATAAGGGCTAGGTTCCTCTCCACCTCCCTCTCTCTCCCCTTTTATACAGGAGGTGGGAGGGGATATTTTCATAATTTCCCTTGGTAGGACTTGTATTTAGAAAAGAGCATCTAGGGGTTGTAAATGGGCCCTAATCATTATCTCACAATTATTGATACTTCTTATGTCTATAGAATGGGATTCCGCAAACGCACAGAACTATCATGTAGCACTTCGCTCGGTGGGTATACCGAGGTCGAATTTATAATTTCCCAAAGGAAGACAAAAGGGTGAGATGGTTTGGTGGATAGGAATGCTGAGTGAAGGTGTGTCTTTAGCAACAGGGGGGTTGATGGTGATGGAGTGATGGTGTGGATAGAATGGTGGGATGAACAAGATAGGTAAGGGGTAGAAGATAAGGTAGCTAGAAGGATAGCTAAGCTAAGTGGGAGAGCGAGTGACTATCTTTGAGCAGCAAAAGGTAAACTAATGATTAGCAAGAACTCTTTAGCACGACGGGGTGTACCAGCCCTAAACTCACCCAAAGGGTTGATTAGGCACAAAGCACCACGAGCCCTACATTTTAATAACTAGACCCAACGTGATGGAATACAGAGGATGGACAGGGCTATCACCACCTGCCAACTACCACAATTTATCCGGGGATCTAGCCATATCCACAGGCAAGATATAGCCTAAGCACCGTGCTTAATCTATAAACTCACTACTTACATCTGAGCTCCGGTGAAATGAGATCGAAGTATCCTAACCAGATGGTGGAACACGTACTAACGAAGATCAAACTAAACAAAAGGGTATCTATGCTACTAATGCCAAAGAACAAGCACCTAAGCTCACTAAAGATGAACAATAGTAAACTAGAACTTGAACAAAGCAGAGCTATATTACTGAATAAAGTATTGAATAAAGTAAATGCTAAGAAAGAATACAAGAGAGCTATACTAGACTGTCGACGCGGGAACCACGGGATACCCCGCAAGGAAGAGAGTAGGTCTAGTTTGATTAGGATTCCTCCCATGTAATCTTAGTAATACTACCCTATAATCCTACTAGGACTCTACATTGTAAACTGACTAGGACTCTGGCCTCCTGGCTATATAAAGGAGGGCAGGGCTCCTTAGATCGAGAGAGACAACACTTGACAATCAATCCAACGCAAAGGCTAACGCCGACTGGACGTAGGGCTATTACTCGATCACGGTCGAGGGCCCGAACCAGGATAAATCAACTGTCTCTTGCGTTTACCGTCAAGTTCTGCATACGCTGAAGCCCGAACAAACTGCCCCGGGTACCCCCGTGGTAGGCTATCGGTGGTGAAACATCGACAGCTGGCGCGCCAGGTAGGGGCTTTTGGCGAATTTGCATCCGAGAGCTCGACGGACCTCGACAACATGATCTTCTCAACAGGATCAACCTTCATCTTTGGTTCATGGATCTGCGAGCCAGGCGACGATGGCAAGCTCCAAAGCCGTCTCCTCGAAGATTCGGATCACCATGAAGACCTTTCTATTTCGGCGACTACGACAGATCAACTCGCCGGAAGATTTGCGCAGCTCGTGGTGTCCGATCCAACTCAGATTTCGCGGCTTTGCGCATCTGACTCAAACTCGGACTCCGCATCCAAGATGGAATCTTACCCAAGTTCTTTCAAGAAACCAAGTTCTTTTCTGGCAGGGTTCCAGAACGTGACCTCGGCCTATCAAGAATACAACTCGGAGTACACTCAGAGTCCTTTCAAGAAGTCAGGTCCTTTTCCGTTCGGACTCCACAACATGGCAAAATCTTATCAGGCACGACCCGAAGGATCCCTCGATCCGGTGCTTAGAATGCCACTGAAAGGAGCTCAGGAAGGTCTCGTACTAACTATAACATCTCAAGACTGCATCGTCCACTGGCCAGATTCTATTCCTGAGGATAGCGGTACCCGACTAGTCGGCACGACGACAACAACAATTCTACCCTACCAAGAAGGAGACTCGATCTACGACCTTGAAGCCTCTACTAAAGTTATCAACAACTCCGACAGTGTGGAAACCAACGTCGATAACAGAACAATTCACTCACGAGAAGTATTCATGGTTCGCCGTCCTCGATCACCATTGGTCCCCCTAGAAGCACCTGACATCAGGTCATTGGATGAATCTGAGTCCAACATATCACCCTTTTATCCAGGGGCACGATGGTGAGACCGAGAATCAGAAGCAAGCCAGAGAAAGAAGAAACAAATTGAAATAACGACGCCAACGTCGTGCTAGGCAGCGCAAGAAAGCTTGGATCAAATATGAGTCAGATCTGGCCGAGTACAATAGAAGAAAATCAGAACAAGAAGTCGAAGAAAGACGCGCAGCGAATACACCCTACAATAGGATCCGAGAAGTACTAGAAGAACTCAGAGCGACCTCACATCCCAGTGAACAACAGGAACAGCTCCAGGACTTTCTCTGGTCAACAGCCCTAAGGACACACGACGGAAGGACCCGCTCAAGACTACCTGCCAGGTCAACATCTCATAAGCAGGAAGATCAAAATCAAAGGAAATCCGCTTTCGAGAGACTTGGGCCAAGTAGAAGTCACAACAGAGAAAGTAGAAGGGACCATAGTCAAAACTACCGAGTCGAACAACCAAGAAAGATCAGAAGCAAAGTACCTATTCAGATAGCCCCGTAGAACTACTCTCACCAAAACAACAGTTGGCTAGAAGGAGGTGCTAAATCAGAATACACAGAAGCCGGAACGCATGATAGATTCCCCTATTTTGCAAACAGACTTGCTTCAATACGACTACCTCACATGTTCAAGCCGTCCAACCACTCTAAATATGATGGCAAGACCGAACCAAGGCAGTGGCTCAGGATTTACTCGCAATCAATTGAACTAGCCGGAGGAGACGACGATATCAAGACCTTGTTCTTTCCCATGGCCCTAGAAACCATGCCCCTCCAATGGTTCGACAAATTGAATCCAGGGTCAATCAGAAATTGGGAGGACTTGCAAAGAGTTTTCTGTGAAAATTTTGCGGGTATCATTACGCACCCCATCACCCACGTAGAATTAAAAGGACTCAAGCAGAAAGGGGGCGAAAGTCTCAGAAATTACTATCGACGATTTGGCGAACTACGTGCTCAAGTACATGACATCACCGAACGAGAAGTAATCGAAGCTTTCTCTCATGGAATCATGGCTAGGTGGCAATTTCAGGACTTCTGCAAAGAAAACCCGAGAAACAATGAAGAATTCAGACGCACAGTAGAAAAGATGATTACTGCAGAGGAGAAGACACGAGAAAGGTTCCTGGATAGAAACAACCGAGACAACCAGGACAAGCAAAATCATCGAAACATCAGACATCAGGAAAAAAAACGTGGACCAGACAACACCATAGCGGTGGCTGACAAATCAAGGAAGTTTTCCAAACCCAGAAGGTATGACGACATTGAAAACATGCATTGCATCTAGCACCCTAAAGGAAATCACACCTTCAATGATCGATACACAAGAAAAGATAGTAAGAGAAACACTAAAGAAGACAATCAGAAAAAAGATGAAGACAACCACAAAGACAAGGGATTCCAAAAATCCAGGGGGCAGTAGCAGTGATCTTCGCTAGGGCCCCAAATTCCAGAAGCAAACATCAAGAAAAGCTAGCTCTACGAACCATCATGGCAGCAGAACCGGCTACTTCAAGATATCCCAATTGGTCACAGTATCCAATCTAGTTTTCAAGAGAAGACCAATGGACTAGCGTAGGAAACACAGGCCATTACCCACTGGTTCTAGATCCAACTATCGCCGGTATGACTGTCACAAAAGTACTAATCAATGGGGGAGCCGGACTCAACATCATTTTTTTAGAAACGCTAAGGAAGATGGGACTACAACTCGCCGGGATGATTACACCAACGAGCACCCCTTTTTATGGGATAGTACCCAGCAAAGCAGCCATGCCACTTGGACAAATCACTCTACTGGTTACTTTTAGAACTCCCTCAAACTACCGTACAGAGTTCATCAAGTTTGAAGTTGCAGACTTCGATTCATCATATCACGCAATCCTCGGGCGCCCAGCACTAGCAAAATTCATGGCGATGCCGTATTACCCATACCTATTGCTTAAGATGCCAGGGCCTAACGGTGTCCTTTCCCTTCAAAGTGATTTGAAGCGCGCTTTTGACTGCGACGTTCAGGCAATCTAGATTGCAGCCAAAGCACAAGCCGCCAATGGTAGAAAAGAAATAGCCACTATTGCCGCAGAAATGAGCCCAGAAGAACTAGAGATACCGGCTAAAAAGCCCAGCATCCTCGCACCACCAAAAGAAGCCGACGTCAAGCAAATTGACCTGGGCACCGGTGATCCCTCCAAAACGGCAACCATCAGCGCCCACCTCTCGGTAAAATAGGAACTCGCGCTCAACAACTTTCTTCGGGACAACAAAGATATCTTCGCTTGGAAACCGGCCGACATGCCAGGTGTCCCAAGAGAGTTGGCTGAGCACAGAATCGATATCAATGAAGGCTCCAAGCCTGTGAAGCAATGGCTACGATGATTCTCACCCGACAAGAAGGCAGCAATTAAAAAAGAAATCACAAAGCTAATGGCAGCCGGATTCATCAGAGAAATCTTTCATCCAGATTGGCTAGCAAACCCAGTTCTAGTATAAAAAAGAATACGGACGAGTGGCGCATGTGCGTCGACTACACAGATCTCAACAAACACTGCCCAAAAGATCCATTCGGGCTACCACGCATTGATCAGATAGTTGATTCAATAGCAGGATCTACCCTATTATCCTTTCTTGATTGCTATTCAGGATATCACCAGATCGCATTAAGGGAACAAGACCAGAGTAAGACATCTTTCATCACTCCGTTCGGTGCCTACTGCTACAAGACCATGTCGTTTGGACTCAAGAATGCTGGTGCCACTTACCAAAGAGCTATCCAAATGTGCCTTGGTGAACAGATCGGTGAAAACGTAGAGGCATACGTGGATGACGTAGTAGTAAAAACAAAGAACCCGGACACACTAATTGTAGACTTAAAGCAAACCTTCGAAAACTTGAAAAGGTGGAGGTGGAAATTGAACCCAAACAAGTGTGTTTTTGGAGTTCCTTCAGGACAACTACTCGGATTCCTGGTCAGTCATCGTGGAATCGAAGCCAGCGCCAAGCAAATTCGAGCCATAACAGAGATGGGCCCTCTTCGAAGTATCAAAGATGTGCAGAAACTAACAGGCTGCATGGCGGCCCTCAATCGTTTCATATCAAGACTCGGCGAAAAAGGGTTACCTTTATTTAAACTACTAAAGAAGACAGACAAGTTCGAGTGGACAGAAGAAGCCAACGAAGCTTTCAAAAGACTTAAGGCATACCTCACCTCCTCGCCCGTTCTCACACCTCCAAAGAAATACGAAGACATGATGCTGTACATTGCGGCAACTTCTACTGTGATCAGCATAGCGATAGTCGTAGAAAGAGAAGAAGAAAGGCGCGTATATAAAGTACAACGCCCCGTATACTACATCAACGAAGTACTGTCAGAATAAAAAATCCGGTACCCGCATGTGCAAAAACTACTCTACGCCCTTCTGATCACTTCACGCAAGCTTCGCCACTATTTTGAAAGCCACAAGATTACCGTGGTGATAGATTTCCCACTCGGAGACATCCTACACAATAGAGACGCAACAGGGCGCATATCTAAGTGGGCAGTTGAACTTGTTGCTCTCAATATCGATTTCACCCCACGGAAGGCAATTAAATCTCAAGCCCTTGCCAATTTTGTTGCCGAGTGGACTGAAATTCAACAACCTATGTCAAATATCATCCTTGACCATTGGAAGATGTACTTTGATGGATCACTCAAGCTAGGCGGAGCCGGTGTAGGCGTTCTCTTCATTTCTCTAGACGGAAAACAACTCAAGTATGCCCTTCAGATAATATGGCAAGCTACAAACAATGAAGCAGAATACGAAGCCCTCATCCACGGGCTCCGAGTGGCAATTACCCTTGGAATCAAGCGATTACTCGTATACGGCGATTCGGCAGTAGTCATCAACCAAGTCAACAAAGATTGAGACTGCACCAAAGAAACATGGGCGCTTACTGTGCTAAAATACAAAAACTCAAAAAACATTTTTAAGGATTAGAAATTCTACATATCCTGCGTGATTCTAATATTGCAGCAGACGTCCTCGCCAAGCTTGGATCGGACAGGGCGAAGGTCCCACCCGGCGTATTCATAGAGGAGTTATCAGCTCCCTCTATCAAACAACCCGGTGAGATAACCCCTGAACTTCCAGCTAAAGGCACCCAGATTTTGGTAATCAACACCTCATGGACCTAGGTTTTTATTGATTATATCAAAGAGAATAAGTTGCCAGCAGATAAAGAGGAGGCTACCCGAGTTGTTCGCAGAAGCAAAAACTATGTCCTAGTAGGGGACAATCTGTACAGAAAAGCTGCATCATCAGGAGTACTCCTAAAATGTGTCTCGTTTGAAAAAGGCAAAGAGATCTTAGACGACATACACTCAGGTTGCTGTGGAAATCATGCCGCTTCAAGAACACTAGTCGGCAAAGCATTCCGCACCGGATTCTACTGGCTAACCGCTTTGAAAGACGTAGAAGAACTCGTCAGAAAATGCAAAGGTTGTCAAATGTTCGCAAGACAAGCTCATGTACCAGCTCACAATCTCATCTACATCCCACCCGCTTGGCCTTTCTCTTGCTGGGGGCTGGATCAAGTAGGACCTCTTAAGAAAGCAAAGGGCAGTTTCGAGTACATCTTTGTAGCAATTGACAAGTTCACCAAGTGAATTGAATACAAACCACTCGTAAAATACAGCGCAGCCAAAGCAGTCGAGTTCATCCAAGACATTATGCACCGCTTCGGCATGCCCAATCGAATCATCACAGATTTGGGTTCTCCCTTCACAGCTATAGAATTCCAAAGTTGGGCACAGGATTGCGGCTTCGGCATAGATTACGCATCAGTCGCACATCCAGAAGCCAACGGACAGGTAGAAAGGGCTAATGGACTCATACTAGCCGGATTAAAACCAAGATTGTATGAAGAGCTAGTGGACTATGGATCCAAATGGATTGAAGAATTACCCAAAGTAGTATGGGGGCTACGAACTCAAATAAGCAGAGCCACCGGATACTTACCTTTCTTCCTAGTTTACGGATCAGAAGCAGTACTACCTGCCGACTTAATCTGGACGTCACCAAGGATAGAACAATATGACGAAGGAGAAGCAGAACACACCCGAAGATTAGAACTCGACAATATAGAAGAAGTCAGAGTAAACACTACCCTTCAATCAGCCAGATACCTCCAAGGTTTAAGACGCCACTACAACAAGAATACCCAGCCTCGATCACTCCAAATCGGAGACCTAGTACTAAGAAGAATACAAAAAACTGACGGATGCCATAAACTACCCAGTCCATGGGAAGGTCCTTTTATTGTCACAAAAGTCACCGGACCAGGCACGTACAAGTTGATAACTGAAGATGGAAAAGAAGTCAACAATACATGGCACATCAACCAACTAAGAAGATTCTACGCATGAAAACAACTCAAGGAAGAATATATATACAAGCCACAAGAGATCAACGTTCATGATCAATAAAGATGGTGTTCCTCGACAACATATGTCTTATTATGGCTTTCCCCCAGTTGTTTTCACTAAGCATATCAACGTTCATGATCAATAAAGATGGTGTTCCTCGACAACATATGTCTTATTATAGCTTTCCCCCAGTTGTTTTCACTAAGCATATCAACGTTCATGATCAATAAAGATGGTGTTCCTCGACAACATATGTCTTATTATGGCTTTCCCCTAGTTGTTTTCACTAAGCATATCGGCCGAGAGCAAAAGAGCTGAAAAGATGCTTGAGCCCGCCGATGAGGGTAGCTAATAAGCTAACACCCGAACCAAAAAAGCAAAATGGCTGAAATTATGCCTGAGCATACCGGCCGAGAGCAAAAGAGCTGAAAAGATGCTTGAGCCCGCCGATGAGGGTAGCTAATAAGCTAACACATGAACCAAAAAGCAAAATGGATGAAATTATGCCTGAGCATACCGGCCGAGAGCAAAAGAGCTGAAAAGATGCTTGAGCCCGCCGATGAGGGTAGCTAATAAGCTAACACTCGAACCAAAAAGCAAAATGGCTGAAATTATGCCTGAGCATACCGGCCGAGAGCAAAAGAGCTGAAAAGATGCTTGAGCCCGCCGATGAGGGTAGCTAATAAGCTAACATCCGAACCAAAAAGCAAAATGGCTGAAACTATGCCTGAGCATACCGGCTGAGACCAAAAGAGCTGAAAAGATGCTTAAGCCTGCCGATGAGGGTAGCTGATAAGCCAACACCCGAACCGATCCTAAGATGTTTTTTACAACCAGGGAAAGAGCTAGATGCTGGCCACATCTCGAGTTAAGCAAAAAAGCTAAAAAGAAGAAGCTAAAGATACTTGAGATCGCTAGTCCTAAGTCTTTTCAGTACTAAGAACAAAAAGGTTGTCAAGACAAAGATCTACTTACCCCGAGTTGTTTACACGGCGCAGATGAAAGCCAGACAAGCACTCGGCAAATCAAGAAAGTTTGTCAAGACAACGATCTACATATACCGAGTTGTTTACACAGCGCAGACGAAAGCCAGACAAGCACTCGGCAAATCAAGAAAGTTTGTCAACACAACGATCTACATATACCGAGTTGTTTACACGGCGTAGACGAAAGCTAGACAAGCACTTCACAAATTAAGAATATCTATCAAGACAACGATCTACATATACTGAGTTGATTACACGGCGCAGATAAAAGCCATACAAACGCTCGACCTATCAAGGAGCGACCCTACAACGGATGAAACAACACGACCACCATAAACTGTGGATGCGCACCGCAACCAACAAACGACTACTCGAAAAAAAATCTGATCACTTGGACAATAGCAGACTACCAGAGAATATGCCAAGACCCTGTATCCGAGTTCTTTTTGAATAAAAGAACCCGGATATATGCTCGGGGGCTGCAACAGGAGAGGTTTTTAGTTCTTTGAACAACTCAGATTCAAGACCCTCCAACTCTTTGTTCCAAATAGCAAGAGGCTCGGGGGCTACACTCAGTGAGTGCACTTTTTCTTCAAAAAAACGCACATCACTCAGAAGACTTCTTCAAGACAGGAGTTTTCAAACAACATAAGATTCAAGACCCTCCAACTTTTTGTTCCAAATAGCAAGAGGCTCGGGGGCTACACTAAGTGAGTGCACTTTTTTCTTCAAAAAAGCGCACATCACCAAGAAGACTTCTTCAAGATAGACCACTTCAAGGCCTCACGACAAAAAGAACCTGGACCGAGCTATATCCGAGTTCTTTTTGATAAAGAACCCGGGTATATGCTCGGGAGCCTTTAGACGAAGAATCAGAGCAATTTCAAGACAAGACCCTCCAGCTCCTTGTTCCAAATAGCAAGAGGCTCGGGGGCTACTCCCAGATAGGTGTACTTTTTCTTCAAAAAAGCACACACCACTCGAAGATCCCAGGAAGTGCTACATGGTTTCACTCAAGAAAGCACTCGGGCGACGCTTGTTCCTGCTCGGCAAGACCTAGAGGAGCAAGACGAGGCTTCCAGAGTTCAACCATGAAGTGCTCGGGGGCTTGTCAATGCGGGACCCATGGGATACCCCGCAAGGAAGAGAGTAGGTCTAGTTTGATTAGGATTCCTCCCATGTATTCCTAGTAGTAATACTACCCTGTAATCCTACTAGGACTCTACATTGTAAACCGACTAGGACTCTGGCCTCCTGACTATATAAAGGAGGGCATGGCTCCTTAGATCGAGAGAGACAACACTTGACAATCAATCCAACGCAAAGGCTAACGCCGACTGGACGTAGGGCTATTACTCGATCATGGTCGAGGGCCCGATCCAGGATAAATCGACTGTCTCTTGCGTTTACCGTCAAATTCTGCATACGCTGAAGCCCGAACAAACTGCCCCGGGTACTCCCATGGAAAGCTATCGGTGGTGAAACATCGACATAGACCTAGAAGACTTTCGGACTCCGAGAACAACTCCGCTCTAGCTCTACTTCCACTACTAGCTAGCTACTACTTCTTGAGCTACTCCTAAGCTTTGGAGATGCTTTGAAAGCCTAGATTGCTTGGAGATGCTTGGGGATGTTTTTCACCAATCTCCACACCTCCTTTTATAGTATGTAGAAGGAGTGGGGAAACTTGTAGGTAGTGAAGGGAGGTCAGTGGAGGTAGGGGGCATCGGGCGACGCCTAGGGGCGTCGACCGACCCTCCGATGCACCGCCTCTCCATCCTACGGTGCTGGATGAGCTCCTGATAGCGGTTGCATGTCCAAATGGCGGTTCCTTTGGTCGGGAAGGCTGCAAGAAGGTCAGTGGAAGCCTCCAAGTGCATGACAATGGGCCCAGGAATCCAAGGGAGCTCCACCTCGACCTTTGGATCAAACTGACTTGAAATCAAGGGTGGATGGGCCTCCTGGGTGTGCCACCTTGGCAATCACGCAGATCGGTGACGTGGCAGGGCAAGTGGGGCGTCGGACGACGCCATGTGGCGTTGGGCGACCCCACCAAGTGGGCCCAAGGCCCCCTACCACGTCCACTTGTCTTCTATGCACCTCTTTTGTACATTTTTGTAAAAATTCCTACATACAAATAACTTTTTCAAGTACAAGTGGAACTATGTGAATTATAAAGAGAAAATGGTGCATGTGATGTGATTTTACCTTGCTTTTCTGTGGAATATTGATGGTCTAACTAGGTGTTAGTGACCATCAACAAGCTCCCCCAAATTACCCCTTTGCTCGTTCCGAGCAATGACATGGGTTTAGCACTTCGGATTAGGAGTTGCTTTAATGTAAAGCCCTACAAAAACTTATATACAAACCAGTACTATCTCTTGAGTTGAGCAAGTTAGTATTAGAAATACATCATCAGTCTTAGCCATATGGGGCTTATAGTTTTCACCTTGATATAAGAAGGTGTAAGACAGAGCAGCTTAGATAGATACTTCTTCCCTTACTTTGGTTTAACAAAAACTCCCTAGGGGTTTTCAGGATTTTTGAAAAGAAAACTTGCCTAAGTTCCTTAGATGGTACACTCAAGCCTCTCAAAGGTGTTTGAAACCTCACCAAGGCCAAAAATCTTAGCCTTACACCCTATTCTAAGGCTTATGTGGAGTTCATGGGTAGGGAAAATAAAAGTAAGGCTTACTTGAATTGAATATATTGCTAAGTCAAACAATTGGATCACAAGGAGCAACAAGTCATACAAAATGATCAAGATGTGCAAGTGTGTGGTATGATGGAAGTGGTACTCCTTTGAGAAGTTTCCCTCTAGCTTCTTTTTGAGAGCATGGCTACTTTTCTCTTTCTCTCTCATTTGCTCTTCTTTTCTTTCTCTCTCTCTTTTCTGTAGCCCATGCTTCTCTTTTGATGAAAGATAACTAGAGGTGTTTGATGATTATTTTTATTAAAAAATAATGATGTGCAACAAAATTGACGTACGTAAATATATTTGTTTAGCACACATTATTTTGATATTATTTACAAATTTATATAGTTCATTGTGGTTGAGCCCGTGCCTTGTGGGTCCCACATCTCAATATTATTTTAGAAGGTTGGGATTTAATCAAGTATTTAAGTCTTGCGTTATTTTCATATAAGAGACCTTGAAATGTGAGCTGGGTATGGCGATCTCCAAATTTAATTATCTTGCTCTAATTTTGGAAGTGTGCCTTTTTGGTAAATTCCACACGTCGTTGAAATACTAAAGATATTTTATTTGAACTCGTTGGAGAGTTCGGATTCATTACGAGAGATATTGCTTGGAGATAGAATCGTGCTTTATTTAGAGATTGTAGATATACTAACCAATCTAATCTAATACTGCTTTGCTTGGCCGAGGGGTCAATGGGCCTGCTCCCTCTCCCTATATGAAGCGGCAACCTGGTCAACAAGAGGGGTTCCTTCGGCCGCATCTTACGCACGCATACGCATCTATCCAAGCCCTGCTGCTCTTCGGCATACGCATATACACGCCGGCGCCCTACTAGTTCTCAGGGAGGATGCCGTGCCCTGCTAGCTCTGGCGGCGCCTGCTAGTTGCTCCACGCCATGCCTACACCCAGAGGCCAAAAAGCTGCTCCATGATCGTGCTAGTTGCTGCACTTCTACCCGGTGCAAGTCTTGCTGGATGGCAATTCTGCCACACGGCTGCACGTCTGCATCTACATGTGTATCGTCGAGAACCACCTCGCGCTTCAACGACATGTTTCGATCTTGATAGCAAAGCGCCTGATGATGGCGGCTGTCCATGATCACGAGTTTGATAGCTTGGGACGCTGATAATTACAGCGAGGGGTCGCCCTCACTTAGCTTGGTGTTTTGATGCGATATCTTCCTGGTGCGAACTCTGCCTTCGCGGGTAGAAACTCGTCGCAATGAAGGCCGCACGAGATGGGAAAACCCCGCTCGTCGCGATGACGAAAGTCGTGCGAGATGGGAAAACTCTGCTCGTCGCAACGAAGGCTGCGCGAGATGGGAAAACCCCGCTCGTCACAATGCGCGAGACGGGAAACCCCCGCTCGTCGCGATGACGAAAGACATGCGAGACGGAAAAACCCCGCTCATCACGATGACGAAAAATCAAGACACGCGAGATGGGAAACCCCCGCTCGTCGTGATGATGAAAATCGAGACATGCGAGACGGGAAAACCCCGATCATCGCGATGAGGACACACGAGTTGGGATTTCCCTGCTCGTTGCTATGATAAAAATATCGACGCTGGGGGGCTGTGATCTAACAAGCTTTGTCCAAGCAATATTCATATCGCTAATTGTTGTGGATTGTCCTATACTACTACTCGTCTAGTGCCGACGAGGCTAGATGAGACTGCGGCCAAGTGCCGACTAGGCGAGGTCACTACTCCATCGACACGTCCCAATTAACGGGATCAGACACATCATTGCTGGGCACGGATGAGGCAAAGGCAACTCACACACATCCATGTTAATGAAGGCCAGCGTACATGACTGGGCACCGACGAGGTGAAAGTCATCCCCTTCATCAACAATATGTTCCATTTTATTCTGACGTGGCAATGGCGATGTCACGATCGAGCTTCGGCGTCATAAAACCACCCATATTATTATTATGCCATATACCGCATATGGCTGACGATGAGCGATCAAAGATTTGACGACCATCAAAGCAGGCGTTATCACGTGCTTTGTTGGGATGGCTGCTAGCAGCGAACCATAGAGGCTGGCTCTGCATATGGCAACGACAAATGCAGTGAGGAATTACATCAAAAGATGGTGCTTGCAACAACGATGGTGTGGAACTACAAGGCTTGCAGCAGACTATGATGACAACATGCATGACTAGGGTTATCCCGGTGAGGGACATCATCGAAAGATGGCGCAAGCATCATCCTGGCAGCTGATGCGGAGATGAAGGCTGTGTGCTTGGTTCAAGGTTTTTTTGACGGTTTAGATGTTGGAAGACATCTTTGAATGGTGGACATAGGAAATAAAACTTATTGGCAACATATATAGCATATATGATAGGTATTATTGGCAACCTATATGGAGTCTTATTGGTATATATTGTTTTATTTATTAGCCAGCGATTTCCTCTTTTTTGCACTTAAAACTAACTAGTAACTATATTTTCAAATTTAACCTTGCGAGTGGAAGTGCTTGGATCCATCGACCTGACATGTTCTACTTGCAAAATAAATGATGCTTAATTGCATTGGCTACCTAAGGCCCTCCACAATGTTGTCTCTGAGTGAAGTTAGAAAAGGAGAGAGAGAAGCATCACTTCACACGTTGTAAATAGTAATATATACTAGAGGTAGAAAAACTAGAAACGGAGAACGTTCTTGGGCCGATGCCTTTGTAGTGGATAGAGACGTAGTAGACCTGGGATATAGAGAAAATCATGAGACGACTTGGTAGAGAAAAGAGCATGCAGTAGCCTTTGGTTGGGTGATGCTAGCTAGCACATACTGACGTACCGTGATCTTCGATGCAAGATGCCAACTTCTTCTTTGTGGGATCTGTTTTTTTTACACTACACGCTGTGGGCCTAAAAGGCATGCGCGCGCGATTGAGACCAACGAGTGTGTGTGTGTATGTTTTGACAACAGACCAACGAGTGTTGTATGTCCATGGTGGATATGGGCTTAGAGCATCTCCAACAGTTCCCCAATTTCCACCCCTAATGAGAAAAGACTGTGATTTGAGGGATTTGAGAGCTCCAACAGTACCCCAATCTAGCCCCTAATGAGAAAAAAAATTTCTCAGCCCCTCAAAATCCATCCTCCAATTCCTCAAAGATGAGGGACCTAGACTCGCTCCCAATACGAGCAGTAGCACGCACTTGGCGTCTTCCAAGTCACCGGCGACGGCGAGCAGCACGGCGGCGGAGGAGGAGAGGTGGCCGAGGAAGATGCGGCGCTCCGAGGTCGGGGGAGTTCTCGGCAACGGCTAGTAGCACGGCAGAGGAGGAGGGGAGGTGGCCGAGGAGGAGTGCGGCGGCGGAAGAGATGTGGCACTGCGAGGTCGCGGCGGTCTGAGGTCGGGGGAACGAACGAGTGGGGGAAGGGTCTCATGAATGACAAATTGGCCCCACATGTCAGAGGAGATATTGGGGGTGAGATTTTTTTCCTTCTGTTGGAGATGAAGCCTTTTAGAACCCTCAAAACAAAATTATAGCTTCCCCAATAACTAGTTTTGGGGTTGAGTTTTGTTGTAACACGGCCTCGGCGGGTGGCGAAGGCCTCCAACGGCGAGGTGTCACCAAGGCGTCTTCGACTGTCTTAGGGCGGAGATCTGGCGCTGACTAAAGGAACTTTTCTAGCTGTGCTCGTAGGGCGCTGCACGAGGCTCAGCGAGCTTGTCGCGGATTCCACCCGGGCCAGGCACAGACATCTCCGGCCGCTCAGGCGGACGCCGCCCCGCTTTGGCTGACGGGCGTCTCCGGCGCTGAGGGCGGAGGCCGCCCTGCTTCGGCTGACGGGCGTCTCCGGCGCTGAGGACGGAGGCCGCCATACCCCCGAACTAATCAAACAAACAATCTTGCCTAAGTGTGTGCAGGTACCTAAGCGTAGGCGCCCGTGGTCCGCGCGAGCGCGCCAGCATGGCCCCCGCGCGGCCGGGCGGAGACTTACGAATGATGTCTCCGACCGGACCGGCGGAGACCCACGTAGGCAGCGACGCGCCCCTGAAGACGGAGGCCAGCGTCGGGAACCCAGGCCTCTGGGCCGAAGACCGAGGCACGGTGGGCCGGTCGCTTATGGAGGCCCATTACTTGAAGACGGTGTGGCAGGATTGCCCCACAAACAAGAGACTAGCGGCGGAATATTCCAGGAATGGACTGTAGCAGTTGAGGGGCATTGTAATAAATTCTGTCAAGAAGTAGTTGAGCCCCATAAATAGGGAACACTTGTAACCGTGCAAGAGGATGGTGGATGAATTAATGAAACCTTAGCTTTCCGTGCCAGTTTCCTACACGCCCACCTGTCGTGCCTATCCCGAGCCTCCGCCTGAGGGCGACGCTTGGCGGGCGGAGGCCTCTGTCTCCTCCATGCTGTCCGAGACCGCTAGTCTCAACATTGGCACCCATCGTGGTTTGGCCAAGGCAAACCAACGATGGCAGGGAAAAGAAAAACCACCACCAGAGCAGCAACGACCACGGGTCAGCGAGGAAGGCCTAGGCGCAACACTCGTAGCACCTACGCAACCTCGCCAGTGGAGGATGACACCAGAGCAGATGCCTAGGGTCAACCACCAGAACCCCAAGATCCAGAGATTCAAGATCCGGAGGCCCAACCAAACTCAGCCACAACATCCGAGCAAGAACTACAACAGCTGCAAGCACAGTTGCAAAGAGCGCAACAAGAGAGGGACAGAACGGCAGTAGGCCGCCCTGGCTCTTTCCACTTGACCGACAGCGAAGGTGTCACGACAACTCACACCTGGAATATACAGCCTTCGCAGATATTACATCTAGGCAGTGTACCAAAGGGCAACCTCCACAAATAATAAGCGGAGGCCCCTCCGTTCATTTACCTTTCAGTTTTTTTTCTTCAACCCAAAAAATGTAAAAGAGCCTGTACTCTTTTCCTCACAGGGGAACTCCAAGCGGAGGTGAGGTTTTTAACGAGGCAGGCTCAATGTAAAAATCCTCTACAAGTATAAAGAGGTAATCCCCCAAAAGAACGCTTGAAAAATCCAAAACCGAAAGCGGCCAGCTCTGGCGCCGCAATATTCGGTGAACAATAATAAGCACAGGTCCTTTCAAAGTGCCGGCCACAGGCATTGGCAATTTGAAACGACCTCTATGGCCAAACAGGCCTCCGACCCTTTGAAAGGTCCTTGTTGGTTTTGGTAATTGAGTGACAACCTAGGTGGACTAATTGTGTTTATGTGAGATACACAGGTGATTAGTCCACAGGTACATGTGTATGAGCAACATATGCCATGGAGGTGAAAATGGCTTGGAGATGTTGCAAAGCTCACACATGTGATGATGAAGGAGCTTATTGCACATGAGACATGACATTGAGTCATGTGATCAAGGTGGAGAAGATCAAGACAAGACTTGGCTTGATGGACTGGTTGCAAGCGTGAAGGGCAAGTCAAAGGCTTTGGAGTGATGGACCGCGTGGCGGTGAAGCTTGAGCAAGACTTGGCGCCGATGGACGATAGCAACGGTGAAGAGCAAGTAGAGTCAAGATCGATGAACCAATATGATCATGTGATGATATGAAGTGGATCATATCATTGTTGATCGTGTTGGTGCATGTGTTGCATCGACATTGAAGGAGATGGAATGGAATGCGCAAGGCAAAGGTATAACCTAGGACATTTCATTTCACCGGTCATAGGTGTGTAGAGAAGTTTATGACCGGGTTTAGGATAGATGGCCGTACTATCAAGAGGGGCAAACTTGTTTGCATATCGGTCATCTAGTGCCACTCGAGTGATCTAACTTTGCATTGTCGCTAGGATCGAGTGGCGTGGCAAATTGAGTGGCTAACATCCTTTGGGAAATGATTGTGAAAAAATGCTAACACACATACACATGGTGGTGTACACTTGGTGGTGTTGGCACATTTACAAAGGAGGTGGTGTTTGCAGGGGTGAGATGGGTTTGGGTCATTCGGCGCTTTTGGGAAAATAGAATGCCTATTTTCTATTGCGCCGGACGCAAGTTCTTGTGGTTAGCACATTAGAGCAAGGGTGATGAAGTTAGAAGTGAAAACGAGTTAGTCGCGAAGATGCTGGCGTCGGTCAACTGACCGGACGCTGGATCTGAACGCACCGGACGCTGGCAGGCTGCGTCCGGTCAGGCTGACGTACGATGACGCAGAAGCTGGAGTGTGACCGGATGCTGGCTGCATCCGATCAAGTGTGACCGGACGCGTCCGGTCGAGGTCGGTACCTTACTGGAAACGACCGGACGCTGGGGGTTCAGCGTCCGGTTAGTTGATAGCTGCTGCGTCCGGTTAAGTCAAGTGACCGTTGGAACCAGGACACGTGGCCGTCTGTGGGCGACCGGACGCTGAGGTCCAGCGTCCGGTCAACACGACCGGAGCGTCCGGTCGGCCCGACCGTTGCCCAGTGAAGGGGTAACGGCTAGTTTAGCCCTTGGGGCTATAAATAGAAGTGGCCCTCGGCCATGGCTGGTGTGGAGCACCTCAAGGGACTTAGTGTCCATGCTTGTGAGTGCTTGGGAGCCCTCCATCACACACATACTTGATAGCGATCATCCGATTGTGTGAGTGAGCGATTCTAGTGCGATTGCATCGTGAGGTTGCATCGAGTGGCACTAGGTGATCGAGTTGCGAGCCGGTGGTGCTTGTTACTCTTGGAGGTTGCCACCTCCTAGACGGCTTGGTGGTGGTCTCCGTCGAAGCGCGCAAGAAGCTTGTGCGGCGCTCCGGAGAAGTGCTTGTGAGGGGCATTGTGCTCGCCCCGCGGGAGTCGCGAAGAGCAACTTTAGTAAAGCGTGTCATTGAGCTACCCTCACTCAAGGGGTAGGTTCTTGCGGTGCCCGACGTGCGGGCTTAGCAGGTGATGCTAATTAGCCGCCGAACCACCAAGTGAGTGGTCGACACAACGGGGACTAGCGTGTTGGCAAACACGTGAACCTCGAGAGAAAAATCATCGTGTCAACCTTGTTCTTCCCGTTGGTTTGCATCCCTATTACACAAGCTTGCAATTACTTTTATATATCTTAAGCGTGTGTAGTTGCTCTTGTAATTAGATAGCTTGTGTAGCTAGCTAATTACCTTCTTGCTTGTGTAGCATAGAAGTAGCTCCCTTGCGTGGCTAATTTGGTTTTAGTAACCTTGTTAGTCACATTGCTTAGTTTGTGTAGCTAAGTTTTTGCGCTCTCTAATTAGGCGTTGGTTGCCTTGTTATTGAGCATTGCTAGTGAGCTTAGTTAGCTTTGTGCTTTTGCTTACTAGCATGTGTAGGAGCTCCCTTGTTACTTAAAGTACTAGTGGCATAGGTTTGTGTGACCTTGCTCCTAGAATTGTTTAGGAGAGCTCTAGCTAGCCCGGCACCTTAGTTGCTTTATTAGTATCTTTGCAAGGTTCTAGTGAACATATATAGAGGGGTGTAGTCTTGGCTAGACCGATTGTTTTAATTCCGCATTTATATCGGTTAGCCGACGCGATTATTTTTAGAAAAGACTATTCACCCCCCTCTAGTCCGCCATCTCGACCCTTCACCCTTAACAAAGACCTATCCAAATTTAGGCATCAAGGCAGAAATCAACTTGGCCAAACAGGCCTCCGACCCTTGACAAAGACCTGTCCAAATTCAGGCATCAAGGCAGAAATCAACTTGGTCAAACATGCCTCCGACCCTTGACGAAGACCTGACCAAATTCAGGCATCAAGGCAAAAACAACCTTGGCCAAAAAAGCCTTCGACCTTGACGAAGACCTGAACAAATTCAGGCAGCAAGGCAAAAACAACCTCGGCCAAAACAGGCCTCCGAAAAAAACAAAAAACCAAGACAAGCATCAGGGGCAACACCATTATGGCGCCAGAACCAGGAAGAAGGTCTCCGCCATTGAAAACAGCAAAACGAGGACAAGGTCTGACAAAACCCTGTCACTTAGGCACTAGGCCTATTTACTTCAAAATATCTCAAAAGACACGAATAATACAACCAAGATATAGGCCATTAAAGCCAAGATACGTTCCAACAAACAACATACCAAAAATTTAACAACCAAAAGCCGCCACCCCACTATAAAATGGGTTCCCCCAACGCCCTTAAAACCTCAGTCAGCACAAGGCGCAAGGGGGGAAGAAGGCAGAGCACAAGCACAAGCCACAGCAACGACCATGGAGGCAGGGGTCTCCTTAGATATCTAAGTCGGCCGTAGATATTGTACGAAAACTCGTAAAGTCGGAGGCACTAGTAGACGGTCAGAGACAGTGGGAAAAGAGACAGGAACTACGACACGGTGATGAACAGCGCAGGCCTACGGAAGAAGGGGGATATCGCACGAAATCTCGTAACATCCCCCTGACGCTGGAGACCTAACCTGCCATCTCCACAAATGAAACACGTCCCACGAGGGTGCAGCGTCGGAGGCCCATACCACCAGACAGCTAAAACACCCAGCTAAAGAAATACCAAAAGTCTCCGCCGTCTGCACAAGCTGCGCCAAACCTCCTATCGGACCAAACACCGATTCAGCAAGACTCGCCAGGCGGACTTCAAGTACGCCTCCGCCGGTCAAAAAACTACCAACACTTCTACCCCGGCCATCAAGCAAGCACATAGAAGGAAAGAACATGGGGCGGAGGTTCTGGCCACCACCTCTATATCACGCACGTTCGCCCAAGCAAAGGCCCACGGTGTGCAAGCTCGGGACTAGACAAGATATGTAAACTAGCACAACAGATCTAAGCCCCCGCACAAACAATCAAGAAAGTGAAGCTATTTTGTATTCCATATAACATCAAGTAGCATTCTTACAGGACGCAAATTTACAATAAAATCCTAACTATTGTGGCGGAGGTCCGCGCCAAGCAAGCGCGCGAGTAAACCCAGCGCGCTCGTCGTCTATGTCAAACCCAACTGACTCAAACATGTCGCGCGCAATGCTGCGGGGAAAGGCCGAACGCCAATACTCCCAAAGCTCTACGCTCACATAAATACCGCCGTCGTAGAGAGTCAAAGGCGCAACATCTTGCGTAGGCTCCCGATTCGGAACCTGCGCAAGGTTAAAATTTCCCACAAAACCATTCAGAACAAAAGAAACTTTATTTACAAGAGTCCAACTGGAATACAATGTACAAGTCAAAAAAAACTAAGTGCTACAAAGAGCGTAGACCTCCGGCGCATCGGCCGCAGCGGAAGTCCCTGGAACGGAGCCCGCATCAACTGTGGGCGGGGATGGCACTTGCGGCCTCCGACCATCACCACCGCCGATTGCAGCGCCCACCGGAGCGCCAGCGGTGGCGGAGGCACCGCCCGTAGTCGCCGAGCGCGGAACTAACGGAGGCCTGTCCACAAGACTCTTCTGTGCATCCTATAGCAAAGGCTAAAATATCATGGGCAAAGGCAACGAAAGCCTTCGCAACTTCGCAAAAAGCAAGGAGAAAAAAACAGCAGCTATAAAGACTAGAAATACATTCGCCCTCTTTTCCTCCGCCAGTTTCCGAGCGGCAGGTCTCCCAAACGGAGCCCAAAAGTACCCAATGAAATTTCTCAAGGTTTTTCGCAAACCAAGAGAAGTCTCACCAAGCTCCTCCGGACCCGGAAGCGCTCCCTCCAGAATACTTTTGGTATGTGTACACCCGCCGCGCACCAAAAGCTTGGCGTAATTCGATACTCTCGCCAGCGCCCCATAGTCCGTGCAGCCATTGATCAGACCAGGGTGCTTCGCAAGGTGATGCTTCAGCCAGGAGGCGAGGGCGTAGACGCTGTCTTCCTCTGGAGGAGCGGAGGTTTCGCCTTCGAACTCGGCGACGATGGCTCGGTAATGGCCAACGGTTGAAGCAAGGACCCCCTTGACCGAGTCCAGACGCCTCGTTGTCAAAGACAGCTGCTCCACCACTGAAGCCGCGGATTCCTTCTCAGAGGCCAGCTCTCGCCGGAGACCCTCGGCCAACTCGTTCGCCCTACGGGACTGCTTGGCGGACAAAGCTTCCGCATCTCGGGCCTTGGCGAGATTGGCCCTCAAAGCCTCCTTTTCTTGTTCCTTCTCCGCCAGAGAAAGGCGGAGAGCTGCAAGGGAGTTGGACAAACCCCCCTTTTTCACCTTCCAGGCGCTCGTTCTCTGCCTTGAGCACTTCAATCGCAGTATCTCAGTCGGAGACCTCGCGAGTGCAGCGCTCTTCCATAACAACAGCCGTGTGATACCCCTGCATCTAGAAAGAAGAAGACCAAGGCGATCAGCAACAGAAACAAAAACAAGTCTAAAGGCGAACATACACCAAAAAAAGGCAAACCGCCGAAGACGCACCAAGCTCTGGTGTTCTAGATGAACACGGAGAAGTTGGAAGAAATCCATGTCCCTCAGACGCTGTTTGAAGCGATCTGTTCAAAGAAGAACAAACAAACACAAAACAATAAGGTGAGAAAAGCAAATCTCACAATAAATACAACAACTGCCAGAGACCACCTCCGACGTCTCCAAGAACCCCAAGATAGCACTCTTCCCAACCTGAGATAGAAGTGTCGGAGGAGCCTGCGTAAAAAAAACAACAACAACAACTCAGGTCAGAGGGCCGATCAGAAATAGGCAATAACAACAGGCCAAAAGACAAGAAAGATAAAACACTCTATACTCACTCGGACCCGGCACCATTAGCCCCGGTTGCCCTGGACCAAACATGACGCTGGTAGCGGCTGCTCGCTCCTCCGGGGTGAGGAGTCCAGCCATGACATCACCTACAAAGCAACAACTACACGGTATTACCACTTGGTGCAATACATAAACAAATAAACCAGGCGAAGACAATAAACACAAAAATATGCGCCAAACAAACTTACTCATAAAAAGCCTAGGCTGGGCCGCCTGCCGAGCCCCCTGGGCAGATGTCTCCGCCATATCATGCGGCGAAGGCCCAAAGGGCTGGCTCTCCTCAGCCAGCGGCCTGGCGGGCGGAGGGCTCAAAGAAGACTAAGCCGCCGGCGCCTGCTCAGCGAGCACGGCCTTCGGCTACCCGACGTCTGCCGCTGGCGCGGAGAAAGGCGCAACAACGGAGGGAATCGAAGGAGCGTGCCGCAAGGCGTCCTCCGGCCATCTTCAGAACTTGAATACAGCCCACCAAAAATGTCGAGCATAGGATCGGCGGCGCTAGCCTCTGGCTGTTCGGTGACACTCGCAGCACCGTGCAAGGAGCATGCTGGAGCAGTGCTGGCCTCCGGACGCCCAGCACCGCTCACAGCGCCGCTCATAGGACGCACCGGAGCTCCAAGAGAGCCACGATCCTCGCCGCTCGTGACCCGCACGTCCACTGATGGGACGGAGGAGCTTTGAATGTCTTCACTGCCGGCGGAGGCAACGCCAGCACTACCGGCCGAAGACACGGCCGGCGCGATCACCAGAGCACCGCTCTTCTTCTTCTTTTTTGCAGGCGCCCGAGCAACAACGGTGCCCTTCCTCTTCTTGGATTCGGCCTCCGCCATAACATTCTTCGCGAAGGTCTTCTTCTTCTTCTTCTCAATCGAAGCCAGGACCTCGGCAGGGACCTCGCGCTCCCGGTAGACGATCCCAACCTCCTCAAAAACTCGATTGAGCCGCGGCATGGTGCCTGCCACGGCTCTCCAAGATGTGTATTCACGCTCAAAAATCTTGCCAACCAGCCCGATGGTGGCTTCCTCAACCTCGGAGAGGAAACTGTCCTCCGTCACCCCCTCCCCCAAAGACTGCTCGAAGCGGGGGAACGGAATCCCAGCGTCCGGCCCAAAAACGGGAACCTTCACCTGTTCCAGCCGAAAGGCTGGGTTGTCTTTGCCCAGGGGCCAGTAGTTGGAGGCCATAATCTCCTCCACCAGGTCGCGGCCCTCGGAGTAGCGGCACGCTACCGCAAAAGCCTGGTCGCAAGCCACCCTCGCCGGAGACATCTCTTCCGGCAGTTCCACGCGCGTGTACGGCGCCATCTCCTCCATTCTTGAAGTCAAAGGATACTCCAAAACCTCCGCACCATCCTCAGTAGTGCCGCAGACCCCGTATGTCTTCACGTAGAACCACTGCTCAAGCCAGCCGCGGTCCCACTTGCCCTTCTGGCAAAAAGAAATCTCCAGGCGGCCTACGCCTTGGTTCCTCTTCGACATAAAGGTGCAACTACCATACTGGTAGGTCACCTCCACCTTCTTGCCATCCTGCACCTCCTTCTTCTTCGGCTGCTTCTACAGCTCGTAGTACGCACAGAAGGTGTCCACATCTGGCTCGGCACCATAAGAAACACACGCCCAGCAGAATTTGCTGAGCGTGAGGAAGGCAGTAGGAGTCAGATGATGGAGCTGGACACTGAAGGTCTCCAACACCCGGCGGAGGAAGGGGATATAAGGAAGGCGGAGGCCGCAGGTGAAGAAGTCCTGAAAGACCACCGCATATCCCTCCTCCGGTTCCAGAACAGTCTGGCCAGGCGGAGGGATTTTTACCCTCGAAGAAGGAAAACACGATTCCTTCAACATCTCCACGATTGCCTCTTCAGTAATGGAGGAGGGGCCGAAATCCCATGACTTTATCGCCATGTCTCTGGAATCCACAGCGATCAGGTCTCCGACGGACGCAGAGACACTCCCCAAATCCTCCTCCACTAGCTTTTCAAACTCCAATGCGGAGGCAGAGGCAAGCATGCACTCCTCAAAACACGCACCCAGCCGGCGGCCCTAACGCCGAGAAGGTGGCGATAGGGTCCGAAGAAGGCGGGCCGGTGAGTATGGGTGGAGGCGGAAAAGAAAGCCACCGCGACAGCAGCCTAAGCGCAAGACACAGGCAGAAAGACGGAACGCGTGAGGGCAGCAAAAGGCGAAAGCGAAGAGAGCAGATAGCGATTTCTCAGAGGCAAGGAAAGCGAATGAGCAATGCGGGGGGGGGGGACCCCGCCACCAACCAGGCCCTTATATAGGCCATAGGCAGGCGGTCCGGCTCCCGCCATACAACGGTCATCTTCGGAGAACTCGCCTGCCGCACAACGGTCATCTCTGAAAAAGTCGCAAGGTATACAACGGAAACCGATAAGGCATAAACGGCCACACCGTAGGACAACGGCTAGATTTGCTGCCCAACGGCTACTCTCAACGAGACCAACGGCCGCGCCAGAGCGGGCCAGGGGGAAGTAGCGGGGCCTCGCTCGGAGACACCAATGCGTGTGGCCTCCGCCCCCGCGGACGCCTTTGGTCGAGGCGTTTTGAGCTCACGGCACGCTCAGGCGAACCGTGGTCTCAAAAGGGGGGAACTGTTGTAACACGGCCTCGGCGGGTGGCGAAGGCCTCCAACGGCGAGATGTCACCAAGGCGTCTTCGACCGTCTTAGGGTGGAGATCTGGCGCTGACTAAAGGAACTTTCCTAGCTGTGCTCGTAGGGCGCTGCACGAGACTCAGCGAGCTTGTCGTGGATTCCGCCCGGGCCAGGCACAGACATCCCCGGCTGCTCAGGCGGACGCCGCCCCGCTTTGGCTGACGGGCGTCTCCGGCGCTGAGGGCGGAGGCCGCCCTACCCCCGAACTAATCAAACAAACAATCTTGCCTAAGTATGTGCAGGTACCTAAGCGCAGGCGCCCGTGGTCCGCGCGAGCGCGCCAGCATGGCCCCCGCACGGCCGGGCGGAGACTTACGGATGATGTCTGCGACTGGACCTGCGGAGACCCGCGTAGGCAGCGGCGCGCCCCTGAAGACGGAGGCCAGCGTCGGGAACCCAGGCCTTTGGGCCGAAGACCGAGGCACGGTGGGCCGGTCGCTTATGGAGGCCCATTACTTGAAGACGGTGTGGCAGGATTGCCCCGCAAACAAGAGACTAGTGGTGGAATATTTCAGAGATGTACTGTAGCAGTTGAGGGGCATTGTAATAAATTCTGTCAAGAAGTACTTGAGCCCTATAAATAGGGAACACTTGTAACCGTGCAAGAGGATGGTGGATGAATTAATGAAACCTTAGCTTTCCGTGCCAGTTTCCTACACGCCCACCTGTCGTGCCTATCCCGAGCCTCCGCTTGAGGGCGACGCTCGACGGGTGGAGGCCTCTGTCTCCTCCACGCTGTCCGAGACCGCTAGTCTCAACAAGTTTTTCTCCAAATGTTGGAGATGCTCTTACTCCGTGCCTCCTCGGCCAGCACATGCATACCGCTGAAAGGAAACGTGCATATCCGAAATTTTGTGTGAAAGCTGAAAAAGGCTAGAGCATTTGGAGATGAATGTACAAGTTGAAGTTGTTGCAATTACACCAAAAGAACAGGGCATGATGAGTGCCACACATGCAGCTCGATCCCGCCTTTCCACTGTACCTTCGAGAGAGTACGTGTTCGATTCGTATAATAAACAACAAGCTGATCCATCGTACGTGGATGACTGCATGGATACGGCCGGCCGGCCGGCACCCGATCGGGTAGAATACAATAAGCTTGCATTGCATAGGAGTTGGGAAGGGTGGCTACACATTTTCCGGCTCCGATCCATTCGATCGTCGGCTCATGTTAATTTATTTTGCCCAGCTAGGTACATCGAACAATCGAAGAAGTCGCTAGCTGCCGATCATGATTATATATAGTACGCTTTCTGCTAGTTACTACTAGAAAAATGACACACGTGTCCAGACTTTAGACACGGCGGCGGCACACGCGAGAGCTTGCCCAGCATGGGCGGATCCAGACGGGGGGGGGGGCTCAAGCCCCCCCTACCTATCCCGAAACAGTGCAAATTACTGTAGAACTCCTATAAATTTCTAGGCAAAGTTTTATAGTATAAGGGAGCTGAGACTTGAGATCGAACAGCAGTGTTGTTCAACCCCCTAAAATATTTCCTGGATCCGCCGCTGTTACCCAGGTAACAACACTGCAGTCTGCAGCTAGCTACACAAGCAAGGACCGGACCTTGTTCATGTTCATTGCATGCGCGCGTTGGCTAAAGTTTACTACGCGACTATAATGCCTTTTGTGTGCGCGCGCTCTTTTGTAGAAAGGGTTCTCTTTTGAGTCTTATTGTTGGAGAAGACCAAAAATAGGTATTCAACCATTTGTCAGTAGCGCTACTCAATCGTTGAATAGGTCTTGTATTTTGGGTGCCGTAGAGAGTTTAGATGGCTGTAGTTGTTTATGTTTATGTTTCTTTGCTTTTGATTTCACTTTTCGGTTCAGACTCCCTCTATCTTTGTTGTACAGTTTGTTAACTGCTTCCTGCTAAATGAAAAGGCAGAGCCCCTGCCAATCTTGCTCTTACAATAAAGGCAGCCCAAGCCCATGTGGCCATCACAGCACCTTTTTTTTTTTCCTGTTTTTGGAAATGGATAGCACAGTTCCATTCCATTAGTCACGTGTTTCTGGCAAATCAACGAAGACATTCAAGCAGGGTTGGTAAGATAGCTAAACACATCTATGCATGTGTGTGTTGTGTTACTTATAATACTCCTATTCTTCTATGTTGCACATCAATCACCGCCACTACCACATATTCGATTTTAGGTCTAATTTGGAAACTCCAATCCCTCCGGGATCCTGGACTTTTTTCTAGGTGGGTAATCCATGGGGATATTATTTTAGTTATCATCTTAGTTCTTAGCGGGGGTTTTCCCTCCCTGGGTTTTGCTCCCCCTTCTTCCAAAAGGGTCCTTAGGAGATAGGCGCTTACATTAATAAGGCGGGCATACAGGGGCGCCACTTCTAGAAATAAAGATATGCGCGAACGGAAGACAAATTAATAATAGAGATGATCGGTCGTGAAGTGATTGCCTCTCGAAATGACCCATTAACACAGACTATTCCGTAGAGGTGACGGAGGTGCCTACCTTGGGAAATGGTTTTTGGCCGCCTCCGTTATTTGGAAATTCTCATGTGTGTCTCGATGGTTAAGCAAGACATTGTTGCTTAGGAAATATTTCTTATAGTTTGCACGATAGGTTACATGGTAATCCAGGCTACGGTCTGCAAGGATTTGTTTATGTATCCTTTGTTTCGTATTTGGCCTCGTTTCAAAATTTAGGAGAGCTGCAGAGTGCTCACTCAGAGATATTTGCAATGGCCCACCGAAAGCACCAGAAAGAAGTCCTTGGAGGTTAAGGCTGGGTCAAGAGAAACCGGAGAATTGAAACGACCGCGGATCCGCTTCCACCACACGCCCCGGCATGAGATCCAGCTTCGGGGCCCCCTCCCGGCCCCAACCAAAATTAGCTTAGGAATTAGGGTATTGGTACATGGGCACCGGTGGATAGAGCTGTTCAAAAGACATTTTGAGGGCTCTCCAATAACTTCTTTTGGGGTAGGGTACTCTTAAGGCCACTTTGGTAGAGCTTCACTTTTTGATTCTTCGAAGGAGTGATTTTGGTGGGGAGCATGTGAGAATCAATTTTGCTGGAGATGCTCTCACATGTATTGTTTTATTTACACCAACAACTAGTAGTTTCATCTTTGTACTTCGAAATTAAAGTAATGCTGTCACTAGTGGTATTCCTAAATATGTCGACAAAGACCTATCTAGTTCATGTCCAAGCATGCATGCGCGCGTTGGCTAGGACAGTTTCATACTTTTTTTTTAATCATGTTTCATACTTTGTTGACGCTAAAACACGCCTACACGCAATGTCCTGCTGTTCCCTTCCGGCCTTAATTACAAGCTTCAATTTGTGCCTTCTTAGAGTGTCCTGCATGCGAGAGCAAGCTCCGTACTGTAAAACATAGGATCCTAGCTCATTCTACGTCTTGATCGATGGAGTATCATGGCCAATTCATGTCTGCTAATATATATTAGCATCAAAAGCGACCGCAAGATGCACCCACAAAAACCTTATGGGCTACACATACTAGCCACTAGCGTATCCATCCGTCCACATGCAAATACTAAAACACCGCCCAAGTCTTAAAACACGTCCCCCCCTGACAAAACAGTATTCCCAATTTAAAACCTCCAACTCAAAATCAAATCAATCCAACGATCATTATTTGCAGCCATGCGTGTCACCAACCAGCACATATATATACTTCGTACAAAGAAGAAAGTTGGTAATAAAATATATGCTCCGAACCCAACTGATAGCTAATGCAAAGAAATCTAGTTATTATATTGCATACTGAGCAGAACGACAGGCAGACCTAGTCTTGCATAATACTCTTGTGGGCAAGGGACAATTCCGTGAGCTTTGTTGTCGCACGAGATATCTTCAAGAAGTTCAAAGACTCTCTGCATAGTCAGATTATTAGGTCAATAACAGTAATGTTACACAAAGTGGGCTGGGCCGACATAATTAGCAATACAAATAAACATTGGGGATTAGTCAATCATCATGCACAATATCAATCATCTAACACAATTAAATACTTTAGCTTATCTTAATCCAACTAATAATGAGCCACCATCCATATGAATTTAACCTAACCCATATAGATCCATTTATATGCATGTTCAAATTAATATGAAACTATAGACGGGACTAATTACGAAATGCATGGAGGAGTAATAGAAACAAACGAGGTTTATTTTGTGACTACACTAAGACCATTATCAGAACAAACGACATAGCAGGGGATAGGTATGGTACCGAAGTGCGTTCTCCATTTCAGCATTAGCCGGGTCCAGTTTCAGACCATCAAGAAACACATCACGTGCCTTTTCATAGTTCTGAACAGTGTTTACCGGGTCATCAGAGAAATGAATTTGCTACAGCAACATAACCGCCGTAAGTTACAAATGCTTAACTCACCTTCAAGAGCATATGAGCAGCCCCTTGTCTATAGCAAGATTTCGGCCAATAAGGCCGCAGAACCCGACATGCTTCAGCATCAATCAAAGCCTTTTCTCCTTCATCCATTTTAATCCGGCAAAGGCTCCTATTCGAAAACAATGTGGCATCGTCACCGGAATCAGAATTCATTATAGCCTACACCACATCAAACCAACAATTAGCACATAACAACATGCCAATTCTACCACATGCAAGACTGCACTTTTTCCTAATGCCACTACTACATAAACTGGTACAGTAATGTTTGTCCATTGCCCATTTTGAATTCTTAGGCCAGTTTCAACAGTAGTTTCATAGGAATTTCATTGTCAATAAATAAGGTGCCATGTAGGCAAAAGTATATTTGTAGTACCCGGTTTTAAGAACAAAACACATATAGCTACAAATAAGGGTAATATCAAAAGACAATGCTTAATATATAACGTACTTAGTATAAAGGATATAACCTTAGACAGCAAACAACGGAAAGACAACTCTGATCTTTGGGTGAAGACTCCAATCCACAGGGACAACTGACTGGTTGATCACAAGCCTAACTCCTCCAGACTAGCAATCTGGTACTCATCCAGGATTTTTCCAAAGATTTAAAAAGTAAAGCAAGCATAAGTACATGTCATACTCAACAAATATAACATGGGGTTCATGAGGCTCAAAAGGCTGATACTGATTAACTGCGATTAGCTTTTAATGAGTCATGATTTTAGCAATAGGGTGGCAACAAGTTTATCCACAAGCCCACATAACACACATGATCAGGTAAACATGAATAATGAATAGCATAAACAGTAATCATTAGTGAGCATCTTTATCATCAGTATCATCAGTGTTCACCATCTATTCCGTAAGGGTCCAAGGCCTCTCGTGACCGTGAGCACAGCTAATATACCAATTTTATACTCTGCAGAGGTTGTACACTTTCACTGTGAGTCGTAATTTATCCTTTCGCCCGAGGCGGCCAACCTCTTGACCCACTACCAAGGAAGGTCGGCAGGGTTCACTATAAAACCTTTCAAAGATTCATCTAACAAGTTAGGGCCGCTAAGGTTTCCCCATCAATAAGCATGAACCCCCCTCCAAGGAGTGACTAACACAATACCAAGAAACCAAAGTGCACCCTCTTGGTAGACCGAGATCATACCTGTCGGAGCCCCTCTTGCGCCATAAAGCTAACCACTAACACACTAGAAAAGGTCCTCATACTGAGCTAAAGCCAGAGCCATGTAGCCCTCACAGCTGTACTGTAAGTCCCGGATGTTTGTTTACAGATAAGTCCTTAGGGAGAGGAATCTAGAGCACCATAAAAAAGCCCAATACTCTAGCCCCCTTGTTCCATGTTGCTAAAAACATCTTTCAGTGTTTATTGCATATTTCATTAGTCAAGTTACAAGATCATGGTTTTAGTTGAGCACTAGCATCATACTACCCAATGCAATAACCCATAGGAATCAAGAAATCTAGGATATCAAATAGCTAGGAAAATTACTACGGTTGCCAAGGTAGACACATACATATGATTAAAATGATATTAAGGTGAATAGGACAACAAGAAAGATCCCATGCTATACTTGCCTTAAACTCAAATTCTTTTTCTATTGAATTGTAACCTCCAAAGGACTTCTTCTGGATCAGCAACTTCTTTTATATCACCAACGCAAAGCTCATCGACTGAACATGATCATAAAGCACCACACAAGCATCCATGCAATCATACACGAAGCAAACAATAGATTTAAATTAGAACAGTGTACCCAACATAAAATAAAGTTGAAAAGTTTATAAAACGAATCTACGTCTCGCTACGAACACAGACGCGAAAAACACTCTAATCGGAGCTATAACGAAAAAGTTATGAAGTAAACAAGATTTTCTTTAATAAAATAATAGATTAAATCTAACCTCGAATTTCAAAAGTTGAAAATATATTTAACAGTTGGATGAACATGTAGATTACTTAATTACGAATCTAACGCAACTTGAATGGACAAAACAGAGTTAAAACGAAGATTTTATAGCCTAAATAAGACTAGCGACAAAACTGTAAATAAATGAAAGCGCATTTTGGATTTAACCGAAGGAACTATGTTTTCAAAAGAAGAAAACGTATTTTGAATCTAACAAAGGGATTTTACGCTTTCTGAAAGAGAAAACGTATTCTAAATCTACTAGAAAGAAACTACACTTTTGGAATAGGAAAACATATTCTGGAAGTGCGCCATGGACTGCGGGTTATATTACGCAAAACTGCAGGGGCTCTTTTGCAAATAAACCCGACGAAGGGGTACGGGTGATCTTGGACCGTTGGATTGAATATGCACGGCCCAAATTAGAAAGGAGGGGGAGAGAGAGTCACCGGCCAGAGAAGAAAACCGGCGTGGCGGAGCTCCATTACCGACGGCGACAAGCTCCCCGGAGCGTTTGGTTTGGGTCCTAGAGGCCACGGTTTGACGAGCCGAGAGCACAGGGAATACGAGGAGAAGACGGCGAACTCACCTAGGGCCTTCTTGTGGTCGACGGCGGGTCTATGGCATCGAGCAGCGTGGCGGCGACGACGACGGCGACGGCGAGAGAAGGAGGAGAAAAATCTAATTTACTACACGAGGGATTTCCCAAACTAAGGGCTCCACTTATGGTAGTTTTGGTGTGTTTTGCCCAAGGGGTTGGTACATATTTATAGGAAAAAAACTACCCACATCTACATCAACTAGCAATATGGTACTAGTTGATGTTGCACCCTCCACACTTACTAATGGACCTAAATAATCATTAAAGCCCATTAGTAAATAAATGCATGGGCCTTTGAGATTTATTAGGATTATTGCATATGGGCTTTGAGAGTTGGTTGGAAAATGAGATATATTATTTATTTTTGGAATTAATTAATTTCGTGAATAAAATAATTCTAGAAAAGTCCAGAATTGATATTTAAGCCACAAAAAATACTCCGAGACCTCTGGGGAAAATTCCCAGAGACACTTTGGAACATGAAGAACCCAAATAAAGTATTTGGAGCTTATGAAAAGATTGTTGGGAACTTGGAACATAAAGATTAAGGTGAAGGAGGTAGGAATTAAATTTCAGAAAGAAGTTGGAAAATTTCTAGAGATAGATATTCGTCTCCTAAATATATTAAAAAATATATTTTGCACATAGAAACACAAGGTGCTACCGGCATGAATGCAACAAACACGTTTCTACCTTAAGATAAATTTTAATCTAATGAAAATTTATTATTTCCCCATGTTTTCATGAGCATAAAAATACAAAATTAAATCATTTTAGCTCTATTTCAAGAGAAGCAAATTTTAGAGTGTTACAATATTTAACTATATTACAAAGGGAAACTATTTGTCTTGATTCATACTGTCGTTCTGAGCATTACTGGTGTGAAATCTAAACTTTTTTTTTGAATGCCTCTCATCTGGGTATAGCTGTAGCATTTGTTCATACACACGCACACTACTCACACCACCGTATACAAACAAACCTATAGCTACACTCAGATATAAAAACCGCGTTCTTCTTGAGATCACCGAAATCCACTGATTTCGTAGGTGACGGGCACGTCACGATCCCATTGTGGCAACACGCATGAGAGGCAGACGCTTGGAAATTATTTGCTTGCTCGAAGCAAGCGGTGCAGTGCAGGTTAAGTGTTTGAATCAATCATGCAGCACAATCTGTAGCGCAGTTCTGAATTTTAAGCAGTATATCAGTGCAAGGTGGTTGAGTTCCACATAAGAATTCTTGTCACGTATATGATTGCATTAGTACCTTCAGCTAGCTGATCACTGTGCTAATTGTGGTCGAGTTCAGAGTTGAAAATGCATCTGAATCATTTTTTCTTGTGCTGTTTATCTTAGACTTCTGTGTGCATTGGATAGATATGCAATCTGCTATCTTAACCAGTGGCCTATTCTGATTTTTAGTAGTAAAAGATCAGAGTAGCAAGTTAATTCTATTTTCAGCCTAATTTAGTGAAAGATACCTCCTAGCTATTAGAATATGAATCATCTAGAAGTTAAAACGTTCAGTCACATTGAAGTGGTTCAGTTTCATACCTTGCTTGTAATTATAAATACTTGTATCAATGAATGAAAACATCGGAGACTTTCACACTTCCTATTCTCACGTGGTATCAGAGCAGTCCACGATCCTTTCTCTCCCTGACCCCTCTGCTGCCCCCTCTACCCCTTCTGCTACCTCCTTCCTTCATCCATGGTGCTCGACAATGACGCCCAGGCTGCCGCCGCGATCGTCGCTGCTCATCCCCCTACCCCTGCCACGAGCCAAGCCTCGGCGCTCGCCACCATCAATGTCAAGACTCACATTCCTTTCGCTCTTGAACTTGATCCACCCAACTACTCCACATGGAGAGAGCTATTCCTTACGCTTATCGGCAAGTTCGGCGCCCTATCTCCCATCGACGGCACGCCAGCGCCCGACGAACCGATGCAAATTGGCAGGCGATCGATTGCTCCATCCGATCGCTGATCTACTCCTCGTCATCGCCTCGAGTGATGCATCTGATCATGGAGACCGGCACCTCCGCCCACACCAACTGGACCAAGGCGGCAAACCCCTTCCTCAACAACAAAGCGTCTCGGGCCATGATTTTTTTTATTTTCTTAAAATTAATTAACTCTCCTTTAAGAGAATAAAAGAAAAAAAATAAAACGAATCGTAACCAAATCCCTATCCTAGCGCAGTGGTTAAGTCACTAAACTCCGTACCCGAGCCCTTCATTCCAACCCCAAGTAGGATAATTTTTTTTCTTTTTCAAAAAAAGGCTGAGACGGCAACAGTGGAGTGGCTTTAATTAATTCAAAAAAGCTGAGCGCCGGCAGGCAGCGCAGCTGCTTTATGTCAGCGTACGAGGCTTATCAGTGTCGGTTTGGGTTTAAAAACTGACAGAGATACTTATCATCACTGTCGGTTTTTGAAACTGGCACTGATAGTAACCTTCACTACTGGTTTTTTCCAAAAACCGACAGTGATGACAAGATGCTCCCCAAGGCCAACAATGCTCCCACTAACCACCACAGCAGCAGCACTGTTGCCACCTACCACGACAGCTCGTGCCTATAAATGGCATCCGACCGAGAGCCTCTCCACGGCCAAGTCTAGCTAGTACTGTTTATTTTCCCACTCTGTTGTTGTTTGCTCACTTCTCTAGGTAGTATCCACAAATATGGCCTCTCTGTGAAAGAAAGTCCTCCACATACAAATTTTAATATGTGTAGTCTAGGATGGTGCACACAAGAGGTACTGGAAGAATGCTACTAAAGATAGAGCAACGTCGAAGCTTGGGAACGCTACGAGGTTGATGGATCCATCCAATGCGGTGTGCTTTGGACTGTTTGTCCAGAAAGGCATGGGTTCATTAGAGCTCTGGATCCTGTGTGCTCTGGACTGTCCATTCAAGGCATGAATGTATTGTCTGTCCAGAGCGGCATTGATTCATCAGTGCTGGCGCAAACGCCCCCTTTGTCTCCAACCAGCGTAGCTCGTCGGCCATCTCTGGCATCCTCTGGCGCATATTCGATCCTACTTGGGTGCTAGAAGAATGCTGCTGAGATGATTATATTATAACGTGTTTCTACACTTTGATTATAACATTGACCTGGACGGAAAAAAAGGCTTTGTTATCGTATATTTAATTTTATTATAAGATCTTTGTTATCGTATATGTATTTTATTCTAAGGTTTTTGTTATTTTTTGGTCCTTTTTCGTGATTTCTGGAAAATTGATTTGTAGGGGCGGCTCAATAGCCGCCCTTACAAATCTTGAGCCCCTCTTACAAATCCAATTTGTAGGGACGGCTGGCCAACCGAGCAACGCATCCGTAGGGGCGGCTAGCAAAACCGCCCCTACAAATGGTCTTGAGCCGCCCCTAAAAAGGTTGGCTGTAGTAGTGTCTTAAAGTCAGATCCAACACATCTAAAATTTTAACCATGATCTGACAAGTGGTCCTAGCCGAAAAACTTGTAAACGTTTAAGCGTATTTCTCTCTTGCCAATGATTGCGAGTCGCGTTTTTTTGCACCCGTAACTTCTGCTCATCGCCGTACACTACTGGAGGCGCCCTCTTTGCCGAGGGCCCAGGGCACTCGGCAAAGGCCTAAAAGCCCTCGGCAAAGGCTTTGCTGAGCGCCGCCCTCGGCAAAGGCTTTGCCGAGCGCTGCCCTCGGCAAAGAGCCCTCGGAAAAAAATTTAACGGCAAAGAGGCTCTTTGCCGAGGGCCATTTGTCGGGCACTCAGCAAAGCCTTTTCGGAGTGCCAACGGCGACACTCAGCAAAGAAAAGCAGCCGCCAACGGCGCTGCTTCGTTGACGGCGCCTTTGCCGAGTGCCGACAGTTAGGGCACTCGGCAAAGACATTTTTAATTTTTTTTTCAAAAACTCTTTGCCGAGGGCCACGGCGGCGCGCACTCGGCAAAGCCATTTTTTATTTTTTTTAAAAAGCTCTTTGCCGAGTGCCTCGCTTGGCACTCGGCAAAGATTTTTTGCTTTTTTTTAAAAAAATCTTTGCTGAGTGCAATGTCCTGGCACTCGGCAAAGTTTCCCAGCTTTGCCGAGTGCCATGACCATTGCACTCGGTAAATCAACCGAAATTGTAATTTTTTTTGTTTTTTGCATTCCACTGACACAAACAGTTCAAATATATATCACATGTCACATATATATCACAAACATCACATATATATCACAACGAAACCATTTTCACACATTATATGACAACCACAACTCAAATAACAACATATCGCAACCACAAGTCAAATATCACAACCACAAGTCACAAATTCACAACCACAGTCCATCAAGTCCAAGCATAAGTCACAACCACAAGTGAAGCTCAAGTCCAAGCACATGACGAAGCACAACTCCTCAAAAAAGTGGCCTATGACACGATGGTGAAGCAAAGGCTCCATCATTCGGTGACACATGAGTGGGGTTATTCGAACCCGCCGACGGAAGCTGCAAAAAGGATAAGAGGTTGCATGTGTGAGATTCATCTAGTAAGTTTCTATGTGAAGCATTGGTGTATGTCATAGCTAGTACAAGCATCTAGTAAGTTTCTATGTCAAGCATCTAGTAAATTGAGAATGTCAAGCATGGTTGTATGTCATAGCTAGTGCAAGCATGTAGTAAGTTTCTATGTCAAGCATCTAGTAAGTTTCTATGTCAAGCATGGTTGTATGTCAAGGAAGCATCTAGTAAGAGTGAACTTTCATACTTACAGGAGTGGTTGTAGAAGTAGGCGGTGGAGGAGCTGCCAACGGCAAAGGTACACCCCCTTGCTGGACACTCCGCATGAAGGCTTCCATTTCTTGCATCCTCCTCATCCTCCTCTCCTAGGCCACGAATGCTTCCCTCTGGGCCTGCAGCTGCGCGCTCTGAGCCTCGACCATGAGCTTCTGGGCCTGCAGCTCGGCCTACAATACAAACTTCAATGTTTCAGTAATGCAAATGTAACTTAGGTGTGCAAAGATGAACGTACGATGAGTAAAACAAGATGTACCTCAAGAGCGTCGACCCGCTGCAGTGATAGAGTAGGCCGTGGGCGTATGGGCTGGCTAGAGCTCATGCTCCGTGCTCGGAGCACGTTGAGAGAGGGAACAGTGGTGGAGTCGATGGCGCCGTCTGCAATCCACAGCCGCCCATGCTTCTTGCCTCCTCCTAGCCTCATGATGGTCTCTGCATCAATGGGCTCAGTGCGCACATCGTAATCTTCCCCATGGACCTCCTTCACCTTTGAGGTGTACTCTTGGACCTTAGTGTGCACGGTCGGGTCGGAGTACACCTCGCGCGGGGCAGACGGGTCGAAGGAGACAGAGGAAGACGCCCCGCCCATGTGGGACATAGCCCACGTAGAGAACTCTGAGACCTCCACGCCCGGGTGTGTAGCCTCCTGTGAGTAAGACGGCAAGATGGTGAGAAATAAGGCAGAACTCAGCGTCAAATAAGATAAAAGAAATCACTTACATATGCTTGTTTGTAGGCGGGGAGGCTGCGGCTGCCTTGATGGTGAGTAGCACCTCGCCTCAGCAGACGCTGGTCTCGCTGCCTCGTGTGGTTCTCAGCAAAGTCGTTGGACAACCACCTATCCACGATCATCTCCTAGCACACAGAGTGGGATCGGCACCACCAGGGAATCACCTACAAGTCATCGATTATTTGACATAGAAAAAGATAAAATTAAACCGACTTAATCTCAAAACGAATCATTATTAATGTTTTTCGTCTACCCCAAGGTACTAGGCCCGGGACAGCTCCACCTGTCTTGCATCAGGCTTGCTGATGGACTGCTTCAACACCACGGCGTAGTAGTCTCTGTGGGCCTGCACGCGCGCCTCATGGTGCATGTCGGTGACGTACTTCCTACAGGCGGCGGTAGCCGCCTGATCCGCCCAGGCCTCAAGTCCTTCTTCCGGCTTGAAATACCTCTGCATACAAAACCGATGTATCCATTCATTATTTCAATAAAAGACTTGCCCAATGAAAATGTTGTGCGAGAGAGACTTACCCAAAACTCCGCCAGTACCCGCTCCAGCTTGTTGCGGTACCTGTCGTCAGGGGCCAACTGGTACCTGTCCCACATGTAGGCCGACTCCCGCACGTCCTCGGACACGTTCACAAGGATGGGGTACCATTTCCTGCACAAAACACCAAGGATGCTCGCGGGGGAGCGTGCAAAAGTACCCGACAAAAGCAACCAGGCCCTGCACAAGTGATTAAGAAAATTTATCAGTTCCTCTTTTGATTTCCAACATTATCATATGAAGTAGTTGTGATAACATCTATAGTTACTTACCTCTTTGCCATAGGGCGAATCAGTGCCCGGTTGCGAGGAAGCGGAGGCTGAGGGAGGCTCGCGGGACCTCACTGGTAGACAGTTGGGGTAGCGGAACTATCGCCCTCGGCGGCCTCGTCCTCGACTGCCTCATCCTTGGTCTGTCGGATGTCCTCATCCTCGACCTCGTCCTCGGGCGTGGCCGTCACGTGCTCCTCCTCCATCACCTCGTCTGGAGGTGGCGGGGATGGAGTCCGCTTCCTCCTCCTGACCCTGGTCCTCCTCCTCTGACCTCCTGTGGACGCTACCCCTAACCCCGACCCCTCGTCTGAAACGGGAGGGCGTGGTCTCCCGTAAAGGGAGGTCATCTCACATCGTGGACGGCTGCTCGCCATCACCTGCAATTAGTATATATATTAGAAATAGATTCAAAATAAATAAAGAAAACACAAACTAAAACAAACGTAGTATTACATGTATTAGGAATAATCTTCATGATTAGGATCATAGGTGTCATCATCACTGTCAAAATTGTCCAAATCGGCAACACTATCTGAAGGTTCTATGTTGTCTTCGTCCTCATTGACTAGCCTTAATCAGTCAAGCATTTCTATGTCCTTGGCATTTTGCACCACATCTCCATCAACCTCGTCATCCTCCATTTCGTTGTCTACTTCCATTTCGATCGCTTCGGGTAAGACTATCTCAAACGTGCCTGGTAGCCCATCTTCTTGATAGAACTATCCATCATATGTGTTTGCGTTGAAGTTGTAATCGTCATCGTTTGGGGCAGGTAGTTTACCGTGTGGAGACACCTGGTGCACAATAGCCCAACCCTTAAGATCCGCTTTGTCTTGGTTGGCATATCGCGTATAGTACACCTGCACGGCCTATTGAGCCATAATGTAGACATCTTTTCCTGGATAGACGGAATCTTCTCGAATCTCGACTAGCCCAAGATGAGGGGTCCGTCTCGTTTCTCGAGGATTAAACCAGTGGCATTTGAACATGACAGGTTTATGTTTGTGACCATGAAATGAGAGTTCATAGATTTCCTCAACTCTACCATGATAGTCGAGGCCATCAGTGTCGGGCATGCAAACTCCGCTATTTGTGGTTTTCCGTTTGGACCGAGTCTGCTCATATCTTGTTGTGTGGAAGCGATATACATTCACGTCATAACCGGTAAATGACTACACCCTAACGTCATAGCCGCCTACAACCTGTCTCAACTCCTCACTCATGGACGAGTCAGTCTGGGCCTGCAAGCTCAAGCATGATAGGTCGTTATATTAATCGAACGAACGAGAAACTTGGAATATGGAACGTGGGAGCTAAATTGGACATTACCTTTTGTTTGAACCAAGAAATGAAATCAGGCCTCCCCGCACCCGCACCCCGAGAAAGAAGGGTGTCATATTCCTGCGAGGTAGGATCCCTTGATTGATGCCAGGACTCACGAACAAATTCCCTGTCCGAACAAGAATCAGTGGGGTTGCATGAAGAATATTCAGGGCGTATTGAAACAAGTTCGTTGAGAACTTACTCGACGAACGGCTGCACCTCGGGAAGGTTGGTCAACACATATAGCATGACACTTCGCCACTCTTCATTTCCTAATATCCTATTGGTCGGTCCACTTGCGCTGCCGAGTTGGCCTTGGAACAGGCTATGGGTCCATTCATTTTCGCCAACATTATAACGAGGGAGTGGATTATGATTGCTAGGAAGTTTCGGCTTGTAGTATAGTGCTGTGAAGTTTGCCACCTCCTCTCTTAGACTTGCCTCTACAATGGAAGCCTCAATTCTGGCTTTATTTGTATATTTCTTGCGAAGAGTCTTTAGACATCTCTCGATTGGATAGCATCACCGGGCTTGCACTACTAACTACTACTACTAACACTACAACTAACTACTACTAACACTACTAACTACTAGTACTACTAACACTACAAGGGTAGGGCTTACCTTGGCGGCAAGAACGGCAAGAGCGAGGGCCGGCGACGACGGCGGGGATGACCGCAGCAGCACGAGGATCAACGGGCGGTCAGCACGGCGCGAGGATCGATGGGCGGTCGGGTCGGCACCTTCCTCTTCTTCCTCCTCCACCTTCTCTTTCTTCCTCTTGCTCCTCTCCTTCTCCCTCTACTGGCCAACCGCAGGGCACGGCGGGGCCGGCGGGGTCGCTGTCCCCGGGGAGCTCGGAGCCCGGGGCGCCGGCGAGCTCGGGGCGGCGACCGGGGACCCGGGGCGCGGGTGCGGGGCTGCCGGGGCGGGGGCGCAGGTCCGCCGGGGCGCGGGCGCGGGGCCGCCGGGGGAGATGTCTGTGTTTTATGCATTTGACGTCGCAACTTGCTCGAAACATTCTCAATTTTTTACCACAGCCTACACATGCGATAACATGACACCTCGACAAGTTTCGTGATTTTCGGACTTCGTATGGACTTTATATAATTTTAAAACACTTTTTCGGCAAGTGGCTCGTCATGTTACGTGAAGAAGATGCGCGAAATTTGATGCGAGTTCGTGGATAGAGACTCAACATACACCAAATACCATGAATAACATTTTTCGAAGCACTAGATTACAATATTCCATGCACTTGCAGTTCAAATTTGAATTATATATAAAAATTCAACATAATCAAATTAATCAACCAAATATAACAAAAAAACTAGAAAAAGCACCAAATTTGAACATAAAGTTGTAAACAATGTAGGCGGGCCCAACAAAAAAATTTGGGGTAAAAAAAACAAAAAAAATTGAAAATTTGCCGAGTGCCAGCTTGGCACTCGGCAAAGATTGTCTTTGCCGAGTGCTAGGCCAGGGGCACTCGGCAAAGAATTTTTTAAAAGAAAATTTTCAAAAACGATTAAAAAGTCTTTGCCGAGGGCCTAACGGTTATGCCCTCGGCAAAGATTGACGGCAGGGGATGGACGTCGTGTCAGGCGGTGTTGCCCGGGGCCGGCCCAAAGAATTATTGTTGCCGTGTGCTTGTCTTTACTGAGGGTCTGACCCTCGACAAAGACTCTTTGCCGAGTGCCCGAGCATTTGCCCTCGGCAAATCCTCATGCCCTCGACAAAGATGCTCTATCCGGTAGTGGTACCCACACCCACGGAGCCGTAAAATAACCCCCCCCCAGCCCGGAACCACCGCTCCCCATCTTTTTTTTTCTATACGAAAAAATTACCCTAATCTCCGTTCCTGTGCGTGTCCTGCGGCGGCGGCGGCGGCGGCGAGGCCCGTCCTGCGCGTGGCCGCCATGTGCGGCTCCCTCCGCATGGCATCCTTCAATCGCGGCCACTAGCAGAAACTTCAGACGCAGCCGTTGTACGTATACCGCGATGCCGCATGGCGAAGTACATCATCATGAACGACCTCACCGTGACGCCCACGTCCAAGTCTCCAGCGTCGCGCCGCTAAAGAGCCTCGGCGTCAAGGTCCTCGACGCGCTCAAGGAGAGGACTGTCAACATCGGCCACGAAGAGGTGAAGATCGATCGACTTTAATTTCTGTACGTAGATGCATGGCCACGGCCTCCTTGCTTGCTTGTACGTATATGCATGGCCTGCACGTGCTTGTGCATACAGGCCAGCATGGGTGCGTGCGCCATGCATGCATGCACGGCGGCGTCAAATCTTCGCGCTCGCGTCCAGTAGTCACGTTCAGCACCCATCCTCCAGGTCCAAGCTTCGCGGGCGTACAGCACCACGTCCCGGTATCTGGTCTCCATGTCTACATGCATGCAGCAGATCGATCTGGCTGGCGACGTCGGTTCGTCTTGAACATGGCCCCGCCGGTCAAAATTTTTCATCTAAGGGCCATTGGCCGAAGAAGGAAAAATTTCATTCCCAGCCTGCATGATGGTCGAACGCTGACAGCTCATCCGGACAAAGCGCAAGCGCTGCATTCATATTTCACTGCACTATTGGGAACAATAACACAGAGAGCGCAGACAATATATTGGGACCTATTAAACATACAGCAATATGATGTGCAACACCTTGATGAACCATTAACAGAAGAGGAGGTTCATCAGGCATGTAAAGTAATCTGCTGCTCTCCCTCTGTACGCGCGGCAGGGGCAGGCGCCGAAAGGGCCCCCCTGCTGCTGCACTGTAGCCGCGGCAAGGATATGCGCCGAAAGGCTCCCCTGCCGCACTGTAGCCACAACAGGGGCAGACATCAAAGTCAGCCCTGCTGTCACATCTAGTCACTATAGCAGTATGGCAGCCTGACATATCTGTGTACTATGATTAGATAGGTAGAATTGTATATATAGCTTCCCACTGCAACTCAGTGAAGAGAGAGAGTTCAGTTTTGCCATCTCCTCTGCAGAACTCCGGCCAACGCTGGTGCTTGTGCTGTGTGTGTACGCTCTGTTCTCCCTCCCTCTTCTAACTCCAGTCGTAGTGTGTGTGCGAGAACACCGGTGAGAGGTCGGCTCACCCGTGCGAGAGATCTCGAGACCAACAAGTGGTATTAGAGCGCCGTCGCCGGACTAACCGCTGGCGATGACGAACGGTTTGGAGATGGGCGACAGCAGCGGCGCTGCTGTGGCTGCCCAGCCACGACAGGAGGTCGTCGTGCGCATGGTGTGGGAGGTCAGCGACACTAGTTGGCCGACGCTGACTCGCACCAACTATGACGAGTGGACGGTAACTATGAAGGTCAAGCTCAGGGCCCGATGGCTCTGGAATGCCATTGGCAAGGGCACTGACAACGAAGAAGATGACATGTCAGCGTTGGAGGCTTTCCTCGCTGCTGTGCTAGCAGAGTACAGGGAGCCGTTGGAGGCGAAGAACTCGGCTAAGGAGGCATGGGGGCCATTGCAGCGATGCGCGTCGGGTCCGACCGCGTAAAGAAGGCGACGCCCCAGCTGCTGAAGCAGGAGTACGCCAACCTCAAGTTCAAGGATGGTGAGTCGGTGGAGGACTTCTCCCTCTGTCTGCAGTCGCTCATCAGCAAGCTGAGGAGCCACAGCATCACCATCGACTAAGAAGAGGCGGTCTTCAAATACCTCCACTCCGTGCCAGTGAAGTACATCCAGATCACTCTCTCCGTAGAGACGATGCTGGTCTTGTCCATCCTCACCATTGAGGATGTGACAGGCCATCTGCGGGCGGTGGACGAGCGCATGGAGCAGGCTACAGCAAAGACGGACAGCGGCAAGCTACTGCTGATAGAGGAGGAGTGGGCTGCCCGGATGAAGGAGAAGTCCAGGGAAGCCTCCTCCAGCCACGGTGGCGATGGCAAGCGCCGCGGCAAGGCTTCTTAGAAGAAGAAGGTCGACCTCAACACCTACCGACGCTGTGGAAAGACAGGCCATTGAGCAAAGGAGTGCCCAAATCGCAAGCAGGAGAAGAAGGTTGAGGCTCATTTAGCGCAGGCTGGTGAGGATGATGAGGCCACTCTCCTGATGGCGACGTTCTGTGCACTGCACGATGTTGAGGCCAAGGAGAAGGGAGAGGTGATGGCGGTGGAAGGGCACGACAAGGCTCTGAAGGCTGTCAACCTCGATGAACCGCGCGTCCAAGTCCACCTCGGACGTGTGGGCGGTGAGCAGGAGCAGCGGTGGTACCTGGGCTTCGGCGCCAGCAACCACATGATGGGCTCCAAGGAAGCCTTATTTGATCTCGACAGCAACGTGACTGACACAGTGAAGTTCGATGGCGGCTCAAGGGTGGCGATCCGAGGATGCGGCACCACCATCTTTAGGTGCTAGAATGGCGAGCACCGCACGCTGACGGATGTATATTACATCACACAGCTACGTTCAAGCATCATCAGCATTGGCTAGCTAGATGAGCATGGCAGCGAGGTACTGATCAAGGACGGTGTCCTCAGGATTAGGGTCCAGGAGCAGCGGCTTCTTGCCAAAGTGAAGAGGTCCTAGAACCGGCTGTACCTGCTCGACTTAAGGTGGAGCAGCCCTTCTGCTTGGCTGCATGGCACACAGAGGAGCCATGGCTGTGGCATGCCTGGTATGGCCATCCTAGCTTCGACGCTCTTGGTCGGCTAGAGAAGATGATGACTAGGCTACCTCATATCGAGCATGCAGGCGAGCTGTGTGACAGCTGCTTGGTTGGGAAGCAAAGAAGGTTGCCGTTCCCAAACACGGCAAAGTACCGTGCGACAGAGGCCCTCTACGGCCCGATCACGCCGACGACACACGGTGGGCGCAAGTACTTCATCTTGCTAGTGGATGACTACAACCGGTTCATGTGGTTGTAGCTTCTGACCAGCAAGAACGAGGCAGTGAAGCGGTCAAGAAGTTCAAGGCACGCGCAGAGGCAGAGAGTGGCAAGAAGCTGCACGTGCTACGGACTGATAGCAATGATGAATTCACTTCGGTGGAGTTCGCTACGTACTGCATGGATCTGGGTGTGGTGCAATACCACACCGTGCCGTACTCGCCACAACAGAATGGCGTGGTGGAGTGGAGGAACCAGATGGTGGTCGGCATGGCTCGATCCATGATGAAGGCCAAAAGCATGCCGGCAAAGTTCTGGGGAGAGGCGGTGACCATGGCGGTGTTCATCCTGAAGGCCAAGACGCCATTTGAAGCTTGGTATGGGTGCAAGCAGAACGTGTCCTTCCTCTGGACATTCGGCTGCATCGGCCACGTCAGGAAGACGAAGCCGGTCCTCACCAAGCTGGAGGACAGGAGCACACCGATGGTGCTCCTGTGCTACGAGGAAGGTACTAAGGCATACCGGCTCTACGACCCACGCGGAGGCAAGGTGGTTGTCTCGCAAGTCGTCGTGTTCGACGAGAAGGTGGCCTACGACTGGGATAGGCCAGGCACGGGGGAAGCTGGCGGCTTCACCAGCACCTTTGCCGTCGAGCACTTGGTCATCCACAGTGGTGGAGACGCTAGAGAGGAGGTGCCGACCACTCCAGCAATAGTGCCGAGCACTCCTAGGGCGGTGCCGAGCACTGTGGGAGGGGTGTGAAGCACTCCAGGAGTGGTGCCGAGCAGTCCTACAGTGGTGTCGACCACTCTAGGATGGGTGCTGAACTATCCCGTAGCGGAGCTGAGAGATCTTACAGTGGTGCCGACCACTCCAAGACTGGTGCCAAGCACTACTGCAGTGGTGCCAACCACTCCAACAGTGGTGACGAGCGGTCCAGGAGTAGTGCCAAGCACTGCAGCCGAGGTGCCGAGCACTCCAGGTGCTGTGCCGACCACTCCGGTGGAATAGGGGACTCCATCGACGTCGATCGAGTTCGCCTCATCTCCAAGCAACATCACCGAGTTTGTGGATGCCTTCCACGACGGTGAGGAGGTGCGGTTCTGCAGGCTGGATGACATCGTCGGTGGTACAGGGTCGTCAGAGCTGCTTCTCGTCAGTGCAGAGGAACCACTCACATTCGCGCTGGCCAAGCGTGATGCAAATTAGCGATGGGCGATGCTGGAGGAGGTGAAGGCGATTGGGGAAAACAAGACTTGGGAGCTCGTCGATCCACCTCCAGGATGTCATCCGATAGGCTTGAAGTGGGTGTATAAGGTCAAGCGGGACGAGCACGGAGCACAAGGCGCGCCTCGTCGCCCGAGGCTTTGTCCAACACGAGGGCATCGACTTCGAGGAAGTCTTTGCGCCGGTAGCGTGCATGGAGTCTATTCGACTGCTACTGGCTTTGGCAGCAGTGAAGGACTAGCACGTCCATCACCTAGACATAAAATTGGCCTTCCTCAATGGCGAGCTAGTGGAGATGGTCTTCATCAGGCAACCTATAGGTTTTGCCATCAAGGGAGCGGAGCACAGGGTGCTTCGACTGCGTAAGGCGCTCTACGGGCTGTGGCAGGCCCCGCGAGCGTGGAACGCCAAGCTTGATGCCACGCTGGGGGAGCTTGGGTTCACGTGGTGTGCAACCGAGCATGCAATCTACATGCGGCGATGGGGGAAGGAAGAGCTCGTCATTGGCGTGTATGTGGACGACTTGATCGTCACCGGCGCGTGTGTAGAGGACATCGACAGCTTCAAGGGTGAGATGGTGGCTCATTTTCAAATGAGCGGTCTTGGCACGCTCTCCTACTACCTCGGCATCTAGGTGAGATAGGGGAAGGAAACACTCACGCTCGATCAGAGCGTGTACGCCTCGAAGGTATTGGAGCAGAGCGGCATGGTTGAGTGCAAGCCGTGCATGACTCTGATGGAAGAACGGCTGAAGCTGACGAAGGCTAGTACCACGATGAAGGTAGATGCAACACTCTACCAAAGCATCATCGGTGGTCTGTGCTACCCAGTCCACACGAGGCCGGACATTGCATTCGTCGTGGGTTACGTTAGCCGCTTCATGGATGTCAGTGTTTCGAGTGAACACCAACGAGTAAATTTGTATTATTGCGCGTCTGGTCCGGACGGTGTGCTAAGAGGACACGAGGTTTATACTGGTTCTAGCAAAACATCCCTACATCCAGTTCATTGCTGCTGCTCATATTACTAGCACTGAAAAGTTCGTAGTAGGGGTTACAAATGGGTGAGAGTGGGACTGGTCCCAAGTCTCTGGTGGTGTGTGTGTTGTGAGATGTTCTGATGCGGTGCGGTGAACCGATGCCCCTTAATGGGACGCCCTGCTTTTCCTTTTATAGGCCAAGGGAAAGCTAGGGTTACAACAGAGGGAAAAAAGGAGAGAGAGAGAGAGACGAAGTCCTTCAGGGTCACTGGGCCTTACTTTTCCTCTATGCGGGCCTCGCTGACACGACAGGTGGTGACAGGGACAGCTCTACGTGGGGCGCGTGTTCGCCGATAATGCCATGCTCTGGCATTGTCAGCGGGTTGTCACGTCGCACTCTACCCCGGCGGGCGGCGCGATAAACCAGCGTGCTGATCAATGGCCGTACAGGGAGTAGGCAGCACAGTGACCACACGTCCATCACTGTGGGCGATGTGAGTTCCCTAGAATGACATGTCGCGGGGATGGGTCATGTTGAGACGTGACCGCTCCCTCCACGATGCTAGAAATTTGACCTTGGGTTGTACTTTCTGGATCATAGTGGTTGTCGTGAGCCTCCATTATGATCCGTGCCCAAGGGATCAAGCGAGGCGGAGCCAGCCCTTAGACGTCAGGTGAGGCGGAGCCAGCCCTTGGAAGTTGGGTGAGGTAGAGCCAGCCCTCAGACGTCGGGCGAGGTGGAGCTAGCCCTCAGACATCGGGCAAGGCGGAGCCAGCCCTCATACGTCGGGCGAGGCGGAGCCAACCCTCAAGGGTCGGTCGAGGCGAAGCCACACTCAAGGGTCGGACAAGGCGAAGCCCACGACCTCGGTGGTCGGCAAGAGCTGGAGGCAACCCTCGGGGGTCAGACAAGGCGGATCCTATGGCCTCGGTATCGAGAGAGGTGGTGCCACCCTCAGGAGTTGGACGAGGCAGAGCCCACAGCCTTGTTGGTCGGCCAGAGCTATAGTCACACTCTTGACCACTCGGATGAATCAACGTTGATGGTTATTAGCACCTCCTCTTCGGGTACCCTAGTATTGGCCCCCAACAGTAGCCCCCAAGCCTATAGAGGAGTAGAATACTCCTTCAGAGTTTTTTCCAAAAGGGAGGACTTGGGCCCTGGCCTTCTTTTGTTGCCCACGACATGTCCTAGGGATTGTGATTCCCTTTTGTAGAGGTCTGACCCTTCGCGGGTATGGCCGTGAGATTTGGTGGTTTACTGGCTGGCTAGTTTGATTAGGGTCCCAACATCCCATTCACGGGGATCTAGATAGGGTTGGCCTGGTGACCAACTTTAGTTTCTCAGTGGTCAATCCATATAGTTCTCAGGTCCGTTTGACTGGTCCTAAGGGCTCTCTGCCTTTCTTTAGGAGAAAATCATGGATCGCACCCGACTGAGACTTAATTGCGGGCCAGGATGCCCGTGGCGCTCATGCGCCTGGGTACTGGCCGCTTGCAGGCCCATCCCTTTCCACCTCTTATCCTAAGGGTGTCTGAAGTGGTTGTCGAGCCCATTGATGGGCTTACCTTCGGACTCCTAGGCCCAGACGAGCCGTGGAGGTGTTTTTGATCCGTATCCTTCTTACTTGTGATGAGTCGTGGCCCCTCTAGGAAGGTGAAACGTCCGATGAGTTTTCTGAGGGAAAGGATAGGGATTGCATGCGCATATCCCACGGCGTGATGTTGTGGCAGATCGTGGCAGGCATGGAGATACAGGTGGACGGTTGGTGTCCTCACATCCGTTGCCCCTAAAAAACCAAAGGGTCTGCTCCCAGGGTTTCATACCTTGCCTTCTTGGCTTCAATTCTGCAACTACCACCGCCGATCGCCTAGGCTTCCTGCATCCGCTTCCCAGCCGCCGTTGAGCTCACGTCCACCCACCCCCATCTTCCAATGGATCTGTGGTGCCGCTCTGACATCACCTTCCAGCATGTGGAGGGCCTCATCCATCGTGGCCTCCTCCATGCGCGGACCTCGGCCGAGGAGTGGTTGCTGCCCGGTAAGGAGGAGATGCCATCGCCGCTCGATGGCTACGTGGTGTCGTTCATGCACTTCCACGAGCGCGGGTTCGCTACCCCTGCCCATTGATTTCTTCGGGGGCTGCTGCACTACTACAAGATTGAGTTGTAGCATCTCAATCCCAATGGGATCCAGCACATGGCGGCGTTCGTCGCACTTTGCGAGGGATTCCTAGGAATCAGTCCCCACTTCGATCTGTGGTGGCACTTCTTCGTCATCACCCTCTAGAAGAAGAGGGAGAAGAGCGACAGGCAGGAGCTACATACACCAATGGGATGCACCGGCATCCACCTTTGGAACAATTGGGTCAGCAAGTACCTGTTGATGTGGCTGTTGACCTCCAACTAGGGGTGGCATTCGCAGTGGCTCTATCTCAAGAACGTCGCCGCCGCCCACTGCCAGAGTTCAGCGGTCGCCTGATCGAAGAGGCCCTAGAATCGTGGAGGAAGTGGGGTGTCCCAGAGAAGGACAAGAAGAAGATCTGGGACCACCTCACCGCCATCCGCATCCTGAAGGAGAGCAGCCTGAAGGGGTCGGGCATCATCAGGGCCTACCACGCAAGGAGGGTGGTGCCATTGATGAGGCGCACGCTTTCGCTAAATGTGATGGCGCCCGAGGCGTCATTCGATGGGACGGCGCTTGCCAAGGGAGTGCTCTCCCACTCCAAAGTCATGTAGCACATTAAGGAGGTGATAGAGCCTTCGCGGGATGACGCGGGCGTCCCCTTGATTTTGTGTACCTGGTGTCGGGGCATCCTCCGATGCGGCCAGAACCAAGCTACGTCGTCTTCGTAAGTTTTGCCTCCTCATGCCTCCTCTTCAATTTAACTCCCGACCTCTTGATACTAACATTGAGAGGGGGGACCAGCCGATGGACCTCATCCTCACGGATCACCAGGCTCCATTGCGAGGGATTCGTCCATGAGGGCGGTGAATCATGTTTAGGGC